>NBAY01000009.1:0-600000 GCA_002794775.1 Porodaedalea pini
GGACGCGCGAGACCGTGGAACGAATTCGAGTTAGACGATTGCGGAGCAGATAAGTAAGAATACGCGTAGTTGTTGGTGTCATTATCGTTCACAGTAGCATTAGTCGCAAAATCATTATTAGCGGAATCAGAATTGGAGTTAGAGAAGGTGTTGGCATTAGGGGTTGCGCAGCCATCATCAGTCAGGTACCGCGTGCACAGCGGTAGTGGTGCACGATAGGGGCCATACGCATACGCGGTCGAGTCATCCGCAGCGTAGTTGGCGTCGACAATGTCCGGTTCGATTTTCACGCGGACGGCGGCGGGATCAGTGCCAGTGCCGTCGTTGGATCCATAGCCGTGTACCAATCCAGGTCGAGAGTTAGGATAGTGTCCAGAGGCCCAACGCATGTCCATGCCGTCGAATTCAAAACCAAGCGCGCCCACGTCCGAGCGAGGCGAGAGTAAGTCCGTATCCGACCCAGCCGTTGACATCACCGCCGATGTAGATGTAGACGCAGACGCAGACGCGGTAGGGGTCCAGTCCATATCGACGGGAGGATAAATAGGAGCCGGAGGGAGCGGGGGAAGCGGGGGAAGCGGCGTGTAGGGTGTGAAGGGTGTATTGTAGGATGGCATAGGTGGGGAAGAGGAAGTAGAAGACGCAGAGCGAGACATGGAGGAAGACGTGTTCATGGTGTTTGAGATTGAGTTCACAGTCGAGGATGTGTTTGAAGAAGGACCGTGTAGATATGAATAGGTCGAATAGGAAGCAGCAGAGGAAGCCGTTGCCGAAGCCAAAGCCGTAGACGAGAAGCGCGGGGGCGCAGCATAGGAGACCGGAGAATGGCGAACGTACGCATACGCAGGCGTGATCGCAGTTGCAGAATAGGAGCGAGGGAAGGAAGGGGAGTCCGAAGTAGGAGGTCCGCAGCCTAGTAAATCAGCTGTTCGACGGCGGCGAAAAAAGGCAGGAGGAGACCTACGCGTGTTGCTGTTGCCGTCGGCGGTTCCATTCGCGCTTCCATTCCCATTGGCATCGAGCGAGTCCATTGGTTCGCCCATAAGCAAATCGAGCCCGTTGTGCGGGTATTCTGTCCCTGAGACGGTTCCACCGAGGCCATTACTATAAAGTGAGCGCCTCGAAGGACGCGAAGAGGCTACATGGGAGTGAACGCGCGGAGGAATAGGGTGGCCGTTCGAGAGAACGAGTACACCCGAGGCAGAGCTCGAAGGCTGGCCTTGCCCGCCATGGTGCGCCGACGTCCCCGTGTCCGAGCCATCCAACGCGTGCTCGTAGTGCGCTCGCGTGTGCGGATGGACATGACCAGGCGGGAACGAGCGATCGTGGGCATTGGACTGGGACTGAGGATGGGAGCCGGTTGGGGAGGGCGGAGACGCGCTGCGCTGCTCAGGGGTGAGGGTCGAGGTCGCGGAGAGAGGCGTGCCAAGGCCCGCCGTCGCACCCGCACCCGCAGTCAGGCTCTGGAGCGGCGGGAGTGAAATCGCGGGCGGGGAAGTCGAACCCGCGCTCGTGCTCGCGCCTGGGGTGGAAAGGGGACCCGGTGAGCGCAGCGAGGAGGAGGCGGAGGCGGAGGCGGAATGACCTTTGATCATGCCGTTCTGCGCGAGAAACCCCTTGATCTTGCCGCGCAGCTCCGTGACGCTGTTGCCCTCCTGTGCGAGATCGATGAGGGCGCGAAAAATAGAGAGAAAGGAGAGAGGGACATACGCGCATCCAGTCAGGACGCTTCGCGCCGAAGCCGAGGCACTGGAGACGGAGACGGACACAGGTCTGGCAGGAGCCCTCCGCGTCGGGCTTCTCGTCACATTTCTGTCGCGTCGGTGAGTTCCTTGTCGAGAAACGCGAGACCAAAGATATAAAAGCGGACCTTTCTGCGTATCCTGCAAGTGTAGCAGCCGCTCTTCGCGCGGACTGCGCCCTTGGGCTTCGAGCCTGGGCGTTTTGGAGTCAGTGAGCCTGCAGACATGGAGCGATCACGGTGGTCGTCGACCATACAACAGATGGGAGCGCGTAGAGCAGATTGACAACAATGAGGAGAACAAGGATGAGAAGAGAGCGAGAGGAGGAACAGCGATCGACCGGGGAACAGGGAACAAGAGGGCGTGCTTAAGTACAGAGGGGCGCTAAGTGGGCGCTCGGACTCCCCACAGGCTTTCCTCTTTGAGAATTTCTATCTATTTTTTATCCGAATTGTATTGTTTGGGACCCCCGGACACCCGATTATGGGCTTAGGTGCAGTTGACGCCCGATGTTAGCGGAAGTAAATCCTGGGTATCCAGATTCACGCCAAGCTAACCCTAAATAGATAATAATATGCACATATACGCCCACAATTGTTCTAGTACTCCTACTTCCCTTTATATGTACCTGGAGTACGTTACCTCATCTTCAGATCGCATTAATATTAATATTTCAAATCCATATCCAACGTTGGCCAATGCTTGTTTGTCCAATCGAGTTCGCCGCCCTCGATTAATATTCCCAGCCGATGTCGAGCTGCCTTCTCTTCCGCCACAGCTCCTCGTCTAGCACGCACCTGGCCGTCCCTTTGTCTCGCCCAAATTCAATGTCAGCTTCATTTCCGAGCCAGCTCGTTTCATCTTCTGGTTCTGCACGCATCGAACAATCAACGGCGGTGCCGCGCGATGGGCCTCGCTCTCGACGCGCCTGCGTTGCCAGCGACCCACAGGCTGACTGGAATTTGCGCTTTGTTCTCCAATCCCGGTCATCACCGCTGCTACGCGCACCCGCACAATCACCTACTCCCGCTGCGCCCCAAGGGCGATCCTTCCTCCTTCGCTCCCCTCCTAACGATCGATATCACCCAACCCCCAGCCCTCCGTCACAGCTCTTCTTCGAAAATGCGGTGTCCTCTGCTACATAGACCCCATCAGCTGGCGTAAAGGCGTGTAATGCTCACTTGTCCACTTGCTGCTTTTGCTCCCCTTTCTGGATTGCTTCGAACGTTACGGAATGGCTTCTGAATCGAGGTGGTAGTGCAGAGAGAAAGAACCCTTGTTCATGAACCTGTGGACGGCATGCACTTATCTGTTTGGACAGGACCGAGGACTTTCGGTCGCCGCGTCAAAGGCCACCTCTCCGTCCCAGTCTCATGCTATCTCCCGCAAGCACATACCCGCATGCTCACGCATTCGCCCCCGGTCGCGCGCCTGTCACCCCATATTTATTTATACTCCTTCTCCCCCTCACGTCGCACATCGCACCCGAGCCTGAGCCTGAGCCTGAGCCTGAGCCTGAGATTTGAGTTTATTTAGGCGATAAAGAGGCTCAGTACCAGCGGGCCCTTGTCATGGTGTATACCTACGCCCTTCTCGCGTTTCTACTCGGCTTCCGTCGCTCGTAGCGGAGTTTCTCCCACTAGTAGATGCTCCAACCTCGTGTCTCGACTCACGCAGACGCTTCTTCCTTTCCCTTCCTTAAGCCTGCTTCTCCATAGACTTCGCGTTCGCAACTCTGCGAATTTGAAAATCCCGGAGCGCGGGTTTCGGTCCTCGCGAACATCCTCAAGAAGGCAATGCCAACGTAAATGTCAATCGAGATGGACATTGTTAGCAATGTTTGCGAACAACGGCACACACAGCCTCTCGCCCACCGACTCCGAGTCCGCATGGCTCACATCTTCTACACCGACACCAACGCAAAACACAACAGAAAAAAGGGGCCATGCTTATCACCAATCTTTTGTTCAGATGATTATCGTCTCTCATCGCGCGGTTCCTCTCATTCCTCATTCCGGCACTCACACCTAGAACTCTCGGGCCAACGATGAACAACGAATTGTACTAGTGTTGATGATATCAAGCTGACAACACACCTACGCACCGACACCCGTCTCCGAGCTCTTCCATTCCGTTAATATTCTTGATTGAGATTCAATCCGCAGTTAGACTTGTGTCGGAGTCGGGTCGGTGGCTCTGTGCACCGACGAAGTCTGAGCCAAACCCCCACACTACGCGTCCGTCATCGTGACTTCTCTGTCTTGTTATTGATAACAGTCGAGCTGTTGACGACTAGACATGCATATGGATCGAAAGCACGGTAGACAGCGCGCGGCGAAAAGAAGCCACGCCGGGCGCTTCACCCGATCTGCAAAGAGGCGCCCAGTTGCGAACCGCGCCATATGCATGTGAATATTAATGCATGTAGTACTGACAAAGCTGGGACAAAGGAAGGCCTGGAATCTCGATTGTCGTGCGGGCACGCGTGTATGCTGTGTTCTTCTGACGTCTTCTCTCCAACCGAGACCGTAGCTGAGGTGGGAAGCACATGCACCTGCACCTGCTCTGCGCCTATGCGTATTAATTGGGTTCAATCGTCCAAAACACAGCGGACATACGGAATGGACTCGCCATCGGGTGCAGTTGCAACTTCTCCATCCACAACGATGCTGGATCACCGCGGCTGGGGCCACACATCACCACCGTCACCACCATCATCAATACGCGTGTCCGAGATGCCCACAGGCATTCGAGCTTCCTGTTTCATCATTCCAATCACTCCGACACAGCCGTTCCACACTGATTTTTTCGAAAGGCGCATCAGCCCGGATCGCAGCTGCATCACTAGAAAAGGCCCCAAATCGCCTAGTACTAATAGTTGCGGTGTTGCGGTGTTGCGGTGTTGCGGAGTACGTCATCCCCTCGACAAGCCCCGGGCCAAGCTCTTTTGATTCACGCGTGCGATACTGCTGTTCGATCGATCGTCCGTCTGCGAAATTCGCTTTACACAGCTTGATTTTGCGGAAGGCCCGGGTGAGATCGAGGTACGAGCCCTGGGTGGACGGGGATCGGAGATGACGTGCTCTGCCTCCGCCCCCGCGCGCGGGACTAATGGGTGGTACCTTGCTTTGCCTTTGTTCTTTGTTTTGACATAAACGCGACACATGTAGTCAAATTCAAGGCACACGATCCAGGCCGTTGTGGACCATTGGGCCTTCTCCGTGGGGCCGGGGGGAGGGGGGGCACCTTCGCGGCCTCGTTCCCGCACGACGCGTGTGGTGCGACCTTGTACTCTCATTAATATTCTCCCTTGCTTATCCGCCCGTGAGAAGACCGCATCGTCCGCATTAATATTGCAATAATGATCGGCCCCATATGCATGCACTCGTATTTCAAATACGAGCCGCATAGCATAGGTCCTTTCGCGTAACGATTGCCTCACAGCAAACCGACGACGACGAACCTCATCATATGCATGGCCTAGAACTGAAACGCGTTTTACCATCATCCAATCCAGAATGCGACTTAATCTTCTCGAGATGTATGCAATACTGATCATTTGAACATATTTCAATGTCGCGTATCTGCTTTATCTGTAAAAAACCTCAGTAAAAAAAGAGGATACAAGACACACTCACCACTAGTAGTAGTGCTGACAGAACCCCGCGAGCCTATCGAAAACAATGGGCGCTCATCCAATCAAACCCATAAAGACTCAGGAGGCAAAGAAGCCGGGTTTTAAGAATAGAAATTTCGAAGCTGGCTTCATAATATCATATATACTGCTGAATGCGTAGGAGTGACGGGACGCGGGAGTACGTGGTGCAGATCGGAGAGCCGGGCGGGTGGCGGCTCGATTCCGCGCTCGGCACAATTACGATATGGGCTCTTGGAGTTGGACTCGAGGACGAGGGCGAAAGTCCTGCAGGTCTAGCTCGCGCGGAAATAGACACGGACACAGGCTTCTCTTACGCATAGCGAGCGGAGCGCGCCACAGCCATCCAAGTTGGAACAGCACGCGGAGCAACGCCGCGATAGAACAAAAGGGATAACTCCGAGTCCGTGAAACCTTGGAGTTGGATCGAGTCCGACGACGCGCACACGTTCACAGCAGCAGCAGCAACTCAGGCCTGGGTTCTCGTTATACTAGTACTTACGTCTCCGCAAGCTGGAACAAATTAAAACATGCGGCGAATCGCGATCGAAAGAAGATAAAAACAAAGCGGGACATGTACACGCACGTGGGTCCAATCATTGATCGGCGGCACCGCAAATCGACATTTCGGTCACTCGGGCAACGTGCCGATCACACCGTTCTCCGACTTTATGCCCGTTCGCTTAGCCGCGGGTCTGAATTTCCCGAGTCGCGTCCTCGACTCGACTTTGTCCACACACTTGAAGTAGCAGTGAAGATTAGAGAAGTGACGAGTTAGTAGTTGGGGATATCGCGTCGTTATCGATAACCGTATGTATCCATTGGGGGACTGACCGATGCGTTTTGCGTGGAGGCCGTGCTTGGAAATGAACCCGTCACGGTGTGGCAAGAAATTCTGATGAAATATCGTTCATTGTTACGAAACCAGATGATATTCGGATAGGAGTAGAGCTCAGCTCGCCTGCCCCTCTTCTTCCATGAAACAAAAAAAAAAGTGATGGCCGAGGTGGGATGGGAGCAATCCCGGGAGTAACGTATGCATTGCCCCCCCCCCCCCCTTTGTGCCCCCGACTCGGAATTGACATTCTCCGAGCCGAGTAAACGAACATATTGTGGTGAGAACACAGCTGGAGCGTGCGCAGTGCACGCTGAGACGGCCATCAGCACACTCCGTATGACAAGAATCCACCCATGTCTTCGACGTGCGCCATCGGGACGACTCGAATCGAGAGAGGTCTTCGAGCCGCTATCCGACCGCATTCAATTTTCCAACGTCAAGATGCACTGTCATATGCAACGAAGACCAGCCGCGCCTCCGTGATAGTACTAGTGATGACTGTTCGCTGGTTCAGCGGCCATGATACACCAGAGATATCAAGTCGCTAGGAAATCTCGCCGAGTTTTTGCCAAAAAAAAAACAAAAAATTTGATGTTTGAGAGACCACAGCCAGTGTTCTTTCTCTCTAGTTACACGGTACACGATGGCGATAACTGCTGATACTGATTCTGCGCCGAGTGTTATGGTTGGAAAGAATGGAAGAAAATAATCATCTAATAAATTGGAGATAGGTTCGTCTACTCGCACCTATGGCACCTAACCCGAGCCTAGGGTTCAGTCCAGACTTCCAAATTCTATCTGAAGCATGCCATCCGAGCGGCTGACCTCCTAAGCCATTAAGGACCTGAGGACAAACTGTGGCTAATTTTTATCACCTTATCACCGTTTTTAAAAAAAATATAACCTGCAGAACTATGGAGATGAGTTTTAAGGTGCCGTAAACCTCAGAAAAGGGAAGTACAGCTTGCGATCCTCCTGGCACTCTCGTACAGTCCTTGACGGCTAGCTCCAGGCTTCCTCGACCTTGTCCCTGCCATTCTCAGGTACTCGGGTGGAGGCGCGCAATAACACGTTCCATCTTCAGGAAGCACTTGTCAATTCTACGATTTTGATAGTTCTCGATCGCACAGCATGGGCAACGGAGCCCTCGGCGCCCTCGTACGTTATTAAGAAGTATTACAAGTCTAGACGCTAGAGATCGATAATCACGACCGTGATCGTTGCTTTCATTCACTGCAGGAGGCGGCAGGTTGCGAAGAGATAGACGAGGGCGGACAAATAGGCTGTGGGCAGCCTCGGGAAATTTCAAAGGCGCTTGGGCGCATGAATAGAGGGGAATGAAAAATCTTTCGAGTGCAGTAAGTCGACGAAGTTTCTCCCAGTTTGATCATTTCTGTGTCCAACAGCAGATGAGCCGCGGCAGGTCCACAATCGAGTTCGCCGCGCGCAGCACGTTCTTCCTTGCTCATTGACGAGAGATCTCATAGAATCGAGGACGAGTATTCCGTCCTTGTAGTCCGGAGCTCAGCGTACCTGACGAAGATATCGATGAGATTTAGCTACTAGTAGCTTACGACTCAGATCAAATGACGACAAGGTGGACTCACCTTCTTCGAGGAGCTGCACGCGTATCTCAGCGTCTAAGAGAGGTGATGGCCACCGTAACTGCACTTCTGGTATTTTTACCTTCTTCGAGATGTTATGAGCGGAGCCAGTGCCGTACGTACTATTCTACGCTGAACATTGTTAATAACCAAACGGGCAAGATTGTCAGAGCAGTGTAGTCTGACGCACGGATGTTGAATCGGCAAATCTTTTCGAACCCCATCTCGAACCGAACCTCGACGATTCGACCATCGATAAGGTCGGTATTCAACGTTACACGGAGCGATTCATACGGAAGTGTGAAAGCGCGGTGCAAAGCCACCTGAATTGGGAGGTTTAAGGCGACTGCCGTATTTGTCAAACACAGATACGAGTGACAGCCCGTGTGTAATGTGCGAGGCAGCCTGAAGGCAATGCTTGTCAGCCGACCAGATATCCAAAGCGATACCGTCAGAATTACCCACTAGTACAATCCGACTCGTTTCAGTTCTTTACCTTACAACTACCAGGGACTTCCGAAATCCGATGTTTCGAGATCAAATCGTCGATGTAATTTGAAACTACTGATATTCTAGCTTGAATTCGCACTATCTTTTGCGAAACTGGTCCTGAGGATGACAGGTCTGTCAGTTAGTACGTTCCTCGCCTCATATAAATACTGGAGGGGACGAACTTACGCCCATGCAGGTTCAATATTAATATCTGTTTTCTGTTTCGCCATAGATGGTTCAACTTCGGATAAGCCGATGCAGGATCGAGTCGGCGTTGTTCGTGATTCAGTGGGACCCCGACGACTCCATGGGAAAACCCAAAATAGCCACGCTAAGTACTAGTCTTAAGAAGTATCAGATTCCCATCGCGTGGGTCCACACTTCCCATATCGGGAAAATCCCGAGCCAGGGGCGCTGCCGCCTCGCGGCACGCTCAGCTGGGCGGTGAAATCTATCCCTTCTTAGACAGTCGCGTTGTAACCGCGAGTCTCGATCCAATTGTTGCTGCGCAGCATAGGACGGAGCATCTCTGATGCTGTGGAGGGCCCCTCATCCCAGCCTCGTCGCGTTTTCGTGGAGAAGTCTGCTGAACCTACTAAGTGAAAGTGGATCAGGAGGAGAAGGGAAGCCGTCTCGTCTCTTCTCTTCCACATTCGAAATCCCTGGATGTGGCACTTTGCCTCACAATGGGTTTGGTTAACGATGGCAGGGACTCGCAGAGCTTCTAGGAGGCTGAGTCGGTGGGTATGTAACACTAGCCGATTGGGGATGCTTTTATTAACAAACTTTCGGAAGCCCTTATTCACTTCTCGGCCTCTCGAACCGGTCCGCGAAAGCGAATGCGTCGTAGGAGCTCAAAGGCAAAGGCAGTGACCCAACAATTCAAAGACCAACTTTACTGCATCGCACCGACGCTGAAGTGCACAAGGGTTCCCAAAGACAAGCTACATAGCCCCCCTATCGCGCACGGCACATGTGAAGAAGAGCTGGAGTCGAGGCCACGTTGAATATTCTGTGTTTCAAGTTTTCGAGATCCCTTCCTGATTCTGCTTCTGATGCTGATGGTGTGCGTGTGGCCAGCGTGAAAAAACTTCGAAGGAAGGGGTTTGCTCGTTTACTCAGCCCTATTTTCGGCGCTTCCCTTCTCAGGCGCCAAGAAGTCGGCCAGCTTCGTGGTATTTTCCACAGAATGAAACGGGCTGGGGCATAGTGGTGCGTATCTTTTATGCCTCTAGGAGAACGCGAATGTCCGGGCCAGATACGATCTTTCTTGCGACACACTAGCCGATGGGAAACAGTCTTTCCTTTTTTCCTTCTCACAATATCGCCTGTCTCTCCTGCGGACAACGAGCTGATATTAAAGGGGAAAAGGTTGACGGCTGTGCAAAGCGAAACATTCATATATGTAAAGGAAGTGTTCGGAGAGCGGAACTTGCTGATGCACCGACCTCCGAATCTATCGACGATATCGAAGTGAGGAAAATGTTTGGCGCATCTCTCTCAACGCGGAAATTTAGGCGCGCGAAGTTGAGCGTGACTCGAAGTTGCATTTTGAGTGCTTCGTTTGGCCCCAAACCCGAATGCGGGGTATGTACTGAGTTCGAGAATAATACATTCAGTACCACAGGCGAGAAACTCAAAAAGCAAAGCACCGATGCTCACCAGGTTAGTAAACTCGCAGAGCTTGAATGGAGATTATCCCCGTGCATTCCGAGTCAATTCAGTCACACGAAAACAATCAAGCATCGTGTCTAGAGTATCTATAGACCGTGTCTGGGGTACATATCTGTGTTCCATTAGTCACCGTCAGCGTCCGAGCTTCTAGGACCTGTGGAAGAGGGGGCGAGTGGAGCGGAAGACAGACACGCTGTCGGGATTTTACTAATTGGTATATCTGGTCAACAACACCCACAAACCTCACAATCAGCGGGACGAGCCGATGGCTCTGCTACCACATTCTGGCCTCATTTCTGCCTCTTAGAAGGGAGTCGTTTCTCCTTCTTTTAATGATCTTCTTTGTTCACTCCGGCTAGAACTCGTAGTTGTATAAGGTTGAACTAATCTCGGACACTTCGAAGCGTCGAACTCGATACGGATATCAGAGAATCAGAAAAAGAGAAACAGGAGGACGCACCAGATGCATAACCGAGAACCTGATTGTGGCAGACATCCATGCGTTGGGCGAGATGGAGAAAACAGAGTCAGATGGCGGTCTTACGATTCGAATAACTGCTGCCGCACAATTAGCTCGTAACAAAGTTGCCTCCGAGGCGGTGGAAGTCAAGAAATGGGCGGAGATTGGGGCCGATTCATCGCAAGCAAAAACCCTGTTGCTCCAATCACAGCTGCAGCTCAATCAATATCAATGCAGTGAGTGAACTGCGCGGAGGAGGTGGTTGGCGCCGGGCCGCACAGAGACTGGTAGAATCAAAGAGTCAAGACGACCGTTGGCGAGGCTGAACTCAAAACGCAAATCAAGCACATCCCGACTCGGCGAAGATCGACTCGGTCGATCCCGTCACTCGCTTAGGAAGTCGCCTCCGTGGAACTCGTACATCAACATTGGTGGCTACCGTCGGCACCGACCGAGTCTGGACTCATATAATCTAGATGGGCAGACGTCAGCTCAATACATGTACAACGCACAAACATTCATTTCCGTATCTACAATTAATTGAAACAGCTGCGGTCGGCTGCACTGGCAGTACACCGGCCGTCTCGCAACCCTCAAGCCCCTGCAGGGCATACATATTCATTTATTTCAAAATTAGTTGACTGGATTTCTATTCGCATCTAAGAGGGTAAGATACGAGAACATCTCTGACACGTTTTATCGGCTGTATACGAGTGCGGTCTAAGGCGGTCTAAGACTACTCCGAGGCGTGAGTCTAGCTCGCTGCTCATCCGCCAGCTGACTTACGTCCACCCGAAGAACGTTGCTCCGGTATATTCACAAGTTTGGCCAATATCTTCGAGCTCCGTCCCTGTCGTTCTCTTCACTTACGAGAGGACGGCGCTGGCGGCGGAGCACAGGTACAGCTGCAATACAGCATCCGGGTTTGTGTACATTCAAGTCGGAGCATGTGCCCTCAGACACGTTGTTTACAATTCTCGTGCACGAACTCGAAGTCTGCCTCCGACCCTTGCTATCAGCCCAGAAAGCCAGCGAGGGTCAGTTGACATCCTCAAGCTCCTCGCAAGCATGTAAGTTTAATTTGCGGGAATGCCGTACAAATTGCGTGTATGCGCAGATGGCTATTGGCGGCGGACACAATCGAACATGACCTGTGAATGCGATTCCGGACCGCTACCGCCTGCTACTTATCGTGCGCGTGGGCAGACCCAGCATCGGGCAAGAAGCCAGACAGTTCGTGGTGGGTATCAAGGGTCGAGAGTCGAGACAGGTTACATGGTGGCGAAGCGGGTCCATCCTAACCGCATTCGATAAACAAGCTTAAGCTATGCGTCCGATGCACACACTGACACAGCTTTAGACCTACTTCCGTTGACGTCGCACAGTGTGTCTGCCTATTCAGCATTCATTTCATCATCACAAATGATTTTAGGCCAATTTGCATGCGGGCACAGAGGGTTTCTGAAAACACAGGAGAGCTGCGGACTGCGGGTCGAGGACGAATAGAGGAAGAGTCAATAATGATGGGCTGAGGAAAAGATAGCATGAGAATGTAGAAAGGGAGAAGGTCCATACGCAAGAATGGCGTACTTACACTAGAAACAGAGGAGAGAGAAGAGCTGTAATTTGAAGTTGGGTAAGGAACAATTTTGTGGGATTTTGTGAAAGAGAAGGGGCAGGAGAGAAAGCAGAGAGCAGACATGAATTCGTTAATCCGGTCCAGGTGGGGTTGAAAATCCGCAGAAGACAAACAAAAGGAGGTACTCAGCGCACGCTATCACTGAATTGTCACGACTAATAAATAGCAAGGGGAAGACTCGAAGTTTTGTCCCCGCCCAGACAATTCAATGGTGCGAATACTCATCCCGAGCGAGAGTAGGGCCACTCGCCCCACTCGCACTACGCTTCCTTCCCCCAATCGACGCGGATGACTTGACGCTTGTAGCCGCGACAGTCCCTTCCGGACCTCCCGGAGCACCTTGCGTACTACCAGGAGAGCTTAGCGGATTCGAGCGCCGCGCAATGAGTGCCCGCACAGCGCTGAGCCACTTAATCTCCTCTGCCTCACTTGGCGCGCACAAGAGCAACGTACGTTTCGTGGTTACGATCTTGAACGTATACTGTGCGCCACTAAGGCCGGCATTCCCGGAGTCGGGTTCGTGCCCATGGCTTTCGTCACTAACGATAACTGCAGGAGGTGAGATCGAGGTCGATGTTCCGGAGTGGCTCTTGTCATTTGATAAATCATATTCGAGAGCATCGATGACTTGCGAGAGTTCAATCGAACGCCGGCGCTTCGTGTCCTACAAGAAATCAAAGCCAGACAGACCTCAACCTCAATGCGAAAAGGGAAACACCGAAGAAATGACGAACCATATGGCTAGCACTGTAAAATAGCATTTCGCCAGTCAATACGAACCACCGCTTTCGCCAGCCTCGACGCTTCGACCGGCTTTTCATCAGGTAACCCGAGAGAATTGATTTTGATGGATCTTTGCCCGCGGAGCCTCCCGCCTGCGCTTTTGATGGGGAAACATTGATGGAGCCAACGGACTTTGTAATTTCGTTCTGCATTTGATCTTCAGACTCTGAATCAGATGTGACGGGTCCTGCGAAGCCGATGCTGCGAGCCGAGGGCGGAGACGGCGTTGTTGCGCCACCACCCGTAGTCGCCGACGGAGAGTGTGAAAGAGCGCTCGGTCGATGAGATCCGCTCGCGGAAGGAGGAATAGCGATAGGTGTAGCGACGCTATTCTGCGTCGAGGTACCCAAGAGAGCTTCACGAGTCTTATTCACATGTCGCACCCAGTCCTGCATGTCTTGTTCGGACTCAGCCTGCAGGTAGTATGTGCGGGTGGGAGACACGAGGACAAAACTGTTCGGATGCCGTTTGAGCTCGACGGCAGAGCAGGAATGAACATCGGAAAGTTCAAGAAGGCGGAGCAATTGATACTCGGCAGAATTCTTGTAGAATGCGAGGTGAGCTGGCCGAAGGACGAACCAGCGCTTCTTCCAAGTCTACACGAGAAATCAGATTAGGTGAAGGGTTGATTGTTGCGACCGTTGACGCACCTTCCGTCGTTCTCCTTTCTTGAAAAGGTACCCCGTTTTAATACTACTTTCTCCGTCGTGTCTCTGCGACTGCACGGTATAACTTGAATTCTGGTCCTGAGTCCAATCTTCGTCACCCTCCTCAATTTCATCGGACTCTTCATCCCCACTTCCACCTCTACGTTCTGCAATGGAAGAGAGCGGTTTCGATGACGCACTTGCCGAAAGTCCAAGAGACATGCTGTGGCTGTGACTTTGGGCATGGCCGTGCGGGTGGGCAATAGCTTGGGGATGCGAACCGGTCGAGAAGTGGCTGCCAGCCAGCGGTGAATGGTCAGGCGAGAAAAACGGGTCCGAGTCGCTCTCCGTGCCAGACAGTGTGGTAGGCGTAAGCACATTGACAGGCTGAATCTGCAGATACACCAAATTCTCATTGTTTAATGACGTCGCGCATAAGGAAACGAAAAAAAACAAACACGTACGGCATTATACAAAGGGAGACGGGAACAGCCAGGCATAACAAGCGAGACAGAAGTGTGATTTCCGGAAAGAGAGGATCGTCAGTTTCAAGTCGGGCGTGAAGAACGGTGGGGAGCAGCGCGATAGCAATGCGTTGATGGCCCGACACGAAGAACGACTACGTACTTTGGCGGGCTTGTTGTGCACTGATAGTTTCCTAGTGATCTCCTGCGGCGTCGGAGGCGCAACGGGGCCACTGGTAGCCGACTGGCTCTGCGACGAAGAGACCATTGCTGTATACGGTCTACGGTCTTTTGGGTATTTTTGAGATGAAGGTTGACGGCGAAGCGGAGGTGGCTACGAGCAGCTGCACGAGGCGCGATCAAGAATGAAGACTCGCTTATGTAACGGGTTGCGTCTCTAGGCGATACTGACAATAGCGGGCTCGCCGTCTTCGAAAACGATGAAAAAAAAAGTCAATAAAGCTGTCGCCGACGTTCTGTCTTAGGTAGGTGGTCGTACTGAGGTCAACGTCCGGAGCAATGACTGGACGGGAATCTCAGGTAGGAGAACTCGAAGCGGGGGTGGCTGCGACGAAAAGAGGCAATCTCCGAGCAGATAAGATATTGGACGCATATAGTCATCACGTCGAATTCTCCTTTACTCTCGACATCCACCTCGAATTTTCACCCTTAACGCAATGAGCTACGAAGCAAAGTTCACCAAGGCCGTCGCCATTGTACAGGGTCTGCCCAAGGATGGCCCGGTCAAGCCCAACCAGGACGAGCAGCTTTACGTGCGTCCGAGTCGTCCTAACTCCCCTAAGCCCACCGGATAATCTTCATCCTCGCTCCTCTTTCCAGTTCTACAAATACTATAAACAAGGTCAGTTATAGTGAGATCATGTGCGATCCTAGTTGCCTAGACCTGGCGCGGGGACGCGTTTGCACTAGGGTCGTGTCTTCCCGTTTTCACCGCCTGACGCGACCTTTTTCTAGCTACCATCGGCGACGTCGACGTGCCCCGCCCTTCGGGTCTGCTTGACTTTACCGGAAAGGCCAAATGGTATGTTTTATAGACGTCTGGCAAAGAAAAAATGATGACGCATTATCGACCTAGGGACGCGTGGTCGGAGGTTAAGGGCACCTCGAAGGAGGACGCGCAGAAGCTGTATGTCGAGAAGCTCTTAGAGGTCCGTGACCGCAATCTACTCCACATCCTTCAGATCTATCCTTATTCTCTCCCTGTGCTCTTTCAGATTCTCGAGAAGGCCCCGAAGGAATTCTCAGAGGAGTACATCAAGTCGATCAATGAGGTGTAGAGGGCGTTTGTAAAAACAAATTCAAATGCTTGTGTACTATAAACCCACCAGGGCTCGATTTTACAAAAAATCCAACTTTCGTATCAGACTGATAAATCGTGAGCTACTTTTTTACAAACGCTGAAAAGAATCAGTCTTTCTTAGCGCGTGGGATCTTTCGTCTCCCCGTCGCTATTCGCATGGCATGCCATCTGCTTGGCATGCCTTCCTTCCTTGATTGCACAAATTTTAACTCAATTCGCCGGAAGAGACAAGGACGAAAGTTTTTCTATGTCGTCGCACCTTCCAACCCGCCGACCGACACCGGATGCATCTGTATGTGAATCCGGAGTGCGTTCACTATGAATCTAGGGTCCTCATCCCCACGTCCCTCGTCGACAAACATTGGATCACGTCAAGCTACATCCATCCCATACATCGCTTGAGATGCAAAGTATCAACCAAATAGCTGCCGTCGGTCATAAGACTCACCCGTGGCAGACGATTCTCCCTTCTCGTTGCTATATCCGGCGCTGACGTTTCAAGAACCTGATCATGATCACCCCCAACACGCAGGAATCTGGGTGTCATGTTGCCATAGACATTCAAAGGCCCCGAAATCAGGCTAGGCACTGAATCCCGGAGGAGAAGCATGGCTCGAGAACTGCACCGACGATCCTATCGAGCGTCAACACAGACTCTGACTATTTCGGAGGACGGCCAAAGGATGATGCCGCGTAAAATAACTTTTTTTTTCATTCGTTTTCGAGAAGTTCGAGAAACCTAGTACATACATGTGATGGCCAAGACTCCGTGTGTTATTACCTTGGGAACGTCATCAGACTCGATGAGCATGGACCAGCAGTCGCAACAGACCGATGCTGCATCCGTCTCCTAGGACCTTATCACATACAAATCTTGCGCGCTCCCGCCTTCGAATAAGATCGCGAGGCCAAGAAAAGAAAACCTAGGACGACAGAAGCGAGAAAGGGGCTCGAACACTTCATTTCCGCCGAATCGAGTGGCCTATGAGTCCCAGCCCCCTTTATCCATGATTGCGACGGCAACCATTAAAGATCGCAGTGCGAGATTCCACTGCTCCAATGGAAACTTCCCGATCTGCGGAAAAAAAGGTGAAACGCAGAACGGAGTAGGAACTCGCATTGACGAAGAGGTGTTTAGTTGCCTTTGCATCTCTAGAAATAGAACAAAAAAGGGGGGAAGGGGGACGGGGAGTTATGCACCTCGCCGATCAGTAAGAATATTGAATCACAGAATGGAACCCGAACTCACATTAATATTGACGTAGCGAGATTTGTGACTTCATGGCACGCTTGTGGATCCTGCTGCGAATCTCATCAGATGTGCATTCCCTCTATTGTAAGTGGATGTTGCGACGTACTTACGCAATAAACCCGGGGACACACGTACGGACGACGATGCTTCCGTGCTACATAGCTGAGCTGAGACGCAAGTGCATAGAAGATCTACTCAAAAAAGACTCCAGCCGGGGCTTGTCCTTTGCATCCGTTAATGCAGTGTTGCTAATTCGGAACCCCCTAGATCCTTTCATCATTCTGACGAGAACGGATCGAATACGTCGGCATACGGAAAATATGGCATGACTCAAAGCCTAGTGCGACGCGAGTGCATCAGCCCCTATATGTAAGTCTAAGAATATTAATCTCTTTAGCATGGATATCACACGCGCTGCATGGTGTAGTCTTCTCACATCCAAGCTCGACGCTCAGAATAAGGAACGAGGAAACGCCGAATATCGTCAGAAGGCCACGCTGGCAAAACTCTCGCAGACGTGTATAGCATGGCCCCGCAGATTTGAGCTCCTAGGCCTCCCACGCAAGTACCAGAAGACCGGCGCGTTCGAGCTACGTCCGAGGAAAGCAGTACTAGTGGCACATGGAACCCCTAATCATAGTACTAGTAGCCTCGAAGGCCAGGAAGCTTCGACGCCCCGCGAGCCCAGATATCGAGGAAGTACTCGGCGGCAACTAGTCTGAAGGTCGGATTTCATTGTGATCGGGTCTGCGTCACGCCCGTCCTCGTCGGTGCGGGAAGCCCCAGGGCGACTCAAAGCCCATATCGACACAAACGGCACAGTGCAGGATAGAGAATCGCCTCCGGAGTTCAGTAGTACGCCTCCGAGTCGGATTGAAACATTCTGGAGAACCTCATGTTTAACGAGTGGACTTCTGACTCCCCCAGTTAACACTTTGCATCTTTCAAATACAACAGTAGCGAGATCTGAAGTTTAGAACAAAAGCGAGAATATCCATGACGTACGCCAGTGATCAACCCCGAGTCCGAGCTATGATTGGCTAGAGCTTACATAATCGATATGTATTCCTCTCAACATGACAGAAAAAACATGAGTGTATCATTCTATACATATTTCGTACATCGTATCTTGTGCCGACATAAGAAAGCGAAGAGACAAACCAGAGAACCAGGAGATCCAACTCCCTCCACCTTCTTTCCAATCCAGTTGAGACTGTCTAAACTACTAATCGTGTACACAAACAAAACAAACAAAACAAACAAATAGAGGTCCGTGTCATCAAGAAGTCGTAATGGGAGACAAGGAGGGGATAGGAAAGAAGTTTGCAATGCAGGTGATAATGCGCGCGTAGAGATGGAAGAAGAATATGAATCCCAAACGCCTCTCCCGGGGACGCAAAAAAACAGAGTAGGGTGGTGCTATACAATCCGAGAATCCGATGTATCTGATCCCCAAGATAATAAAACGAATGCCAATAAAGATCATTAAAACAAGAGAACAGTCATATCGAGTCCAGGGTTGCATTAAACGTCGGATGAACCACTGATAGAATGCCGGTCGGGGTTTGCGACGAAAAGTTCTGGACGTTGCACCAGCCCATACTTCACGTTCGAGTTTTTCCGCTTCGCCGGGGTTTCGACTCGTTGCTTTGAGCGCTCTCGCGGGACCTGGCCGCCCTCGGACTGACAGGTAACGCGGGGGCCGAAATTTCCAAACTCATCCGTCGCTCGTAATCTGCAATGCGCGCAGCGACAGTGCCTGGCGATACTGGGCTCTTTCCTTTCGGGACTGCACTCGAAGACACAGGACCTGAGGGAGGTTGCGAGACAGGTCTGATTGAACTGCCTATGAGATCCTGTGGCAAGTTCGAAGTCAGCGCTGTTGGCGATTGCACGACGAGTCGCGGCTCATCGCGGTCGTTGTCAATGAAGGCAGTGCCGTCAGCAATGTCCTGACTCCTGTCGGGTGACGGAGGCGAGGACGCCCTTCCTCCTTCGTTTCCGGTGGATGACCATGTCCCCGATCGCTCGAGACTTTGTCCAGTACTCTCAACGAAACTCGGGCTATAATCAATCGATGTCCCTGTCGCCTCGCGCTGCGCAACATCTACTCTACCAGCAAATCGTTCGAGCGCAGCCGAGTCTGCTGTTCGACTAGTCTTCAGCGACGTTGTGCTCTGCTCGTGACCGCTCGTCGAGTATATACGCGCTGAACCAGAGTGCTTCTTCCCATGTCCCGGCCTGCCTATTTGCGAAGACTCAGGCGATTCGGGCGCACCAGCGGAGCCTCCGCTCGCCTCCTTAATCGCACCAAGCCGTCCAGGCGGCGGATTCGGATCCCTAAAGTCGAGATCCATTTTCGCTGCAGAAGGCTTCATCTGGTCCTGCATGCTTTCACGAAGGGAAGTACGTCTGAACCGTGTCCACCATGAGTCTGAACGTTTCACCGGACTAGATGGAGCTCCTATAGATCCAATGATCGACGTCGTCCGGGGCCGACTGGACGAAGTGATAGACAAAGCTGCTTGATGTGAAGAATTAGACGAATTGTGTTCGCCATTACTGCCATCCAGCAGCGATGAAGACGATGGGTCGTTTGAAGTACTCTTGGATGCTGTCGTGACGAGAGGAGGGAGTTGAGGGACTATGGATGAACGAGAAAGAGTCGATTGCGATGAGCGGGGATTGGCGTCAAGTTGCTCATGTCCGATTCCAGACGAGGGGCCAGAACCATCCAGCGAATTCCTCTCCATTGTGTGCACAGACGCATCGAACAGAACCTCGCCTTCATTCTGATCTTGGAACGGATCGGAGTACTTAGAGACGGTCGAGCTCTCGTTCCGCCCTCCCCGCGGCCGTGCTGCGAGGGCAATATCCTCCTCTGCCGAGAAGCGATCGGGACCATAGGTATTGCTCTTATCGTGCAGGAGTAAACCTTCACTATCTTCATACGCATCAAATGCGTCCAAGGGAAGTGACACATCCGTCCATTGTCTGCCGTGCCCTCGTGCCGTGCCACCACTGATGACGCGCTTGACACCAGCACCTATATTCTTAAGCGAACCCAACGAGCCACTGAACAATCGTCCGATTGAAGGGCGACTGGAATTCCCGCTCCCATATCGTTCGTGGCCAGAAGCGCCATCATGGACACTGTACCAACTCCTCGAACTTCCACTGCCGAATCGTCGTGCCCGCCGGCCCATTCCGAGCTCAGAGGCATCCTCGTTCGCCAGCATGTCTATCCGCTTCCGAGGACGTCCAAGGCCAAGCACAGTCCAGCCTTCTTTCTTGTCTGCCACGCGCGTCTTTTCTCCTCGAGCAAGAGCTCGTCGCGTTCTGAACCAAGGTAGGATGGCTACACCTGCCAGTTCCCAAGGCGCTGAAGCACTTGGACCTGCATGGTCATCGTCATTGTGTATTAAATGGAATTGCTGTCGCGTCCGCCTGCGTCGAATGAGAAACACAACAAGTAAACCGGCGGCAAGAGCAGCTGCGAGTACACCGAATATACTTGCGACCGCGATGACAGCAGCGTTATGTTCGTCACCGTCCCCACCTCCACTATTGCCGCTGCCATCGCCACCTCCGCCATTTGAACCGGTCCCAGAAGGCGAAGACGGATCGCCAGAGCCAGCAGTCCCTGTCCCATGTGGCCCACCAGTGGGATTCGAACCCGCAGTACCCCCTGAGCCAGAACCGTTTGAGCCTCCTGGTGACGAGCCGCTGGTACCGCTGGGTACAGGGATTGTCGTGAGCGAAGGACCGGACTGTGGTGAGAACGATGACGTGAACGAGTCCTTGTCATAGTCGAAGATAGAAATCGCGACAGATGCACCCGCGTTTGTCCCATAACCTATACCATTCCATGACCAGTGCATCAACAGGTGTTCTTAGATAGAAATATATAGATTAGAATGCTCACCGAAACCAAAGAGAACCTGAGACCCGACCTGCACCGCAAAGTGGTCGCGTCTCGCCCCAAGCTCAGTCAATACCGAAACATTCGACCATGTCATCGGACTTGTAGTTGTATCCAGTATCCATCCGTCACTGTACGAGGTTTGGAATTCCGCGTCAGAGCCACCGTGTATAAGCACCTTATTGCCCTCTAGCCATGTATACGCGAAGGCGCGACGCCCCGAAGGGACTGAGTCACTCGATACGCTCTCTGACGACCATGACAGGCTCGACTGTGTCGTGTCCATGCTCCATATAGTCGTAAATGGTATAAGATTCGACTCGCTCTGCGAGTACCCACCGAACACAAGTAGACGGCCGTCGGACAGCACGATTGAGCCATGTCCGTAAATGTCTGGTGGTCCATTATCGGTCGGAAGCTGCGTGAAGCTCGGACTACTCGGGTCGAACACATAATGATCTGAGTACCCAAGAGACGACCCGTCGTCCTTCTCCCCGCCAATGAGATATATCTTTCCGCCCACCGAGGCAGTCGTGTGGTGTATGCGCCGACTTGGCTCACCAGCCCATCCTTCCGACTCGCTGATCCATTGAGGACTGTCCGACGAGCTAACGTCCAGCAGCTCCGCGGAGTTCGACTGGCTCGGCAGTACAATGGGTGAGTTTGGTCCTCCATCGCCCCCGAAAAGTAAAAGCTGCGATGTATTATATGCAGCGAGCGTATGCCACGCCAGCTCTTGCCCCTGTATCGTGGATGTGTTCTGGGATCCAGAGATGTATTGCCAGGGGGGAGACGACGGGTCGAAGCTTTCCGAGAGGTCGAGAGTGAACAGATCGTTGGTCGTAGGTGCAGACGTGTATGAATACGAGCCGTACTGGTCTGTTTTGCCGCCAGAAATGAATAGCAAGTTGTTGACAACTGCGACAGCCTGACCCCATCTTGTCGACCTGTCAATGATAGATTCAATCAGGAGCAGCCGCAAGCTCACCTTGGCTGAGACGTGAACTCTCCCAATACAGCGCGTGCATAAAACAACAGGTATAGATATTGCAGTCCCGTCCGGAAGAAAGGGGTCGTTCGTCGTTGAGAGCCCTTCATAAGCTTGTTACTTCGTCATGTACGAGTCGAACAGCAGAGCTCTATGATCATGAACAGTCGTGAGTGGTAGTAGTTCAAAGTATAGTTGAACGGAGTGTTTATATTTGAATGCTGCGCTGCGTGGAGACCATAAATGAGGGTATTACATGTGCCAATGTTCAACTCTTCCTTCTATGGCTCCTTCACCGCCACAGACGCGTCAGACGCGTTGACTGAGTCTGGACCACCTCGCTTAAGCGCTCAAAAATGATAATACTGTATGCGGTAAATAAAGCTGAAGAAAGCAAGCAAGACGACTTATACAAGACTATGATTTCTATCGAACATTAAGAGAGGGAAACAAAGCATAAAGAAAGGTAAGAATGCAAACAATTACACCCGTCGCGTCGATGAAGGCCGCCTCGCTCTCCTGCTCGGAGGCACTGGTTCTTCCTCAGAATCCTCCATCTCCTCCAGACCATCTACATAACCCGAGCCCATCATAACAGGGTGACCTCCCGCTCCGCCGTGGGCAAGAAAGCCATATTTACGACTCCGCGTTCCCCGCCCGGCAAACGTGCCGCTCTCTAGCTGTACATCATTGATCAAGACATCCGCCTCGTAAGCTTCCTCCGCTCGACGTAGCTCTGAGTCAAGCGAGTCTCTCCTTCGGAGTGCCGCTGCTGAAGACGACGTATTCCATGACCCGCGCGCAGACGAACGCGACATCTTGCTCTTCTGCGATGCTTGTCGCACAGGCAGCCGCGTCGGTGGAACCGCACTCTGCTTCACCAGTTTGAAAGTGCCCGGCGGAGGTCTTATAGGCAAACGCAGCGGCGGACTCTCTGGCGCATTTGTCACCTGTCCATGCTCCTCTTCTTCCTCTTCTTCCTCTTGAGCATCTGCAGCCGTATACGACAATGATAAAGGATTCTCATCCTCATCCTCACCTTCCTTAGGTTGAGCAGCTTCCTTAATAAGTCTCGATCGCGCAAGCGGTCGAGGTCTGCGTGGCGAGTCAACTAGCCTGGGCGAAGCGGGTGGCCTTCTCGCAAATGTGTCAGTAGTCTGCGTTATCTCGTGAATCCTCGATACGGAGCGAGATCTGTTATGATGTTGCTCGGGCTGGTACCTCCCCATATCAACTTCCTCGACTTCCTCTACAGCGTGCCGACTAGGAGGCGGCGGTGCTTTCTGAGATACCCCTGCTCCTGAGTTAGCACTCTTGCTTTGCATACCCATAGAGGCCGGAAGAGGCGGTGTAGGCGGTGATTGGCCTTCATAGCTCCCATTCTCTTGTTCGTTATCTGAACACAATGACGGAGTTGTCATTTCCGTCTCCGTACGTGTGCCGGATAACAGACGCGAATTTGAGCTAGAGTCCGACGGAGGAGGAGGAGGGTGTGATTGGGCAAAAGCAAGCGCTGAGTTTGACTGGTTACCAAGAGTTGTAGAGAGGCATAGCTTAGAATTCCTCATGGAGGAATGGCCAGAAGAAGCGCTTGTAGAAGATCCAAGAGCTCGTCGCTTGGAGGCTGGATAGACAATGGAAGTTAATTCAGCAGGGATACAGACATAAATAAAAAAAGGTACTCACGTAATGACTCTTGAGATTCTTCATAGGATGCTTCTGGGTACTTCCTCTTGCCACCCACTTCGGTCTCTAAACCTTCTGACTCATTCCTTGCGGTAACGGAGTCGACTCTGCGTCCTTGCTTCGGCGCTGGAACAGCAAAGCTCACGCCTGGCCTAGGCAATACCTCAGACCTATTCCCTATGTCTTCGATTTCTCTCGGCCTCAGCATAACCTCTGACCTATTTCCGACGTCTCCCACCTCCCTCACTCTCACTGCGGGTTGTGAATGCGGAGCAGGCCCTGCAGACGATCCTTCGGGGACGGCACCGACTTTCCGTAGTCTGTGCGTTTTCATCTCGGTCAAAAACGCGGCCATCATATCAGCACCGACATTTATTGTCGGCTGCCCTTTTCGCTTAGATGTTCCTCCGTATGCAGCTGGATTAATAGGCTTCTCTATAGGCGCTGCAGTGTGCCTGAGGGAAGCACGGACATCAGCAAACGACGACGAGGGATGACTTGCTTGCGAACGAGAAGAGGCTGCAGGGGGTGGTGGAGGTGGTGGAGGTGGTGGAGGTGGAGGAGGTACGAAGTAAGGCTGAGTCGCGACAGGTCTTTTCGCCAGCTGATAAACAATAAATTAGCGGTCAGCACTTATAATTATTATGAAAGTAACACGCCTCTTCGCGGAGCTTTTTGAGCTCTTCTTCCAAAGCCCGAATCCTCTCCTTATCCCGCGCTCTTTCCTCATTATTCGCATTCGACTGTGTCTCCCTTTCCTTCTCTTGTTGTCTAGCGGTATGAAGCTCTCGTTCCTTCCCTTTCATTCTTGTCGTGACAGACATATTCACTTGAGAGGTACGGTTGCGATCTTCGCCTGAGCTGCTTTCTTCGTCTGAATCGTCCACGTTAATAATCTCAGGAGAAGCAGGTGCTTTCCCTTTCCCCTTGTTAGGCGACGACCATACTGCGCTCATAGGGGACCGAGGGAGCAAAAGGGAGATGTCTGGATTCTCCTCTTCAGACCGACGGCGGATAGCTTCCTGCACGAAGCTATTGCTGGCATGCAGGCGTGGTCTTGTCGGTGGGGATGGAGTCCCTTCTTCGTCCTCTGAAGACGATCCAACATCGCATGGACTTCGTGCACGTCGATCGGAGCTTGAAGGTATGCTGTGACCTGAAGATGGGCCAGCCTCCATCTCTTGGTTACGATACGATCTACGTGGCGTTTCCGACTGCTTATGAGAAGGTGAACTGGAGACGTCGGACGCGAATCTAACAACACGGGTTCTCTCCCACTGTGGCTCGGGAGTAGGTTCGAGTGATGACGTGCGATCAAACAAGGCGCCTGGCATTGTGAAAGCAGAATGTTTGCGGCGCAGGCGTCCAGGAGATGGTACAGGTGAAGGTGTACGGAATCGGTCTGAGCCATTTAGCTCTTCTAATAAAACGAGAACACCATTGTCAGCGCGACAAACAAAACACATAAACGCGGGCATGAAGCACATAGCATTGAAGGTATGGGAAGCCGGTGAATCTAGTTTAAAACATTACTCGCCTTCATCCTCATCTGGAGGTGCTGGCTGTCTACGAGCGGGGCGCGGTGTTAAGGGACTTGAAGCAACGCGTTTCGGCCTCCCGTGGCTCTCATCTCCACTATCGCTGGTGTAAATGCCGCGTCGTCGTCGCGATTGCGAGCGCGCGCGGGGTGTTCTGAGTTCATCCGTCCTCGCTTCTCGCGACGGTTTACAAACCACACGACGCATGTGCTTTCTGACAACTTTCTCCCTTCGCCCTCCCGAGTCTTGTGACTGGTGATGGCTTCGTGATGATGATGCTTGAGGTTGCTCATCGTCCTCATCCTCGTATTCCTCCTCTTCTTCGTCTTCGTCCTGCAACGCGTCGCGTCAAACTATGTATGTTCGGCATGAAACTCGAGCAGACGAACCTCCCGGGATGGCCTTCCTGTTGCATTGCTTACGAAGGAGTCCAGCTCGCGTGATACGAAGCTGAAGACGCTCGATAATAGACTTGCGGACTTGTCCTGGTCGGTATGTCGGACGCGTTGCGGTGGCATGGTTCGGGATCGCTTCGCCGACTTGTCGTCGCTAGTGGCTGTGACTGGACTGAAGGTTGTAGACTAGAGTATCACGCGTCTGATAGCGTGAAATAGACGGGGAATGCGTCGAGCACTAGCTCGAATTGCCAGAACGTTGGTACGAATCCAAGAAATGGTTGAGCCAGATTTCAGTGCGTCCGTCACACGTCACACGATAAATATGTACACGTGAATATCTAGACAAGAACCGGATCTGCGTCCAGCTCGAGCGCTTCAAACTTAATTGCAGACGTCGCTGTCAGCGTGCACTCATCAATATCCCTCAACTTTAAGCCATTATGGACGTCGTCAGCGATAGCTCAACGCCGTTTGGCGTGCCCCCAGACGTGGTCAACCAGCTATCACCAAAGTCACAAACGGCCATCGCGCGTCTTCTAGGCCACAAAGCCGAGTCCTTCGATCTGTCTGTGCTTATTCTCTCTTGCATCCATCCAACCCTGAATCTGCTTGCTTTTCCCCTCTGTGTTGTACTAGAACTAAATACCCAACAACGAAACTGGCTGCTGTCTTGGTGCTGTTATATGAAAGGGCGGGCGAACTGCATGTCCTGCTCACAACGCGCTCGAAGAAACTCCGATCTCATCCAGGCCAGACTGCCTTGCCGGGCGGAAAATGTGACGACTCTGATGTGGACATTGTTGATACTGCCGTGAGTTCTTCCCTTAACTTCGTGCTGATCTGCTACCTTCAATTTTGTGATAGTATCGAGAAGCGAATGAGGAAGTCGGTCTGCCCCGAAACTCGCCTTCAATCCATGCCATTTGCGTCCTTCGGCCGTCTTTATCCAAATACCGCCTTCTCGTAACTCCCGTAGTTTCTCTTCTCTCCGACTTGAGCATACTGGACTCGCTAGTGCCTTGTGAAGGAGAGGTCGATGCAATCTTTGAACACCCATTAGAGGCCATCCTTGACCCATCTCTTGCTGAGGACCTGCCTCTAGCAAAGAAGGGCGGAGAACATTGGCCGTATGAAGAAGAATTATATGTAAGTATTCTAAAAAGACCCAATTCGTGTTTTCCTGACGTTTGTTGCGCGTCGCAGAACGTGTCCGATACTCAGGTAATGAATGGCGTGGGCTACAGAATGCATCGTCTGCGAAGTACCGGGTCACCAATCAAAGGCCTCACTGCCGACATTCTCGTAAGTCAATCCACATGCTTTCATTAAATCTGGAGCTCACAATGGGTGACAATATAGATTATGGCGGCAGAAATTGCATTCGATCGCGGTCCAGTCTACGACCGCTGGGCACCAGGACAAGTAGACTCGTTTGCCGGCCTCGCCCGAATGCTCGACGAGCACGAAGACGCTTTGCGGAAATCTCTCGGAGTCAGAGTCGGCACCGAAAGCAAACATTCTTCTCGGGAACATCTTCCCGCAGCATAAAGAACGACTCAGCTGTGGTGCTCTTGTAGAGTACGCTATACGCAGCGTGCGTGCGCACTTCCTGTTGTGTTATAATCAGAAGCTTACAAATATATATGTATCTTTTGAAACGAAGTGAAGTGAAATGGAACATTGCGAGATATCCTCCTTTCGCTAATGAATTATCATGCAAAATTACTGATATATAAAGCTATATATTAGTCTACAGACGTACGTATATCTCGGGTGAACTGTTTCGTTTTTCAGTCAATTTCCAATTTTCTTCCTTTCTTCCTGTAGTTTGCTAGCTGTCGGGTCTCACAGTTTCTTTCAGGGGCTGCGTGCCCCAGTTCGTTTTGTATTCAATGCCATTGAGGGTATCTATCGTACAACTTGCGTCAAGAAATTACATCAAAATACAAATCATGTCGCGGTTCAAACGAAAAGCGAAAGCGAGTAGAATAATAAAAGCACAAAAAAGATTTTTTCATTTAGGTTCAAAAAATATTAATCAGCTAAGCACCTTCCGTACGCCCTCGCGCTGTGCCGGCGTCAATCGGTCGGGGAAGATGATCTCCCAGCGAACAATAAGGTCTCCTTTACGCTTCACATTGCCCTCCTTCCTTATCGGCATTCCCTCACCCGGCACACGGCTCTCGGCCCCAGGCTTGATCACGCCAATAGGCAGCGGCACGCTCAAGCGCCGTCCATCAAGGTGCTCGATCGTCCGCACGCCCCCACCGACGTTCGTCAAAGCATCGATAAGCGGTACTTTCTCACGCACGATGAGCTCGTTCCCCTCACGCGAGAAGCGCGGGTGCGGCTTCTCCTCGACCACGAACACGAGATCCTGCGCATCACCAGACGAGGAGACCTCATTCCCCGCACGCGGGAAACGGATCTTCGTCCCGCTCTTCCACCCGGGGAGCACCGCGATCTCGAGGACTTTTTCTTCCGTGCGCCCTGAAAGGAGGCGACGCCCGACTTTGAGGTGCTTCGTCGCGCCTGAGTAGAGGTCCTCGAGCGAAAGTTTCAAGGGACGCGTGATTTCGGAGGGTTCACGTTCGGGTGGCGGGGTGGAGAAGGAGCTGCGGCGTTGCTGCTGCTGGGGGCGTGGTCGGCGAGGCATACCGCCACCCATCCCACCTCCCATTCCGCCAGGCATTCCACCCGGCATGCCACCACCCATGAAGAATGTGTGTCCGTCGTCATCGTCATCGTCCATTCCACCGCCGAACATGCTCCCTAGGCCACTGCCTCCGCTGCCGCCCATAGATTTGAAGAATTGTCTACACAAGAACTCCAGTCAACAAATCGTCATCCATTTAATAAAACCAAAACAGTACTTACTCGAAGATGCGGTTGGGATCTGAGGGCGAGAACCGTGTGGAACGGGCACCTGCGCCCCCTGGCCCGCCCGAGGTGAATGAAAAAGTAGTGCCGCCCGGGAATCCGCCAAATGAGCCTCCGCCCGAGGGGAAACCACCGGCGCCGAAGGGGCTGCCGGATGGCCCACCAGGAGCAGGTCCGCCGCCCTTGAGCCCCTCCTCGCCGAATTGGTCATAGATGGCGCGCTTGTCCTTGTCGTTCAGAACTTCAAACGCCTCTGAGATCTAAGTAAGAGCGAAAGTAGTCAGCCAAATGGTACAGAGACATAGATGAGACAATAGATATGAAAAGCATGAGCTTACCTCCTTGAACTTTTGGGATGACTCTTCTGAGCCATTGTTACGGTCGGGGTGCCATTTGAGCGCGGCCTTGCGGTAGGCCTTCTTGATGTCGTTGTCTGAGGCATCGCGGGAGACGTCGAGCAGCTTGTAGTAGTCTTTACCCATGACTTTGTGAGGAGTGTATAGATGGCAAGTCTATGATGATGAGTGTTTAGAGCTTAAGCGCGTCAGAGAGGCGTGGCTGCGTATTTAAGATGGGGGGAGTCGGGTTCGGATTCGGAGGGAGCCTTGTCGAACGAAGCCGAATGTAAACGAATAATCGAGAACGGCCTAGACGTCATATCACGTGACCTCATATTACCGTCTTTATTCGTTTGGCATCTACTTTGCTTGAAATACTTTCTTCGTTTGGTTGATATTTCTGCGTTTCACGCACTTTCCTGCACTTTCTGAGCGGCTTAAAATCTCGCTTTCTAGATGTATTCGTATCACGGAGCGAAGGCGTGTGCTGTGTACTAGCAAGTGATCGGTGGTTATTCTGGCGGTGCAAGCACGTTTCCGTCCAACTTTCATTTCCAATGTAGTGCAATCTGGGTATTCATAGTTAGTGCGTTCAATGTTACATTTTTTGACTTTTTAAAAAATCTGATCAGCTCTGCTTCTCTCTCGCCTCTGCCATTTCGCCCAGAGTCTTGAACCGGAAATCATAAGTTGCCTGTGAATCGATCCCAATCGTTGCGTCGTCGCGCTCAATCCACGCCGAGCATAACCCTAGCGCGTTCGCAGGTTCGTGATCGTGGAATAGGCTATTCGCCGTGATGAGCACCTTCTCCTTGTCGATGCCGAGTTTCTCCTCGATTGTCTTCAGCGCCGCCTCGAAATTCGCGGGATCCGGCTTGTATGCGCCTAAATCCTGCGCGGTGAGCACAATATCGAACACGCCTCCCCCAGATTCCAGCACGGGCCTCGTGTATGTGTTGAATGAGTAGTTGTCGATGTTCGAGAGGACGATAAGCTTATAGTGTTTCTTGAGCGAGGCAAGCGCGGCGACGGTGTCGGGGAACACAGGCCACAGCGCGATAGAGCGCCCGAACGCGGCGTCCTCTGCGGGCGTGGACGACGTCCCGAGACGTGTGGCGAATGCGGCGTGCACGGCACCGAGGAGCTCATTGTAGGGCATGTCTGGGTGCTGCGCTTGCAGATCCTTCTCGACGGAGTAGAACGCGAGGAGCGCGTCTTTCTTAGAGAAGGGCGAGTGTGCACGCTGGAGAACGGGTTGCAACGCGGTGAATAAACCTGTCTCCCAATCCTGAAGCCAGAGTCAGAGGATGTTAGATTGTTGTAAGGATAATCGTTGGCTCACTACTAAAGTGCCATAGACATCGGACACAAGAGCGTCGAACTGACCGAGTGTCTTTGGTTGCATATTCAATGGTCTGAGGATACTTTCTCGTTGATCGGTGATGCACAGGCAGCGCTGAATGTACCAGGAGTCTGTATGCTGCTGGCGTATATATAACGCGTCATACTTATGGCAAGACGCGCCGGGTAAACTTGCGTTGCGGAACAACAAACGCTAAAACTTGTTCACCCACAGCTTTATCTAATCTCTAGCTTGGCTCTTCAAGTTGCCGTCCCGCCTGCACGCTCTCTCCTTCCGTCCATCCGCACATTCCTTTCGACCCCCTCACTTCTTACCTCAAAAGAAGAAAATGGCTTCGGCGAGCACGTCGCAAAAAGGGAACACGACCACAAGCTCCGAGGGTCTTATCACGCGTTCCTGGCACGCCGTGCTCTCCCCGTTCTCGTCCTCGGCGCTTGAGGCGCTTCCAGACACCTCGCAGCGCAACCGCGACCGTGAGACCCGCGCCGATAGGATCCCAGAGGGCGAGGGCGATGTTGTCGTTCGTGACTACAGTGCTATCAATAACAACCAAAACGGCAGTGGCGGAGGGAACGTGAATGACGATGGGACGGATGGCGGACGTGTGGAGCCTGCGAGCGCCGTACCTGTGTCCGTACGCGTGCCCAAGAAGATCCCGACGCCGATAAGGGTCGAGGGAAAGGTATGGTTTGCCAACGAGCGCAGTGAGTGCCTCCTTTTCTTCTGTTTCCGAGCCGATGGAACTGCAAGAAACTGCCTCCGTTTTCTAGCTTGGCTGTCGTACCTCAACATCGGCGTCCTCATTGGCACGCTCGCTCTCGCGCTCTTCAACGCCTCCGAAGATGCTGTGGCGCGCAACTTTGCATACATCTACGCCCTCATCAGTATCGGTGTGCTGGTAAGCGTGCAATCATTTTGGTCTTTCTCTGACCCTTGGATGAATTTGACGGAACAGGTATATGGCTGGGTCGTGTACCAAAAACGGATCACGATGATCCGGAAGCGGGATCCGGGGCCATTCGGTGCGTCACATATTGCTTTATTTCTCTATGTGCTCACTGACAGACTCTGCACAAACAGACCAGATCGGCGGACCCGTCATCATCTCCGCCCTGCTCTTCTTCGCCGTGCTTGCAAACTTTGTCATCCGAGGTCCGTACCCCTTGCCCATATCTTTCCATCTCCTAATCCGAACACACACCCCCGTTGCCCTTCGCCTGGCATCAGTTCAAGAAGTGTGAGTTCTGGATGCACTCGCATTAATATTTGCACTTTCTTTTCTGTGGTATGCTGACTTATTCCAATCTTCGAATCTTGCAGACGACGCAAAGGTGTGCCTATACCAGGAGAGTAAGGCCCGTTTCTTCAAGTTCCTTTCGCCGTCTGTGTCTGCTTTTACGCAACCCATGTACTCGTCTTTTGCATGCTCTTTCATTGTTTCAACCGTATTCGTTGCATTTCTATTGTTGTCATGCTTTCCCTTATCTTCTGTGCATATCTCACTTGTATGTTCTCTTCCGTCTGGGTCAGGTTGTGGACTCAAGAAAGTTCATGATGATGAAAATCTCATGCTTGTATAGTGGTCCGCTTAGACGACTTCGTCTCAGCTGCCTCACATGGAGTACGATTGGGCCCCTTAGCTTCTGACAGTGAATAAAAGCAATATACATTTTAGGCCTTTTGAAGACAAGTTCAAGCAAGAGTTGGATTGGATGGATTGGATTGGATTGACAAGCGGTCACTGCGAGCGAAATAATGGAACTGAGGAAGCAAGTCATGTATCATCTGTCTGCAGGGTATCTGAGTGAAATGAAGAGACAAGAATGAATGGAAGGGAGGAAGGAGGATGGACAAATGACAGGAAAGAGAAAGCAGAGTTTTCAACGGTAAGGAGAGGGTGAAGATGTTTACTGGAAGGGCGGAAGGAATAACGCATGAAAGAAACATGGAAAGAAATGAAATGAAAAACATGCGGGTCAAGAGTAAGGAAGACTCAGGGTGAGGCGTAGCGTACCTGCGATCAAGGCCGACAGGGGAACTCGTCAGTAAGCCAAGAAGAGAGAGCAGGGATGATAACTCACTAAATATGAAGAGCAACCCGAGAAGGGGGAAAACGGAGAGCAGACAAGAGCGGGCAAGAGGAGCAAGATAATGTATCATTCAGCGTTCGTTCGCTCGTTCAAATTTAACATACGCGCATCATAAAAAAAAGACTCGGGTAAAACTACTCCTCGTCAGGGATCTCTCCCGCCGTAACAACGTCAGAGGGTGACGCAGCACGTACGGGCTTGACCTGCAGCATGTCCAACACGCTGTCGAATTCGTCATCAGCTACGGAAACGCCGTTGTGCACAGCCGCCATCGGCTTCGGTGTTGCTGCGCCATTCGCAATGGTCTCGAGCTTAACCTCTAGTTCAACAACCTCCTCGGGCTGGAGCGAGGTTTCCGCTTCTGCCGCGCTCTCCTCCTTGTCCTCGCTCTCCGGAACGGGAGCCTCCGCCTCATCCTTAGTCTCACCAGTCACGCCTTCCGCCTCAACATGCTCGGCATCCTTAACCTCCGGAACGTCCAAAGCGAAACCAACACCCGGCTCCGCGTCCGACGTCATCGCAAATGGAGCCAGCTCGCCCTCCTCGCGCGGCAGCGCAGACTGTATATGCGCGCTGTCCAACTCGCGATCATCGTCATCCGACGCGAACGCGTCGTCGTAACTTTCGATGTCCGACGGGACTTCTGAGTGTTCGGGCTCGTGTTCGGACAGCGAATGCGACTCGTGCTCCGGCACCTCGGAGGTCGAGAAGGAGGGCTGCTCGATGTGCTCGTCTTCCGATGGTGCGTGTTCGGACGTTGTAGGCTGTTCCGGGGCCTCGTCGCCGCTGGTCGATATAGCAGCTGCTGCCTTCGCAGTCCGCGCCGCCTCTTCCTTCTCCTTTTTTTCGCGCTCTGCCTTCATCCGCGCCGGCGCGAGACCCACGCGCGGCTTCAATGTCGCCCCTCTCATCGGTGCTGCTCCCCGGGTAGTCTTTGCCGTCGCCGCCCGCGGCGGACTAGCCACAGGGCTGCGCGCTTTCGACGCGGATGCCGCAGTCGGCTTCGTAAGCCGTTCAAGCGCAGATAAGGGTACAGTCGGTTTGTGCACGGGCGTGGGCAGTGCCTCCGCATCACGCGCACGAGCGAGGGACGCTTTCGTCGGAGCGTATAAACCCGAAGGCGTCTTCGGACGCGCCGCGCCTGCCATAGTCGCGCTGGGAGTCTTTGGGCGAGCAGCGGAGATTGAGGACGCAGTAGGCGTCTTTGCACGCGCAGTACTAGCTTTAGATGCGGAGCCGGAGGTGGATGCACGAAGTGCGTTAGGCGTTTTAGCGCGCGGCGTGGAGACGGGCGGGCTCTTCGTGCCGAGGCGTGACGCAGCACCGGCTCCTGTGGATGCAGTAGAGGCTCCAGTGCGCTGAGCCGTAAGAGATCTCGTAACTGGAGGTGTAGTCTTGTTTGGCGTCGAGGGCGTGGACTTGGACTGTACAGCGGCAGAAGATATAGGTGTGGTGCCGCGCGCGGCGGTACGCAATGCCGAATTTGTCGAGGCAGGATTGCTCTTGCTTGCTGTAAGCTTTCCAGGTGCACGCGCCGTTGTCGTCTGCGCTTTCTTGGACATGTCAAGTTTCTCAGCTTCTGTCACTGGTGTTGAATCAGTTGGCGGATCTGAGTTTGCTACTGGCTCCGGAGCGTCCTTCGCGATGCTTTCTGAAGATGCAGATAACGATGGAGGAGACAGATCCTTCGGCACATCCAAGGGCGGAGACACGAGTACCATTCGCTCAAGTTTGGCTAGGGCGGGCTGCGACAGTGATCTACGCAAATCATCAAAGTTAACCGCGTTCGACTCCGTCGTTCCGGGACTCGTCGTGCTCGAGCTGGTTTTCGACTGCGCTTGCTGCGGTGGCCATTCTCGACGCTCCTTGGCCTCGATCAGCGCCAAATCGCCCGTGTTATGGCTGACGACGCTCGTCGAACGTGACGCAGAGGGCGAGGCCGTCGGCGACGCGCCAGCCGTGGACAGGCGTTTGCTTGCACGCTGCTCGAAGCGGCCGATGAGGTTGGCGACGCTCGGACGTGGCCGCTCGTCGGGTAGTCCCCTGATATTTGCGTTAGACATTCTCTAGGATTTTTAGAGATTATTGCCTAGGGTTTTGTCTATTTGTACGGAGGGTGAGAGATGGTCGTTAGTAGGAAAGTACTTATGTGATTTATTTATGAGAGCATTAATGTTGTGCGACGCCAACGCGACTCGGCACCTGCCGTCATGTCCGACATGGACGTGGTTGAGCTCCCCTCCGGACACAAAGTCGAGCTCTCTCTTAAACCACCAGCATTGCGCTCAGATGCGACGGCGCAGCTTGCAGTACTACTGCATCCTTGGTCATGGCTTGGGGGTTCCATGAACGACCCGTGCGCCTGTCATTGCTTTCCAGCAACCAGCATTTGTAACTAAAACGTCCCGAGTGTGTTACGGTTTCTTGCTCGCTCATTGCATGAGCGTGGCTTTCACGTCATTAGATACAACAGTCGTGGCGTGGGCCGCTCGAAGGGCCGTGCATCACTGACGGGCTCGCAAGAGGCACAAGACCTCCGTGAAATTGTACAATGGGCACTTGCCAAAGTCTCTAACGTCCGGCATTTACTTCTTGTCGTATGTTCCTTCTTCTTCTGTGCTTTCTAAAATATTTATCTACTTAATTATACAGGGCTACTCGCATGGAAGTCTTATTACTTCGCAACACCTCCCCTTGACCTCAAGCACTCTCAAAACTTCACACATCCTCCTCTCTTATCCGCTCGGTCCACGTACTTTTCTCACCTTTTTCCGCTCCAAAGCCTACACCGCTGCAGCGAGTGCCCTCGTGCGCGATCCTGCAGCACGAGCGCTCGTTATATATGGCGACCGCGACGAGTTCACCGGTGCAGAAAGCTACAAACAATGGGCGGCGCGACTACACTCGGAAAGCAAAGAAAACGCAGAAGAATCAGAGGGAAGGGTCACGATCTCCTGCATCGAAGGCGGGACTCATTTCTGGGGCCAGGGAAAGGCGGAAGAGATGCTGAGTGTCATTGAGCGCTGGTTAGATGAAGGGCAACAATAGCTCTCCGGACTGCAAGGCGTTCAAACAAGACATTCGCATGTTTATTCCTTGGCAATCACAACTACAAGCGACATGAAGCCCTTACAGCGCGTAGCGTTACAATATTATGTACATAGAGCTCGTTGGCGAAAACAAGTAAGCCTTGAATGTGTTCAGGCAGAAAGCTTGGTCTTGAGCGCAGTGATGGACGGCGAGAAGAAGTACTCCCCGCCCTTCGATACGACGAACTCGATCGGCAGCGTCGTGTTCGCGGACTGGTTGTCGACCTGGAGACCGGCAGTCTCACGCACCGCGCCGTTCAGCTGGCCAACTAAAGCATACGAATATCAGTATATATTCCTCTCAGGATACAAAGGTGACGCACTGATTGGGTCAAACCCAGGTGTGACGGGCTTCTGGGGCGGGAAGTTGGTTGCGTTTGCCCATGCTGCATGACGAAAGGTTCCATCAGTGTCTTTAAGAGCAAGGAAGTATTTCTTGAATACGTACAGTGCTGTACGAACTCAAAGCCTTTGACGAGGCTGCTCTGGTAGCAAACGAAGGCAAGACCACGGTCGACTTTAGTCTCGTTCGCTTTCTCCTCTTCACGCGTCACCTCAGGTCCGTACGGAATGCTTTGACGGACAATCATGCGAGGCAGCAACGTCGGCGCGCCAGCACCGGGCAAACTTGATAGTATCATCAGTATACAATGTTCATGCTCCAGAAGATAGTAGGAAGCACTCACTCAAGTAAGTCGGCCCTCGGGTTCGTCTTGCGAACATGCGCCGCAAAGGGGCACTTCGTCTGGTTGGTCAGGCTGTCCGAAAAGTCAAAGTTGTTGTTGCGCTGTTTGTCCGCCGCGAGTACCGGGTCATCCTTGGTCGGCGCAAGTTCAACCGGTGCACCGCTCTTCCACCGGCCAAACATCCGAGCTCCGAGTAGCTCACTGCCCTGGTCGCGGGGCAGACCCGGGACGTTGACCGGGTTGTCTGCAAGGAACTTGTTGAACTCCGGGACGAGCTGCTTCAGCTGGCGATATCTATACATGCGTCAATCAGCATGACGGCGATATGATACATAATTGTAAAACAGACGGACGCAAGGAAAGATCCATTCTTCGCCCATGCCGGGCGGTTCACTGTGTCGCCATTAGTGCCGCAGATGATTACTCCCGGCGGGACAACGATCTGGCCAGGAAGGTGTCCAGTCAGAGCTTCAATTGCTGGCGACGAGATGCCGTCAAGGAAACCCTAAATATTGAACATAATGTCCTCAGTATTGTTCATAATTGCGGAGAATTGAGGACTGACGAAGTGCTCGTGGCCCTTTTCCTTGCCTGGGCGGACATGACCCTCGACCTTAAACACTTGCTTGATAGAGCCACCAATGGTAAGATCGATCTTGCTGATACCCTCAAGTACGGATATGTCTGAGTCACCCGCAATCTGTAGTAAGCAAGATCAGCTATAAGCCGGAGCTACATGGTAGATGGCAGCGTACCAAGACAACGCCGTCGATCTCGCTCTTAAACTCATCGCGCCAGTCCGGGTTGAACTTTCCAGAAGAGTCTTTCGTACCGTTGTCCCCGAGGTTAAAGGCACTCGCCAGCTGTCCGGCATCGAATGAGGTATCTCCAAGATCCTCAGCAATGCCCAGCTTAGATTCAACGCAGAAACCTTGTGAGCAATGAGCTCTATGAAATACGAAAGCTCATACCTTCTTCAATCCCTGCGTAGAGAACGCGATGTTGATCCCAAGGCACTTGAGCAAGTCAGTAGCGCCGCTGAGCTTGTGCTTTGAGATGTCAGAGCGCAGCTTCTGGATCTGGGCCGTCGTTGTGATGGCCGGGATGAGCGCCTTGAGGCCGAGTTTGAACGCAGTCGCGTTCTGAATATTGAAGAAGATGAAGTCCTCCGCGCGCTTGGGGATACCGAGACTGTATACAAGCATTCAGCAGCTATATTAGCAGCAGTGATTTATACTGAGGGACATACACAACATCACCTGAATCAACGGCGCGTTCGTAAGGGGATATATATGTTGAAAGAGCTTTAGCACTCACCCTGAAGGTCATCGAGGTCCTGCTTAGTCGGCCAGGTAGGAGTAGACATGACTGCGTGTTTATGATTGCTTCTGACTGGAAGTAAAGAAAATTCGAGTGTTGGTTGATGAAAAATACTAGACTTGGGGCGTCTGAGTACTAGAACTAAAGACCGCGATTCCTTTATAAGGCGCAAACGAGCGCTGCAAGTACAGCTTATGAGCTGCGGACCGCAAGATCCATACCATCAGTTGCATCAGGTCGATATTCGGTCAAGGTGTCCTTCCATACAGGTCTTCTCGTGACTCTACCTGGCTAGCTCAAGCGCCCAGGCGGTCTCCTTCCCCGCAGAAGCTTCACAAAGCCTGACGTCGCATAGGGGCACAAAACTACAGAGCCCGATTGACAAGGAGGCCAATAGTTGATCTCTGTAGGCTTCCATATGCCTCTTGGGGCTCGGAGATCCAACACTAGCGAGAGGCGCCGTCAATACCGCCCGACCTAGCCAGTAATATTACATGGATTTTAAATGACAATTGAAATGGTGTTGTTCCGCTTTGGAGTCAGTCGAGCTAGAAGGACAAGAACGAGGAGTTCTTACGCGTGAAGAGGCGGGGAAGTTCAGAATTTTTCGCAATATGACCACGGAAGTAAGGCCGATGACTCAGGTTTGAGAAGAAAAACGACCTTGCACAGTATGCTAAAGCCGCAGTCTTAGCAGATGTCAGATACAAGATCGAGATGCAGTAATTCATTCGTAGCTGCCAATTTCTGAATCCCGAGTGGCCAGTACATCAAGTAATCATATTGATGATCGAAGTTGTCGAAAGCGCCCGCCGACACCGCTGTTACCGGGAATTCCCGCAGAGGCTCCGTATAGAGCTCCAAGCTAAGCTCCGCGTCATCTTAAGCTGTGAGCGACAAAACACCTTGGAATGGGACACGTTGGAATATACGGCCACGGGGTCGCTGTTTGAAGGCACAGGTGTTTGATATTGAAATCGACTTTTGAATCAACAAGCTGTCCAGGCCTGTCTCAATCTTCGAAGAGTCGACAATTAATCTGCAGAAAGATCCGCACGCTCCTGCGTCCTGAACACACGTATGGTACCGACAGAGACGGGCGCGGAAAAGGTCCAGATGCATATGCGCCTTGTTGCGATTTGCACCCGTAGAGCAGCCGACCGCCTTAGATGCGCCGTGCCCGCTCTAACAGACGTGAGCAGCCGTCCACATTGTAAATCGAAAGGCAACACAACGAGCACAATGACAAGGCATGAACAATGTCATTTTGTAAACGACGGGGCATAGAATATGCTCAGTTGTCGGGCGGTGTGTCGTCAGGTCGCCGCGCTATAGATTACGAAAACCACATTTCAGTATGCGGTGTTGATGATGGATACAACGAAAGGAGTATAGCGGGAGCGCATTGTGGCATATTGCGATCTAGACGGAAGGATAGGGTGGATATCGGAGCCTCTGAATGCCCGGGCGTGTGCTGAGTATCCAGTGACCTCGAGACACCGGCTCACTTTGAGTATACGTATATTAGCCATTGTTGGCTAGAAAGATCACAGGGAAGACACGCACGTAAAGCATTATGTATATGCTCTCAGAGTCGATGTGAATATCGGCCTACTTAGGCCACGACGAAGACCTTATTCAGGTCAACCGTCATCTTCTCCAAACGACAGCAAGGTGCCCGTCTTCACCTTCGCCTTTGGAACTTTTTTCCCTTTCTTCTGCGCCTTCTCTTTGACCAATAGTTCATCAAGGTCGTTGCCGGCCACCTTACGCTTCTTCGCAGAGCCTTTCGCATTGGAAGCTACCCCAGATGATGAGAACGACAGCGACGCCAACTTCGGGTTCGCGTCTTTTCCATCACTTTTCTGACTGTTCTTCGATGCGCTACCGTTCTTCCCAGATTCACCCTCATCCTCTTTGTCCTTCAGATCGTCGGGAAGAGGAGGAAGTCTTCGCGCTGTATAGCCCAACCAAAGTCGGAAGTTAGAATGACGGCGCTTACTCTGCAACTCAAAAAATGAAGCACGACGCACCCTTCCTCCGCTCGTTCTCCGCATATTTCTCTGCCTCGTGTGCAGTCAAGTGCTTGCCTTCCCGCAAAACAACAACCTGAGGTTTCTCATCCGCCTCGTCTTCACTGGCACTCCCTGGGTCATCTGCTGGGCGCTGCGGGGGTGACGGTCTTCGGGGAATGGGTGGGCGCCCAGACGCAGCTTGCCATTCGTCAAATTCTTCTTCCTCGTCGTTGGACACACCAGTGACTTTATCCCTTAGGCGCTGCAGGAAGGCTGGAGTGTCTTGATTGTAAGCTAGACGTGATGAAAGTTGTTGACGAGTGGGCTCTTTGGGCGCCATTGTGAGAGTCGGAAGCAAGATATGAACATGTTTCGTTGTAACGTGCTTGTCGCTCGCACGCAAGCTGCCTTATTCATATTATTGCAAGCTGTCGTCTCATTTCAAAGGTGAGTGCTTACATCACGCGAAAACTGGAATGTATGCATTTCGTATTTGGACAAAGGATCGCGAACTACGTTACAGAAACTATGAGGGAAAAAAGCCCTATACGAGAAGTGAAAACAATCAGCAAGAAGATTCCACACACAAAAATCGATGCCAGAGCGACGAGAAAGGATCAGACATCCAAGGAAGTACTTGGTAGCCCTCATCACGCCGACCGCCCACCGACACGCCAACGCACAATGGTGGCCCACCTCAACCAACAGTTTTTGGGTTCGCTGCGGCACGAGAGGAAAAATGAACGTGCGGTCTGGGGGAGTGCTCCGTAAAGAGGGCGCTAGGGAGGAAACTGCGAATTACGGTAGTTTTTTCATCGTGAAGAATCGCCTGGCAGCGGGGAAAAGGAAGGCAACAAAAAAAGAGATGTATTACTCACAGATTCGTGAGAAAGCGTCCGCAGCATAGGTGAGAGCAGGAACAAAAGGGCAACTAAGAGCGATAAGACGAGTCAGCTAACTGGAAGGAGGACGGACGAAGATGAAAGGACAGACGAAAAAAAAAAAAAAAAAAAAAAAAAAAAAAAAAAAAAAAAAAAGGACAGACGAAGGATGAAAGGATCAGACGAAATGGCACTGGCAAGTGCACTGTGCGCCCCGTAGGACGCGAGTTCGCTGCGAACGAACGTGCTCTATTCCTCGGCATGGTCGTGTAGGACGGGGAAGAGAATAAAGTCATCACAGAAAGAGACGAAAGAAAGCAACACTATTACTCACCATGCAGAAAAAGACAGAGAACAGAGACACGAGAACCGAAAATTTATGGTCTTTTTCAGTGCACGTGGAGTGTGAGAGTGTAAATGACTAATCTCCAAGAAGGGCAATAGTTGGCTCTCGTAGTCGTAAGAACTTTGGTCCAGTACCACCACGATGTCGGAGACGCTTGTGCAACGTCCGACGCCTATTCCCAACCCTCCTGCAAGAGAGGTCATCAATGTAGACGACTTCACTCTCAGCAACAGCCACAACGACGATGACGATGTCCAGTTCGTATCGCACTTTTCAGGTCGGCGTCCGCACGAGCCTATTGTAATCGACGACGACAGCGACGACGACGTGGAGATTGTAGCGGGTCCCGCTCGTCCAGCAGCAGCTAATCCGCGTATTCAACGTCCTCGATGTATGTTCAATTAACCCGCTATGATTCAAAATATTGATTGCAATGAACTGCACTAGTTGTACGGCGTCCTATCCGACGTGCGCTGTTCTCTCCTTCTCCGCCACCGCAGGACAATTATATCCCACCGGTCCCTCCTCTTCCTCCCCATGCTCGTGATTCACCACCGCTCCGTTGGCGTGCCCCTCCTGATTTCGCTGGTTTGGTTCGCCCTCTAGATCGACCCCTGGCGTTTGAAGCAGGCTTAGATGCGCAGCATCGTTTACCTCCGTTGCGTAATTTTCCCGGGGAGCCACAAGTCGCCGCAGCGGAACCCAATGCTGCGCGCCGTCCTAACATTGGTCTCGGAGGTGCCCTTTTCGCCTTCAATCGTCGCAATCGGTTTGAACCGGCGCGCCCTGCACTTCCACCCGCTCGAGCTGAGCCGCATGGTGGCTGGCGTAATCTCTTCAATAATATGGGTCTGGGGGCCTATCGCATGATTTTTCAACGACTCGATGGCAGTCCGGAGCCCCTTATGCGTGGAGGCGAGGATGACGCTGGATTGCTGGAGGCGCTTGCGCTGGATGCTGAAGAGCGTCAGCAGGAACTCCAATTTCGACTATATCCACGACCGCCTGTGGACCGGCATGCACCTCCGCAACGCCGTAAGGTGGAACCTGACTACAAGCCGATCTTCACTCATTCCGCGAAGCCGGAGCCAGGGTTTTCAAACGATTTCGCGCCACAAGAATCCATCACAATTTCTGATGGGCCTGGCCCGAGCTCAGCTCCTGCAGCTGAGACGGGTACACTTCTTGTATGCGCTCGATGTCTCGACCCGCTCGTCACGAATGTTGCCGGGTCTGATGAGGAGGTACGCAAGCGCAAGCTTTTTGCGCTTCGGTGCGGACATATGTTGGATGGGAAATGCGTTGACGCAATCATGAAGCCATCGCCCGTGTTGGTCGCGGATGTGGGTCGAAGCGACGAAATCAATACGATATCGTCGAGTAAAGGGAAGGAAAAGGCCAATGAGGATCTTCCTGTCCCTGCCGGACTCGCTGTAGGCGATGAAGAATCTGAACCGTCTCGAATAGAATCAATGTGCCACGACTGGCCTCCGAAGCGGAACAAGGGAAAGCAGAGAGCTACTGAGCCCGAAGACGAGGCCTTGTATGTGACGAATAGATCCAACAAACGGAAGGCTCCCACATTCGATGCCTGTACTGCATCGACGGCGTATACGCGCTCGCGTCTTCGACCCCGCCTTGTCGATGCTGACACGCCTGCAGTGACTCCGGATGTACCCGCTCCCCCGTATGGTATTTCATCGGCTGTAGACATGGCTGAAGGTCCCTTACCGGTTCTTGCTAGCTCGGACTCCAGTGCCCGTAGGGGGCCTCCGCGAGCCCGCAGGGGTCGTGGACGGGGAGGCAGTGGCTGGGTAAGAGGCAAGGGTAGAGGGAAGGGAAAAGGGAAAGCTGCACCGCTCATTGAGGCCGAATACGAATGGTCTTGTCCTGTCTCAAGTTGCGGACATCAGCATAAGAGCGTGTTCATCGATGGTGTATGGCGCATGGATGACGCTCGCGGGGCGATCGCAATGTACGTTTAGGATCATAAGTATTTTGTACGTGTGACTTCTATTTTGTTTTTACAAACCTTCTGTGCTGAATTTCGTATTGCCTGAGCAGTTCTCTGAGGGCATGTATCTGCCTCAATCCAGCGTCATTTTAATTTATCTCGGCATTCCACGATCAGCATTCATCATTGTATTCCCAGTCTCATCCCGGTATCGGCCATTTTCTACTTCTTTTTTATCACCAACACCAGCGTCCTTTCCGGTTTCAGTTTTCGGCCTGCGCAATAAATGTTGTTTTTCTCACCGTTTATCGGTATACGTCCGAGCCATGCCGTAGGGATGGATGGACGATATTGTGTGATATTTTCGCCCTTCAATGCTATTCATCAGCCTATACAAGAATCGTGGGTTGAAATTCAGAAGTCTCCGGGAACGTACGCGCTGAGACAAATGGACTTGGCATCTCCCAGATTGTTTACTAAAAAAATTTCGCCGACGCGCTGACTCGCTTTCTCTCTGCTGCTTCTCTGTCTCGACGGGCTTTCTTGGCCGAATTACTATGAAATTTACGTTATGCTGACCTCTCAACTTCAAGTGTCATTCGTCTTTCGTCCCTTTGGGTAAACAAACAACGCGTAAATAAAGGAGAACGTGATCCCATGACTAGCTTTTTGACGCCTTTGGACTTCGAGGATCTCTGCGATAAATATTGATATTGCTACCTCATTCCTTCGCTCAAACAGGAGGCCAATAACAGGCTGACTGTGTGCTTCGCAGGCCACATCCAATTGTACTTTAGTGGGTAAACTCCAAGTTTGTGATGAGTCTGAAATCGTTCTTCATTTGGCTTCATTTCTCCTTGGTTTTTTTTGGCTCTCGAGTTGCTAAAAGACCTATATCAAGCGCCTTTCACGCATGACGTGTGCTTTCACCCCCCCCCCCCCCCTCCTCCCTGGGTCAATCACAAAGGAGCTCTTGATGGTATTAAAGGTCTAAATCTAATTTATTTTAAACCGCGGAAGGTACGCTCTGACTTTGCAGGGCCAACTTGAAGCAGACCATACATTCTGGAGGCTTAATACATGAATACATATTTCAAGCCAAGGAACTAACCAGGACAGAAACGAAACCGGCTCTAGCAGATATGACAGATATGGTCAACATGGAACCTTTGTTTCACCACAAAAATCTCCATAGATGGCATCGTCAACATCACCACCTCTTCCTCCGGCTATCTGCACGTCACGCACAGATTCGCCAAATGGCTGCTCGAAAGACCATAGCATGTAGTAAGATAAACAGTTTCCAGGCTGACAAAAACTTGGACCTACTCACCCTTGGCAGGGGCGACGCGTGCGCGGCCGTCAGGAGGAAGACGAAGAAAAGCAGAGAAAAACTTTGACGAAACATGGTGGGTGTACAGTGAGATACCTGGATAACAGGCGTCAATACGAAAACTAAAATAAACAATATTTACAATACTTTGTCGGTATAAGAAATTAGAAGGTCAAGCCTTTGTGAGCGAGATGCAATTGCGTTATAGCCCAGTGATAGGCCATCGTCTTTATACGAGTAGAGGAGGCTATGCATACGACTAGAATTATCATCTTCCCCAACGTGGTCATGCGTTGGGAGTATTGAAATACCTCCGTCACTATAGCCGTTGCATCGTTGTCGTGATATCAAGGCTCTTTGGAGTAACGGAACACCGAGCTGAGAGAACTTTGTTTGTGGCGTGCGATCGAGACGGATGGCTGAAACCGAGAATGTCAGTGAACACCTACCGAGCTATGGCCAGGCTCCTTCACCAATGATCAACTTTTGATGGGAATCGGTTGCCAAGCAAGGAAGGCCAGTTTTGGCCCTACGACCTGATGTGGCGAGAGCATGGAGAATAACTAAAATAACTGAGGCATTTTGCTGATTAAATCAGAGCATCAGAGCCGATGATTGACGCAGCAATAGTCATCGTTATTAAAGAACCCAGAACACTGCACAGGCCTCATCTAGGCTGTGTCTAACATCTATTAGGTAGCAACGATAACGTGAAAATGACTTTAAAGGTACTTCTCACTCCTTCAAAATCCCGATGCAACTGGCGACGGCAATCGACAGCGAGCAAACTTAGAGAGTCGTTTTGAGGCGAGGAACATATGGCCAAAGAACTTTGCTTGACATTCAGGATACAGCAGCCAAGAGTCATCACAAGAACGCCTTTGATGGAGCTCGATTACAGGGCCGTGCTACGCACCAAAGATTAGAGACTCCTGGCGGTCGTTCATCAACGGATACTGAGGCTCGTTCTAGGGCAATGATGCGGACAGAAGTGCAACGTGGATGAAAGGTGGGCCATTCGCAGATTGAATCAGACAGATAAATCTGGTTATTGGCGCGCAATATATTAGAAGTAAACCCTGGCCATCAAGTAGATCAAGGTTCAGAATACAAAAGGACGGAAACAAGAGAGGCATAGTAAACATGATGGGATATAGCATCAGCAATAACCCGTATCGCTGAACCCGTACCATGAGTCCATCTCAATGGGATGCGAAGGTGGCTGATTGCTTGTACCAGCATGCCCAGCGTGCTTATGACCCCAGTACATCTTTTCGTGCCATTCGTCAATGAGATTGACTAGAGTCTGCAAGTGGCCATAGGTCGACGGCTGGGTGAATGGTGGATGGGACTTTCCAGTAACGGTGAGCTGGACGACGCCGATCGTTGCGACAAGGGTCACATACAGGATCTGAAACAAAGCGTCCATGATGAGACGATGTAGTGAGAACTGTGTAATTTTGTCTGGCTAACCTGCACTGGACGAATCTGAAACCCGGCGTCGGCATTGACACCAACCGCTAGGCCGAAAAGCCAGTGGAAAACTGGGTCGGAGACATGTATAGCTACAGTATGCATACTGATGAACATCACTTTGAAAGGCTCCGGCGATGGATCCGAGCCATGCTTCGTCCCAGCCTCGCGCCAGTAGCGTTCGTCGCTCACTGTCGCAGCGATAGTTTCGGAGCACGTCAGTGCTGTGGTGATCATGCCGCCTTGGAATCCTACAAGAATCCCCAGACCCCACAGCAGACCCACTGTCGGCGCTTCTCCTTGCCAGTTGAAGTTTATCAATCCTGTATCCTTGCTCTCTGGCATCGCGGTAGAGTTGTTCGATGCATTCGATGGAATAAGGCTCCAACTGCTGCCTTGGTGTGAACCCTGCGTGCCGGAGTCCATCATTCCCCAGATGATAAAAGCCCAGTAATAACCGGCTGCAACAAGCAAGCATCCAAATATACATAGTAAATTGACGAAATTGAGGATGTGACACCCAAAGGGATTCTTGGCGGTTTCGAGGTTTTATAGGTCCATCTTGATACCTGTCAAATAGGGCGTGCATACAGCAGCCGGGCATCCTTATGAGACGACCCTCATCGACTAGGATGGCGGCGGTGTCGAAGGGCGACTGGCTCCATGTCGGTATCTTTGTAGTATAAATTGCATAGAGTACAATGGCGGACTGTAGCAAAGTCGTAAACCTGAGAACGTAGAGCGCTACGAAAGAAAGGATAGCATTGTATGCTTCGTTATCCTGCTGCATGCCAAGTAACACCATCGAGCTCGATGCGTACGAAATAGTGAGGCAAAGAGCCATTATGACGTCTGCTGGCAATCCATTAGCCGACCACCACTGGTATGATGACTGAAGGAAACGCAGGTTCGTGTTGAACTCTAGGCGCATCTTCCCGGTCTGCTTGTCGCCCTCGAAAGCCAGCTTCCACTTTAAAGCCGACTCGTGTGCCATACCACTCGAACGAACGGAGAGCTTGACGCACGTGAGATTAAGCAAAAGCAGTAAAATCTCCCGAATATAGGGTGGGTTCAAGCTGAGGCGTAGATTCCCGCCGCTGTACCTGCCCGCATCGATCTGTAGTGCGTGGGACTGAATAAGTGCCCCGACAGTGATGCAAACAGCTCCGAAGAGGATGCTGATGATGAGGCCGACTTGTACTCGCTTGCGTGTAATATCACCACGGTTGTACGAACGCCGGCATTCGCGCTCGAAGGATAGAGCGTCGCGTCCCATTGAAATTTCTGTCTACCGAAGAACGTTAGAACTTCTTGTGATTCCGGTGAAAGAGGAAGAACAGGACACACGCTTCTTCGCTCAATAAGCCGAGTAGCAGACGGAGTGGATGAGGAGAGCCCTCTTTTCAGAGTATGTACGGAGCTGTATACGCCACCATACCTTTAAATAAGCCCGATACGAATGAGCGGATACTTAGTCGCGCCGCCTTGTGAAGTGAATACAAGGTTTGAAGAAGTGTGCGAAGCAATGCCCGGAAGACGGCATCAACAGCTGTAATCAACGTGTTTTGTGGGCGAGGGTGGCTTGTTGTGATCATTCGGTTCGATCTGTGCGATCGTTTCAAGCGAATCGAGTTCATGACAAGCATGGGCTCGCAAGACACAGTCATCCCAGTCACCGAAACCATTGATCGGTGCCCCTTTTTGTTTGAATGGGCTTGAAATCCCGTTGAAGGCGGGAAGGACACTAAGTGCTAAATAGACTCTTACTATGAGCGTCAATAGTGAGATTTTTCGTTCTCAGTATGACATTCGACATGCCCCTTCCTGCAAGAAAAAGGCTGACGTCCAATTATAGCCTTCAATGCAACTCCTAAAGTCCCAAACCTGCGAGCGGTCGCTGCGCGATAAAACTGATCGCTCTAGACAAATTTCATCATGAGTCTCTCCGACGTAAGGATTTCAGCGACTCACATAGGCACGAACAGTCCGTAGACCGTACATCATCTGAGGTCCTCCTTATCCTCTTCTAAGGTTTCGTAGCCAATATAAACAACTTCCGAGCATCGGTCACAAGAAATCAAGTGTCGGTCGTCCTCCATGTCCGTTTCGGTGATAGAGTACGCTCCGCCACAGCGGCATGCATGAGTCCACTTAAGCAGTGTACCGTTTTCGGACTCGGTGCATGAGAACTCTTCTAATGATACGACTTGCGCGGGTCGAGGGCCGGACGAGTTCGCGACGGGAATACGGAGCTGAGCGAGCGATGCGTCATATGCGGCTCGTGTACCGAGATCAGATAGGATGTGATACGCATCTTGAATGCGAGCAACATCAAACTCTTCCGAGAGTTCAGCGTCGGAGGTGTTCTGCGTGGCAAGCAAAATGGCAGAATTTTTCTTATCTGGATGTGAAGAGAGCAAAACACGGTGGTAAGCAGTTTTTATCTCAGCCTGAGTCGCAGAGGGTAGAATACGAAGGACTTGATAGAGCGTCTCAGAGTTGGTATCTCTGGTCATGACTGCTAGAGGAGATGAACTGGAAAGGCTAGAAAGGCTATATACTTATAAGGAGGGCGACTTGCCATTCTTGGCGTGTATAAATGAGCTTCAACCATGCGAATCATCTTTTCGATCTTAAAAAGGCAATTGCACGAGCTCATCCGAGTCAAGAGTCAAGACTCATGGGTTACTAATACTACACCTACATTGGTACACACGTCCAAGGTCTAACACTGTAACAGAACCGAACGAGGGAAGTCCGAAGCGTTCGGGCAAGACACGGTCATTACAAGCCTGAAAGCTCAATCTTACCAAGAAATTTCGTAATATCGATGTGCTACTCAGATTCGTCAACGTAGATAATGTCTTAGAACTTCTGTGCAGCGTCACGCAAACAAGTTGTGCACTACGAAACACTCCGGTTCACGATGCCATTCCTCTTCAGAAAGCAGCCTCTCAAAGCCATCTATTTTATCTACGCTATCCCCACAATCCTCTTCATCCGTCTTCCATACTGGATTTGCAGTTCGCTTTTCCCCTCTCGTCGGCCCGTACGCACCTGGAATATCGCGCGCAGCGTGTTCGTGCATGCTCTCAGCGCTTTCATCGACATAGTCTTTAACGTTGGGCCTTCCATAATCGCACCCTCACCGCCGGAACATTGGGAACGTGAATCTCAGAAGAACGGATTCGCTTGGGTCGAGCCAGTACCAGAACTTATTGTTGGCGAAATCGCGCAGAAGGCAACACTCAATGGCGTAAAGGCCGAGCGTGTATCTGGATTTTGGTACGGGGAGAAGGGAGAAGATGGAAGATATGGACAGAAAGCGAAGGAAGATGAGAAGGTTGTTCTATACATTCACGGTAATGCATGTTTACTCGACTTTTCAGATGTCTTGAAGTCTCATTTTCGCTTCTCTAGGTGGAGGGTTTATTGTATGCCTTTGGTCATCTTTTCAACTTGGCTTAAATACTTATTCTTGCATTCAGATCGGGGGCGCTTCTCCAGATGAAATTAACAAAGCTGCATGTGACGGCATCCTCGACAACGCCTCAAACGTATCACGCGTCTTCTCTCTTAATTATCGTCTATCCTCCATCGCACCCTTCCCGCCCGCGAACCATTTCCCCGCCGCACTCATAGATGCACTCGCAGGTTTCGCATATCTCGTCCGTTCAGTCGGATTTGCACCAGGCAATGTCATTGTCGCAGGTGACTCCGCTGGCGGGCTCCTCGCGCTATCACTTGCGCGGTATCTGGTTATGTATAAAATGCAGCTAGCGCTCGGAGTGCCAGGAGGATTGATAATGTTCAGTCCGCTTGCGGAGTTCGTCCTCACGCATGACAAACCCGGCTCATCATGGGCAACGTACCGCAGTTCAGACACCGTGCAGCACTTTTTCAACGGTTATGCGCTGGGCGCTCTTCTTGGAAGACTGTCCGTGGATGAGGGCGCGAGGAACTCATGGATCTCGCCTGCATCGCTCAGGATAAGCGAGATAGAGATGAAAGGTCTGTACGAGGGCCTTCCAAAGACGTTAATAATCTGCGGTAGCGCAGAGCAATTGCGTGATTCAATCCGGACGCTCGTCTCCAGGTATGCTCTCTCAATCCATGACATTGAAGACTGTTAATCACTTTACTCCTAAAAGAATGAAAGCCGACCTTAGCGACGGAGTAACGTACTTTGAGCAACCAGGTGGGTCGCACATTTATATGCTCTTTCCCTTCTTCGAGCCCGAGCGAGCGCAGTGTTATCAAAGGGTCGGAAGGTGGCTGAGGGACCTATAAATGGATTGGTCAATCGGTGTAGCTACTTTGAGTATATTAAGAGACAAACTACAGCTTTGTGCTTTTATCATAACATTAAAATATATTTGATGATTTAGCTATAATCTTTATAAAGAAAGTTATGCTCACGCACCGCCACCGTAGTCGATCATCTACCTCTCCGGCGTACTAATTACCGTGCCACCTCGTCCTCGACGATTGCGTTCCACTTCAGTCATTTCTTAACTCTGTGAGGTCAAGAAGGATGAGTCATCGTCCATCAACGTCCAAAGCGCGCGGAGTGTGCGCGTACTTCCGATCAAGAAGAGGATGTCGAAACGGAGACATGTGCAAGTTCCTTCACGGCGACGACGAGACACTCTCACCCTACGACAAGAGTAAGGTGTGCAAGTTTTATGCAGCAGGTGCGATTCCTTTCGCTTGACTGCAAGGTACTGTCTTTGACGATTTGTTATGCGTGTAGGATTCTGTAAGCATGGAGACAAATGCTGGTTTCAACATGCCGGCGGTACGAGTGCCGTGGCTGCGTTTGAACCTGGCACATTGGCATCTCAAGGAGCTGCTTCAGAAGCAAACGGAGTGGATGAAGACCTTCTATGCTCTATCTGCCAAGAAAAACCCGTGACATACGGATTGCTTGGTCTGTCTACTCTTCACTTCGTTTACCTCTTTTCTGTAGATGGCTGACACATACATATATTCTCGTTACTACTGCAACAGAGGACTGTAGCCATGTCTTTTGTTTGGAGGTTTGTTATGAACTGTTGTCGTCTGCATCGAAAATAGCTTATGACTCATCGTATAGTGCATACGCGGCTGGAGAGATCCAACCGGCAAATCGCAAGACATTGTAGAATCAGGAAACACAAAGAGATGTCCGTACTGTCGAGCCTCCTCAAGATTTGTGACACCAAGCAGCATTTTCTACTCAAATGAAGATGCTCTGAAAGCAGCGACAATCGCTAGCTATAAGGCCAGCATGGCTCGTATTCCGTGCAAGTACGTTACATTCGTTTGAACTGTAAGACGACCCAAACTCAATTGTGAAATCTCTTCAAGGCATTTCGAAGTGTCTCTACCTGGAGCTCGATACTGTCCCTTCGGCCGGGACTGCTTTTACCAGCACAAGGAAATTGATGGCACCTTGTACGTGTTTGACCGTGGTGCAGACTACTATATGACCGTGAGCTTCTTATACTATATCAGCACGTGGAAAGGAATTGTTCTAATAACTTTCTAAAAGAGACCTCGTCGCCACAATCGACGGAGAAACGTGTCGTTTTCCGACATACTCTCCAACGTCCGGCCTATGAGAACGGAGGCTGATGTTTTGCAAACGCTGGCGGACCTCAGGTCTCGGTTCGAATCAGCGCATCGTTCGGCTCGTGAAAGTGCTCACGACAGAGAGGATTACGAGGAGTCGTTTCTCAGTAGCCTTGTACGTAGACTACAGGCTTACCTCGTGCGTCTTTTCCTTAACATGCTAACATAGCACTTGCAAATTTCAGGTAGAAGATGTGTTGATGAATCTCGAAGACGCTTTAATAGGCGCTATCTCCGGTTCATCGGAGGATGAGCACGTCGAAGATCGACGTTCAGCTCCATCAAGGCCTTCAATCTTAGCGACACCAGAGGATTCTACAAGTGCATCTGCGCTCACGCTTACACGTGCATTTATGGACAGCAATATTTCCTCAGACGATGTCGGATTGCTTGCGGATGTCCATGAATCAGAAAATGAAGATAACGTTAACGAAGACTCGTCGACACGGATTTCTTTACTTCAGTCCCATAATCGGAGTCGCAGTCTCCCGAATCTTACGAATGCCTGGACAGATGAATTATTGAGCGTCAACGACACTGGGAGCGATATTGCAGATGATTTGGCCAGTCTCGACACTGGCGGCCAGAACGATGGTGTTGAGCAGTCATCTCCAGGGCAATTACGCCCTTTCAGCAACGACGAAAGACAGCAACCACTTGTTCCCGCCGATTCGACATCTAGTTACGAGCCGGAAGGAACGGAGTCGCTTGTCTCTTACGAGACTTATGCGCACCAAACAACCTTGAACGAGTCGCTTACTTTAGAAGCAGAGGCAAATGAGGCTCTGCCTTCGCGGACTATGGGTATTTTCTCCGCTGGAGACGACCATCATTCTCATGACCGTGAGCTGAGAAGTAAGCCCGAGGCACGCAACGAGCTTACTCCGCGACGAATCAAATCGAGTAGTAGCGCCACACCATGCAGTGGACGGCGGAACGGGGGTCAGAGTTTCGTGACGGATGGACGGGGGCGTGTAGTCGCTACCGACGATTGGACATACGCCGACGGGGCTTCATTGGCGTTCTGGGCTCCTGCCACGTCTGTTGTAGCGCTGCCGTTGGCTTCGACAGGCGAGACGAGTGCTCGGGTATCGGAGGAGCTTGGAGCCCTTGATGATCTGGACTGATATCAAGGCCGGGCAGGCGAGTGCCGGGGGGGGGGGGAGTACCCAGAGGGAGGTTGTTGATGCAAGGATCAGGCGATAGCCAATCTTGCTCATGCTCGCTTTGTAATTCTAGGCATGCACCTGTATACACTTCACAAATTTACATGTACCATAAATCCAGCTCCGCTTCAAATATATCAAAACCTGTGTTGAGCCCCACGTCTTGCGCACCTGAGTGCCTTCGAAGCTAATGTTAAGAACCCATCTTCCATTTCCTATTACAGGGGACGTTCCCGTGTAGGAGCTTCGGGTGAACTAGCTGATCAACTGAGGGCTTGGTTTCCATTGCTTGTCAGAGGCTTCGAATAGTGTAAGCGATAGCTCATGCCTATAAGCCACGATGTCAACTATTGCACCATGATAACCAGTAGAGAACGACCCGAGCGAGCAGCCCTTGAGATAATCGTTCTTACAAGAGGATGGAAAGGGGGAGGCAAAGGCACACCTACCGAGTGGCATGCTTTAATTAATTAGAATCTAAGCATGACCGTCTAGGTTTCGGGAAGCACTTCCGGCATCCGGCGAGGCTGTGTGGTAAACTGTGCAAGAGAACAAATTTCAAGCCTTCTGTTATCCTAGGGTTTAAAGAAGTGCGGAGAGCATTGCCGAGATGCCTCATTGTAAGGAGATAAACGAAGGATTAACGTACCCTCGTACAAGGGGCGAAAAATCCAACTTATCGCCTGGACCGCACGTGAAACTGTTTCGCATTCCTTTATGGCTTTATGGGCATTTGATCTGAGAAGAGAGCAAGTGCAAGAAGTTCCGAGCCACCTTGTTTAGAGTACCATCGCCGAGAGAGTTGCCTAAAGCTAGGAAGATGCAGCTCCTACATCACGTTCGATCACGATGGACCCTGTCCTATTACAGCAAGGCTGAAGTGAGGCCTCGATATCTCTGGATCACAGTACAGCCTTAGGAATACTTACTGCCTCTGGCGCCCTACCTCTTTCTTTCGTTAGGACACGTGGAGACTACAGCGATATAAAGGTGTCCTCGTGGTCCGCTTGCAGTATGTTACTGAATTAACCCACTGGTTAAGTCGATTTCCGACCGCTTTCGCCCTCCATTTGTCCTCGCGCTACGTTAAACAACGCAAAAAAAAAAAAAAAAAACCAAAAAAAAACGCGATCGTACTCACCAACTCGCCGACAATTATCATGACGCGCAATAACGCGAACTACAATCATCACTGCGGCGTTAAGGCATGCAAGGGCCACATCCTGAGCCCGGGCGGCGGATGTAGCAAGGGCTGCGATGCGTATGTACAATGCGAGTCGAAATACGGATGTACCAACCAGGTGCAACGTTCGGGTATATGCCCTGCCTGCAACGCTAAGGGTGAGTGACTCGAGTTCTCATAGTCGTTTCTCGAGGAGTTGCTTGGACTCAATGAAACGTCCACATGAATTGCAACTTTGGCGAATGCGGCGAGCTTCTTTGTGATTATATGCCTATGTCGATGACCTAACTGAGACATCTCTAACAGATAAGGCAGCGCGAAGAGAGGAGAAAAGAAAGAGCGGCGGCGGTGGAAGTAGAGCTCAGAGTGGGTCGAAAAGTCAGAAGGTGAAGTAATCCGACTTGATCTTGAGAGTTTGTTCTTGATTTATTTTTCCGGACACCTTGCGCGTTTAACAAAAGCAGTGATGCGAGGGTCATTTTGAAAATGGTGGTACGCATGCGGTACGGGATAGCCGGTGAAATACTGATGTAGGATAAGAAATTGGAGAAAACCCAGCTTACAACGGGGACCAAGGATCTGGTTGAAGCAGTGAAAACGGCAATAGACCTTGTGGAGACATCAATCGATACTCGTGCATATCGATGCGACACAACATGTGAGGCTGAAAAGCACACACCGCTTCAAAAAAAAAATCTCAAGATCGGAAATGGAACAAGATGCGCGCTCACCAAAGAAGCACAAGTAGGCGCGTAATTAAACACCGACCCTTTGGTGTTGGATATAATCACGGGTGCTTCAAGAATCCAAAGGGTATATCGGGCGTTAGATGATTAAATCATAAAATCAAGCTACACACATACCTATATGTACCCACATCTGAGTCAGAAAAAACAGATTTTATAAAACGTGAGCAAGCTTGCCCTATAAGTATATCACGACCTGAACATTATGAAGGCTATGCAATGCTATCAAGAAACCATGGTCTCATAGCTTCAAATGCCGGGTACATAGGTGCATCTGATCTTTCTAGAAGCTGTGTAGAGATGCTTCATGGTGGATGAGGGGCCTAGAAATGTATACGTGACTGCACTAGTAAGGTTCTGAGCCCGTTAAACCATCGGTTCGAGTTAGCCTAGTGGTGTGCTTATTCTTGAAGTGCGGGCTGGCCATATCTCTGAAGAACATTAATAGAGAAGTAGTATGGCAATTACAGTGGCTCAATATGATCCTGGGAAACTATCAACAACTCGAGACATCATAAAAGAGAAGCACGTGTGGCCGTTTGACGCGACGCACCCGTCCTGTTCACACGAGTTACAGCGGCGTTAGGCATTCGCCATCTTGTTTCCGTTTTTAAATTCGCTTTTAGATTCGACATGAAGTGCTTGACAATCACAGACTCGTCGGTCAGCCGACAACCTTGTTCATGCTGTTTCATTGCTGATTTTTGAACCTCTGCAGGAACGTAAGAGCCTCCTTCAAGGAATTCTCTGGGCTCGGACAAGCCTGAAACTGGGATCGTGGTCGGTGTCCTGGGTGTGTCGGTCTGCACAATTGCCACAAACAAACGCTTCCAGAAACTTCCCGACCGATATATGAATGACGGTCTATACGGCATTATTCGGGTCCTTTCACGAACTCCAACCGCAAGCAACTTTATAAATAACTCCGGCTTCATTCTTGAAAACTCTTGAAGCCAAGCCGTCACGTTTCAAACGCTAGTTGTGTATCCATGGTCAATCATAATGGTTATCAGCCTGCACTTCTAAAAGGATTTTCTATGTTATCGATTCACGCGATCGTCGTGCGCTCGAGTCGTGAAGGGGCAAAGCAGTGGCTTTCTGAGTTAACACCTCTCTATGAGCGCGAATCGTCCGAAGACATGATCGGCGATACAAGGGAAACGAGCGCATTCAACAGATAAAGTTCGGACCCCACTATCAAACTTCGCCAGCAGCAGGTTTTTATTTCAAGGTCCAGCACTTCGCCCACTCGTGGGTCTTCCTTCCCCGTGCCCTCTGCCATGGCTGATGAATTGGCCAATATCCTCATCCCAGTCCTGATAGATATCAAGAACACACGGTACTCTGAATGTCAGCTCCACTCAACCCCCTTACCCGCTGGGAGTCGACTAATCACAGGCTCGTACAGTGGCATCGAGCTCAATAATAATTTACGACTACCGTAAGTCTCCCTTCACGTAACTCTTTGCTACTTTAAGTGGTGCTGACTCTTTGTTTTTCGTCAGTGTTAACACTGGACCAGGAAGTATGCATGCTACGAGACAGTGTTCCGATCCTGTACTGAACTCGGCATAGATTCAATTTATCTGGGTATATGAATATTGATTGGCAAGAACTCAGGCACCGACATGCTGAGACATGTGCTTGTATAGAAAGCGAGGTGGACAATCGGAAAGGTCCTCTTTTTTCTGGTACGCTAGCACAATGTTTATTTTGCTGGCCACATGTGTCTAACTGCTCTTCAAAACAGAATCGATATTACACTCTCTTCGTCGTTGTGTCAGTCGTTCATTCCTGCTCGCTCACTTGACAAAGTGTTTATTGTTGTTCAATTAAAGATTCAATAATTATGGTTTGTGACTGGACCTCTCGCAAGTCGTGAACTCACTGTTTAAAATTTGTATTGGATCTTCCAGCACTGTTCTCCCCTGCTTTGACGGATGACGTGCGTGCTGCCCTTTCCTGAAATTTCGACCGCTTTCAGACCGGAGATTGTAGTTGTATGTTGTACAATAAATTCTGTAGCGGGTATTCTGACAATTCCATAGTTGTGAGTTGCCAAACTCTCTCATATTCTGGATCACCTTGACTGACAAATAATTATCTAGGTCTGCATTGGTTCCAATGGCAAGGTTGGACCGGACTTATCGCCGCCGCTCTAGCAGAAAGTGAGTTTAGAGATTACTTCGTTCACTTCATATCTGACGAATTCACACTTAGCTATCCTTCAGCTCCGAATCTACGCACTTTATTACGGGAACAAGAAGGTACTCGCTTTGATGGTCGGCTTCTTCTTATCGGCCATGGCGGCTTCTGCAGCAATCATGGGCACCGTGCTCCGCAACGTCCAAGGTACGTGTATCCCATATCAACATATATTTCCCATGGACGCTATGGATACTTAATGTGTATTGCTTCCTATCTGAATAGCACGCTCGAACCTCATTCCGGGGACCAAGTTCTGCATCGTAGTGAGCGCACTGCCTCACTTCTACGCCTTTTGGATTCCTATTCTCAGCTTCGAGACACTGTTATGTGCTCTCGCTTGTATACGCGGATACAACTCGTACAAGGATCATGAGATCCGGAGGCTGGGAAAAGTATCACGGCGCCAACGTCCTACCTCTCACCAGCCGGAGTCTAAGAGCCCGAGCGGAGAGTTGAATATTTTAGAGATTCTTCTGAGGGATAGTGTTGGCTATTTTATAATGTGCGTACTCATCTTTCATATTTTTGATAAATCTCCTTTGCTCCAGTATATAGCATGATACTAACTCGGATGACGTGTTCAGTATTTTTGCGACGTATTTCACTACAACCATGATATGGATCTTCGGCTCTGTGAGTCTCTTTCCATCTCACGACCATTAAACTCGAAACTCTGTAAGCTGACTAAAACCAATCTACCCAGATTACCGTTATAGAAATACCAATCGGCTTCACCGTTGCCCTTTCCAGTGTTATCGCGAACCGCCTCTTGCTCAACCTTCGCGGCTCCCACGTCCGTAAAAATGCGTCCGGCAACGTGCACAACCCGGACATGTCCTTGCATTCTCACAGCGTCGGTGTGGGGACCGCTTCGCACATGACGAGCGTAGTCGGCGTAGCGATGACGATCGAAGACGAACTGGGGCGGGAGATAGCGGGCTACGAATTGCAGGCGCTGCGCAGCCTGAAGACATCCGCGTGATACTGATAGCGCACGCTTGGCAAAAGTATATAGGACTTCGGAGTTACTGTGTGCGGAGCGCCTCGTCGATGTTTGTATTTTTAGTTTACTTATGCTCTGCTGGACTTTGCAGCCTGTGTGTACTGTGTATAATCTTCAGTAGCTATTTTCTTGGGTTATTGCAAGCATGTGATCGTGCCCCGTGGGTGAAGGTTGTTTCAGTTCATTACAGTCGACGTTAATGATATGAGTACACGCAGAATATGGATAGCCCAGAACAGAGATAATGCAACAGTCAAATAATGTATCCGAATATGCACAGAAGAGGCCCGGGGAGTTAGGAAGAGTAAACTAGGCTGAAATGAATGAAAAAAAGCATTGTAATAAAATGAAGAATATAAGGTTCTATGGGAAGATGTCAGGATCTGGTTCTCCATCGGCGTCCTCGTCATCAGGTTCTCCCTCGGCATCGAGGTCATCGCCTTCAACAACTACATCCATCTTCGCCACGGCGTCCGGCGCAGGGTCCACTGTATCGTTAGTTATTCTTGCTGAAAGCGGAGCTGAACCATCCGCGTCCAGACTATGAGCTTCCGCGATCGCCGGAGATGCATCTTGGCTTTGACCGTTTACTTCGCTCGAAGCAATGCTCGACGGTCCGTTTACACCATTTTTAGCACCGTTATTGATGACGATACTATCTTGCTCATCCATGTTGACATCTCCATTTGATGGGGCAAGCTCGGCTTCGCCTTCTGCATCGACGTCGGACTCACCCTCCGCGTCGACGTCTCCTTCCTCATCAGCAACGCGCTCTGTAGCGTCGGAGTGTTCAGATGGACTTTGACCCCGCCGAGAGCGCGTAGTGCGGCCCTTCTGCGACCCATTTCGTCTCGAAGCTTGACTGCGCGCAGATTTGGCAGGAGATTGAACTGCGATGGGCTTTGAAGCGCCGTTAAGTCTCGTGGAGCGTTTGGGAGTTGCACTGCTGATTGACACGGCCTCGTTGTCGTCGCCGTTCCCCGCTAACCTCGCCGACTGTCTTCGTGTCACGCGGCCAGCCTTGGCCTTCGCAGATTCTATGGCTAGAACCTGAGCTTGCCTGCGCGTCGTGGGCCTATCAGGAGATATCGGCGTCGGAGGCGAGAGCTCGCGTATGGACGGAACTTTCTGTCGCTTACGCGTCGTGTCCTTGGGCCTGGATTCTCGGGAGGCCAACGTCGGTGTGGTGGCTACAGAGTTGGACGTCGATCGCAAAGAACGTCTCTGGATGTTTTCCTCGCGAGCCAATCGAGCTGCAAGTTCGGCGTCTTTTTCTACCGATACTCGCTGAACAGGCGGTGATGAAGAATCGGAAGCGCCTGCGTGATCAAGTTTAGGCACGATTAAAGTATGTATGTCGGATTGTGGCGTTTGAGGAGTCGGCTTATCATTCACATTCGACGCCATCGTCACATCAGGAGGTAGACCGTTACCTTCGCTTTTGGTTGCGAGCTGCCGCGAACGGGTCTCGATAAATGGTGTCATAGGACTGTCTTTCACAGGCTGCAGAGCCTGCGGAGGCGGTACAGGGTTAGCTGTAGATCCATTCAACGCATTTTGACTCCAGCCGGGGTTGGACGTCTCAACGCTCAGTGGCAGAATGGTTGAAGACCTTCTGCGCACGTCAACAGGATTAGCTTTGGACACTGCATAGGCGACAGCCGCCAATGCTTCGAGACCATTGATAGAACGTGACTTCGGCGGAACAACTGGCGGCGGCGAAGGCGATGGTGTAGGAGAAGCTTCTGGCTCCGGTGTGTGTTGCTCGGGTCCAGACCGCGGAGGATGGTTTTCTACGACAATAGTGCTACCATCGGGGTCGAGGTGCTCGGAAACCGCAGGTGAGTCAGCCGGAGCGTTCTGTCCAGATTCTGATATCGGAGTAACAAGTGGTGCAATATTGGATGCATCGACTACATCCATGGCCGTCACAGAGGCTGAAGCAGAGCCAGACGCAGGCGCAGCAGCATCTTGAATCTCTGAAGCTGAAGGCCTTGGCGTAGTTGGTGTAGTTTCGACATCGACCGGCGCAGATGTGAGAACATCTTCCAGAGGGGTCGCAAGCTTGTCCGCCCGAGACAAGAGAAACGGTGTCCACTTCAGCTTCTCCGGCTTCAGTGTTAGGTACCCTTCGAGTTCCAATCTTCCAAGAACTGCCTGACTTCATCAGCATCCCAATGGATTTCGTAATTCATGGGAGGCACAAAGGGTGTCTTCGATGCCTTGTCATCATCCGCCGGCTGAGCCTTCTGCAGGTTTCTCCGCGCGACACCGTTCTTTCGGCTGCGATTTAGCTTGACCGAGCGTCCCGGCGATGGGCGCACGGGCGAAGAAGGCCCTTCATGCACTGTGATCATGTTCTGTTGCACGAGCGTGAGGTATATATCTTCGATAGTCATGGCCGTAGCCGCGCTGATATCTAGTAGTAGAAAAGTATATATATGGTGAGATATCTTCCCATGTACGCATCACGAGGTGCGGACACACCTTCTAGATGAGGACTACTCGGAGCATTATGTAGATACCGCATAAGAGCCAATGTCCAGTACTTCTTATAGCCGATAGCACCCAGAGCAGACAAAGGTCTTTCCGGCGTACCGCATTTATGCTCTTTTCTTGATAATAAGTAGCCTTTTCCATAGACGTTAGTCTGGCATCTCCATCTTGACGGAGAAAAGACTTACTAAAATCAATCAACAAGTTACCCCATCCCTGCCGCTGCCTCACAGGCAATGTCATGATACAGCTCAAATTGAGTTCCTTTGAGCTTCTCTTCTCCTTGCTGAAATAACCGACGAAGCGAGCACCGATATCGTCCACTTCGGTTATGACATAAAAGAGGAAAGGTTCGACGTCGTAGAAAAGGGATTTATGGTCAAGGAACATCTTCGAAAGAAGACAAAGGTGCTGGCAATAAATCTATTAAGGAAATAAACAATCAGGCATAGGAATACTTCTTTCAAGACAAAGCATACCTTGTTTTTCCGGCCGTCTACCTCAAAAATAGATATTGAGCCGTCTCGGTAGATTTCATCGCCGGGCGGATGCCGGCATTTGCACTTTAACTATACAAGCGCAATTAGTCGCGAGATTTGGACACTCTAAAAAAGACGCGTACCCGATGCCGCTGTGCCCCAAATCGGCTCTTCATGTACTTCAAACAGAACTCGCAGATCCAAAGACGACCCTCCGGGATATTTGAGAATTCTTCAGGAAAAGGCGCATCATACCAGGTCTGAATGTCGTAAGGACCGAAGCGGATCGTTCGAATGCGCAGGACAGACGGGTCGGCCTTCGCGTTAGCATAGGATGGGCCAGGTGTTGAAGGTGTCGGAGAGGAAGGGTTAGGGGGACCAAGAGAGCTTGCGTGTGTTGCTGTTGGAGCTGATGAACTGCAGAACGGAGGGGAAAACGTCCATTAGAAGGACCTGGAATGGAAGATAGATCAATGGGTTCGATGGAAGGCGGAGGGATGAGTTTGGACTGCAGGTACATAAATAAATGAGACGGAAGGTAAAGACAAGTATGAACAGTTTTGGCATACCTCTGCGATAACGCGCGCTTTCTCGAATCTGTCCTTGTCATTGCTGAGTATGGTCGTCTTCGACGTGTCGCGCTCCTTCTCGTCCAATAAGTCGTCAAACATGCCCTTCCTCTGTTCCTCGTCATCTTCATCGTCTCGCCCTTTCCCTTTACCAGGCAGCCGCAGACGAACCACCACCTTCGGTCGGCCCGCGCCTGACTGTCGTTGCCGAGGTGGCGGAGAAGGCGAACGCACGGTAAGTTTCATTCGCTTTGGAGGACGCAGTGGAGGTGAAGGCGCCTCGATGTCGTCCGGTACCGATTCACTTGTTCTTCGCGTACGCGCATTCGATTTACGCCGGCCGTTCAAGGGCGCTCTTCCTCTCGGAGTCGAAACAGGCGGGTACATCTCTTCCTCGTCCTCCTCCACTGGCTCCACCTCCACCTCCTCCTCTTCATCCGACAAAATTAGTGCGCGGCCCTTCCCCTTCCTGTCCCTCACTCTGCCACTCTTCCGGGACTTAGCCTTCGCCTTTGGGCGCGACTGCCGTTGCCGTTCGGATGGCACTGTCGACGAGGAAACAGACTCCTCACGCAACGCTGGATCTATTTCCATCACCATATCCGTTTCCATCTGCAGTGCTGGATCTATCTGCAGCTCCGGTGCAAGCTGCGGCTCTAGCTGCTCATGTTCTAAAGCAGGCTGAAACTCCGTTCCAAATGCAAGAGGTGCTGCAGGTTCGGGTGGCGTCGGGCATTGGGGACAGAACCAAGTGCCTTCAGGGTTCTCTTCGAGAGGCGGGTCGAGACAGTACGTGTGCCAGCCTACAGAAGTTGTCTTTAGGAACGTAGTATATGCGCAGAATCATAGGGACATACCTCGATCACAGTTGTCACAGAAAAGGATGCGTGCCTAGGAGCCAGATGATGTCGGTTTAGATACTCTGTAAGACTGAATGAATGGCTATACGCACATCGTCACCTTTCTTGTTGCAGATCTCACATGTTTTGCATTCGTTACATTTCCAGGAGTAAGTGCGGAGTGTCTCCCCGATAGCTCCCAATTCCATACAAGAAGGATGCCCTTCAGACGCAAGTGAGAACACAGTGAGTGACGTCCATAAAAAGATACCACTCACCACTTCGTCCGCAGTCACTGCAAGTAACCATGCTCTCCGGCTCTCCCGTCCTGTTCTTGCTGTCGTTGCCCGCACAGAATCCACAGTTTTCCTCGCGTTTCGGCTTGCGTTTGCTTCGCTTGACAGGCTTCTGTGCCATGTCTACACGATAATCCGGCGCGCTCCCTGAAACTGGCTCGGGGAAGAAATGCGGCGGTGGCGCGAACGGATCACCCTGTGGTCCTTGAGGGTATTGCCCGAACAAGTGAGTCGGAGACACGGAATAAGGCTGGTGCATTTGATCGCTCTGGAAAGCATAATGCGTAAATGAGAAGCTCAGGTATTTGTGTAAGACAATGAATGACGAAGAATGTCCGCAGCGCGTCGCGTCGCGTCTGCGCATAGGTGCGATAAAACGTCGCGTAGAACACCAGCAAGACCAACTCACCTGTTGCAATACGTGCCCATTTATGCCATTTACACCGTTCACATGCGGAAAGTATGCTGGAGCGGAACTGGGTCCGCTCAGTGCGGGGTCGAGCGGGACGACATCGTTGAGCACGGACACGCCGACACCGTTTGCGCCTGGACCTGGAGAGCCGAAGTCATGGCTCTGCTCGCGATTGAACAGCGCTTCAGCCGGGAACGGCAGTCCGCGCATGTTGCAGCAGGCCGGAGAGTCACTTGTGTTCTCAGCGGTGCGGAAAGACGTGAATAATGTTGGTAAATAGGACGTCGAGGACGTCGAGCAGTAGGCGTCGGCTGTCGTGCGACCAGATAACCTCATTTGGGATTGTTTTGATCAACACAATTTCCCGAAGTGACGTCTCTTTCAAGCTCCTCCATATTCTACTAGTACTGGCTCCTCTGCTCTTCATACTATCTGGGACTCAGTATCAAGGACCCATCATGACCTTGTGTGAACTGGAAACAGTCGGGAAGAACTACCACCCTAGGCGATCACCTTTCTTTGTCAGAGTCACCATTTCAACTTTGCTCTGCCCGGGTCGTCGGAGTTGATATAATGACGGACTCGCTGGTCCTGCTCGTTACGGCACCTTGTCTCCAAACACTGCGCCAGTACTTTCGACTTGGTTAGAAGTTCAACTCCTGAATATACTATTGCGACAAGACTGCGTTTTCGGACAGGATTGCCACTTGACTAATGCCTCCCAAGCACGTCGTCGACCTTTATGGAGCATTCCCCTATTCACCTCCATTTACGGTCTACAGATATGATTACTATTCAGTCCCATCAAATAGAAGATCATCCCAATGATTAAGAAGCCTCAACCTATTTCAACGTCAGAGAATGTTACCTAGGTGAGCGAAGCCAAGCTTAGCTCTGTCCGTGCTCCATAACGCATTAGTACATTCTCAGATGCTGAGCTGAGCTACTCAGCTAGAGCAGCTCCTCGGCTCGCATCTTTCGCGGATGTGATAGGGGTGCCGAGTTTCTGCCGTACGTTGGGGTAGATGGGTGTGAACGAGTAAAAGGTACGTTTGGCCTCATCACCTGAGCTGTTTAAGCTGATTCTTCGCTGTAAGCTGAATCCGGGTGCTCGTCGTGGCGTGAACTTGCTGACGCGCTCTCTTAACCTGCCTGCTGGCACGAACACCAGAGCCCGTCGAAACTCGTCATCGGCCGACCCCAAGCCTCAAGTCATCCGTTCAGTGCTTGCAAGAAGCCGCTTGCAATTCAAAATGCTGTAAGCTGGTCTCACGGCGGTGCTGTAATGCTGCAGCATAGGCCGGACCGAACACGGACACCCCCAAAGTCAGACTGAGCGTTAGGTTAGGCTTGCGAGAGTCGGCAACGCGAACCTATCTTTTGAGTCGATGCGTAGCTGTCGGCCAGCAGAATTCGATCTCAGAGAGAAATCAAGGGGTTCGTGGCGAAGCAAGTCGGACGCTTTGGAACGCGATGTCCGGATGTGTGTGAGATGCAGCAAGCTGACAGACAGTAATTACGGATGACCCGACTGGCGACCGCGCAAGCCGGCATAAATGAAGTCTTTTTTCCCGTAAACTATTGTTCTTTAGGTTTACTTCCGTTATAAGGAAACTCAAATCCGGTGGCTACTAGGTGGTGGCTTGTGATGATTCGCACGTGCCACAAGTCCCGTTGTCTCTGTTTCTGCAATAAATATTAAAAAAATCCCTCTGTTGAGAATGAGCACTAGTGTTTGTTTTCAGTAAGGAGAGTGCAATAAAACATGAGAAATGGGGACGAAAAAGAAAAATTGCGGCGAAGTTTGAGGATGTTGTTACTTTGTTTGTCTTGAAGTTGCTGAAATCATCGTGGATCGTGGGGACCCCTCTTAACCTCTTCACTCAGCTCTTCCTCCTGCCCATCACCTCCTCTACGACGGTAGCGACGATGCAGACAGCCATCCAGCAGCTGGCGCCGTCGCACTATGCTCCACAGCTCACTCACAGATCACAGTATCTTCCTCACAAGGCCATCAACGGCACGGTGACGCGGACGGCGACGACCAACGGCCTCCCGCTCCCTTTGCCCACCCCGACCGTCGCCAGGAAGCGAAAGCGACCTCAACATTACTCCGTTTCCTACAGCGAGGTCCAGGAGGTCGACAACGATGGCAGGCTACGCGAGGTCATCGTCATTGAAGACACCCCGCCGCCGCCGGCAACGATCTCACCGGCGTATAGCGCCTCGACAAGCACGGGTGCGTACTCCGTATCGATGCAGCCACCGCTATATGGCGCTCCAGTCCGCACAAGAGCGCGTGCCGCAGAGGAGGCGCAGACACTGAGCACGAGCACCTCTTCAAGTTCCGGTATTACGGTGCCAGCTCTCAAGAAGCGCAGGCGCGAACCGGAGCTCAGCAAAGTCGTGCAGGCCAAGAAGGCACTTTCAAATGCAAAGTATGCGCAGACCCTTGCAACGAACGGGAAGGTTTGGGCTGCTGGAAGCACTGCGACTACTGTAGACAATGTACGTGGCTCTGTTTCGATTCATAAGCGATAAGGCTTTGTTGACCGCTGACTGCTTGCATTGCAGCCTCAGGCGACGAAGGTGCACCCTTCCTGCGATGACAAAGAGGGGCATTACATTGTTATGCCCGATGACATGATCTATAGGAGATGTATGTCTCTGTACATTGCTGACTCTCGATGTTATCGTCTAACCTTCCTCTTTCAGACCGCACCGTTCGGCTTCTAGGGCAAGGAACCTTTGGGAAAGTTGTCGAGGCTATCGACACGACGAACCAGAAGAGAGTTGCAATCAAGATTATTCGTGCAGTTCCCAAATATCGCGACGCCAGCAAAATTGAAGTGCGCGTACTGCAGAAACTCAAGGAGCGCGATCCGTTCAATAAGAAGTATGTCGTGCGCTTACGTCTCCATTCTTCCATCTTGCTCACACTTTGCTAGCAAATGCATACACCTCTTGCATTGGTTTGATCATCGCAATCACATCTGTCTTGTCTCTGAGCTGCTCGGGATGTGTATATACGATTTTCTCAAGGCAAACAACTTCCAGCCATTTCCGCGACGACATATACAAGAGTTCGCTCGCCAATTATTGTGCAGCGTAGCTTGTAAGTCTACTTGCTTCTGTCAGCTGTTACTTCCGCTTATACTGTTTCCTCTGCAGTTTTGCATGATCTCCACCTCGTACACACGGATCTGAAGCCGGAAAATATCCTCTTGGCCCACAATTCCTTCCGAACTGTGAGCTATCCAAGTTCGAAGGTCAGTGCTACTGTTCATCAAATAAATGAGGGGGCTTTGCGTTGACGATTCGTTATCATGCTCATCCAGCGTGGTGCTCCTCCACGACAGAAGCGGCTAGTCAACAATACGGATATTCGTCTCATTGATTTTGGCAGCGCCACGTTCGAAGAAGAGTATCATTCATCGGTGGTTTCGACTCGACACTATCGCGCTCCAGAAATCATACTGGGTAAGCCCAGAAGCCCATGCTTTTCATATCATCCATGATTGCTTACCAACATTCCTTGACAGGCTTAGGCTGGTCGTATCCATGCGATGCATTCTCACTAGGATGTATCCTCGTCGAATTCTATACCGGTGTGGCGATTTTCCAGACGCATGATAACCTCGAGCATTTGGCTATGATGCAGATGGTCATGGGCATGATGCCTGAACGTTTTGCGCGGGCAGGCGCCCGCTGCAAGCCCGAATACTTTAAGGAGGGAAATAGACTTGGCTGGCCGCCAAAAAAGGTCACGCGCCAGAGCAGGAAGGACGTACGCGCGACACGTAGCTTGCAGGTGAGTACACATGGATAATTTTAATGGACAGACTTCTGACACCATTCATCTCTGCACAGGAGCTTATACCGCCTGTGGACATTATCAATGAGCAGTTCTTGGATCTTGTCACACGGCTACTAGCATTCGACCCAGCAGAGCGAATCCCTGTCCGCGAAGCTCTGCAACACCGATATTTCAATCTCTCCATCCCGATGGAAGAATATTAATAGACTGCTCACCGTCGTTTGTGTTCGCTCTCGCTTCTCTTGCGCTTTCTTCGTCTGTCAATCGTCATTCATTCGTCTCCAACAACCCAACTTTGGCTTATACTCTGTCAATGCGCAAGCTCGATGCGTTCCATTTCCTGCTCGACGAACCTGATTATGCGTCGCTTTGTACTATGTCGACCATCAAACTGCAACTACACTACACGCATCTTGCACGTCCGCAGCCCACAACCTTTGCATAATTCCCATGCTTATTCCCGCTTCCCGTCCTATCACCCTTTGTGCAACTACCGTATAATCACACACGTCCACCAGGACTAGACTCGGAGGCATCTTTGTCATGCGCGAAAGGAGGCAGCAGTCTCGTCTCGCGTTCTCGTCATGTGTAACAGTATCGTATTTTTTTGCCATTTTTTATTTGTTATCAATAGGCGCGTATTCCGTGTTGGATCTGCATATGGGTCTCAAACTGTGGGCATTACCACTGGTGTGCTCGTGCAAGTCGTGCGTTTCTGGAACAGGTGCGATACGAGCTGCGATCGATTGAAGACGAGGGTCGATGTTTCGACTGTGCTTGCAATTCAACTCAAGAGATCGTGCTGTGTTTATAATACCTCTTAAAACAGAACATGCCGTCAAGGTCTGCGGGAAGCTTGTACGCATTTTACCATTCTGCAAGCGGATATTTGCAGAGAATGCTGATTCATAGCAGTGTGAATGATAACTGCACTTTGTCTCCGACTCTGACACACGGGGTGTGGGCTATGCCGGAAGGCGGGACGATGATACGGTGAAAAGGCAAAACGTGCGTGATATATCAGATGAGCCGTGTTATGCCTTTACCCAACGCTGACCGTTTAACAGACGATTCTGGTAGGGTGGACGATAAAATTATGTGGAATGATTAGAGTCGGTAAGTGCTGAAGCACCTTCTGTATTCGTCCTCACGACTCCTTGCAATAGACTGTACGTCCTAGACATTTCATTCTAGGAAGGCCAGCGGCAGCGCGGCTGTCGACATTTGATCGCAGGTTTTCATATTCTGGATGCGCCGGTGCCGTAGACCCGAGGCTCTAGCTCCATACGATCAGTCTGCCCTGCTTCATAGGAATATAGAATCTCCGTTTTGATGCTGCTTCCCGCCTAGAGTGCGACAGGTGGTCGAGCGGAGCTACAGCGCATTGGTCGGTGAGTAATTCAATCTATAATCAAAGCAGGATAAAGATGGACTCAATCATATTCTTTCGATAGAATAGCTGCGGGCCGTGATGTCCGTTTCGGCATCCGGTTTGGTTCATGGAGGCCAAGCAGTACGCATCATCAGATGGTGGCACTTTCTGTAGAGTTTCAATGAGTATGTCTATTGGCAAAAGTACGAGCTGCAGTGCGGCTCGGAGCGAGAGCTATGGGTGACTAACTCTTTCCGAGTATACCGACGGAGGTCGTTGCTTTGTGACTGTCATGGCATATTCCGGATGATGGCTTCGCGTCGATGCATCCTCGGATACTATTTGTAACAATGTGGCCTTCGGCAAGACTGGACCTGTAAAATCGGCCGAAACCGAATATTAATATCGCTAAGCATTTTCTTCCCTACTATAGTACTAAGTCTGTCCTTCACTCGGTTATAACGAGTTTCGTATCAGGCGCACGCACAGTGCTGCATCACAGCAGTAGCTCCAGTGCTGCGAGGAGCGTCCCATATCACAAGCTTAGAAAGATATACCGGTGAGTCTGTTCTGATTCCTCCATCACATGGAAGGCCAAAAGCTAATAGAGTTTCATTTTCAGGCAAAGAGCGGCGAATGGATCACCCTGGATTTGCAGATGGAATGGGGACCTGGAGGTTCTATGACGTTCTATGAGAAGGACAGTGCTATAGGTAGCAAGAGTAGAAGGAAGCAAGACTGGGGTTGCTGTACTAAATAAATAGTCGGGCCGCTTTGGGGTTTGAAGTTGGAAAAGTATGTTCGGATAACAATATTAATATTAATAGGTGTCCGCCTTTTAGCGTATTCATTTCAAGTTTGCGAGGCGGCAAGGTCTCTGCGCATGAGATTTGGCAGGCAACAAGCTGAAGACTAAGACCAGGAAGAATTCAAATATTTTTACGCATCTTTTCTTCAACTCACGAACCACCTGAGAGGCAGTCTATTTGAGAAGCGAGATTACTCGGCAGTAGTTTCAAGACATGCACCCAGTGCCGGTTCTCATCAATTCCCTTTATCCACCAAAACATCAGCGAATGACAGTGAGCAAGGACTATTATACAGCAAATTAAACGACCGGATTGCAAAAGTAACAATGGCGTCAGGCGATCTACACCAGGCGACAAGGGTAACGAAAAAAACATGCAAGCTCATCTACACGATAGACATCTACGCAAGCGTGGCGAGTTGGATGGTGTTCTTGTTGACGTTCGTAGAGAAGTAGGCATTCTTAAGGAACACGTCGCCAACGAGCCATTCGGTGGCACCGCCGATTTGGCCAGAGGAGATACCAGACACGCAATCGCCCGTCGGGTTGTTCTGATCGACAGGTGCGAAAAGCATGTCGCGCGGGTCGATCGAGAACGACTGGCCACCAAAGGTCAGTGCGACTTGCGTACTCGTCGTGCACGGGATTGTGAACCCGCCCTGGCCGTCGGACTGGCTACCCGGGATCGCAGCGTGCACGGCGGCCGCGTCGCTGGACGGAGCAATGATGAGCGTAGTGCCGGTGTCGAGGATGGCAGTGCGGCCGGTGAGCCCGATGTCCTTGCCGCCAACGGTGACGGCGTCCATATTGCCCTCCCAGAAGCCCTCCGTGTTCACGTTGTTCAGCGTCGTGAGCGACGCCGCATTGAACTTCGAGCTATCGAGCCCACCAAATGTGACCTCGCCGTCATTCGTCCCATCCGCGACGCGCCCGAGCTTGAAGGACGTGATAGCGGCGGAGATCGAGCCGGCCTGAGCGAGCGACTCAACAGGCGTGAGCACGCCCTGCTCCGAAAGCGTCGACTGCGCGAGACCCATGAGGCCGTCGAACGGTGTAGTGTCGCTTGAGAAGTCTACACTCTCCGAGTTCGCAACACCGAATGTGTGCTTCGCAAGGCTGAGCCCGGCAAGGTTTACGTTGTCCGTTACGATGTCGCCAGAGACGTCGCCAGAGCCATAGGTGACCGAAAATTGCTTACCCGAGTCGACGAAAGACGAGGATGAGGAGGTGCCGAGGAAGGTGTGGTTACCGCAACCTCCACCGCCCTCGGAAGTGCAGTTCTCACTTCCGACCCAGAAGTCGGCAGAGCCAGAGTCCATCAGTATCTTGAAGTCCGCTCCCGGAGTACCGATCTGCACGGTAGCAATGTATCCGACATCATTGGCTCTGAGAGCAAGATCAGTCGGCATCTTCTCAAATCACGGATCGATAAAGGATACTTACTCTATGTCGAGACCAAGGGAGTCGCTTGCAGTTGGATTTTCAGCCACAGTCAAGCCACCATTTGCAGCAGCGTTGATATCTGCCTGCGAGATTCCACCACTAAGGGGACAGTCAGATCCATACACCACTAGTCTGACACTCCTAAAACGCACCTAGTACTGTCCGAAGACGAAGCGCCTGCTGCAGTGGCCGTATCTGTGCTTGTTGCAACAGTCGAGTTCGTCACCGCATCTGTGGCAGAGGCAGCAGCAGCGGCCCCAACAGCCCCACCGTCTATTGCAATAACAAAATTTAGTGTACTTAGCAGGGTTGATAGACGACAAACTTACTCTTGTGACGGTTTCTAGCTAAATCATTCCCACTATCCGACGCAGACAAAGAGTTGAGCTCCGCATTAGATAAGGGCTTCGTGCCCAGACGATTGAAGCGCTTTTCCTCCCGCTTGCCCGAGAAGGGCTTGCGTCCACCAGCAGGAATGTACATGCGCTTGGTGAGGTTTTCACGCAGCTGGAGATCAGAGGGCGGAGCGCGGCCGGACATGCGCGCGAGACGTTTCGTCCCGCGGTTCATGTGCTGCTGCAAGAGCTATTACACACAAGGCAGCACAAAGGGTGATTAGTGAAAGGCAAAGGTGGCTTGGACAACGTGGTACTCACGACTTGCGGGTGGACGTCGCTCCGCGCCTGCGAGATGCGCTTGAGCGGGAGGGTTACCATGCCCGCATCGCGCTTGTAGGGACGAGCTTGGACATCGCTCGCTATGGATATGGCGAGGATTAAGCTTGCCAGAAGCGTGGAAAAGGAGACGACGAGCTGCATTGTTTCCGAGATTCCTTCCTTTATTAAAAATACTAAGCAATCCGAGACGTAGTCCTTGCTGGCGAAAAGACCCAAGGGAAACTGAAGGAGAAGCGAAGGAAGAGGGCGGCACCCGGCCTAAGAAAGTAAGTAAGTGAGGGAAAGAGAGGAAGGGGAGGTGGCAGAAAAAGAAGGGTGGACACAAAGGCATCCGGTGCTGCGCATATTTGTACTCCTGGATCCTGACTCGTGGCCGATTGTTACAGCATGTTACCGGGCCAATCCACCTTCGTGGACTAGGAAGCTAGCTCATCTGTTCCGATTTGTTGTCTTTCATCTTCGTAGGCCTGTTGTTGCCATCGTTGACAACCGGTCGCCGTCGGGAGCAACAGACAGAGCAACGCGGGCTGCGAGTACTGCACTTCTTAATCTCTTACTCCCATCATCCTCATCGTGGGAACATTCGCGCTGAGACCTTGCCCCGTCGACGACGCACGATCCCTCCATGCCTTATCGCAGAACTACCCTCCGTTTTAACCGTGTCCTCGACCGCATCATATCAGCAGTCTTGGATCTTAGATCTTCGCTGGCGCCACCATTGTGTCGCCCCCTTACCCTTTACCGCATCTCGCCTTGTCGCAGACGCCATAGCCGTCGCCAGGCCAGACCTTCCAAGTCACCCACCCTACCTGAGCCTCCTGCCTCGGATAGGGAAACATTCCACTTTATACGCCGTCGCCTGCTCGCTGCAGCGACTCGAGATTCCTCATCGCCCCCATCTCCTTCGGCCTCTTCGGTCGAAATCATCACACACCTTCGGACCCTCGCGGACGACCCTAATAATCGATTCGAACCGACTTGGGTCGGTTTTCACACTCCTCCTGACCAACAGCCTGGTCTGCCGTCTGATGTCGGCACCCTTCCACTTAACCCGCGTGCGAAACCATTTATACCCGCACCGGGTTTATCCTACGAATTAGCTACGATGTATGGACAGCATCCTCCAGTCCTGTCCCATCTTTCTTCCTTCTATTTTGCCTTCCCTTCCAACATCCATTACCTTTCATATTATGAATATGCCGCTTCATGCCAGTTTGAATATGAGGACATCATCTCATCATGCCCCATTTCTTATCACCACTTTATCCGTCGGTATATCCCCCGACAGCGCATTCACTTTGCGTAACTCTTATCACGCCTTGACATGGGCATCACCCTAGCTACGATCTGTTCCTGTTCCTCCTATGCGGTTGGGTTCTGCTTGTAGTAGATAGCGGAAAATTATAACGAGTACTGCACGTGGTTCCGAACGCGTTGACCCACGAACTGACTTCGTCGTTACTCTTTCACAACACATTCTCAGCCAGATGAGAGGAGTACAATACAACATTCACAGAGACTGTGTACACGTCGTCTGAATTGCCATCTCACATGCGGACTAGTCTGTGACAGTTGCGGCGGCGGCCGTGCCAGCTCAACACCATATGTGGCTCATCTTCGGGAGACGGAGACCGTCAAATTTAGACCCATTCTCGGCCTTACTTGGCTTTTCCGTCATGGTCCAATGCAACGTGAAGATTCACTGGTATCCGTGATGATGATATGATATCATGATTCAGATGGTTGCAGTGAAGCCTTCATAGACAGGTGAGGCTCAGCTTGTTCCCTTGTATTGTCCGTCCATAACAATGCTTTCACCTCAGGTACGCCGAAAGACTTCCCTTCCGTCTCAGTCGATTCGTGGCCACGTCGAGTTGTATCAGTTTCTAAGCTATTGTTAAGGTGCCTTCTTTCCGTGTATGGCCAAAAGGTACGTTGGAGACGCTCCGCAGTGCTTACAGCAACTGCCGGTACTTTTCTACTTTTAAATTTCGTCCCGCTGCACCGCTAGTCCCCTCGAGGAGAAAAGCAACCTCGATCTCTCGTCTATCAGTACATTCCCCAAGGCGCTAATAAATATACCCAAGTGCGTGTGTCATCTACCTACCCCGTGATAGCGTCTTGTTTAGTTATTGCTATGGCAGATGCCAACGCGAGAACACTCTCCTGTACCGATTTCCCGAATTAGCCAACTCGCAAGTACTGCATGCGCGAAAACGCTGGGCTTCGGATGGTGTAAGAAACGGATGCTGTTCAACTCGGTATCATTCAACTGTTTAATCAGGCCGCGTCGCTTCCGCCTACGGAACTCACCATATGTGTCACACTCGAGATGTTCCGCCATCCCTTCAGCGTTCATTAACTAATCTGCAACACTTGCCAGAAACAAACCAGTCGCTTCATCAGGTTTGGAGAAATGTTATTACTCAGGCATCGTTCTCAATATCGCGCAACCAGGAAAATCAAAATCACGAGGAAACGTTTTCTATGTCGCTAGTCGAGATGATCCCTGAAACAACGCGTGCACGAGCACTACAGATCAAAGTTGTCGCATAGGAAGGACTACTCCAAAGGAAACAAATCTGCCGGGACGGCAACTCAGCTATAAACAAGACGAAAATTGAACAAGACTCACTGTGTCGATAACTGCGGAGTTCGTCTCTCCTCCTATGAAGAGCTCATAAATGCATCATAAGACGCATCTTCAGAGTATATACGCGGATAGAATCGGGTTTGTCTCGTCTGGGTGAATTGGCTTTCTTCGGTTCAGTTCGCCAGTCCGTTCTGTTGCTTATATAAGCACACTACCTTGGCATTAATATTGTTAGATAGTCATCTTCCTTTCAAGGCATTCTGGGTTTCCTAGCTTTACAGTCATTAGCCAGAAGCTAACTCCGACACTACTATCGGCTTGCCATTGTCAACTTCATTGATGTTGAGCTCTCGTACATATCTAACTCCGATGCACAGCATGCATACGCTTCTTTCTTCGGGACATGCAACCCAACCGCGACGCAAATGCTTTTGGCCGTCCACTCGGTCCCGTACAAAGCCACACCAATAGAAGAGTCTTCGTATGCCGAGTCCGAGAATTATGTACTTTCAAAGTGGGCCTATGCATGTCGATACGGTGGCGACACCCGTCTATCACCGAAATGAACGTAGAAGAATATCGGTATCCGTTTGCATACATCTGTGCTCTGAGACGGCTACGAGGTCTTTGAAGAGGATGAAGCAAGTCGCGGTCAGGTTTCTTCGTACACATGACAAAGCGTCGAGCTTTCTTTCCAGCCCTGCTGAAGACTACGCGTGGTTGTCGCGTTGCCTGCTGCATTTCCTACTCCGGCAGGCGCTCTCCGTTCTGGCGTTCATAATTTGCGAATTTTGGCGAAGATGATCAATACAAGGCATGCAGCTTCCCGGCAAGTGTCGAGAGCGAAGACTCTGAGACCTGTGGAATTTTCCTGTGGAATTTTCCTGCGGATACGCACATCGTAGGCTTGGTTGGGCAAGCAAAGCGCCGGTTGTGGACTTTATCTGGATAGTTGGTATTCTTTCGGGGTTCCAAGGCGGCATTGCCTCTATATCCCTCTCATATGGTGAGGCCTTAAGTGTGTTGGTCTGCGACGAATAGCTCTGGCACGAGGCGGGGACAAAGCACAGCTCGGGGGTTCCCTCGAAGCAATCTTCATCGGCCTGCAGACCACAGTGACTTGCATCACGGACCCTATCCCTCACTTATTTGGTCTAGCAGTGAGTACTGATACCACTGCTGGATTCCAGTAAATGCTGCCTAGGTCAGTCTGACGAAACTAATCCGTGTCGCTTTGCGTAATACAGATCCTGCACAGCGTCACAGTCGGGACAACTAGTATGACGTTGACCCTTTGTTACGAAACACCCCCGGTACTTCTCCCGGTTTCGATGACCGGCCATCTGCAGACTGTAGTCGACCTTACCGATGAATGGCACGAGAAAATGTACTGAGGTCACAAACGCGTTGGATACGCTGGAACCAGCAATAAACGCCTCCTTCCGATCGGATGGAGTCGAAATATAGCTTGAGCTACGTCGATGGCTGCTAATGTGATCGCTCCGCGTCCCTTCTCTTTGCCAGGTTTTCTCCCCACTTGAACCTTGTCCGCCTACCAGGCTGCTCACTAGAATCAAGAAATCTTATCTTTATTTCCAGTTGCTCGCTTTTCGTGACCGCCAAAGTACTTGTAACCTGTACTTCATGACATACATGTAGCTTTGCAAATGTTTTCCCTTTCCGGCACCCTCGGCACTCATGGTGCTCCATTTCGCTCAGGTTTGACGATCTTGTTTAATCATAACGCTCTGAATAGTCGTGTGAATATTGGTACAATGGTAGGACACGAGCAGTGGGGTGCTTAAGTAACTAACAAAGAACTGCGTGAACAATGTCCATCAAAGTGGTCGGAATTCGAAGTCAGAGACTCGTTTGCGTAGGTCACTTTCCTTATTGAACCATCGTAAACTTTTCGCGTTTCTTTCTACTTTCGTCTCACGCTCGACAGCCTTGGCTAGGCAGTTAGCCCTGAGACTCAGGTTCTCCATCTATTGCGAACTGCAACCCAGGCCGAGATAAGAGCTGCTTACCACCATGTTCTACTGTCTTCCCATCCGGACAAAAAAAAAACAAGTCCCTGGGCCTCGGCCTCCCATTGATACTGTTGTTGTCAATGTCAGCGAGTTCTCGGAACATCACGAAAACAAGACAAATATTACATTTGCATACATTTAATTGTAAGAAATGAAATATGTAAATTATATGCAAGCCTTGTGGGTAATATTGTACGCCATTACACTGGTCGGCGCTTCTTACAAGGCTCGTAATAATTGTCAAAGCTCACAAGACTTATGGAGATTGTAATTCTCCATGATTCTTGTCAGACATTACCAGAACTACAATCACATGTAATTACTTGGGACACCAAGAAGAAAATAGAAAAAGTAGCTTTTTGGTTTTCTTTTGCTCCTTTTTTTTATTTTATAATATTTCCTTTCTTAACTGTTTCTCAAATTTCAGGTTTCTTAATTTCTCAAGTTTCATTCTTTTTCTTAGTGCTGCAGGTCTTGAACTCACGACCTCTCTCTTATAATTTGCTTAAGGATTTCAATATACCACTAAACCATTTATGCTTAAATGCAGGTGCAAGGCCAGTACACATGAACAATACGGATCTCATTCAGACCTGGACTTAGAAAACACGTCAAGATGTGACACATCGTTACACCTTGCTTGCTTCCACCACCATCTTGCCACAAAATTTCTCCAGCGCCAGGCCGACCTGTCCAAGACGATCTCCCAGCAGTGGCACTCGCTCTCCGCAGAGGAACACAAATACTGGGACGACCTTGCGAAGCAGCGCAAGAGGGAGCATGAAGAGATGTATCCTTGGTATGTCTATCAGCCCACACGCACTGTCAAGGAGAAAAAGGGCAAGGCAGAGTCGACGGCGGGTGGGCAGGTGAGGAAGAAGAAGGATGGGAAGAAGGAGCGTCGTGACCGTACCAGTCGAGCAGCCGTGTGCGCGGTTCCGGCGCGCGTGCCCGCAACAGTTCCTTGTGCTCCACCACCAGCACCACCAGCACCACGAACATCTCCTCATCTGCATCGACCGCCGACTCGGAGGACTTCAGCGAGCTCGACTCACTCTCCACCGACGGGTCTCTCTATTGTCCGTATGGCTATGCGAACTGCGGGTGCAGCAGCATGCGCGAAGTCGAAATGGCGGATCTTGCGGACTTCGACATGAGCGAATCGGAGGGATCGCAGGGCCAGGGTCACGGTCAGACGCTCTCGCTCCCGCTGAGCCTCTCGATGCCCTCGCTCTCCGGTGCATCTGGTTCTGGATCAGGAGCGAGCCTTGCGATCGACACGCCTCTCTCGAATCGGGCCCGCTCAGCACGTCTTCCTACTCGTACTCGCACGACGGTGGACATGGGCACGGACACGGACACTTGCTTTCTGCGCAAATCCCGACTCAGACCGCCCAGAGCCTAGTTCCCGGACCGCTTAGCTTTGTCCTCCCGCAGAACCGCCGCTCGACGAGCGCACCGGGTGCACCGACGCCACCGACGATGCCAGCTGACCTCTACCCGCCTGCGCCTCCTACAATCAAGATCCCGAGGCTGCTTGAGACGGCGCCTGGTTCGAACAGTAGCTCGGCGGTTGGCTCACCTGCAACGCATGAGGGCAGCGAAGGCGTGCAGCAACGCAGATGGATGGCCACGGCCAGCAAAGACAAGGAGAGTTTGGTGGGATGAGCGGTTTCCAGTTCCTGAACTCGCATCCACAGTCCATGAGCTACGGTATGCCAGGGCAGGTTCCCGGTTTCTCGACTGCTGGCGGCGAGATGCAGGTGTGTTTTTTCTGCTTTTCGTAGTAGCGCATCTCAATGTCTGATCATTTCTTGTTGATCGTAAAGCATAACTCCGTGTTTCGGGTCTACGAGGAACAGGTGCCCGTCACCGCTAAGCCTCGCCCTCGCGCGCTCATAATAATAATATTGTTGCTTAAGACTCGTCATGCCCTTCTGTGCAAATGTATTCAAATCCAAATAATTTTATTGTGCATATAATTAATTATAAAGTGCATAAAGTACTTGTACAAGCCTACAATTAAGTTGAGAGCCTTGTTATATGATTACATTGAGTCGCAGTGCTTGTGGATAGCTACATTCAAATGAAAGCCTTGTGGTTGCTTGTCAGTGCTTGTAATCACATATACTATGATATAGGCAGTGCTGATCCTTGCCTAATGCGTGTCAGAACTAAATGTCACTACCAGCCGCGGATAGTTTTCGTGATGAAGGCTTTGATGCGGAACGTATAAAAACTGCGTATCAATTCCTATCTGACCCTGATGCACGAGCTGCATATGATGCATCTCTCGCCCGACTGAGTATTCTGTCGATGCTCCCACAAACGCAACTACTCCTCGGCCCGCGCAAGTCATATCATTGGAAGAGCTCAGTTGCGTCGAGAGAGGATGACCGACATTTGTTTGCATGTGAACGGTGCTCAGAGGTCATTTATGCCGCTTACGAGATTTTACAAGAGGATGAGGCTGAGCGGAATTGACACACCGGTGCTGCTTCGGCGAGGTTCCTTCGTGCGTTTAACGAGGCGTGGAGCTTTAATCGCAGCACCGTGGAAGACTGCACGTGGATATCACGTTGCAACGGCAGCTACCATTGCTAGACGGGCACTCCAATCTTTCGACGCTCGTAATCTGCGAACTTTGGCGACAATGATCAATACAAGAGCCGCAATCTTTCTGTTCCAGTCTGAAACAAATATGTGGTGCAGTTTCTTGCATCTCGTAAGTCCTGCATTCTCCTAGCGCTGAAGTTAATCAAGTCTTTTGCAAACAAATGGTGTCTATGGACAGGAGGTCAGAAAGCTTTGTTTGTTTATACTTTGCTTCCCTACGAGACGATCCGAGTTTGACGTTGCTCTAGCTTAAAAGGCACATTGCACCCCCATTTAACTGACCTCGATGTGGAGGTTATACTATTGTCTCGTTGACTCGGCTATCTCCCTCGACCCTTACAAGTCACATCATTAGAAGGACTTCCATGCGCCGTGTCACTTGGTGATACATTCAGCAAAGGCAAGCGTGTCGGTCTGGGTGCTTGTACCGGACCATAGGATGGTGCGGAGGACGACCTATGCTTAATTTGCAATTTGCATACGACAGTTGCTTGGAAGTCCATCATGTTTGAAGAAAACATATGCCGAACTGTGTTGGGGTTGCTGTGGTGTTCCTTCGACTGCAGACGCTTATCGTGAGCCCATGGCTTTTGTGTATGTTGAAATGTTTGTAATGTCTGATTCGGTTGGCTTCTTTTGGCAGAACCATTGCACGGTGATCTCTGCGAAACACTTTCAAGACTACATGCGGTATCGTTCTCTATCTTATAGACGGACATGCTGCAAGGTGCCAGAAGAACAAAGGAGCTTCTCGCAGACGCCCATATCCCAGACGAGCTTTCTGTCTGTCTGCACCGGTCCCAAGAAGTCACCTGGACGAACAAGGCCTTATGGGCGTCTTGACTGTGATGAGTGTCCTGCAAGCTTACGCGTGTTGTGAGCTTTATTTCGTCGTAGAATTGGCATTCAACGGATAAATCGATTGCCTGCCGACCAGGGAAAGCCAGGGCAGCGCGTTCGTCGGATTTTGCAGCTCGCGCTAGATTTCAAGCTCTCGTTGCATGTTCGACCTTTGTTCTTCCTTCCGGTCATCTCGCAAGAGCGAATCGTGCGCCTATCCACCCACTGGTGCTTGAGCCTGACTAAAGGTCGAATGGGGTGTGCATCTTTATACGTCCTCTGGTGAGAGAAGGCCATATACGACAATCTACCCCCGGACCCGCTGGACGAGGCGAGACGTGCGCATACCGTACACTATCCTATAACTTCACGTAACTCGATTCGAGCCGAAAGATAGTGCAGAACGCAACTATGGAACACGCCGCTCTAATCTCGAAAGAAGCGCAGCGCTGTCCGTATAACCCGGGTAATCTTACGCGTACGCTCACAAGAGTCGGACTCATCGTTAGCGTCCTCTTCGGAATTGATTGCATCGTGTTTGGGGCGCTCATTCGGTCTCACGCGCTGCCTGTTGGTGCAGAAATGTACAGTGGCGGAAACCTACTCCTCAGCTTGGATCCTCCTTTTATTCGAGAGCTTCTACTACTCTCGCTTAACCTCACATTCATCAAAATTTCCGTTTGGTCGAGCGGTACGGTGCACGAGATGGCACTGAAGTGGAAGCTCGCGTTCGAGGACGACAGGCAGACCGAGCATATGCGCCTTGAATTTAACGCGAATCTGCGCTTTCTCCAGTCATCGTACGAATGGTGGTCGGCCAATAGGTTGCCAGCGAACGTCATTATGGCCCTATGTCTCGCTATCTCATATGCATCGAGTTCTATGGTGCTAATGAGTGTGGAGCGGTCGGATGGAGCATATAACGTTATCGTCCCTTTCGTAGCGCTCTACGTGCTTGGTGTTACGACTTTACTGCAGTCCTCCGTTGCGTTTTATGCGATTTCTACCACGAAGATACCGACGTGGAGCCAGTCGCCCTTCGATACCGCTGCCGTTCTAGTCAACGAGGATCGTCTTAAGAGGAGACCTGGTCGTTGCATGCACGCGCTTTTTGACAGATTTCAACACGGTCCTGTAAAACCTCGAAAACGCCAGGAGTCCGCTTGGGCATCACACCCCCAGTTTCGCAGATTCGTTATGTATATCTGGATGCTCGTCGCCGCTGGATACTACTGGGCATTTATCATCTGGGGAATGATGGACTCTGGCACACAAGGTTCTCACCGAGGCAGTAGTTGGAATCCCATTCCATGGACTGCGTCGAACAACTCTATCTCAAAGCAGTCACGGGGAAAAGACACCGGTGCTATGAATTTTGGCTGGGAGGGAATAGCACCGACTGTCGGCCTCCTCTGGGGCCTTGGTATCCTCGTGGGTTTCCAAGGTGGCATCATTACTACGGCTATGACCTGTGCGCAGACTCTCGTTGCGTTGGTATACGATGAACGACTCTGGCGTGAGGCTAGCACCAAACGTGGCTCAGATCCATCGCCGGGTTTCTTTAAAAGGATCTTCATCAGCTGGCAGACCATGACGATCCATATCGCTGACCCGATTTTGCATTGGCTTTTTGGCCTGGCGGTCAGTCTTGACGCCAGTGTCGGCTTTCAGATCCATCCAGTTCAGGTCAGTCAAACGAACATATATCACGTTACAATCACTCATAAGAACATAACGCGTATTTCAGATTTTGTACGTCACTATTACCGGGACATTTGGAGTGATCTTAATCACCGCCGCTGGGAAATTTCGCCCGCACGTCACCCAACCGTCAACGTACGGTCACTTGCAGACTCTGGTCGATCTCATAGACAATTGGTACGATAAAATGTACTGGGGTCACAAGTACGATGGGCATGCTGGTACGAGTGATCACCTTTTGGATCCTATAGGCGCAGTTCATATGAAGTCGCTATATGGCTTCAAAGACTTGAAGGACTGCTGACGCTCTACCGTGATTCCATCCCGTTTCTCCAGGGTTGTACCGCTGGCCGGCACAGCTCTAGCCTTTTCTCCCTCTTACCTCTCCGTTCCCTCTGAGCCCTGCTACCGCGCGGCCCACGCCTTTGTGTATTTAGCTTTAATCATCATCTTGCTGTGCAAACCCATCTACAATTGTTATTGAATGTCGTCGACGACGGCCTCTTTTCAGAGCTCAGAAAACAGAGATGACGCTAGGCAAATGGTCGGCGACCAGCAGCAGAATGATCAAGCTCTCAGGAAGGTAAATGCCCGATACTTGTGTAAACAATAACGCGGAATACGGGACCTCAGTCGACCACTGTGCCCGGGCCGATATTCTTTCATAATAGACGAGGAACAAAGCAAGACTCGAGCGCTACCAATTGACTTTTTATGTCTCTGGAGATGGAGTACCTATAAGAACTATTTGTTAATTTAGATTTGTATCGCTATTTGAATGTATTGTAAATGACAAACAGCACTCGCGAAATAGGATCTTCAGGAGTACCGTGGTACGTATCGCAGATATACAAGTCAATCGAAGTTCTAAGCAAAAAAGCGAGTGGGCGTCGCAGAAATATGAAAATAATCATACAAACAAGACACAGAACAAAGATGATAGCAAGAAAGCAACAACACGAAAGGACGATAAATGTGTTAGAAATAGATAAAAACGGTAAGCACGAATCAACGAGTGTGCGAAACCCTCTTCAGATCCCCCGAGATGACTGGGTCGGCCAATGCACTTCCCCTGAAGGTTTTAAAACAAGCTCTGAGTATAACTTAGCCTCTGTAGTGTATACTGGGTAAATAGATCCACGATGAAGATAGATACAGACGCACCCCGACTAGATTCCATGATGTCGTCAAGTGCCCTTGATGAAGCAGAATATTAATGTTTCAGTGCAGGCTCTCGTTTTCTATATAGGAGCTACAGACCTATGTGCGCACGTCACGGAAAAACGTTTTGTGCGGTTGTATTTGCGACGAATGACGTGCTATACAAAGAAACTCAGGAACAGGCTGGAATGGTATCAAAAATACTTAGGACCCACCCAGAGCGTAGTCGTGTCAAAAATCTGGTGCCCGAAATACGCATCGAGCTTCTCCATGTGTTGCCTCTGCAGGGAGTAAGTTCGCATATGAAACGCAAGAAAGAAGGAACAGATATCGTCAGAAACGATACATGAAGAGAGTACGTGAAGGAAAAACATAAGACATACAACCATTCCGCGATCAAATGCGACACCTGCGCCGGCCATGATACCACGTCTGTTCGCCTGGATATCATGTCGTTCTAGATACTTGCATATGCGTCGCTCGACTTGCGGAAGAGTAAGACGGTCCTTCGGTGGAGTCGATGCGTAAGCGGCAAGTAAACCAGACTACGATGCATAAAGAATGAAATGATTCAGCAAATAGCCTGACTTCTAACAGGACGCGAAGGAAATACCTTTTCATGCATCTCGCGGACCCTGTTCATTCAATTCACGTCATAAAGTAGCCAGGATACGGAAGAGAAGGAGAGATTAGCATACCTCGGTGGCATCTCACGGGCGATTTCATTGGCGCCGAGCGGCCAATGCACGAGGAAAGACTTGCCCTTGTCGAGGTGCCGATAGTTCTTGTCCGTGATGAATACTGCGACCTCAAGGATGCGAATCTTAGCTGCAGGGCGCACCGCATCGGTGGTCTTTTTACGACAAGATTGATGGGGAAGTTGATAAGTCAATATCATTCGTCAAAGAAAGACAGACGTACCTCCAAGTCGAACCAGATAAGGTAGGTCGATGGATCTTGCACAGGATTCGGTGCGAGATCAAACGCTTCGTCGTATGCGCGCTGCGCATCCTCGCGGCTGGATGCGGTACTATCTGTCGTCGATGAACCCTCCGCAAATGTGTAGTCCGGACCTCGCAACGCAGTATCTATATTCGCGAGGCTGGTGTTACAACCGCGGGCGGCCGATGTGCTGGACGAGTGTGCGTTTACGCTGACGTATGCAGACGCAGAAGTTATAGAGCACTTGGAGGACGAGGTCACTGTCGGTGAAATGGACGTAGGTGTTTCCACGGGCTTTTCTTGTGGCTCCATCTCTTTCTCGTACTCAGAGCTTACGGGAGTCAAGGGCGAACGCGCACGGAAACGCACGCGTCGTGCGGATTCAGATTCTTTGTCTGTAGCATCGTCTTCAGTCTCAGTCTTTGCAGTGTCATCGTTCATTCCAGGCCATGAAATAAGAAGACTTTTCAGTTCTCGTTCGCTACGCTCAACATGAGAAAGACTGCGCTTGAGGCGGCGCCTTTCTTGTGCAAGATAACTAAAGGGTAAAGTAAACACATTAAGCATTGAAATCGCAAGACCAGAATTATTTTTTCCATACATTAGATCATCGTCGAGTTCGCGTGATTGTCTCTCTCCTTCGCGGACATATTCAGGTATACTTTTGCGCTTCTGTTTTGGCGTTGGCGCTTTCGGCGTCGCAGAGGGAGAACGCGAAGGCGATACCGGAGACGGCGGTGCAGTAGATATAAATGATGGAGACTCAGCATAAGGTAGAGATGTCTGCACTCCAATGGAGGCGTGAGAACCATAATCTGTAGACGAGGTATTTGAATCGGACACCCGCGCCCGTGGTGTCTCTGACAAGTCCAGCTCATCGTGGAAAGCAACTGACCCTTCCGGAGTCGCAAACTTAATATCTTGTTGTTCGCTTTCACTGCCCGTGCTTGGTGTCATTGGCCTGCTGCTCCGCGCACTGGAGAATTCTTGCTCTGCCAAATCTTCGCTGATACTCGCGTGCGGCGTAAGCAATCCGTGCGAGCGCGACGCGCCTCCCCTATTCGAGCTGGAGCTTGAATCACCAGCGCTGGCATTTGAACTCGACTCCTTCGCCTTCGCCTTATCTTCATGGCTCGCTAGCACTTTTAACTCGGTATCCCAGTTTATGTCGCTGGTCGTAATCTGTGTTGTGGGTGTAGATTTTGTCCGTACAATACGAGCTGCGGAGAATCCGCCTGGCATTTCTACCGAAGATGAGACTGAGGAACCTTCGCTCGAGGACGGCATGTCGAAGAGGAAAGCAAGGAGAAGGGAAGAACAGCCAGGTCTGAACGCAGGGACCGGCCGTGTGTCCATACACTGTTTGTGCACCAGGTACTGGACAGAGACCAGGCGCGTCCAATAGTACATTATACAATGTATTACTATTATTGCACGCGCTTCAAAATCAACCTCACGTGCCTGCTTCTGACCCTTTTTAGCATGTCCCTTCATTTTATTCAGTTTTTTGCGTAGTCTATAGTATAAGTGAGTAAGTAGTGAGTAAGTTGCTGAAAATAAAGTCTCAAAAACACAGAAGAGTATTTTCAAGATCCATTCATGATCGGCATGTTCTCTAAAAGCCAGAATAAAATAATAAAAAGATAGTAATATATCCTCACGAAACATACATTCGCCTATTTTCTATTCTCCGGAAGCAAGCCATCCATTTATCGCCTTTGTTCCTCTCGACTTTCTTGCCCTCCTCCGTGGTCGTTCTCACCGCATCTAAAACAGGCCCGTGCCCATTCTTTCGTAACTCGTCCTCTTCCACACGCTCGAAGAGCGGGAACGCGGACAGATGCTCGCTCATCCAGTCATGCAGGTCCTTGACGTCCGTGATCGTGTATACAATTCCGCCTGGTCGGAGAACGTACGCGTACTCCGCAAGGAGAGCTGGCGAAATGATGCGTGCCTTGTGTTTTCGCGCTTTGAAATGCGGATCGGGGAACAGGAAGAACATCTTCGAGAGTTGTCCTTTCTGCATGTAGTTTGGAAGGAACTTCATTGCGTTGGCGCGGATAACCGAGACATTCTGGTAAGGCCCTCTTCCGACTACTGCAGATTCTGAGTTCGGCTGCTCAGCGTCATTCTCCGTCAGTCGGAGGGCAGTTATTCGATCTTCGACATATTTTGTGACTTGAACGCGGATCTCCATTCCTATTTTTTTCTGTGAAACGGAGGATATGATGAGATGATAACATCCGCTCACCTAGGATCAGTGTATCAGGGAATAACGGGGCAAGTGCGATTAGCAAACCGCCGAAGCCGCATCCTATATCAGCAAACTCTGGACGTTTCCCGGAGTCGATGTACGCCGGATACAACTTTGATAGATCGAATGAGTCCGGATCCGAGGGATATTCTAGGCAGTGGTCTGAGAAAGGATTCGCATGAGCCCGTTGTCGGTAGAACTTTTTCTTTTAGCCATTATTGCACGTTAGCGCGTTTGCTACATTACATATATTTCGTCTTTTGCTCACCTGAGGGAGCAGGCGGGTATCCCGCTCATCTTCTCTTGCTTGAGCACGTTTCCTCTTGCCCATGACTGAAGAACTGTGGCAATCTAATTGGCTTTCTGTTTATATAAACGCGTACTGTATGAAGGTCTCGAGTCAAGAATGTTCAATGTTCAATGTTCGGCCGATAATTATTTTGCAGTTAGTATGTTGAATCACGTGGTCGTGGATTTTATGTCCGAAAGTTTTCAGCAAGTGGAATTGAGCGCATTTATTTTGACTTTTGACTCGACCATATCTTCTTCCTGCCAACTTATATTCTTCCGCTTTTCATCTTTCCTCCCCATCTCCTCCCTCACCACCTAAAATGTGCCCAGGCTGCAACGGCGACATCTCATCTACTACCGTTGATCGCAATGACATGGTCGGCGTTGAAAACAATCGCGTCGGACGCCCCACTCAAGCCGCCAACGGCGTCAACGGCCATGTTAACGGCCACGCTAACCCCCAGTCGAATGGGATTTCCTCCAGACCCACACAACGCATCAACCCTTATGCTCCTCGTGCCTCTGATTTTCTAAACAATGTGACGAACTTTAAGATCATCGAGAGCACCTTACGAGGCACGTTTTCATACTCGTTGCCGTCTCTTAGTACGCTAATTTCCAACCATTGGCCTTCGTCTTGCAGAGGGAGAGCAGTTCGCCAATGCATTCTTCGACACCAAGACGAAGATAGCTATCGCCAAGGCTCTCGACGCCTTCGGTGTTGAGTACATTGAACTCACATCACCTGCAGCATCGGAGCAGTCTCGCGCCGATTGCGAGGCCATTTGCAAGCTCGGTCTTCGCTGCAAGATACTGACCCACATTCGTTGCCACATGGATGATGCCAAAATCGCCGTTGAGACCGGTAAGCCTGCATTCCATATTTCAGTGGCGTATATGCAGCGCATGAACTGATCCCTTCATGCCAGGGGTTGATGGTGTCGATGTTGTTATCGGCACGTCCTCATTCCTGCGTGAGTTCTCGCACGGAAAGGACATGACCTACATCACCAAGACTGCTATCGAGGTCATCAACTTTGTCAAGTCCAAGGGAATCGAAGTCCGCTTCTCAACAGAGGACTCCTTCCGTTCTGACCTTGTCGACCTTCTCAGCATCTACCAAACGGTCGACAAGATCGGCGTAAACCGCGTTGGTATCGCTGACACTGTTGGCTGTGCAAACCCGCGTCAGGTCTTCGAGCTCGTGCGCACCCTACGCGGTGTCGTCAGCTGCGATATCGAGATACATCTCCACAATGACACCGGCATGGCCATCGCGAACGCGTATTGTGCACTTGAAGCAGGCGCAACCCACATTGACACGAGCGTTCTCGGCATTGGCGAACGTGTCGGCATCACTCCACTCGGCGGTCTCGTCGCTTGCCTCTACGCCGCAGACCCGGAATACGTCAAGTCCAAGTACAACCTCCCTATGCTCCGTGAAATCGAAAATCTTGTTGCAGAGGCCGTTGAGGTCAACGTGCCTTTCATGAACCCTATCACGTACGTATATGCGTGAATCTAAAAAACCCGTCAATCTTACGTGTGTTACAGTGGCTATTGTGCGTTCACGCATAAGGCCGGCATCCACGCGAAGGCAATCCTGAACAACCCGTCCACTTACGAGATCCTCAAGCCTGAGGACTTTGGCTTGACGCGCTACGTTGCGATCGGGCATCGTCTCACGGGCTGGAACGCGGTCAAATCGCGAGTCGAGCAGCTCAACCTCACGCTCACGGACGACCAGATCAAGGACGTCACTGCCAAGATTAAGGAGCTCGCGGACGTGCGCACACAGAGTCTTGACGACGTAGACACCATCCTGCGTGTGTACCACTCTGGCATCCAGAGCGGCGAGCTCGCGATCGGCCAGAAGGAGGCGTTCGACCGTCTCCTTCGCGAACATCGTGCCGCCAGCGTATCGCGCGAACCCTCGGCCGAGCCAATTGCCGCTGTGGCGTAAAGATGGGTCCCGCTTACTCTTATACAGTGTATTATTGTTTTCTGCAACCCACGCTCGTCCGTCTCATCGTCAAAATGTCCGCGGCTAGGAGCGACAAAAACTCTCCCGAGTCCATGTTGCCTGTATTATACCTACTACTAGATCTGATAAATCTACGTGAGCCACAGTTCTTGCAAATCAACACCTTTTAACTAGACATAACGACATAAGTCGTGAGAGGGTGCTCGAAGCGGAGTTCACGCATGTTGTAAACAACGCGTAAACAAAACGCGCTTATCTCGATCGATCATGCTGTCCAGGCTTGTTTACTGTTATCCACAACTCCTCGCTCTTAGCACCTATTCTAGCTGTTCCACACGCTTAGTGTTATGGAAAGCGCAGAATGAGTGCAAGAAACGAGCATATGCGACGGATTCGGGGGCCGAAAAGAATAAAAGGAACAAGGTTGTGCGAGCGAGAGCGGTCGAAGCGGAAGCACCTCGATCTCATGCTCAAGCTGCGAAAGGCGAGAAAGACTTCTTTGAGGCGTTATTCAATGACTCTATTAGTCCTGATATGTTTCTTTCAAGCCCAAACGCGACCTCGGCGCGCATCGGTGTCAGGTCTCGATGAATCAGATGGAGATGAACGTGCTACGGATGCTTCAAGCGACATGGATGACGTCTCTCTGCAGGACTCAGCCATGACAATGGCGAAGACTACTGCAGATGCGTCCCTGTCCTCGAGAGTGATTGCACAGGCCAAGCCCGTTCGTAAGGCAGATACCTTAGCGAGCGTCCAAAAATCACGCAAATCGTCCACCAGGAGAACAAATCCGATCTCCAGAACTTTGCCGAGCGGCATTTCCAACACAGTCGGGTCAGATTCAGCAGCAGATTACAAAGTTTTCGGGGCGGAGGGTACCGTAACATGTCGCCCGAAGCAAGAGTTGGATTCTCAATCCGGCGAATACTCTTCTAGCCTCTCGCTCTCTTGCTCATCGCCCGATTTGACATCCGACGATGACCGCGATAAGCGAGTGAACCCTCTACTGGCATCGGTAGACCTTTCGCGCGCAAGCACATCAATTATTTCAACACCTAGAAATTCAGTTGTTAACAGGCTCAAGCGGACGCGCTCGGTGCAGTCGATTATCGATCCTAAAAAATATTACATCTTTCTTGATCTAGAGGTAAGCATGTTGCTTCTATATCGTGGTATCATGAGAGCATGTTCTTCCTTCAAACTGAGACTAATGAACTTAAACATAGACAAATGACGCAGCGCTTTCTCCATCAGACACGCGCATCCTTGAGATCGCGGTTTGCGTTGCAAACGAAACCTTTGAGCCTATGGATGACGGCGTTTCATCCCTCGTACACTGGCCGTCCGTTAATATTGCTGAGCTAGAGAGCGAGATGCCATCAAAGTGCGCACGTTTCTATCTGACTTGCTTAGAATTACAAACAGCTTTGCTTTTTTTTTTTTCAAACCATTCAGTGTTAGAGAGATGCACCAAAAGGTAGGTATTTGGTTTCTCATGCTCCTCTTCCTGCATCGCTGAAACCGTTCTTTTCTCGTCTGTCGCTTCAGCTACTAGCGGATTATGCTCACACGCCATTGAATGAGCGCCGTACGCTCGCCGAAGTCGAACGCCTCGTGTGCAGCTATCTTCAACGACATGGGCTCTTTGAGTATAGACGACAAGGTCTCATGTCCGGTGCTGGAACTGCGTATGATCGTAATATTGTTGTGCGTTTTGCGGCTACGCTTGTTGACAAGGGATTGATCATTTTCCAATTGCCTACTACTATAGAGAGCGCTCATGCCCAAGCTTGACACCTACTTTTTATACCAAACATTTGACACAACTTCGCTCTGGGTACGCTAATTGTTTCGAAAACTTTACAAGCAGCTTTAATTCCCTATTAAGCATATAATCCGCCGGAGGTTCAATAGAGACAAACGCTTTGAGAATAACAGCACGCACAGGTCCGTGAATACGATATATTTTCACTGAACCGTTCAAAGGCTGAATGCAGCTGTGAATGTATTTGAAGAGCAATGGACGATATCAAGGGCTCAATGCGCGGTGAGTTACGTTTCTAGCCACGATCCTCTGTTTCTCATCGAAAGCTTGATGCAGAGGCCAAAATGTACTTGGACACAGTTTTCAAATCGCCAGACGACGTGCAGTGGCCATTTTAGCATCGGACAGAATCAGAGGAACCTCTTTGATGCCTCTTCGAATCTGATGTGGACCTTCGTCTACGTTAATGATGCTACTTCGTCGGTTGGGTCTATCTCGCGGCGGTGAAGTGCAAGACTCTACGTGGAGACTCAAAATCAATGACATACGGTCCTTATGGAGGGAGAAATCGGATAAGCTTTAACTGTTTACTTTTCATTGAAACTTTTTTTTTTTGTTCAAGTCACCAAACTATCTAAATTTGCAGAGGGCGGAAAAACAAGCTGCAACGGCAATGTCTAGGTCGAGTCCAGTGTTTCTCGATGTTCATATGAAATGTTCTTCGAAACCACTCTGTATCATAGCGCACCCTTTGCAACACACACCTCCTCTAACCACAAAAGCCTTCAACAGCGTCCTCGCACTCAGCAACCGGGCTTCCAAGGCGAGCCGAGTCAGGCAGGCTAACGTCATTGTTAGAAGTCGCGGTGATTGAAGGAGTGGCTACCCCGGTCGAAGTGGCTGCCGTGTCCTGGTGACCATTGATCTTAGGCGCACTTGAAAGAATGAACTGAATGGCAGATAGTGAGTTCTCCTTGAAGGACCGGTGGAGGAAACTGCGGATTGCGAAGACTTACGAGGGGTGAGGCTGCTACTGCATGGAAGAAAACAGCGAAAGCGATGAGGCGGAAGTTGACCATGTTGGACTGGTGTGTCGGCTGAGTGTAACCCGCCGTAAATACGCTGACGGACTCACATGTGACTGAGTGAAAAGACAAAGAAGATCTCCTGGATCTGAATGAAAGTCGAGAATCTGCGATCTAGCGCTTTGTTTTTGTGTGCTTTGCTCGGATGAGCACCTTTCATGACTGGTGAGTCCTTTATAAGCTACTCACTACCGTGCCGAGACTGTTGAGTGGAATCCACACAGCTCCGTTGCTTCATACAACTGAGGCGCCGTCATGGCTGATCATCTCTGGTCAGAATTCCATCTTGGTGTCCGATGATCTTCGCTATGCAACCCACATCTCGAGTGCTTGATGAAGCTCGGAAGGCAATGCTTTTCCATTCGCGTCGCTTGCAACGCTCATCTCTTCTTTTTTGCAATGATACTTGGCGTGCTTGACGCTGCTCATGATGAGCGCGAAGAGGATCAATCTACAAAACAAGAACTCAGATACGTCGATGATCGGCGTCGTCTGAGCACCAGCTCGATGCAACGTTTCTTCAAGTTCAAATCCTTGACCGCGCCACGACCGGCGAACCCCGATGATGAGGCCAGTCCAGTATGAACTCTAATTATTTGAAGCTGAATTCTAAAGTGATGCCACCAGGAGCCCTAGATACGCCCGTCCGACTATGCTCCGCAAGTAGCTGGCTTTTATAACACATGTGGAGCAGTGACCGATGTCTACCTTCAAATTGTCGAGCAAGTAGTACATATGTTTTCCCGGTGCGGCGCCGCCACATGTGTTGTTTGCCCTGCCAAGGTCCCTTAGGATCAAAATTACGCTCGCGAAAATGCTTTCTTGAGCTTTTCGTTGGATAAATTACGCTGAAAATCTACTGGGACCTCTCAAGCTCATCGCCATCGTGTCTGTAAGTTCATACTAAGTACTGCCTTATTCTTTTGCTCATTTATATTCGCAATATTCTCGTTCTACAACTTGGCGGTGGAGGTTTCAAGATTCAGGTCTCCTTAAAGCATGGGAGACCAGGCACTTCTCCCTGTCCTAGGGAGTTTGTCAGTCACATCGCGTGTCTTCGTACTCTGTCAATTTTTGAGATACTTCTGACTTTCAATTCTCATGCAGACTTTGATCCCTCTTTCGAGTCCAACGCTGAGGTAAGGTCTCCGCTTAAGTGGACGATCCGTTTTATGCGCTTCGTTCTCTACAATTTCTCCTTTCTGGAGGACACACTATATCGTTGTCTCGGTGTAATGTGGGGTTTATCTGCGCAATGCTACACTGTTCTGTGCGCAATACTCTTGTCGCTCCAGCATGTAGATAAAGCCATCGCACATATGAATTTCTATTTCCGCACGCAGAGAGGAGCATGAGAGGTTGAGCTATGTCTAGGTACGAAATCTACACGAAAGTAAAGGCCTGACGCCTAGCAGATCTTAATCATGGCTCCAATATCACAATTCAGTTCTGGATCACCTCTACCTCCCCCGAAAAATGACTCTGGATGTACAATGTCGTCGGTGGTATTGGCGACGGTGCTTCCGAGATTGCTGAGGAGTCCGCCGCTCTGTCATTTCCGGCTGCTGGCTCCTCGTCGTTGTTTTTGCCAACGTCTGGAATTACTGACCGAGTGGGAGACCCTTGCTCTGCAGATGTATTGGACAAAGACTTCGAGTATCGATGTAGATTCGCACCGCAGGAGAAGAAGAGGCCCCGAGGAGAACGAGAAGAATTGGCAGAACGAGGAGACGGGTAGGGAACATCTTGAGTCAATTAGCTTTAGATCTTCGGTGAGTGTGCATTTTGAGACTACTCACTGGTATGTTCTGGATTATGTCCGCAGGACTATCGGGTGTGCCTACCAGCGTGAGGCTTGACAAGTGGAAAGAATAGATAGAAAGGACTGTGATGTAAAGAGCGAGGATAGAGGTTTCTATCATATATGCGAGGTAAGGGGAAGATTTTACTTTACTCCTTGACACCAGGGCATTGCACCTTTTTTATAGACGGGAAAAGAAGTAACCCACTATTCTCCACCTCTCAGCCTACTAGATTACAGCTGCGACTATTCATTCATGTTGGTAAGCAGGACATCTTCACGCGTATCTCGCAATGCTGATCCCTCAGAATGCATTGGCATTCTGTTTGTTCTGGTTAGCAGATAGTATCCTGGTACGTCGTGGGTCTCGGCGTAACGGTGTTTAGTTCGACATTGTTTATGAATCCAGAACTATGGCTTATCTCACTATCATTCGTTGGAAGTTGTGCCGGTAGTGTCACACTGGCTCGCTACGAGTGGTGTTCGGTGCTCCCGATCATAGTGTTGATCTAATGAGAGATTCAGTCTTCGAGAGTGCCACCTTAGAAGAATGAAGGGCTGTGGCACTGCCTCTGCTTCAAATGATTTATTCATCTCCTTTATTACAGCGGCTCTTCAATAATGCTACAGCCTCCGGAAAAAGGCTCCTAATGTGGGTCCTTGTTGTGGCGTCGATCAACATAGAGGTCAGTTTCTTTTTTGGTCGATGTTTCTCACTTGTTCTCAACTCTCATTATGTATCCCATAATCTACGGAGCTAGATTATTGTAAGCAACCCGCCAAGGACAGGCTGAAACCACATTCTTTTTTGGGCATTTCCATAGTCTTCTAATTTTATCTTCACACAACGTGACTGCCGAACACTTACATACGAAAATGAAATAATAAGCCAGCCACCGAACAGTGGTCGCTCCGGTCCCCGAGTTTGCATATAGCCCGGTAATACAGTGAATTGTAGGCGAATCGAAAACTTTGCCGAGGTGAGGCATCTGCGGCAGTCTCATTTATTAAAACAATATTTAGAGCATCTACTGGTACTACGTTACGAAATAGTGGAACTTCGAAGAACACTGTTGTTTGAGTAGGTTAAGATATGGATTCTACATGAAGGCAGTCCCTAGCACAAGTTATGAACGAAGACGCGGTGAAGAAAGCTCAAAGTTAAACGGTGCAGTTTATTGACAGCCATACGCGCAAAACTGTTTGCCTCCGAAACGGCCACCATCGCCACCTGCGCTACCTCCCTCCGGATCGCCATTAAACTCGTTAGGTTGCGCAAAGCCATCGAGCACACCACCAACTGTCCCTGTTGTGTCCCCTATCACCTGACCTAAGCCGGATTGCAACTGCTTGTTATTGGCTGAGCTCTGAGATGGTCCGTCAGATTTCACTGGCGTTTGTTTGGGCGCTCCTGAAGTTGTCGAAGTCAGCGGATGCGAGCTTGAGATAATGCTTTCCTTCGCTTGGATAGAGTGATTCGAAGAGGTCGTGGTCGGCTGGATAGCATGCTTCGTCGACGTCGTAATCGATTGGACAGAATGCTTTGAGGACGTGCTCGGCTGGACAGTATGCTTCGAGGACGTGCTCGACTGGACGGTGTGCTTCGACGACGTTGTGGTCGGCTGAACAAAGTGTTTCGATGTTGTGCTCGATTGGACAGAGCGCGCCTGAGATGACGTCGTGCTGGACTGGGTAGCATGCTCTTGTGAGGACGACGTCGCCTGTTGATCGCATACAAAGAAAGTAATGAGTAAGGTTCTACTGGTAAAATCGTATACCTTACCGCCTGGACCTTCTGTGAACAAACATTCGGCGACCTGCCTGCGACTGCGAGTGACGAGGAGCTAGTCGTTTCCCTGATCTGTAGTTTGATTTGCGAGATTGAATACATTCATTTGTAGTTGATGTTAAATTGCATCGTACTTCTTTCTCAACGGGCAGTGCCAGCACCACCGGCAAAAGCAGTATAAAGTGCGCGAAGACAGAGAAGCGCATGGCTGAGAAAATTAGAGCTGAAACAAAAGTCGACTCAGTATGCCTGTAGACTGACAAACAATAATGAATATCGAACTACGCACTGGTTGTAAAGTAATTGAAGAGTCTGACGCCAGGTCAGACAAACAAGGGAGAGAACGAATTGCACGTCAAAGTGATGGACGATGGATACTTCGAGATGAATGTTCTTCTTTTATAAGTGACCAGGCTGCCTGCGAACCTAGTGCGACCTGTCGAAAATGACCTAGACCCAGCTCCGGCGGTTTGGATAGGCACATCTATCACTGTTCCTTTGAATGCGGTGGGATGCGGCCACGAATTGGATACGCGCAGCGAGTAAGAACGCGCATGACTAGCGACAATCAGGCGTGACTTGAAACTTTTCCCAGAGAATGGACGCAGTGTATGTATATGACTGGATACTAGAGGAGATCGAAGGATATCTGAATGCAGAATCAGAACGGAGGACTGATCATCAAGCCGTCGCCGAGTGCCAGTGTCGACGGACATTTGACGTCCTTGCCAACGACGAGATGGTAATCGACCGCTAGCTGGACGATAATCCGGCTCAAGTCGAGAAGGCCAACGGTCATCCAGATGCATAGATGAGACGACTGTCTTGTTCCGGGTGAATCACTAGTACTCTGGTTCAGAAGCTTTTTTCGTTTGATTGCGACGTGAGTGTGCCATAGGGACGGTGGCATGGCATGAATAGTCCTAGGTTTACTAGAGCACTTTGATATCAAGAACTAGCAGAAGAGTTGCATTGCGAAGGCCAAGAATAAGTGCGTTCCATTCACCAATAAGACTTAGCACTGTCGTCGACTACCTTCTCTGCGCCTGATTCGCTGGTGCCATCAACTCCATCACGAAAACTATCCGCGGCTGGTAGTGACATTTAGTTCTGACACGCATTAGGCAAGGATCAGCACTGCCTATATGTGGTTACAAGCACTGACAAGCAACCACAAGGCTTTCATTTGAATGTAGCTATCCACAAGCACTGCGACTCAATGTAATCATATAACAAGGCTCTTAACTTAATTGTAAGCTTGTACAAGTACTTTATGCACTTTATAATTAATTATATGCACAATAAAATTATTTGGATTTGAATACATTTGCACAGAAGGGCACGACAAGTCTTAAGCAACAATATTATTATTATGAGCGCGCGAGGGCGAGGCTTAGCGGTGACGGGCACCTGCTCCTCGTAGACCCAAAACACGGAGTTATGCTTTACGATGAACAAGAAATGATCAGACATCGAGATGCGCTACGACGAGAAGCAGAAAAAACACACCTGCATCTCGCCGCCAGCAGTCGAGAAATCGGAGACCTGCCCTGGCATACCGTAGCTCATGGACTGCGGATGCGAGTTCGGGAACTGGAGACCGTTCATCCCACCAAATTCCCCTTGTCTTTGCTGGCCGTGGCCATTCATCTGCATCTGCTGCTCGCCTTCGCTGCCCTCATGTGTCGCATGCGAGCCAACCGCCGAGCTACTGTTTGAACCAGGCACCGTCTCGAGCAGCCTCGGGATCTTGATTGTAGGAGGCGCAGGCGGGTAGAGGTCAGCTGGCATCGTCGGTGGCATCGGTGCACCCGGTGCGCTCGTCAAGCGGCGGTTCTGTGGAAGGACAAAGCTAAGCGGACCGGGAACTAGGCTCTGGGCGGTCTGAGTCGGGATTCGCGTGGAAAGCAAGTGTCCGTGTCCGTGCCCATGTCCACCATGGTGCGAGTGCCAGTAGGAAGACGTGCTGAGCGGGCCCGATTCGAGAGAGGCGTGTCGATCGCAAGGCTCACTCCTGATACAGAACCAGATGCACCGGAGAGCGAGGGCATCGAGAGGCTCAGTGGGAGCGAGAGCGTCTGACCTTGACCCTGGCCCTGTGATCCCTCCGATTCGCTCATGTCGAAGTCCGCGACATCTGCCATCTCGACTTCGCGCACGCTGCTGCACCCGCTGTTCGCATAGCCGTACGGACCATAGAGAGACCCGTTGGTGGAGAGCGAGTCGAGCTCGTTGAAGTCCTCCGAGTTGGCGGTCGGTGCAGATGAGGAGACGCTCGTGGTGCTGGTGGTGCTGTTGGTGGAGCACGAGGAACTGTTGTGGGCACGCGCGCCGGAACCGCGCACACGGCTGCTTGACTTGGTAGTATGGTACGGTCACGACGCTCCTTCTTCCCATCCTTCTCCTTCCTCACCTTCCCACCTGCCATCGACTCTGCCTTGCCCTTTTTCTCCTTGACAGTGCATGTGGGCTGATAGACGTACCAAGGATACATCTCTTCATGCTCCCTCTTGCGCTGCTTCGCAAGGTCGTCCCAGTACTTGTGTTCCTCCGCGGAGAGCGAGTGCCGCTGCTGGGAGATCGTCTTGGACAGGTCGGCCTGGCGCTGGAGAAATTTTGTGGCAAAAAGAGTGCACACGATGGTGGTGGAAGCAAGCAAGGTGTAACGACATGTCACATCTTGATGTGTTTTCTAAGTCCAGGTCTGAATGTCTGAATGAGATCCGTATAGTTCATGTGTACTGGCCTTGCACTTATATTCAAGCATAATTAGTTTAGTGGTATATTGAGTTCCTTAAGCAAATTGTAAGAAAGAGGTTGTGAGTTCAAGACCCTGCAGCACTAAGAAAAAGAATAAAACCTGAGGAATTAAGAAACCTGAAATTTGAGAAACAGTTAAGAAAGGAAATCTTACAAAATAAGAAAAGAAAAGCAAAAAGCTACTTTTCTATTTTCTTCTTGGTGTCACAAGTAATTACATGTGATTGTAGGTCTGGTAATGTTTGACAAGAATTGTGGAGGATTACAATCTCCATAAGTCTTGTGAGCTTTGACAAGTCTTGTGGGTCTTGTAAGAAGTGCCGACCAATGAAATGGGGTACAATATTACCCACAAGGCTTACATATAATTTACATATTTCATTTCTTACAATTAAATGTATGCAAATGTAAGATTTGTCTCGTTTTCGTGATGTCAGTGAGCCTGAGTGAGGCGTTCATCACGTGCACAGCTAAGGGTTGCAAACCAACCATGAGATTCATCTGGATGAAGTCACGCATCAAGTCGGCCAACCCGCGGCCTTGCCATCATAGAATATACAAGCTGTACAAGAGCGTTGAAGATAAGGAATTTGTGCGTGTTTCGGCTCTTCCGCTAAATGGCGCGTTTACGTACGTAAGCAACGTGCCAAACGCGTGGTTTGCTGTTGTCCGGTCTGTCCTGTCCGTCTAGTTAGTTTGCTTGGTCTATCCGCAGCGGTCATCATAGCTCAAAAGAGATACGAGAACAGCAAATTTATGGCAACAAGAGCGACTCTGTGACATCATTTTGCGCTCTTCAATTGTCATCTCTGCATGCAGCACCGGATATCTACCTCGACTTACTCGTTGGATCTCCTACTTACCATTCCACGCGTCTTCACGCATTCCCGGCAAGCGAACACGGCCTGAAGAACTGTGTTGCTGGTCGGAATGTCGCACCTCGTGTTTAGACCAGCAGAAGCCTTGCCAACGCATCGCAATGGAGGAAGAGAGTTTACGCGAACCGACACGAAGGGGTCCGGCCGATTACGAGCAGGTGTGTTTCCATGATTTTGTTATCGAGCAATTTCGTTGACTAGATTTGATACAATTTCAGGACAACCTAATGTCTTTGCTCGACTACATGCACTCTTTCCTAGTAATATCCCTTCTTCACCAAGAACGTCCGCAGTAGGCGCTCCTGTTCCAATAAATCCCCAACAGACTGCAGGTGCCTCTACGCGGCCCCCGCCTCGTTTCCTCAAGGTCCACGTCGTGTCATGGAATATGCACGACTCTCTGCCAAAGGTACATGTACCTAAGCATTATCTAGAGGCAAGTGGCTAACCGGTATGTAGGGAAACCTGGAAGATCTACTTGGCGCCGTACCTCCATACATGCCACGTCCAGAGGACGAAACTGATAAATTTCGCATACCAAATATGTCAGCGGAGGACTGCCACCCTTATCATTTTGTTGTTGTGTAAGTATTCGTAAAAAACGATGAACTGTCATGTGCTGAAGTTGGATTATCAGCGCTGGTCAGGAGTGTCCGACAGTGTCAGGTAAGAAATGTTTGATTCGATTCGATTGGTAGAAGCTTAAGCTTGATAGGTATCCCTATGGGGCTTGGTGCTAGCTTCCGACACAAGGAGAAGGATAAACACAAGGATGGCGAGAAGGGTGCGAAGAAGGGGAGAGGAAAGGACGGGAAGGACAAGGACAAGGACGATTTTTTCGAGATTGAAGGCTCACTAACAAACAATCCCCCTTTAACGCCAAATGGCGACGCGCACTCTATGGCTAGCTCCCATGGTCCAACCTCAGGATGGAGCTGGATCTTAGAAGAATGGTACTGCCACGGCCTTGGTCAGCGCGACGAGCGCGCAGGAACTTCATCCGCATCGGAGTTGTACGACTCACAGACTACTAGCGCCGATGCTTCTGCTGATTTAGAGAGACGGCAGCTCGATGAAGGTGTTCGGCGCGAGAACGATGTAAATTGTACAACAGGAAAAGAAAGGAAAAAGAAAGAGGGCGAGAAGAAAAGGAAGGGCTGTTGCTGTAAAGATAAAACGCAGGTTGGGCCGTACGAGCTTTTGGTCAAGGAGAGACTCATGGGGATTTATGTGGCGGTATTTATCTACCGCGACTTGAAGCCACTTGTAAAAGGTCAGGCATTAATTCATTGTTTGGCAGCTTGTTTCTGACGTGCGATAGCATAGGTGTGTCGAAGTCTGCAGTCTCGACAGGCCTCATAGGTGGTCGGGTTGGGAACAAAGGTGGCGTTGGCATCAGTGTCAATCTTGATGGAACGACGCTACTTTTTGTCAATGCTCATCTCGCTGGTGAGCTTGAACGATTGCCTGTAACAACATCCATCACTAAACTTTCACATTCAGCACATGAGGAACGTGTTATGAGTCGAGTAGCAAACTTCGCAAAAATAAAAGTACGTGTTTCGTATACCTTTTTTGAAAGCACGACATTCATATTTTGAACAGTCGGAGCTGCAAGTGAACGATTTTCTCTCGCAGGATGATCCACGTGTCATGTCGGAAGGTATGCAAAGAAGAATCTTGCATTCAATTGTAAATTGAAACGTTTTCTGCAGATCTGACAGACAAATTTGACTACACATTTTTATTCGGAGATCTTAATTTCCGCTTAGACGTTACGAGGCTGCATGCAGATTGGTTGATATCTCGTCAAGGTAATTTCTGTCTAGACTAAGGTATGCACCGTCTAAAACAGACTACACAGATTACGATCAAGCTCTCAGCTTCGACCAATTGCGGACGTTGATGAAGAATGGCGAGGCGTTTGTTGGATTCAATGAAGCGCCCATCAGCTTTCCACCCACCTTCAAGTATGATGTCATGAAATTGTTAAAGCGGGATAGGTCAATCCTTGCCCGAGAACTCGGACGAGCTCGCGGTAGTAAACGCTGGCTCGGCCAGCCCTCGAACCCGAACCTGTCGGAGGTCCAGGAGACAGAGGCCGAGCTCTCGGCGCGCCTTGCGGATGAGCACGAGCGCGGGATGTCCATGGATGCCGAGGACAATGGATCATTTGTATCCACTGCTGTAACTGCAATGTCCCTGCAGTCGCGCATGACGGCCAACGGAGACTCGGACGACAATGATGGTTTCTTTGCGCGCTCGAGGAGTCCCCGGTCCTCGAATAAAAGCAAGGATGAAGATGCCGTCATCGCCAGTAACACAGCACAAAAGCTATTCCTGGCAAAGGCTGCTTTGAAAGCAAAGACAAAATGGCTTTCGATGCTGAAATCGAACGTCTCTCGTCCATCCCTGCGTCGCAGAGCGTCGAAGAAGTCGCAGCGGATTGAATTTTCTGCCTCATCCCCGCAGATCAAATCTTGCGTTACGAAATCGGACGATACCTCTTCGGCATTCCGAGCGGCGTCGTCAGCGATCGAACTCGGCCGACCAGGCGCACCTATCTTTAATGAGCTGCGTCGCACTTCGTCAAAAAAGAGCTCAAAGTCGGCTAAAAGCGCAAATGTTCTTGGATCTGCGAAAGGGGCAGAGAATACTGGACAGGAATCTGAAGGCGGAGTGTATGATACGTCGAGCAAGCAACGCGTTCCGAGCTGGTGAGTTTCTACGACTGTGGACCTGCATGATTGCTGAACGATACCCTTGATACAGGTGCGATCGAATCTTGTGGAAGACTACTGTTCAACCAGAGCCTGAGTCCGAAGACGAGGAAGAGCCCGTCTTACCAGATCATCGCAATAGTGGGCTTGGACCACGTATGATAGCCTTCCTGTCTCAGGCGTTGCGACCATTGTCGACTCGTGCTCGTACCGCATCGCTTTCTTCTATTCCTTCTCTGCCTGCCATGGACATGCTCCCTCCCCTTCCAGCTAAAGACTCGTCGCGGCCAGCGACGTCTAGATCGGACTCGCAGCCGTTAATGACACGGACTGCGGAAGAACCTGAGAAACAGCCGCCACTGCTGAGAGTCAAGTCTTTTGCCAACATCGTCAATGCTCGCTATCGTCAGCATCGGAAGGCACGAAATCCAAAGTTGCTGAAGTCGCGATCAATCGAGCCCACCTCCACCACTCCTCTCATGTCTGCAAGTATGCGCAGACGACGCGGCCGAGCATACACTGCGATGCCGGTGATCTCCGCGCCGGTTGTCTCGCTCCCAACCGACGCCACGCTTGTTGCAGAGTCGGAAACCGCCGATGCACCTCCGGTGCCCCCTAAAGATCTCGCCGCGAGGCAGCCCGTGACGTCCACTCGTGGCTGGTTGCGCTTTCCATTCTTCAATCGGGAGGCTGAGCCTAGCCCTTTGGTCTCCGATCTCAGTCTCGACTCGGCGCAACCGCAGGAATCGACGTCGCTCACGCCACGCCGACCTCGCCGAGGCGAAATTGTCGCTCTTGGCTACAACTCGCTGGATGATCAGGCTATGCGCAGGCTCGAAGGGCGGAGCGACCACCGTCCAGTGATTGGCTCATATGCCATCTATATCTAATGGTATATTCGTACGGACATAATTTATTGACGGTAATTTATTCCTTTGCTCTCACTGAGCCTTTATATCCTACAGGCGCGATACATAATTGTATACTTAGAAGACACCGGAACCACAGCTTTCGCAAATCTATACCACGCATGTAAACCCATCACTGCCCTGTATACGTATAGATACCCTTACAGCCGTTGGGCGTTATCACCTCAATGGTTTACGCATTGTCTTGCGCAGGTAAAGTCTTGCTCTCTGGCTTGCCTTTATCTTTTCTCCAGAGGCACCATACATTCAGGATGTCCTAAGCGATCATTGATGTATTAGAAATAGCACAATCACGACAATTATGAGAATACTCGCCTTTTCTGATGCAAATGCGAGGAAAGCTACCAGCGGAACTATAAGCGTATAGAAAATGAGCTTCAATATAGTCCTAAGATGTCAAGCATTAAACGCACTCGCTGCTTGAAAGTAATCTATGACACCGTTAAATAGGTTGTTTCGAGAAAGGCCCACCAAGAGTACTTCGTCGGGGTGAAGAACGATTGCCATATTTAAACTGCCGGGATGTGAGTTTAGCATAGAAAGTACGATAAGCATCGTAACTGAAATATAATACCTGAGTGCCACGAGTCGGTAGATGCTGAATAAAACAACGCGCAAGAAAAGAGTAGGCCAATTAAAGGTCTTCTCTTTCAAGAAGACGCGTCTCTTGTAAACCAGTCTCACGATGAGCCCTAGGAAAGACAGGGTTTGAAGATCAGCTGAAGCATGGATACGGGAAGAACTTACCTTCGAAGCCTACTGTGATAAGTGATACGAGGCTTGAGAATATAAGAACTGCTCGCAAACTAAGGTGCAAAGTTGTCTAGCCACAATGATGATTCATTCTTATGTTTTTCACTCACATATGCAGACCTGGGGTCAAAGAATGCGAAAAGTTTGCATTCTGTAGGATTATGCAATAGAAAACACCAGGTACTGAGAGATTTGAACCAGGCATAGGTTCGCCCGTGGTGTTGTTCAGAGCAAGAGGACTACCGGCCTTTGATGTGTACTTGGTTAGAGATAGACATAGCCGACTTCAGTTCGCTGCACAGCTTACCACCATTGTGTATACAGTGAACACAACAAAAACGGCGAAGGGAGCTCCGAGAAGCTATATAAATACGAATTAGTATACACTGATGTATAAGAAGAGAAGAATTTATAAGGTGAGATACTGACGCAACAGGTATAGACTATTTCCCTACGGCCTTGCGTGAAGAAACCCGTGCCTTTGCGTTCAGGCGTGGCGCAAGATCGAAGCAACATCCACAGCTACCAATCGATCGATTCAGCGCGAATACAGGATCATAGAACACCAGAATGAACTAACGTGCACCACAAGCGCTAGGTTCGTGCAAACCGTCCTTTCGTTCGAGGATTCTATTTTTTTGTATCGTACAGAAAAGGATCAACTAACTCACAGAGCTTGTACGCCATTAAGTAGCGAGGCTTGAATGAGACAAGAGTCATACGACGGATTCAGAGACAGAAGGGCGTCACTGCTCCGCCCCCGGTATACGCTAGGAAAGATAGGTTTGGACTAGAAAATGATGAGACCACCGACAGGAGCGTACGCACAGCAACGAATACGACACGGAAGAAAAAATCCACGACACACAGAAGTTAACGAAGACAGGATGACGCGTCACTTTTTTGGAGAAGATGATTGTGAGGACGAGAATTGGGAGAAGTATATGCCCTCCAGCAATCTGTATGCCGAGGTATATTTTTTCATCGACTTGCTGAACTGCTCACAGACTGTCAAATGCATGAGTGACAAAGTAAAAGGGTCGACAACGAACCGTGCTGAAATTGATCTGCCTGATCCTGCGTTATACCAGAGGAGCCGTCGCCTGAAGACGACATGGCTAAATAGTGTCTGCTGCTAGCAGCAGAGATGAATGAACGTTGGCGTAGAAGGAGCGAAAAGTTAGTTCTTCGTGCTCAGCACTTGAAGCGAACAGAGCGAATGGAGACGGGTCGACCGCCAGCGATGGAATCGAACGTCCGTATCCATCACACAGTATTTGAGACTCAGAGGCATTGAAATTTTGCGTTCTAGGGCAGAATCACGATCAGGTTGAGATACCGACCGTGACGGATGCAGAAACAGACGAACAGATAGATCATCAGTGGCTGCGCGGAACGCATTCGATCTTTGACTCGGCCCTTAAAGTGAGTGACTTATCAGCTGTCCTGAGTGAGCTGCTTGTGCATTTCAGCTCCATGGACTAATTATAGATGGTGAGAGTCGAGAGCAAGTGAGCAACCGTCGGCTAAGATATTGATCAACGCCACACACTAGGACCCACATTAGGAGCCTTTTTTTCCAGGGGGCTGTAGCATTATTGAAGAGTCCCTGGAATAAAGATGAATAAATCATTCGAAGCCGAGGCAATGCCGCAGCCCTTCATTCTTCTAAGTGGGTTTTCCCAGCTGGATTTAGCATCGTTCGTAAAGTGAGACTCTCGAAGGCCAAATCTCTCATTAGATCAACACTATGATCGGGAGCACCGAACACCACTCGTAGCGAGCCAACGTGATGCTACCGGTGCAGCTCCAAACGCAGCCACAAGGCCTTTCTCAACCCAGTGGGCGAACCCATATTTCAGGATCCAATACCAATGCCTGCTCAAATTACGGTGATTCGGCAAGAAGTGGACCTCCGCCGAGGGCTCACAAACACACTGGATATCTGTATCCAGAGCAAGAGAACACTGATACATTCTGCGAAGTCCGTCAAATGAGATGTGTTGGACGAATGTGCGCAGCAGATGAGCGGGTTGGCACTATCCCACTGGTTAGTTTTTCCTCATCATTTAAGGAGGAACGTTCTAGTATCAAACCAAGCAACGCGACACACTCCCCCCCTTTGCACCTTCCCCTCGCCAAAGCTCACGTCGGTCCGCATATTTGATTACGCAGGCGTAGTCCATCACATACCAGGGGTAAGTAGTCAGCAGCTTCATCGACGCACGCTTACCATCTTCCCAGAATCCCATTGGATTAAAGACGATGATTCTCTCTACTCATCTCATCGTGCTATCCCTTCTGTTTGCTCTTCGTGGGGCTCTTTCTGTTCCTATAGTGAGTATTATCATCTGGAACCGCTGAATGCAATCCTCTTAGACCATGTCTCCAGAATAAATCCCAGCAATCAGACCTGCAGAACTCTCTTTCTCCAACCTTTACGTCGGCGGAGCAAGGCAAACCCACCCAATCATCGCTCTCGAACAGTTTCTCCACGACAACGACTACAAGTGGCGGAAAGAACGACAAACAGCCAGGCGCCAGCAACGACAGTAGTGAGGGATTCCTCGGGGACGTTCAACCGCTGGAAGATTCGATTTTCGGTAACCCTAGATTCCCTAACACGGATGAGTGCAGGAATATCAGGGACTGCGGACATAAATAATTAGGTATACATTGTCGGGCAGGATGCATGTATGAAGTTCTTTGCAGTCTCGGGCAACAAACTTCTATTCGAGTAGCGCACACACATCAATACAGCTTTGAACAGTGAAGCCCACAAGTATAATGAGACAAAAGCAAGTTGTGCATGTCATACAACACAAGGCTCGTAGGACGTAATGCGCAGCATAAAGAATGGACACTTAAGCGGAGATGGTGACCTCAACCTCGACGCCGGGCTCGAGGGAAATCGAGGTCTGGGATTGAGACACATATGAGAGTAATTTTTTTTAGAGATAATAAGGACGCACGATCTGCTTGACGATCTCACTCGAGGAGTGGAGGTCGATGAGCCTCTTGTGGATTCTGAGCTCGAAAGAGTCCCAGGTCTTGGAACCTTCACCACAAGGCTAAGGAAGAAGGACGACATGAGCACAAGGAGCAGAGTAGAGCAGAGGTCAGATTGCACTTACGGTTTTGCGGGTGGTGATTTTGAGAATTTTGGTGGGGAGGCGGACCGGGCCCTTGACACGGAGCTGCTTGTCCTTAGCTCTGTTAATCAAGTCACGGCCGACTGTCCACGCAAGCTTCAGTAACATTATCTCAAGTCACTTAAGCGCGATGAGCTCACACTTCTCCAGGCTGGGTACATTACTGCTCGTGAGTGTGATGCGGATCCGATGGATTTTGGCAGGGGGAACAGCACCCGCAGCGTCGTATTCTTTTTCACCCTTAGCGACGTAACTCATCCTGGCTCGATGGTCTGAGGATAGTCAGCGGTGACTATTTGTTGCACATTATCAGCACAATTGTTTACGCTTTCTAACAACGTCGAGCAGACTTACCTAGGGCTCTTGGTGGTGGTGGATGGGGAAAATTAAAGTTCGGATAGGCTGCTACTTTGGGCTACCTGCGCACAGACCATCGGACGTTGCCGAATGTACGCGGCGACGATGAGCTCAAACCAAACTCGTCGTTACTCTCTATCGCTAACTATGCAGGGTGCGTAAAATGGTATAGAACACAAGCTATTATGTTGACAAGTGGATTGCAGGCTTCAACAAGTATTACCCTCCGGACTATGATCCCAATGAACACAGCAGTTTGAACGCGTATAGAGGTGAGCACATAATTACGATACAGATATATTCACACCGAAAGTATTTTATACACGTTGTACAGGGAAACATGCACTCGGAGACAGAGCTCGTAAACTTGACCAAGGAATCCTCATCACGCGTTTCGAGTTGCCATTCAACATCTGGTGGTACGTGCATCCAGTGACACTTTCAACGTCTTCCTATAAGCACTAAATACACACATGCTATGCACCCTCCCTTTTTGAAGTGATGGCTGCAACAACCACATTGGCATGGGTGTCCGCTACAACGCAGAGAAGAAGAAGATTGGGAACTACTATTCTACACCCATATTCTCTTTCCGCTGCAAGTGCCACCTCTGCGACAACTGGTTCACCATCGAAACGGATCCGAAAAATACTCGATATGTTGTGACTTCTGGTGCACGGAAGAAGGATGAAGAATGGGATCCGGAAGAAAATGGAGGCTTCGCAATACATGGTACATTTCATTCGTCGAAGTCTACTCGGAAGATGTTTATTAACTTTATATCTCAGATCCCGACAAAGAAGGTCCATCTGACCCGCTCGCTGCATTGGAGAAAGCCACACAGGCACAGACTCTCCTCACCACAGTCCAGAAGCCTCGCATAGAAGCGCTGCAATCTGTCTCAGAGCACTACAACAGTGACCCTTACACGCTCTCCTCTCGCGTACGCAAGCGCTTTCGCACAGAGAAGAAGCTCGACAAAGCCCGAAAAGATGCAGACGACTCTGTGAAGGGAAAATACGCACTCCCCGAGTCGCTCGTGCTGAGTGCGGACGATGACACTGTCAGAGCCGAAGCAAAGGAAGCCTTCTCACTCGGGAAGACCGAGCAGCGAGCGGATGAGGATGCGAAAAGGCGAAGATTTGAAGCAGAAGTTGGTTTGCTTAGCTCAATTGCATCTGCTGCAGGCGCTTCTGGCTCGCGATCACGTCCGACGCTGCCGGATCGCACGAACCGCGCATCTGTGAAAGCTAAACCATCGACAGAAGCTGCAGCAGGGGCCTCATTCTCTTTACGGAGCCGACTCCTACAGAACACAGCGCGCTACTCTGACCCATTTCTGAAGCAAAGTCGGGCCAAGCCCCCAGACGCTAAATCTTTGGGCGTGAACTTGAAGAGGTGACATCTACTTTGTCGTACTTTGTTCTAGTTTTGCTCTCGTTTCATGTCCTTTACACCTTAACTCACTACTTTCTTCTCTGGCAATTTCGTAGTACAACAGATGTCAAAATATAATTCTTTTGTATTTCCGCGCTATTAGATCCGTGTAATTTATAATGGATAGCAAACATGATCGCACATGGAGACGTTACGCGTACAGCAGGGGGAAACAAGAGGAAACAAGAGGAAACAAGAGAGACCGGAGTGCTGGATATGATGACATGACATGCATATGATATGATATACGATACGATAAGGAAAGGGGGAAGAAACGGGAGTGGAAGGTGGGGGGGAGGGAGGCGATGTCATCGTAAGCTACCGACCAAGATATAGAGAAGGCAAAAAGAGGCAGACAATGTCGTAAAAACAACGAACGGAGATAAATAAACGTTACACAGAAAAGCAAAGCTGGGGACTTCGAGATCCGATAGTAGTAAGACAGCAAAAGAATTAGAAGAGAAAGAAAAGAAATCCCGAGAAATAGAGCACATCTAAGTGGAGATTGCCCAAGAGTTGTCACCAGAGGAAGGAGGCACGCTGTCCCACTTCCACATGTCCGATGAATTGAAGTAACCTGACTCGCCGCCGTCAATCTCGCCCCAGATACCAAGCCGCAACGGATCGGATCCGGAATCAAAGAAGTCGGGCTTGGGTTCAGACTCGGACGTATCAACGATCTTTGCTCTGTCACCAGCGGTCCCAGACGACGCTGGCACAGGAGGATGGTCAGCCTCCGAGCCGGCCCCAGACTCGGGACTCGGATTTGTCGAAGACGTTGGCACCAAGTCTGGAGTGTCTGCCTTGTCGTCCTCTTGCTGGAAAGCAGTGAAGTCGAGGAAGCTGAAGAACGAATCGTCTCCATCGGCGGCTTTCGGTGAGGATGAACCTGCGCTCGTCAGGTTCGGCATCGAAGAGCTCCCTGCTGCGTCCGGAATGTCTAAGCCAGGCCCAACGGTCTTCACCAACTGGGCCAGTGTCTCTTGCAGATCTGGTGGAAGCGCTGAGTTGTTACTCAACTCCAAGATCTGGGTCATGTCACTATAGAACTGCGCCGCTTGTCCAGGGGTCTTGACGCTCTCAGCTTCAACTTGCCTCTTAGGCGGTTCCGCGTCTGGTACATTCTCCCAGTCGTTCTTTATACGTTTCGAGGGCATCTCTTCATTCGCAGAGCCTGGAGTCAAGGTAGATCCTGACTGGGCAGGAACGTCTTCCTCGCGAGGTCGTTTGAGCGAGCTCTCTGCTGGGGAGGGAGCTGTTTGGGCTGGACTCGGTGCAGGTTCAGTAATCGAATTCGATGCCGACGCTACTGCCGCCGCCGTAGCCGTCGTAGCCGTTGTCGTAGCTGAAGTCGCATTCGCATTCGGTGGTACTACCTTTGACGCTCTTCGTTGCCGCGGTCGGGGCTTGGGCTGAGCTTTCGGTTTCGGCGACTTCAGTGTCTGGGGAGAGGCTTGCAAGTGACTCGGCGTAGCAGAAGCAGGCAAGGGAGTCGAAGCAGATGGAGAGGGAACGCCTTCCGTCGCGTTGGGTGAAGTAGCTAGCGGACCCTTTGACCTCCCTTGCGCAACAGACGGAGGGCGAGCAGGTGCCATTTGGGGTGTCCTAGTGGGCGGCACCCGAAGATTTTGCTGCGGTATCTGCGGAGGCTGAGGCTGTGTGGTAGGTGGACGGGGAGGAACGGAAGCTGGAGACGAAGCAAGGTTTTGTGGTGAAAGACCTTGTGGAGCAGCCGGCGGAGGTGGCAGTCCGCCGTCGATCTGCTGCTGCATTGCGGCACGAGCTTGATTTTGCGTATCTGTCTGCGACATGATGCGTAACTGCTGCATCACCAGCAGAACCTTAGTCTTGAGTTCCACGGCGGTCTTCATCAGTCTTTGCAGCGTTGCGACGTCCAGAACATAGATTGGATTTGCAGATTGCACAAGTTGCCGCTGTTTGTCGCACATGTCATACTGTGAAATCCAGGACATTTAGAAGCGAACGCAATCGATAGATCCGGGACATACCATGTTCAAGAGGCCTCGCACAATGTTCACATCATTCGTAGACGCCAGGTACATGTGCAACAATTTGAAGACGTCTTTTATGACATTGCAGAGCGCCTCAAATTGACCAGGAAAAGCTCCTTTCTCAGCATCAGATAAGTGCTTAACGTGTTCAGGTCGGAAACCTATACATCAAGGTAAATGAGTCAGCCCAGTAAATAATTGAGAATCAAGAACAAACGTACTTCGCTCTTTCGATATGTCTTGTTTCATTTGGTCAATCACCGACAGTGCGTGCTTGATGCTCTCCGGATTGGGTTTCTGGAGATTCGAAAGCACGTTGAGCATCTGCATATTCTGAGGAGTCAGGTTCTGGGCGTTTAGTTGAGGGCGCTGCTGTGCTGGCATGTCATTCGACTGGCTAGACCCTGCGCTGAACCCAGGGTGACTGAGAGCGTTTGCATTAGGAATGCTGCCTTGCGTCTGCAGCGGCGACGAGTTGTGCAAAGCTGTTTGCGCCTGATGCTGATTCTGGAACGGAAGTGGTGGGTTCAAGCCAGCACCTTGCTGCTGCTGTTGTTGCTGCTGTTGCTGAGCCTGTATGCGCTGCATCTGCATTCGACGCCAAGTCGCCTGAAGTGCAGGTCTGTTCTGCTCGATGTTCTGGATGAGATTCTCAGGATAACCAGCAGCACGCATCTGCTCCGCCGACATGTTCGCCAACTTCATCATGTGCATAGCCTGCTGAGTCGACAACTGCTGATTCGGTCCACTTGGTTGACTCGGCCCTGCACTGGGCTGGCTTGGACCTCCCTGCTGATCCGCGGTCTGCTGAGGCTGGGCAGTCAGGGACTGCTTCATCGCTGCCGCCATGTATGTCACTTCGAAGGATTCAAGAAGCTGCTCATACACGATTTTGAACTGCTCTGCGATCTGGTCCTGTGTTCGACCAGCTTCGTTGATGCTAGCCGGCGTCCACCCCATTTTTGCCGCAATGACGTTCCATAAGTCATGACGTCTCACCTGGTTTTAAAAGGTTAGAAATCTGACAGCTCGGTAAAAGAAGGAACTCGGCTCACGTTGACCACGCCACCGTACTGTAGCACCTCTGTGTGTAGTTGATGAATGTCGATCTGACGATTGCCAATCGTTATCATCCGCGCGTCCGGCTTGATCCCGCTACGCCTCCACCAATCCTGCAGCATGCCCAGGAATCTCTCACGAGTGAGCGGAGGGAGGTTTATGCCATTACGACGGTGCTGGACATCCTGTCCCTCGAGAGTGGAGACTTGTTGGTTCAAATTACCCTGGCCAGGAAGCGGTGCAGAACCCGATGAGGGTGGTGAAGACTGATTACTCTTTTGCTGGATATACGCCTGGAGCATCTGCTGTTGCTGTGGAGTAGGGCCAGAACGTGGAACGGGTGCCTGCTGCTGCTGAGACTGGACGAGATTCGGATGAAAGGGTGAGTTCAACTGCTGATGTGGCACCTGAGCCTGTCCGTTCTGCTGAGCGCCATTCAGCATCTGTTGATTGGCCAGCATCCCGTTTCCTACCAGTTGGTTTGTTACGTTCCCATTATTCATGTGCGGCATCCAGTTTTGGTGCGACTGCATATGCGCCTGACCATTCTGCTGCTGAGAAGCATTCGGGAAACCCATAGTATTTCTAGACGGCGATTAGAATTGTTATATAGGCTGAAGAACGATAGAGACTTACAATGGCCCCTGAGCCTGGCCGTCATTCGTATTAGACGCCCCCAGCTGCTGCGACTGTGAGCCACCTTGTTGACTCATTAAAACCTTCGCGTGTTCGGCCATCCTGGCAAGTAATATTTCCCTCGACTGCACCTCGCGATGCTTTTCTCTGAGAGCAATCATCGCCTCGGATGAAGTGGGCTTCGGTGCATCTGCCAGTTGCTTCCTTTCCGTTTCAATAGTACGCCTCAGTTGGATAGCTCTGAGTCGAAGCTCGTCAAGCGTAAGGGGGCGACCGTCGCTGTTTCGCAGAGCTTGCTGGACGGATTCATTGATAAATCCATGACCCGGCATGAGTCCGGTGGGAAGTCCAGTGGGTACCGGAAATTGTTGCTGCCCCTGAGGCGCGGTAGCACGTCCCTCATCCGGCTTCGGGGGAAACATGCCTGCCTGAAAGGGCAGTTGGCCTATGTTTTGTTGCCCGCTGAACGACGGACCTGGCTGCCCGAAGTTCGTCGGCCCGTTCTGTGGTTGCTGCTTCTGCGCACGATTCAATAGCCCAAGCTGACGGTTCATCTGAAGCATGGCGGGGTTCGTACCGCCGTTACGCTGCGCGGCAAGAATCTGAGCCATCTGCGGCGTAAGCTGCGTGTTCGGGATACCACCCATACCGCCACCTTGCAAGCCCTGCTGACGTTGCATAGCGGCCAAAGGGTTCTGACCAGGCAACGCATTGTTTATTTGCGCCATTCCTCCCAGGTTGGGGAACTGTTGAGCCTGTTGGAGCTGGGGAGGCTGCTGCTGTTGCTGCTGATGGTTTTGCGCCTGCGCTAGAGCGGCTTGACTCCTGAAGAGTTCAGCCATCTGTGGGGAAAGATGGTCAGAGACCGTGAAGAGCGAGGTTTGCACTTATAATAATGGTGCAACGTGCGAGAGCAGAGGGAAAGTACAAAAACGCAAAGGAGAAGGAAGGCAAAGGGAGCGGAAAGCGTGCGAACGTGACAGAGAAAATACGCTTTGAGTGTTTTAAAAGTGACAGAATAACGGTAATGACCCAAAATAGAAGTTGGAACGGATATTGACCGGTGACTGCACCATCAGGGGAGCCCGATGGACACAGTCTGTCGATGCGACGAAGGCGAACGACGCAAGAAACAAGCATATACACACCTGCGGAGTCATCTGCTGCTGCCCCATTCCATCCGCTCCACCCATCTGCGCCCGATGTCTGTCCTGGAATTGTTGCCACATCCGCTGGTGCTCGGGATTCGTCACACCGGGTATCTGTTGCGCGGGGTTCACGCCAACCTGGGGCTGCTGGTGCGCCATCGGAGGTTGCTGCTGCTGCGCGAGATTCATGAAGTTGTTTGGGGGCATCTGGTAGCCCGGGTGGTGGTTCGGACGATCCGCCATAACGAGATGGCGAGTAGCGTCTCACGAAAAGCGTGCGGTCGCTCGCGGGAAGGTTTTGGAAGAGGCCGCGCAGGGCGTGCGGGGCGAGCACAACGAACCACAATGGACAACAGGTCGGACGGTGAGGACGGCGGCGACGGAGGATGGGGAGAGAGGACGAGAGGTTGTGGGAGACTGGTAGTCGTGAGGAGGCCTACGAGAGTCGCGTTCTCTGGTGGGTTACATCGGCGGGGCTCGGCTACTGCCGCGACACGAGCTCGGCTCACCCGCCCGAATCCGGTGCTCTTCTGTAAATAAAAGCAAACAGCTCTTTTATTTGGTGCCCCTCCGCGTCATAAAATAATGCGGGTTCATGTATGTATATAAAGAGCAAAATATTCTCCTTCACAGATCGACACTAGTACTAGTACTGACCATCGAGGTAGCTCTCCTTCGCTCTCCGTGCAGGCCCCGGAGGATTGCGTGCATATACAGACATTCCGCCGGGCTCGGCAATTGATAAACCTTGGGTTTTAAAACTCGCAAACCTAAAACGCGATTATATGCGAAGCTTACGGCTCTCCCCCGCCTCATGCTCGAAGCGCGAATCGTTGTAAGTAAGTAACTTATCTTGTACTAAACTTACTTGGTACCAAACGCACCCGGATAGTCTTAAATGGCTCTTTCCTTAAAGAGCGCCTTATTCGGCCGGCTGCCGCGCCTTATGGACTGCCCCCGCCCAAGAATGATGGTTGCATATTATACTCCCTGCTGTTTCACTGCGTACCGCTCTTGCGCGTCTGTCAAGCCCAGCGCTGCACCTATGAGCCTTTGCATATATGCCCTTCGCGCTGTTGTGCAGCAATTTGGGAGCGCCTACTCACACACATCCCCGCAAGGATTTCCTGCTTCCTTCGATATCGACGAGTTCAAGGCAACCTGATCTCCGAATGCAACAGAACGGGTCAATGCGCTTGGGACCGCGGGAGACCAGCAGATCTGGATTGTAGAATGAAACTGTTTGGTCCACGGAACAGACCGAGTTGCAGTGAGCCAATTAATACTCGGAAACAAAATCTCCTCGTAACAAGACCTTCAATATCAATCCCGCGGGACCGCCTTCATGACCAATAATATCCAGCCGCGAGCCCGACATCGTCCGGGCCTCATCGATGCATGTCTTCTAAGTTCTATGTTAATTGTTATTTCTATCGTCAACATTTATTTCAAGGTTTACTTCCGACTTCCGACCAAGTTCAGCTGACTCTGCCACACATGCGCCTTTCGGTACCCACTCGTAACGCACATGTACGTGTCCTATGATCCTACTTCTAAATCCAAACATTTCACTCAGTATCTCCCCGCACTAGTACTAGTACTACCTTCCGACGCTGTGGATACTACCCGGGTCACGCGCGGGCCTGCGGGAAGCCGCAAGGGCCACAATCAGTAACCAGGAGTTCCTGAAGAAGACGAAATCACCCGGGATATTGGTACCAGGCCGAAAATACTTATGCAGGCGGGTGTATGCACGAGCGCGGACAACGAGGTAACGTTGCGGGCGGAAGTCGAAGGCGGCATTGGAAACCACCTGATGACCTCAGTGTACTCGGAGATCGGAGGTTTGGCCCGATTGCATACAGCCTGAAAGACGAGGATAAGTGGGTTCTTCTGCTAGCGCAGTGGTTTCGGGAGTGAAAGGTCTACGAAAAAGATTGCTGTCCGCCCATGTTTTCCATTATGCTTTGTCTCTTTCCTTCAGTTCTATACCTCGGTATTTCCAATTTGATAAAAGCAAGGTAAATTGATGATGGCAGATAGATATAATTGGATCTTTGGATCTTTCTGCGTGGCAAAGGCGATTTACAATCAGTGGATGCTGATTATAAATAGGGAGCTCGGACGGACCGGACTCACCATTACAATGCTGGTATTAAAGACGAAAACCGAGTTCCGAGGAGTTTGGAGGACGCTTGCATCCATATCGACAGTAGTCCGAGGATAGCGAAAAATAATCCTCGGACTAAATTGATACTCGTGATGTTTGCTGTCGCAGGAACCGAGGATACAAGTCAGCAGCATCACTATCATAGCAGCAAGAATGGCGTACTTAAAATAGAGATTCGGTTATGCACGAGCGGTAAAGAAAGAGAAGCGACAATGGTTAAAGAGAGAAGCAACGAGAGTCTGTGGGGGAAGTGGAATAGACTGCATATGATCTTTCCGCTCAGGATGGACACACTGGATGTGGGGTGAAGCGGCCCCCTGAAACCAGAATAGCTGCACATAGAGAATTCGACAAATGCTGGTTAGGTCAGCAGTATTTGGATTTTGCAAGATAGGACAAGGTGCTTGTGCCGCCTTGTGATGCCCGTGATGCCTTGCTGTACTTTGATTAGATTGTGTGGGTCATGGTATGATGTACACAGCTATAGATAGCTGAGAGCAGACCGAAGCCACGAAGTGCTAACAGATTAGGGGCAGTAAGTAATAGACAGGAGACAGTCAATACCGAAGATCGTTTGAACTTTGAAGATTCATTCACCAGCGCGCCTCTCGGCACAAACGACAGTTTTCTTGGTATTTCAACGCCGCTTGCTGATAGAGAAGTTTGTATGAAAATGCTCATTTTTACTGAGCGACGGTGGCGATAGTGATCGATTAGAGCTAGACGCCAACCGCAGACCTGTTCGTGGGATCCAATGGGTAGGAGTACTGCCGTAGCAGCGCGGCAGTCGCCGAAGAGTCGTCGGCTGTGTCGTGACCATGTACAATGGCACTCCCTTCGCTTCTGTGTTTGGTGTGTTCTTTCTATAAATTCTAAATTCTACTCGGCTATGTCAAGGCTGCGAAGCCTTGTGACTAAATGGCAACTCAGTGAATTATGTTGATGCCATCGTCCTCAGGGGAATGAACAACGCTCAGATCTCTTGGATTTCTTTTTTTCTGCGGTAAGTTGTCTTCTGTTGTCAATGTCCAAACGTCCAATGAAACAGAAAGACATAGTCAATGCCACATCGAGACGATGCCGTCCTAATGGACGATGAATGAAACAGTTCACGAAAAGGATGGACGTACGTACAATCAAAACCCGAGGAGTATCTCTTGGTTCATGAAAAGTGGACTTCGCAATCAGAAATGATAGGTTCAAGCCAGACTCGCAAGGAAGACGATAGCCTTCAACTTGAAGTAAAACTTACGCTTCTCATCGTTCACGGTCCGGTCAAGCACGTGCGGTGTGACGCATGAAGGTCACAGCCGGCCCTGTGCAATGTGCATACAACTTATAAGCCGCACTCAGACTCCAGATACCTCAGATGCGATCATCCAACGCGTCCGCCGTCTTTTAGAGTGAGATAAGACATCAGTATGATATACTATATACTTTATAATAGATTTTATGAGCTTCTGAGGTCAGAAACCCCTGTGAAAAACTGCAATGAGAAGTAGAAAATAGTAGAAATTTTCATTTAGCAGGAAGGTCACAATTGGCAGGCCGTTTAAACCATTTAAAAGCAGAAACTTGTACCATAAAATTAGCAGACATTATGGATAGTCTTTCAATGCTTATGGGTATTTTTCTGGCAATTTTAGAAGCATGGAAGGATATTAAGAGAGACTTGAGGCTAATGCTTGCTTCCTGGGCTGAGGTTTTGCTGAAGATACTAAAGTTAAACAGTACTGAAAACCTTTAAAAAAATAGTGTTGAGATATATTTGAAGTGATTTATTGGCATTCTACATCATTCTTTGAAGGAGGAAAGGGGGAGGGAGGCAGAGACGAGCACTATTTGAGTGGCAGGGCCCGACGGTGCTCGGATTATGTTTTGGTGCCTGTGGGACCAGCAACAGGGTCATCAAAGCCGCGGGGCCTCTCCTGAAACACATGTACAGTCTTGGACCGGTCCTTGCACCACCACCGGTCCTTGCATCACCCTACCTATAACACAGCAACAAAAGCTTTTTTATCTCAGAAAACTATCCCAATAGACTCTAATTAGCATAAAACATTGTCAGAAAAAAAATTGTATGCTTTGCTGCAGAATATGTGAAGTTATTGAGTCAAACACTCCTGAGAAAGTAATGATCTGCACTAGTTTGAAATTTGTTTGCCACAATATTTACAAAACAAACAGCTCAAAACTCAAACAAAAACTTTAGGTGAATCTGTAGCTGTAATAAAATTGTGTGTACAAAATTTCAAGAAAATCGGTTGAGTATTTACTTGTATAAAAATTCAACAGGCTTCATTGACTAGGCTGAGGGCGATCTGACTTGGTCACGTGACTTCAACGCGTTAAGTTTCCATCAACTTGAATCCAAAAGTCCCTGACTGAAGCATACAAAACACAAAAAAAGGCCATCTGGAATCTGCAATTCCTAATTTTAAACTTATAAATGAGATTTATTATGAATTAGAATTTATTCACCTTGAAAATGTCAAGGGGGAGCTCATATCACAAATGAACTGAGCATGGGAAATTTGTGGTGCAAGGACCGGTGGCAACTCATTCTGGGCTCAAAACATAAATCCTTTATATATATTTTTTCTTTCATTGCCTCCACTTAAAATTGGGCATGGATGGACTATACATATTTTGTTTTCATGTAGTATTTTTGTTTTGAAATAAAATTTTGTGAATGTTGTACAAAACTGAAATCAAAATGTACTGGTTCAAGGACCAGTCCAAGACTGTACAGTCCGGGCGATCCTTCCATTTGCAGCTGTGTCGATCGCGCGCGTGCCACGGTTCCGTGGTTCGCTCCCTAAGGGCTTTCCTCAAGTTACATCCAGAGTGTCTTCACCTCGCTCTCAGTCATATCCCTTGCCGCTTGTTCAGGCTCAGCCGCGACCTCAATAAAAAATGTTATCACAACTTGGAAATCCTAAAGAATGCAGTCGGTGTCGGGATTGCGAGCAGGCCAAGGGTCAGCTGCTCATTCTGTCTAATGTGACTTCGCAGCAAATTCAGTTAGTTTCAGTGCGGCAAATGGCACCGTAAACGACAAAACGACAACGACGTACCAACTGATTTTCCGTTACGCGGCAATGCCTGGCGACATTCGGAGAGCTAGCCTTATTAAGGCACTCAAGACGTTCCACGCAGCGTCCAAGTTGCTTACCACTGGCACGCCGCTGCAGAACAACGTGAAGGAGATACTTGCGTTTATGCACTTCCTCATGCCTTAGAAATGTGAGTGTATGGAATTCATGAAAGCAACATCGATTTCATAGTCTATACTTCTCCAGTCGCATTGACAAACGAGTTCGGCCTGGTGGACATTGATCACGAAGCGAAGATCAAGGAGTGAGTTGTTTATGTTGCATCGTCTGAAGCGGGATGTGTGAAGAGCCTGCCGACGAAGGGCGAACATATCCTGCGTGTGGAGATGTCCGTCCTGCAGCACTTCTACAAAAACATCCTCACGAAGGTACGTCTTTAGATCTGTTTGCGGTCGACTCAATGCTGAGGTAATGGGATACAGAACTACCAAGGACTGGTCAAGAGCGCGAACGGTTATGGAAACATCAGCTTGTTGAACATTAGTATGTTATATATCGGTCGCGTGACTTTTTCCTCGACTTTATAGACTATTTTGCAGCGATGGAGTTGAAGAAAGCTGCCAACCACCCTTACTTGTTCCGCCCTGATAATCGCGAAGAGACACTGAAGGGGCTGGTTATGAGCAGCGGCAAAATGGTGTTCCTCGGCAAGCAGCTCGCGAAGCTTATGCAGGATGGTCACCGTGCGCTCATCTTCAGTCAAATGGTGCGCATGCTCGACATCCTCAGCGACTCCACGGAACAGTCTGGTCGGAAATGCGAAAGAAGTCCATAGAGCACTTCAACGCACCGGGATCATCCGACTTCGCATTTCTACTGTCAACACGAGCGGGCGGGTTGGGTATCAACCTCGAGACGGCTGAGACCGTTATTATCTTTGATGTACGCAGTCACTCACTGTTTGTTCGCATCTTATAAAGATGAATTACTGACAATCGCACAATTGATACAGAGCGACTGGAATCCGCAGAACGATTTACAAGCCATGGCGCGTGCACATCGGATCGGCCAGAAATCTCACATGGCTGTGTATCGGTTCGTGAGCAAGGATACGATGGAAGAAGACGCCCTCGAGCGTGCGAAGCGGAAGATGGTACTCGAGTATGCCAGTAAGCTTATAAATGTTTGCGGAGAATTGAGCGGCGTCTGATCTTGTTTGCAGTCGTCCATCAGATGGACACGTCGCAAGCATACCTGAGCTAAAAACCTGGAAAGCAGGCGAAGACTTCAACGAAGCCTGGTAATCTCAGCAACGATGAACTAACGGACGTGCTGAAGTACGGCGCTCAGAAGATGTACGTAGTCAGGGCTCTTATACTATGGACATGAGACTGACGGAATTATCAAGTTCGACAAGGACGACTCCCAGCAGAACAAGAAGCTCGACGACATGGACATCGACGAAATTCTCAACTGCACTGAGGACCATGAGACGATGACTGCAGGTGCTGACGGTGGCACCTCCCTCGGAGGCGAGGGCCTCTTAGCGTCGTTCGCCGCTGTGAGCTACTTCAAAACCGACATGAGCTAGGAGGACATCATTTCTCTCGAGGAGCGCATCTGCTTTGAGAAAGAGGATGGGGACCGTCGGATAGCAGAGCTTGCAGAATAGACGAGGGAGCAGAAATGGGCTTACGCTCCGCTCTCTTACGAGGGTATGGATGTGGACCAACCTGCTCCTTCGAAGAAGCCCAAAACGCCAGGACCTGTACGTAAGTCGGCTAGCCAGAAAGCACACGAGCTGAAAGAGAGGGACTAAGGACAGTCATCTTCAGAGATGATCCGTCTTCTGAAATATTAGCTGCAACGTTAAGCAGCTCATCGAGTACATCAAGGGTCTCCGTTATTTGCACTTCCACTTCCTCCTGTAAGCTTCCTATCGAAGATGCCGCGGTGCATGTACCTTGAGACTGTTCCAGCGCGTGAAGCCTTCGAGAGAAGGTTCGTATGCAATCCCATGCTCCAGTCAGGTCAGAAATCCTAATTCCTTTCAGCGTTACACGAACTGATCTACATAACATAACTCACCTGGCTCTTGCAGACGTCGCATAACAGAAAGCCGACTCGAGCGAAGATACTCCTCGCTACAGGTCTCGCGTGACAATGTCCAAGTCAAAAAGAACATTTGCGGCCGCGGCATTCCGGTTGTTAAGCTTGAAGGCGCGCTCGCAGAACTTAGTACCCCTGATGAAGCTTTCTGTTCGTTCAGCATCATACTCATCTGGATTCTTGCTGCTGTTGGTTGCTTCGAGTCCCAGAAGAAGTCATGCAGACCAGTTAGAAGGTTGCTAAGGCGGGACCAAGAAATCAACAGAATGAATTGGCAACAATATAGAAAATCCTCGTCACTTCTAAACTCCTTTCCCAGCATGCATTTGCCTTCTGACCCATAGCCCACAAGCAAAGCCCGATACCTATACGAAGGTCTGGCTGAGCATCAGCCCCAACTGAAGCACCTGCTGAAATGTATGAAGCGCCTGAGTATAATGCTTGCGCGCGTACGTGATGCGCACTTTGTCGAGTAGAGCAATAATTCTGGTCCGCTTCTTGCTAAAGCACGAGCGTGAATGCCCTCAGGGATCATCGAGATCTGCTTTGCGAGGTGGAAGATGCCTAAGACCCAAGCACATGAGCTGGCGGACCGAACGTCAAGACCGATAAATACCTGTAATTAAACCGGCGTTGAACATGTACTCGTTGCCACCTCCAATGTAGTTTAGCTCCCTGGCAAGTTCCCTGGCAGCTTTTGCGTGATAGAACTCCTTCGTGCGTTCCTTCGTCAAGTTATCCTGGCCTGGATAATGAGTAACACACAAGCGTTTTCAATAATTATTATTTGGTGCTTTTCTTGCACGCGCAAGTCGTATGTTTGCCAGGAGTTGATGTACTGGTGCAAGTGAGCGATCACACATCTTCTGCTCTGATGTTCTTCAATTTCCGGTTTTACGTTCGGCGAGACCCCAACTAGATCTGGCTTTCTTCTCTTGCAAACCGGTAAAGCCGAATCCCACGTCTTCCATTCATCGGGTGAGGCTTTTCGCTGGGGCTGATTTATCCTGGACAGGATGGAACATTATCGTTGATGAATTCAGTTAGCACGCCGAGACACTGGAGGCTTATTCACAAGTGGAAGTCTGACTGAAAAACGGCTGGTGCAGGTGCGTAAACTATCCACCCAGAAGGGTGACTTTGCAAGCAGTTCGCGTGAGGGGGTAAGGAGTAAAAAAAAAAGGGGGCACGCAGAAGAAAAGACAAAGAAAATAGAACAATTGATGAGGCATATGAGTGAATTTAAATAAGAACACGGCGGTCGAGACTAAGACAGCGAGAAGCGAGGAGAGAAGAGAGGAAAGGAAGAGACGAGAATGTTCAAGGGGACGGTCGAGGTAGCGAAAGAGACAGCGGGGAATATGAGTAGTTGATAAAAAGACTGACAATCAATAGCCCAAGTCCCATGTCGAGCGCGCAACACACGCACGCTTTTGCGGGGCCCGAAGCCATCTTTCTCCGCCCACTGAGGTATTAACGGGAGATCCGTAAGAGTAGCGCAGGGAGGGGGGATGCCAAGGTGTACGGTAGCACGACGCGATGCAATATTTTGGGGGGCATGGATAGATATCATGGTCGAGGTGGGAGAACCAAAGTAAAAGAAAGAGATGATATTCTGGACAGGCAGTTATACCGCGCGCGCTCGGGGGGTGCCGCTGATCAAATCGAACGGGGCTCCACGCCACTAGTTCACCGCATCCTTGACAAGCATCTCCGCATTTCCAACTGCCGTGTCTGCATCACCAAAGCCAGTATCCTCAACGTCAAGCTCGAACTCTGCGCCATTCGCATCGGGAAGCGGAGAAGAGATGCTCACATTGTTACCCCTTGCAGAGCGACGCGTGCCATCCTGAGGGCCAGATACAAGGAACAATCTTTTCCATGAGCAGTGCGGAGGTTTGCGTAATCGGGCTTATTCTTGATCCCATCAGCAGCCTTGATCGTGTTCGAGATGTTTGTGAAATTCACAAACATGCAGTTCCTATAAGATTCTAAAATCAATGACTTAAATCCCAAACTATAAAGATTGTTACTTGCTTCTCCTCGAGGAAGTTGACAAGTTCGATGTCATCGTACTCGCCAAAATCTCTTTTCAACTTTTCATCATTGAACCTGTCAAAGTCTTCAATTGTCAATGTACACATTTCGCATAGCCATCTGAGTGGAATAGTGAGTGCAAGCAAAGGTGCGAGGGCACCTGAGCTCTTGCCCCAGCTGACCTTCAGGCAGCAGTTGTTGAGCATGAGGCCTTGGTATGATGTGACCTGGCAGAACGTGAATGCTACTGCAGGATTGACAAAGGTCACGAACTGTAGGGACAATATTAATAACATGAGCAATTAGATATGGAGTATGATCAGACACAGCAATGTGCTTATCCTGCATTTACCAAATACTCTGAAGGACACCATGACAAATCAAGTTACAAAGGTCCTCAGTTGATGTCTCAGGGTGGATGTTACCGAGGTAGACCATGCGGTTCAGGCTCATCGAGCCCATTCCATTGACACCATCTGGCGAGAACAGTGCATAGGGAGAGAAGGGCGAGGACTGTATGGGTGAAAACTGTGCAGCAGACTGGGCAATGAGTGACTGAGCGGCAGCAGCTTGGGCAGGCTTTCTGAGTACAGATCATGATGGAACAACTCACCTTATTAGTGGTGGAAATGCTCAATAAGTGGATGAACCTGTCAGGCACAATCTTAACCTGGTCGATGAGACCAAAGTGGCTGATCGGCATAGGCTTGGTGGTGTCAGGGTCATCCAAATCAGTGCACGTAGGGAGCGAGTCCTGCAGATTGTTCCAATGGATGTCCCAGCTGATTGCCTGCTGCAGCTTCATAGGGCACAGCAAGGAGTCTGTGTTTAATGTGGGGTTACAAACATGAAATCGAGAGAATACATGTGTGTGTGCTCACCAACTGTTCAGTTGGGATAGACATCACCGGTCCGGGACTGTACGTATGAAAGAGAATTGATGTTCTTGACATAGTGAATCAAACTTGAACTTCGAATGATCCACATTTACGCTCCGCTTCCGACTCCACTGTTGTGGGCTGGCGTTTTTTTCTCTCTACACAGCAAATGACAGGCCCGGGCTCTACAGAATCCTCAACATGGCTCACCGATCACAGCTCACAGAGCTCTATAAAAACTACCAGTAGTGCCATGGATTTCGATAGTAGCCTTTTCCCTCATCTTCCTCTACCAGCCATCCTAAGGCTTGTTTATCGTCTCTTTGGCTAGTGAGTTTATGTCTATATTCAAGGCCGTCGTGCACTACATCTTATCCCGCCAACAGATCATTCTGTGTCGTACATCCAGCTCCGACACCTAGCTCTATGCCTCTAGACACCGTACGCATTCGTTCTCTCCCTCTTCGTTGTGGTGGTTACTCAAGCCAGGTATTACACAGAATACCGAGAGCTCCCTGACATCGGCCGTCGCACCTCTGCCGGACGCTGTGGAGCGAAACAAGGAATGCAACTGCCAGGATGTGGCAAAGCAAGACCTGTTGCACATTGTCAGTGGGGGCTTTTTTTTTTCGTCTACTTAATAAACAACACTGACCATCAATAGGTATGGCTAGTTGCTGCGTTCATGTCGGGCATTGCATCGGTCGTCGACAATATACACTCCGAGTATTCAGACATGATAAACTTCATCGTCTCTGGACCCTCCCTTCATTTCCTTTCCGAAGTCATCGGCGAACGTTTCATCTCTCCCGTTGCTATCATTGGTGCTGCGGTGATGGCACAGGTCGACATCTATATGGGAGGAAACATCACCGTGTTTATTTCGTACTTAGCTCTAACGATCCTATGTTGCGTTGTATCCTCCTTGGTTGCGCTACGTAAGCCTGAGCCTGCCAGACAGAGCCTACCAGGCTCCAAGTTGTTCGTTACGGTGAGTTCTTCTAGTAATCATGCTTAAAGATTTGCTAAAAGACGTACCAGACAAGTATGCTCCTAAAATCGCTGCTCAATAATGGCATAGTCCCTGCGAATAACTACAGTCCTACCATCGTTTACGATCGCCGGCGCGCCCTCTTCGCGGAGTCGTTCATCCTGTCTATCATGGCTCTCTGGCTGCATGCATCAGGCATACCAATTCTCAACCCCTTTCGCCGTGCTTCCTTCAGTCTCGCGCCGCAGAATCGCCCGTCAATCGTCGCCTCTGTTCTCTACTGGACAGGTGCCGCTCTCGTCGTCGCCAATGTTATCCTTACGATAGCCACGTCACCCGCCGAGACACCCATCATCCTACAGGCGGCTTGTGCAGTGTTTGCGATTTGCACGATCGCAATCCTCTTCAAGGAGCCAGTGGAACTGGAGGATGATTGATATAGCTCAGCACGGCGGTTAGACACGAAGACCCCTTTGAACGTTTGTTTTGCTGAGAAATTCTTGTTCTTTTTAGATCGTGTCTGTTCACAGTGGATTTTGAAGCTTGAACCACTAGAAAAACGCGCCGTTGGTTCTTCGTGCCTCGTGTCCTCTTCTTCAGGCATTTCTTGCATTGTCTCCGCGGAACATTTCTCTACCCGAAACGGTTTTATCTTGCTATTTCTCTGCTTATATACCTGTGTGATTTTGCCTTCCTGTATGTTCCTGAATGCGTCTGTATTGCTGATAATATGTATAATATGCAGTTTGTGCTGAAGGTGGAAGTACAAGAATGTAAGGCAATCTGTATTTCTCGCACGTTGAACAATCAGACAATTATCGGTAAAGTAGTCGTTCCTGATGCGATGTGCGCAGCGCAGGATGTCCAAAGGAGTGTGTATAATAAGGCTGCTAGATATTAGATAGCGCTTCACAATCATGCAAGGAAGTCATCGATCAGGTTCCTCAGCTGGACATCTTCCTCTGCGTCCCCGTCTGATACCTAGCCTTCCTCACACAGTCCCTCAAGCGCGCCCTCCACTCCATCATCGCACGCTCTGGGAAGTGTTCATACTCCATCGCCGCGCAATCTGCGCGCAGGCGCTCTTCGACCATGCGCACGAACTCATCCTCGCTGTAGCGCGCACACGCTCCGTCCCTCTGCAGGAGGCACACGATGTCGTCCTCATCCATGTGAGAGTAGCGCTGCAGCTTGAGTGCGAAGGTCCAGGTCGACGTGATGCCGAGCAACCGGAGCCCCGGTGAGTCGTACACCATGTCGCCCTCCGCCTCAGCGTCACGCACCGCGGAAATCACGAGAGGGTCGACCATATTACTTTCAAAGCTATGAGTCACATGAGTGCAATCGGAACAGCGGAGAAGAAATGTGTACATACTCGAGATGCCAGGGAAGCGCGACGTCGGCCGCAGAGTTCATCCAGTCATGCTCAAGGATAATTAGTGGATTCGAGTGCTTGCTGTTGAATTCAGCAGCAGTTTCCGCAATGCATTCTTTGATAAGAGTCCTTGTATCTTGGATTTTACTACCGCCAAGGGCACGGGATATCTTCTTCAATAGAGCTCCAAGGGTAGATCCTGGTTTCTTCATCGGAAGGTTCAGCTCCTCCGGCAGCACGCGATCAATATAGTCAATGTCCGTCGTCACAGCGCGATACTTGTGTGCAAAGACGGAGATGAAGCCGCCATGCACGACAAGCGTCGTCTGCTCACCACGGCGCTCTAGCAACTTGCGTTGGAGAACATCGAGCAGCTCTAAGAGTACCTTCTCATTGAGCTGGTTCTGGTGGGTTACGATCTGCCGGGACCGGAAAGAAGAGGTCATCCGGGAGGGCGGGAAGGGCAGAGGTCTTGGTCGGCTGTACATCACGACTTGGAGGCGTCAAGACTTGTTTTACCACACAGACCAAGTGGCGCCCTCTCTTCTGGTATTTCAGACTGTTGGGACAGCCTGCAATGTGCCTTCACTTTGTGCTGCTTGTTTTCTTAGATGGCTGGCACGACGCGCCAGGGTGGTTGCCAGAGCAAAAGAGAAGGGTATAGTTCCTAAGCTTAGAGAGCAAAATTCCGCTTTGTGTGTATAGTCGAGAAGACGGCGCAAAGAAGGACAGACCAAAACTCGCCTAGTCCAGAGCAACCAATAACCGAGTCTAAGCATGACTTGAGCCAGCGCCTTGCTTGTTTGCTCCCTGACGTACTACTAGCAACTTGAAAGCGAGCAAAGTAGGTATACAAAGGTCAAAAGGCCGTTGACGAGAGACTGTGTATGATTTCTTCTGTTCCGCCGTATGTATATCGGCGCACACAGAGGCTGTATTGATGAGTAGTACTAGTACTACCAGCTGCGACAGCAGTCCCGTCCCAAATCGGACGCCCGTCTAAGATTTTAGCTCTCCTGCGTTGTTGCAATACCAGCTTAAAGGTCGCCCTCTACCCACCCCTAGAAGAGTACAGCAAGACTTTAAACTGCTCGTTGTAGTGCGAGGCGAATACCAAAGAAAGCTTCAGAAGAGTTAGCTAGATTCTTACGAGTTAGAATGAAAGAAAGGCCGTCGGAAGAAAATTTGTTGACAGTCACGATTGCTTACACAGCTTACATCACCTGACGCGGACAGCGTGGGCGAACGCACGCATCGCCCCACACCGAACAGCTCACTTTCTCTCGTACTTTCACCTCGTCGTCAGTCCTTGTCTGTGTCGTACTCATCGTCGCTGCTGTCGCCGACGTTGTGGCAGCAACTGCGATAATTTGTCGGCCATGCCCAGCTCGTCGCCGCCGCATTACTCATCCGTCGTAGGTTCACCAGTCGGTAACTCCTCAACGCCCGGACAGCATGACCTCCAACACTCAAATGCTTCGGCATACACCTTGGCCACTATCCCCCATGCGGGCCCATCAACGCCACGCTCATTGTCGCCCGTCTCGTTGTTAAGTCACGACTCAGACCGCTCGCCCCTATTGAGTTCGGATGCGTCGGCCTCATCGTATGGCGCGACAATGCCCATGTCGCCCAATAGGAATATGTCTTCTAGAAGGATACTCTTTAATGCTGGGATAAAAATGGCTGCATTGTTTGTTATCAGCACTTTATTCCTAGGGGGGACTCTGTGGCTGGCATTACCACCTTTAGAAGAGTGAGTTAATTTCCCAGTGCTTTAGAGACACTCGACTCAATCTCTCACAGTCAAGATCGACCTTCCCTTCGTGTACCCAAGTCTTTCGCTCAATTGCAGGATCTCAATTTCCTGCTGAAGAAATATCGTGATATCTATCCAATCCGTGTTGTCATATGCTATATTACAACCTACCTATTGTGAGTATTTTTACATTCCATTGCAGAAAACAAGTACGCTAGCACGAACGTACCGTCTATCTGCAATAGAGCATATCTCCTTCTTAGAGTTTGAAAAAGTAATTAACGTCTTTGTTCCAGTCTCCAAGCCTTTTCTTTACCTGGGTCCATGTATCTATCCATCCTTGGTGGCGCAGTGTGGGGTGTCCCCATCGCCCTTCCGCTTGCTTGCACCTGCGTCGCATCCGGTGCAACGCTCTGCTACCTCATCTCTGCCGCACTTGGACCGGCATTGCTTACGCTCCCAAAATGGGCCGCTCGTCTTGACCGCTGGAGCACAATACTTGCTGCACAACGTGCAAACCTTCTTTCGTATCTGATCGTTTTGCGCATTGCGCCATTTCCGCCACATTGGGTTATCAACGTGCTTGCGCCGCATCTGCGTATTGGGATCATCCCGTTTTGGGTCAGCACGTTCCTCGGCATCCTCGGCGTCTCTGTCATCCATACCACGATCGGAGGCGGACTAGATGACATGACGAGCGCTGCAGACTTCCATCTCATCTCGTGGCGTAATGGGCTTGGTCTCAGCGCTGTCGTCGTTGGCGTGCTTATTCCCGTCGGTCTGCGCTACGTGCTGTCGCATCGCGTAGGAGCGATCGCTTTGCCGGATGAGGAAACAGACAGCGAACCTGGGGTGGTGGACCCAGATACGGGCGACACCGTCCTCGCACAGGGACCTTACGCGGCACCTGGCAAAGGCAAAGCTCCCGCGCCGCTACTCGTCCTTCTGTCAGATTCAGAGGAAGAAGACGATGATCTGCTGGATGAAGAAGAAGACGAGATACTTCTTGCCGGCCCAGCACTCGACCCTACGAAAGGAAAGGGCGTTGAGCGTGAGGAGAAAGCTGAAGCGGTGGATCCAACTCTGGTGAACAATCTTATAGACCTTACCTCAAAGCCGAGTGGCTAGGTGGTCATGCCCTTATTCTAGTACCCATATGCTATTGATAATCTGATGTGAGTGTGTGCTGTTCTGTGATTGTGTAACTACATAGACTTCTGCGGCTTGCAAGCTGTACATTATGCCTTTTGGTGGAATGCAACAACCGTGAAATCATAACAATCGATCATGATTCTTTTCTAAAAATCTTTCAACGCTGTGCCGCGTCTATCTCCACATCTGCTTCGTGATGTTCACAACCTTTAGATATAAGGATGTCAAGGGAAACTACGAGGCTCATTCTACCCCTCTTCTGGTCTCATCTGCCGCATTCTTCGTACTTTGAAAACGCGTTAAGAGCTGCCTACAAGTGTGTAGAGACTTACTAAGTACGTTGTGTTCTTGCCATGAGTCTCCCATGTTTCGCTAATAGAACTCGTTCCTTCAAGTGTCTGCAAACCCGAAGGCCCAAATCACTATGCTAAGGGCAGCAACATCCGTCAAGACTACCAATACGGCTGCTAGCCATTCGTATGTGCATCACTCTCGGTCAGCCGACATCAGATCCAGAACGAGTTCTCCGACACAAACCCGTCGCTCAGCTCCTTCTACGCGCCAATCAACCATCTTAACGAGTGATGGGAACGTCTTCGTGTCTGAACCGATGCCCATGTCGGTTCGCTCTGGGGGAGATCGATATACAGATTCGCCTGAACGGGAGGTAGAGGGAAGTCTCAGTGAGAATAACGAAGGAATCGACGCCACAGCTCAATCACCCGACGATTCGGAGGAAGCAGATCCTGCCGATGTGTTAGACGAAGTTCTCAGCAACCCAACAGTTCAAACGCTCGTAGAGTCCAAAGCAGCCTTTGCGCATGTAGTGAGCATTGTTCCAAGGACAAACCCAATCCAAACCATTCACCTAATTCTTCAGTTCATATATTGTTTTGCTTTTCTTCTCGTGATCCTCTGGCAGGCGGAACAATCAGAGCTGTACGATGAAAACCAGGTCAAAACCCGAAAGGCTTTTCTTATCGGGGCCGTCTTCATTTCGGCCGTAGTTTCTCAGACCCGCGTGCAGGCGGCTCTAGCTGCTCTAACTCTCCTTTTTGTGACAATTGTCGTCGTGATCGCCAGTACCGACGCCTACGTATACTTCAACGGAGGGCTTGCGTACATACCCATAACAATATCAGCAATAAGCATGTGCGCTGTCCTTTGTGCCATTGTAAAGCACAGGGGAATGCATGCAGCGCAAGAACCATCGGAATCTTCTAAAGTGAACACTGCTGCTGTAGGTCAATATTCAGTTCGAAAATCTCCTCACAGTACTTACGAATGCTGTTCCACCAGGCAACTTTTTTGTTTAAAGCTATCGTCAAGTGGTCTCCATTCACTACGCTCAAGCCAGCCGACGAAGAGATGTTTAAAATAGGAGAGGCACTCTTATATGGATCTTTTATCGTCGGACTTTTCATCCTCTGGCTTCGAGCTATCGGTCTTCGAGCAAAGGGAGGTCACACGATTTCACGTGCATTAAAGCAATGCGGTCCTTTAGTGCACGACCTGCTCGACAGTGTAATTAAACTCCTAGTCGGGAAACCACCGACAGGCAGGCAACACAGGGGAACATGCGTGCTTACCTTCCTCGAGGTCTTAGGTGGCCTGTGTATGGTCTCAGGCGTTGTGGTTTGGATCTTTGCATTCAATCTACCTCATCCGGTCCAGGCTGGATCTATGAGTGTACTTATCTTATGTTTAGTCGGAATCATCATAATAACATGGTGAGCACCATACAATGTATTCAAGTTCCATAAACTCACCGCTTTTTTAAATATAGCGCACCCATGACTGCTGTCCGCGAAGAGCATCATCCGACATCATCCAGGTCCGTATAGTGGCATTTATCATACTTATCTGCTCCCGATCGACCGTCTCCTACAAATGATTACCTCAGTCTATAATGGCATAAACTGTGGGAATGGCTATCTGCCGTCTGTAATTGATGGTCATAGTCGAACAGCGACACATCAACAAAAATGAGTTCAGACCAGCATAACTACGATCTTTGTAAGCCAAAATGAGCATTACATGTACCTTCCGGGATCACAGGAGGTTCGTTACCCCTGATGGAGCAACGCAGCCTCGACAGAATTCTCCACAGCATGCCACTGGCAGAGCACATGAACGATAAGCTCACGACAGACCATCAGACTGTTTCAATGTGATGCTTGCTCAGACGGAGATACAGTCCGGAGTTACTTACAAAGGACCGCGAGGAAATATCAAGGCAAATTAGACATTAACGGATATTATTCAGCTCAAGACAGCGAGGTCATTAAATAAAACAATTGAATCCGCCAGCTACGAGCTCGGAAATGAGCAGATCTTAAGTGCATGTATGCATTTTCTATTTTTGATTACTATAGATACAACCAAGAAAACACAGAAAGCAAGTCGAGAAATACATACCAAGCGAGAGACGACTCAGAAGGCACAAGCGATACAGCACAGATAGCACAACATGACACTAGTACTGTTGTACAGAAAATTAGAAGAGAAATGTAACTAAACAGACGGTTGAGAATAAGATCATGGTATCAAAGTGCAATCCATCCTTTGTCTCAGATATAATTACAGTAGACAGATTAGGCAATGTGACGAATTCTCGAAGGAGGGCATAGGGTCCATCGGGAGGCTAATAACCAGCTTGTTGCTTGCGTCGATTTCAGTACGAGCAGCATCTGTATGTGCAGTATCACTTCAGCCTGAAATTATTCCAAGGATTGATAGTGAAAATGAGGTGGCCAGGACTGACCAGTAAGCTGCACCTTGTCAATCATCTTCAAGGTCTACCGGTGCCTTGAATAAAATCGCAGTCGTACAGACTACAAATACTGCGCAAGCTACCTGTATGACGATGGGTGTCTCGATTGGTGAGATGGCTATCGTAAGGATAACATTGGCAACGACGAAGAAGGCACCAATCCAGTAGAGGATGGAGGCGATAATCGAAGGCCAATTCTGCGACGCGAGACTGAATGAGGTACGGCGTGTCGGGTTGAGAATTGGAATGCCTGATGCCTGCATCCAGAGACCCATGATAGACAGGAGGAATGATTCCACGAAGAAGGCATGCTGGAGGTCAACGATGATGCTGATCTTGCCCTCATTAATATTCTTCGTAGGTATAACCCCATTGTCGAGTAGTGATTTCAGAATCAAAGTTGACTAGGTAGGACTTTCAGTATATGTTGGACATGACTACTGGATAGACTTGCCTTAATGAATAACTTCGAGCCGAATGAACTCCTCCTTGCCAGTTTGGACTTGCGCAGTGTGATCAAAGAGAATGCAAGAAAGCAAAGGAATGTCACAATTAAGCATGGCACAAAGATGGTGATGTTTCCTCCCATGTAAATGTCGAAGAGAGCTACCAACGTAGCGCAGAAAATAGCGATGAGAGCGCTCAATCGTTCACCAAGGACCTCACCGAGGAAAAGAAGGGAGTGCCCAGTGATGACAAAGTGTATCATGGCTGAATTCTCATGGGGTGTATTGTTGACGACTGATGCAATGCTTGACATGAAAGCGGTAACAAGCCATATCTGTCGGGAATCAGCATTTTCCCACCATGTTTGATAGTTGATCTACGAAACATACAATATACAACAGCTCATGCATGGCTAAACGCCGCTCGTTGCGGTCCGGCGGACGGGCAGTGACTAATGTAGGAGAGCTTTCGGTGTTCTGTGGGAGATGAGCATAGGATAGACATGACAGGAATGAAGTTTGCATTGATGACATACAATGTCTATAGGCATGGAGCTGACTTTCGGCTAACAAGTTGACGAGAGCCTGAGGAATATTATACCCCTTGTCATTGCCTGTATCGAATCAAAGAATCGCCCTTGCATTTCCCGTCTCGAAGTAGAGAAGCGGCACCGCCCAGGTTGCATGAAAAATTTGCAACCTATCTAACCTAAGCAACCCGTCTCTTCGCCCAAAGGACTGCCGGAACCGCCGCACGCCGATTCTCTTTATTCTACTTCTATTTATCTTAGAGGACGTGCGAGCGACTTCTTGCCATCTTTCGAGCATCATCTCCGTCATAGCGTTTCTCAAAGCTTAAGTAAAAGACTTTACATCGACATTTTGTCTTTTCAAACTTGAAAACACACATCAACAAATTTCATTCGAGCCAAAGTCGAGCATCGTCATAATTGAACAGCAACGCATCTACAAAGATACAACGGGCAGGCCCGACTCCACAACCGAGGACAGAGATGAAAGGGATTGGGATAGAACGAGAAACGATACTCGTGACCGTCGTAGCCTCGCAGGCAGGAATAAGAACAAGGCATTTCAGCCTAACTATCCAGGGAACGTAAAGCCAGTGGAGACAAGGGACATGGGACGGAGTAGAATAATCTCGGGGTGTGAATATGCACGAGGCATACGCGTTTCCTGAACGATAAAAATAGGATATATATAAAGAAAAATAATGTGAAGAGTAGTCAGATGTGAAATGAAACTCCAACATCAGGCTGGACAACACGATGCGTTCAAGCTGCACGCAGCCCCTGCACATCAGTTCATCGGCTAGACCTGGACTTGCGTCGAGCAAAAGGCGGGAGACCCGAGGTATCAATATGGAAAGCAAAGATATATGCAAAAATGAATGGATGACAGAGCAGCGAGCGCCCCTTGGACGGACAGCGTGCGCGTCGGGGTATCACGTGCCTGGCGCTTAGAGGGCCAAGGCGGCGGCGACGGCCGCGAGGGAAGCGAAGACAGTTGCGGCCGCGGGAAGGCGCATGTTCGACATCGCGCCAGAGGCATTGCCGAGAGTTCCTGCGTTTGCAGCACCGACGATGGTTGCAGTCTCGGACTCAGACGCTGCAGAGGTCTCGGGCAACGAGGATGTGAGGTAGAGCCTATCAAAAACAATCCGTCCGTCAGATCACGATAAAGAATTAATTCTATTTATGACGCACGTCGTGGCAGATCCAGAGAAGCTTGAGACGTCAAAGGAGGAGACAGCTGCTGCTGATGAGACCGCGCTGGAAACGCTCGGCAAACACGAGGCATCACCATCCGCGACGGTCATCTACAAAAAAAAAGAACACAAAAGTCAGTAAATTTCAACGCACTTTCACAAACTGTGGGAGGGAAAAACGAGACGCACTGCTCCAGACCACGCCTCCTGATCTGAGGAGTCCAGTAGCGAAAACATGGCCTTAGTACCGGCAGGGAGCGTGACATTGTTCCATGTCATCGAAAGCTTGTCGTGATCACCAAGGTCAACGCTAGCAAGGCCAAAGCTCATGAGAGAGCGTAATAGAGGAAAATATCGCCTTTTGCTCACAGGATGGTGTTGCAAGGGTCATCAACAGGGACGACAGCCAAGTTGTATGGCCCAGTAGCCTGAGTCCAGGTAATATGAACAGGCTCGCACTATCGTCAAAGTCACCAAAGAATTTCAGGTCAACATTCCTTCACTTCGTTCTTCATCAAAGCCACGCAATCTCACCTGTGTGAGCGAGTTAGTGTTGATGACGAACTCGGCGAGCGCGCCTTGGATGGTGAATGCAGTAATGAGCGTAGCAGAAATGAGTGTAGCGAACATCGTGTTGGACGAGTTTCAAAGGCGCGGGAGGAGGTAGGAGAGGACGGAAGGAGAACGTGAAAAACGATGGCGGGAATAAGAGAGGCAAGAGAGAGGGTTGAGAAAAGGCGCTTGGCTGCCCTCGCCTAAACAACCGGAACTCGCCGCACGCAGTCGGCGCGGTTGCATCTGATCGCGGAGTTTGAATTGACGCTAATTTATTTGTTGGTTTTATAATTATCCCAAGATCGTCAGGCACAAAGCACGAAATAGTGAAAAAGCAGTAACTATTATAATTTACTCTTCCCAACATACGACGCCAGCATCGTCCTCTTACTCTGCCTGTCAATCAGATGAGTGAAAAATACCGACCTAGAATAAGCACGTAAACGCACCCGGTGTGTTTGACCGGCGTTGGAGTATTCTTGGGTCCTTCGACGGCAACGCGGTCCTGCATGGGAACGTAGTCTCGCCTGCTAGGGCCAACATATATCTATAGAGAGTCGGCATACGTTATTGCCTTTTCCATCATTTACATCGAAAGGGGACTAAACGTACTTGGCGCGGTCGCCAGATCTTAACGCCACCGGCTTGAAGCATCATCTACGCCACAAAAGAATATTTTAAGAATTTTGTGACGGGCGGAGACACATGGAGGCATACCTGTCGCCAGTGCGCAAGCCAGCCAACAACTCGAGGAACGGCGAACAATACGGGGAAGAAGTCGAGAGGGAATCCTGACGACAGATTAATATTAGCTCCGGTGAGCGATTATTGATTTAAGATACTCACCCATGGCACGGTATATTAATCCGCTGCGAAACGTCAGTGATTATCATTCGCAGAAAGCTTTCCTACCTTACCTCCTGTATAATATTAGGAGGTTTAATTTGATATCATAACATATTCGACGATAACGCACCAGAAATCCACGTTCGGCGCAAGCTTACGCTTGATGAAGTATTCGTCATTCATTGCAACTTCATGTAACCGCATCGCAGTCTCAAGGAGCTCATCTTTTCCTGTGCTAGAGGAAGATCTGAGGTCGTGGCAAATAAACTAAAAATAAAAGGTACTACATACACTTTGAAAACCTCGTCCGCCGTTTTCCGGACAATAAATGAGCGAGGGTCAGACTGTTGCAATCCACGTTGAGTATGTTTGGAGACCAGACTCTATAAAGCACCCACGGTCTTGTACACACTGGTCACGGACATCAATTGATTGGACTGGATAGGCAGCAAGAAATTTAGCTTACCGATGTCCGAAGCCAGACAGGACCTTTTCGCGCCGTTTCACTGCCTCTACGAATGCGGGAACATTCTCAGGTGCGCCAATGGAAATGAGCATCCGGATAACAGCCTCGTTTGCGCCGCCTTGATAATATTGTAAGTGAAATTGGAAAGACGATATAAAGTACTGAAATGTACCATGCAAAGGACCGCTGTTACCGGACGAAATCATTAATATTGAGATAGAAATGTAGACCCCAAAAAAGAGGCGAGCTTACTATAGCGAAGCACATCCAGCTCTATCGTAAAACTTCGCGTCAATGCGTCAATTCAGATAAGGAAATAAATATGACTGACGCGACTGCGGAGTACGGATCGACGAGCGAGCTAGCAGTCTGGAGGACGGTCGTGCAAGAGGCATTCAGCTCGTGATCCGCGTGAAGAAGGAAGAGAACGTCGAGAGCTTTCGCAAGCACAGGAGACGGTGTATAACCATCCTCGCCGAGGTGATCCATTTGATACAGGAACCTATTAGCCATTGTACTCAGATTCTGCTATGAGCTGGACATGGTTTCAACGTACGAAGCTGTATAGCTCAGACCTGCTGGAGGAGTCACAAATTTTCTTCCTTGTCGCACTCGATAGGCCATGCTGCTCGCAAAATCATATGAGCAATGCTAGAATTCAGTAAAGCAGGTTGACTCACGCAGCAAGTGTAGTTGCCTTTCCGATAAGTCTGTAAATTTGCTTGTCCATATTCGCCAACGAAGCCAAGTCGCCTTTAGTGTAAAGTGTCTGTCCTTGCAATGACGGATTCGCCTTTATTGACCACGTTAGCTCAGAATAGTTCGCACAGTCTTTTAGCAGCAACGTACCTCGCTATACATAGATCCCAGAGAAGCGATGGCGCTCGTTAAAATTGCCATTGGATGTGCGTCATACCTATAAATCCGAACTCAGTTATGAAAGGAAGTGAATCCATTATTTAGCGGAGAAGCTATACCGGAAAGCACGGAATAGGCCCTCTGCGTCTGAGTTTGCGATGCTGTGGTGCATGACTTCGCCTTCGAAGATATTGTATTGTGCATTTGTAGGCGAAGATCCGTAGATGAGCAAGTACGCGGTCTCCAGGAACGAGGACTCCACTGCGAGCTGCTCAATTGGATACCCTCTACGTAGGGCGTTTGAGCTTTCAGTGATATTGTATCTGTGAGCATGAGCCTCACCTATAACGGAGCACTAACAAAACAATGATTTATGATCATATTCTGAAAGCTTTGGAAGAACACGCACCCCCCGCATCTCCGTCAATATACGTGATCTCTGACGTGATGACGGCCGTATTCAAAAATCCCTTGTCCGCAACGCGCAATCCCCTCTCCGTCTCGTTTTCCTCGCGTTCGCCAGGCTTGCGCGGTGCAGCAATCTGCTTGAACGCCGTCGCAGGCACCGTATTGTTCGAGATTCTGCATCGCACCGAGCTCCTGAGTCTCCTTGCAGCAAATCCGGAAGTTAGTCGTGTACGCACGGAATAATGTACACCTTGCCCGTACGGTTGTCGCGCACTGCCAGTGAGTCCTCTGCCGCTGCGGTAGCGTTAGCAGTTGGTCGTCCCATACTGTCCGTCGCAGGTAGTAGGTCCTGTCGGAGTCACGTCAGGAGGGGGTTGCAAGTAAAGAATCAGCCAGCAGGACCGGTCGGGCATCGGTGAACAGGCTCTTATGGCTGCGTCACGTTCCGCGTGATTTCACATGCACGCGCAGACTTGCCTTTCTCGTGGACGCGTCGTCAAATGCCTCCAACCAATCACGACGCGTCAGCCACGTGAGTGGCGCGTCCACAACCGTCAATACTAATAAGATACACCAAGGCACAACACACAGCGTTTAATTTATTTGTTCAACAATGTTTACATCTCTTAGAAATCCAGAGAAATCATGCGCTCAAAGGCAGAAACGAGTAGCTCTTGAAATCTGAGGTAGATTCGAGATGGTGACGGATAATTTAGAAACAGACGAACTGCTAATTTATCTCGCTGCTCCTCTCGCACTTTGACCTGAACGTGTATCTCAAAGATAGAGCGTTATACGTACTAGCATCATGTGCGTTCACAGGAAATGCATTTTTTCTGAGTATTTGTGCACACCTCGGTAAATGTACATCTCGACAAGGTCGGAGAGTGAAACTACAGCGTGTTCCGGGTGGGAAGAGCTACGCTGAGTTTGAGTTGACTTCAATTGTGAGTGTCGTTAAACATTTGAGCTCTGATGAAGGTGGAGGGACTTGAGGTCACATTGTCGGAAGATGGGCGAAACTTATAGACCTGCCTCTGCCCCAGAGATTGCCGCTGGCCAATCGCACAACGACTATGTTGTAAATTCAGATTATTTCAGAGTTTGATTTGGATATTTTTGAGACAGAATGAAATCCTTTACAATCGAGTTTGTCGGAATTACTTACTGACAGAAGCCACATAGACAAACCATCTTAACTATAGCCCACATATCAAGGACCTCGAGAAACCGGTGACCCATTCGGTCTGTCGGAATCAAATTACATTTGGCTTGTGCTCCATCCCTCTACTTGCATACCAGGTCTCAGGCCCCTGTTTCAGACAAGATCAGCATAAGCATCTACGAATTTTGTTGCACTCACCTTCATGTTCTTGACCCTCTGGTTTTTCATTCTCCTAGTATACCACTCGTTCTGTGTCACGTTCGGCCGGTACCTCGCACGGTCCTCAGGGCTCATACGGGAAAGTGCGTCCTTCACGGCATGACTCTCCTCCAAGGCACGGAGTTGCACGTCGTTGCCCGGGCGGGAGAAGAACACAACGGACCAACGTGGGAAGGCACTCTGAGCCCCAGGCGGAGGCACAATGCGGTGCATGTTTGAGCGCAGGATACCACCAGAGAACAGAGCCAGGGCGTCCCCAATGTTGCAGATCGCGTGCCCAGGGATCGGGCGGACGTACTGCCAGTCTGGACTGCCTGGGGGGAGCACCTGAAGTCCGCCGAGCCGATTGTGCAGGAAGGAAAGCGAGCCAAAGTCAGTGTGAGCGCCAAGGGTCACCTTGTCCTTATCGATCGCACCCCCAGTGTTCGCATGCTTGGGTGGACTTTTGATGCAACGAGCTTCCGAGCCGCTGGAGTCTGTGAGCGCATGAAGCTCGAGAAGAGCACCCGCAGAGAGTCCAAGCTTCTTCTCGAAGACGGATAGAGTGGTGTCAATGACTCCAAGGGACTTGCGCACGAAAGGAGTGATAGTTGGTTCCATGCGCACTTTGACTGTCGAAGGGTAGGTGCGATGAACAGGTACGGGGTACGCAAGAGCATCTTCTTTGGAAATATTGATGAACTCGACGTTGTCGGGACTACCGTACTCATTCGTCGCGTAGGCGCCTATTGCTTTGTATCTTTACCGAGAAGTCAACATTCTGTATACGAGTTTTAAATGCAAGACGCCTGACCCAAAGGACTTGCCGCCATCTCCTTGCTCAAATTTCATCTTCTCGTCTATAGGAAGGTCCATTGTCTCAGCACCCATCTCGAACATCCCCTCAACTTCTTCATCAGCGCCATGATTCTTTAGACTGGGTTATCTGAGTAAAATTCATAGAGTGAGCAGGGTACAATACTCACTACCAGAATCCCAATTCTGTCGCAGCCTTCCAGAGTTTCTCAATTTCTTGAGAGTCACCAGCTTTAACGAGTTCATAGTCGACGACCAGCAGAGGATGCGTGGGAATGTCGTCTGGAAAGGGAGGGAACGCTAAAGCAGGCATGATGGGACAAAGCTGGTAGATACCGTCGGCTACTCAGGATCCTGCTTTTATATACTGTGGGGTCAAGGATTATGCCCATTACTTATAGTCATTGAACTCCCTGTATCCTGAATGTCGGCCGACTACTCGTGGAGTATGAGAATATGAGTTGCATTCTTAAATGCCGTGTGAGCCTCAAAACGCTTCGCAATTCACTGGAGTAGTCGAAGAGAAGTCAGCAGGCTTCGTAGAACAAAACGACATTGAACTCTATCCAAGTAATCAGAAACTCGGCTCACGGATTGGGATGAACAAGGTTTGCGTGGGCTTCTTTTGGAGACTGAGCAGCACCTGACTACAGATCCGATAAGCGTCGGTCTCGATGATTCTGCATTAGCGAATACACATAATTTTAAGACGATTGAGGGCTTTTCAAGTTCTAGACCTGTTTGATTCCGCCATGTCTGGCGTATTCTCAGTACGCTTGTGCTCCATCTTTCATGGACTTGAAGATATAAATGAGAGGATGCTGAAAGCTCGTTCGAGCCTCGTAGACCAAGCAGGCTCGTAGCAGGCCATTAGTATTAATATTGGCTAGGAGACTCCTAGCCCAGGAGTCGTGAACCCAAATTTTAATTGCCGCCGGATTCGCTCACGTGATCTACTAAATCTACGCGATATCTTTGCACCCTTTCCACGTCAACCATACCAGTAAAGTAGTACATCCCTCTTGCTTGTGAGTTATACTTTCGAATTCAGCGGATGGCTCATACTGTTAGATGTGCTCGGAAAAACTGGTGGTTCTCTCACTTGCAAGCGCTTTGTGAGGCATCATTGCTGTCGACAAAATGCCTTTTCCGTCTTGGCTCATGTTCATGCCACCCGTTTACAAAACAACTGGACTCACGTCCCGTGATTTAGATCAGACTTGTGTTTCTCTCTATTGCCAGGCTAATGTGGCATATGATTCCTCTACTCCTCCCTCGCCCACTGGGTCTTCTCGACCTCAAGGAGGAAGTCCACAGTGTCATCAACTGTCTTCTTCCAGTCTATGAACTCGCTCAGACCGAGGACATCTTTCGCCCTGCTGTTATCCAAGGTCGCGAATTTCGCTCTCTCCCCGCCTTCCTCAATCTTCGCAAGACGCGCACTGAGCTGCGGTCTTGTCGCACGCAAGTACTTGACCGCATCGAACCATGTAAATGTCGGGCCACTGAGAAGGATGCGCTTCCGACCGACTTCTGTAGCAGGTGGCGCCTTCAACGCGAGAACGTGTGCTCGTGCGAGGTTCCGGACATCGACTACCTGCGGGGGAGCATTTTGACGTCCCGTCGTCCATGTGACGGAAGAGGGATCGTCTGGCAGAATGCTCTTGTAGAGGACGGTGCCCACAGTAGACAGAGATCCGGGGTCATCCTTGGGGAATACGCTGCCGGGGACGAACGGTCCAAAAAAGAAGGGCGGATTGACTGCAGATCGGACGCGATGTCAACTCCTTGCTCAAGGAAGATAGCTCTTTGCGACCCACTGGTCGTGATGTCCATCTCGGGATGTCCATCTGCGAACTTCCAGACCTCACGCTCCGCTACCGTCTTTGCGACACTGTAATTGAACGTCGCGCTGTGGTCTCCCTCCAAAGATTGCTCTCGCGTTCCAGGATTTCAGTCTATTGGTCAAGTCGTCAGAGTCTTGATTTCGCTTTAGACTAAACGACTTGCCATTCTCCGTGAAGACTCTCTCAGTATACATCTCGTCTGATTCACCATCAGCGACGGCGAGAAAGCTACTGGTTATGACAGCTCTCTTGACTCCCAGGGCTGCGCCTTGTCGCACGATTTTCAGAGCGCCACCGACAGCTCCCTAAATCAGGAGTCAGAGTCTATCCATGTTGTCAAAGTTCGAAAATCGCGTGCACGTACCTCTAGTAACTCTGCTGCGTTCGCTGACCATGGAAGTGGAGCAGCCAGATGAACTATGGCGTTGACACCTGCAGAACAAATCAGCAATGCGCTTTCAAAAACGATTCGATCGAGCGGTCTACCTTTCAGGGCATCAGTATAATCTCCTTTTATGAAGTCGGCGAAGGCGACGACCTCAATCTTTCCGTCAAACTTGGCCTTCAGAGCGTCGACTTTACCCGGACGAGCAGTGCTGCGGATAAGACAATGGACTCTAATCTGTGTTGGAGCTTAATCAGGGGCAGACATTACTCACGCGCGAACGGAATAACCAGCTTCAAGGGCCTGGTGGACGACATGAGCACCGATGAAACCAGACGCGCCTGTGATCTGCGTATTGTCGGCGTCAGTTGTTGGTGATATTCTGTTTTATGAAAGAGACTCACAAGTAACTTGGAGGAACTCGTTCTTGAGAGGACTGGATGGTTCTCGTTGTGAAATGCAAAGGAATTTTGTGCGAGTTCTGATTCTCAGACCGCTTGAACAACATTCATTTTTATACCCTGATCTCAAAGCACTACGGACGCCAAATTGGTCGATTTCTAACTACTCGCAGGCATTCGGCATTTCTCAGCAACTTATGACAACTCAGGATGCGAATGTCGGCCATTCGGGCATGAGGGCGACTTAACCGAGCTACGTATTCTCTTTTATTGCTTACCCTGCGTGCTCGCTTATCTAATGAAAACAGCGTTAGGCAAAAATCAGAATTTACCCGCAAAGGCTGACTGATCTTCGGAGCGTCCAGTATACTTGTAAATGTCGCATTGATACCGGACTCCTCGCCGTGTTTCAGTGTGGATGAGTGAGCCGGCATTCACCCATTCACAGGGCTTGCGCGCGCATACAATAGCTAGCTAACAATGCTGAAATGGTAAGGACAACATGCACTCAATTTTGAGTAGCTAAACCCGTGGTCATTATTGGCTGGATGGACGTGGTCGTGACCACTGAAACCGATCTTTTAGCCAGAACGTCGAAGGGCCAAAGCTACAAGTAATAAGATAGGTCTGTGTCTGTGCACGTGTTCTTCTGTAATACATCCTCCATGTTCGACCCGCGGTAGCTGAGGTGGCATCCTTGTTGCTGTTCGTGTATAAATAATACTAGCCCTGGAGTTCCCGGCTTCGCCGGGAACTCCGCTGGCCATCAATCCGAGTTTTTTAGGCATTGCTTAATCTGAGTTTTTTTTGGTTCTTCAGATTTAATTAATGCAACTTCTCACTCAAAATACCCTGCTGGCCATCAGTCTAAGCTCTTAGAACAATGCTCCATCTTAGTTCACATGATTCTTCAATTGCAAAACTATATATCTCACATACACATGCTTGAAAGCAATCTGAAATTTTATTGTATGACATTCTATTTACAACAAAACCTCACTAAGTACAATATTGGTTGTTGAGAACTTGAAGATAGAATAAGTCTCCTTCAATGGAGAGACATATAGTGCATAATACCTGCTTCTCATGGCTTCATTTAAAATAGAAAGGATATTCTTTATACAATATAGATACATTAGGACACCTTATATTATATTCATAAAAGGCTATAGGTGTAGGCCTGCCAGAGTATTCTCACTACTTCTAACATGTTTCTGACTTCCTAAACATCATGACTTGACCCTGATGTATTGAGTGTCTGACATTCCAAGACACAAACTCTGAAACACAACCATGTAACTGTACCACAATTATGAGCAGTCCAAGTCTGAGACTCCAGACCTTTGGAATCTGGCACATTATGTTCAATTCATGCCCTTTTCACATCCTCTTTACTGCCAAACTCATCCAAAGCTTATATGCACTTATTTATTTTATAATACACATGGAGAAGATAGCAGAATATTTTTCTAATTGACTTATTTTTTTCAGCATTTTTCCTAACTTTTTCATATGAGGAGTATAAAATTGATTGTAGATGATTTGCATGCTGCTGCTTTGGAGTTACCACTTTCAGCCATCAAATTTTTGAGAGAAGAGCATGATTTAATTAAACTATTTTTCCCCTGATTTTTTCGATTTTTTTTTCATATTTTTTACAATTTTTTTCATAGGGGAAATGAGTTGATTGAGCCTACAGAGCGGTGTGCTCACGGATGTGTGCCCATGTGCAAACATCATATGATGATCTGCATGTTGCCGCTTTGAGCCATCAAAATTTTCGGAGCTGGCCGGAGCAGGAGCATGTGTGTGACGACTAAAGAAGGAAAAAGGAAGCATCAAAAACTTGAAAGTCTGAATTTAGTCAGCATGTGGCTGTGTCAAAAGTGACCCTTTGCATTTGTATATTAAGATAACCAGCCCTGGAGTTCCCGGCTTCGCCAGGAACTCCGCTGGCCATCAATCCGAGTTTTTTAGGCATTGCTTAATCTGAGTTTTTTTGTTTCTTCAGATTTGAAAAATGCAAATTCTCACTCTAAAAGCTATACCTATTCAAAGTTCCTTGCTGGCCATCAGTCTAAGCTCTTAGAACAATTCTTCATCTTAGTTCACATGATTCTTCAATTGCAAAACTATATATCTCACATACACATGCTTGAAAGCAATCTGAAATTTTATTGTATGACATTCTATTTACAACAAAACCTCACTAAGTACAATATTGGTTGTTGAGAACCTGAAGATAGAGTAAGTCTCCTTCAATGGAGAGACATAGTGCATAATACCTGCTTCTCATGTCTTCATTTAAAATAGAAAGGATATTCTTTATACAATATAGATACTATGTTAGGACACCTTATATCATATTCATAAAAGGCTATAGGTGTAGGCCTGCTAGAGTACCCTCACTACTTCTAACATGTTGCTGACTTCCTAAACATCATGACTTGACCCTGATGTATTGAGTGTCTGACATTCCAAGACACAAACTCTAAAACACAACCATGTAGCTGTATCACAGTTATGAGGTGTCCAAGTCTGAGACTCAGTGGGAGCCTCCAGACCTTTGGAGTCTGACACATTATGTTCAGTTCATGCCATTTTCACATTCTCTTTACTTCCCAACTCATCCAAAGCTTATATGCACTCATACTGAGTTGTGCTATGTATAGTCTGGCATGAGCCAGACCAATGATTTACATATTCTGAGAGTAACTCTCAATGGACTCCTATTGGTTGATTTTCTACTGAAATTTATTTTATAATACATATGGAGAAGATAGCAAAATATTTTCTAATTGACTTATTTTTTTCAGCATTTTCCCTAACTTTTTCATTTGAGGAATGAGTTGTTTGAGCTCAGAGTATAAAATTGATTATAGATGATTTGCATGCTGCTGCTTTGGAGTTACCACTTTTAGCCATCAAATTTTTGGGAGAAGAGCATAATTTAATTAAATTATTTTTTCCCAAATTTTTGCAAAATTTTTCATATTTTTTACAATTTTCTTTGTAGGGGAAATGAGTTGATTGAGCCTACAGAGTAGTCTGCTCACGGATGTGTGCACATGTGCAAACATCATGTGGTGATCTGCAATGTTGCCGCTTTGAGCCATCAAAATTTTCGGAGCTGGCCGGAGCAGGAGGATGTGGGTGACAACTAAAGAAGGAAAAAAGAAGCATCAAAAACATTGAAAGTCCGAATTTAGTCAGCATGTGGCTGTGTCGAAAGTAGGGGGTTGCGTTTGTATATTAAGATTAAGATAAGGATTTTCCATTTTTCCATTTTTCGGGCGACAATTCTTTGAGAAGCTTGGGGGCCCGAAATAAATAGCATCACTCACACTTTAGTGGCACAGTACAAGACGCTCATTCTTCACATAATTGTTTTACAAAGATTCTCGTACTGGTCCGCGCAACTGAGTTGTTTTGATCTCGAGTGGCTCGCAGCGCACTACAGAGGGTAATATTCGCCTCATTTTCGGATATCGACTTACATATGTGCAGGTAAGCGGGAATGTTCGGCTGAGACATCGTCGCGTCGCCGACGCGTTTGGTCATGATAGAATAGTAAATTACCGGTTTGACTACTTCCTTCTTTTCCATCTGACGATACGAACTGAGTCGACACACAGTAAACGTGTCCTCATAGCTTACAGCTCTTTTCATAAGTATACGGAAATACGATTTTCGTACCTGACCGATAAGGTACTAAGCGTGGTACTCAAGATAGTTTTGCCACAGTTCATCGGTGTGTTGCCCGCGCACACGCAAGAATAGTTCATCGAGTCACGCAGAATTGTCAAGAGAAAGAATGTGGAGGGACCAGTGCCGCAGGACGAAGGAAGAACTTCGACGCTGCGTTCGACAACCTCACTGCGCATCTCGACAAGTCCGGGGAGGGAAACTACCGCGTTGCGGGCAAGGTGAGCTACGCCGAGTTTGAGCTGGTTTCGATCCTAAACCTTGTCAAGCGTTTGAGCTTTAACGAGGTATGGAAGAGGCTTGAGGGTCGCAACGGCGGAAGATGGGCGAAGCTCATGGACTTGCCTCTGTACAAGAGATTGTTGCCAGCCAACCGCGCAGGGATATGTTGTAAAGTCAAGATACTTCATCAGAATTTAGTTTGTATGTGTAAAACATAGATTGAACGCTTCTGCTGCCGCTCTGATTATTTTTTTTGATATAAAACCGAGTAGTAAGAATACCTGGCCACAACTCATATACCAAGAACGACGAGAAGCTCGTCGCCTTTTCAAAGAGATCACAGTACATTGGGCTTGTGCTCCATGCCTTTGCTCGCATACCAGGTCTCAGGACCCTGTTTCAGACGAGATCAGCATAAGCCTGTGATCGCACTGTTGCATACTCACTTTTCTGTTCTTGAGCCTCTGATTCATTACTCTCCTAGTGAACCATTCGCCCTGCGTCACATTCGGCTGGTACCTCGCTCGGTCCTCAGGGCTCATTCGAGAGAGCGCCTCCTTCACTGCGTCGCTTTCTTCCAACGCACGGAGGCGCACGCCACTCCCGGGACGTGAGAAGAACACGACAGACCATCGTGGGAATGCACCCTGAGCGCCGGGCGGAGGCACGATACGATGCATGTTCGAGCGCAAGATGCCGCCGGAGAACAGGGAAAGTGCATCTCCTATGTTGCAGATCGCATGTCCGGGGAGCGGACGAACGTACTGCCAATCTGGACTTCCCGGTGGGAGTACCTGTAGTCCGCCGAGCCGGTTGTGCAGGAAGGAAAGCGATCCGAAGTCAGTGTGGGCGCTAAGGGCTACCTTGTCCTTGTCGATTGTGCCCTCAGTGTTGGCATGCTTGGGGGGACTATTGATACAGCGTGCCTCCGAGTTGCTGGGATCCATGGACGCATGAAGTTTGAGAAGCGTGCCCGCTGGCAGGCCGAGCTTGTTCTCGAAGACCGATAGGATGGTGCCAATGACTCCGAGAGACTTGTGCACGAAAGGAGTGATGGTCGATTCCATGCGTGCAATCACAGTCGAAGGGTAAGTGCGATGGACAACCTTGGGGTATGCAAGAGCGTCCTCCTTGGAGATGTTGATGAACTCGACGTTGTCTGGACTACCGTATTCGTTTGTCGCAATTGTGCCAATTGCTTTGTATCTTTTCCGAGACGTCAGATTCTGGAACGCGAGCCTGCCAAAGCATGAAAATTCTTACCCGAAGGACTTGCCGCTGTCCCCTTGCTCGAACTTCATCTTCTCGTCTGTGGGAAGATCCATTGTCTCGACTCCCATCTCGAACATCCCTTCGACTTCATTATCGGCACCATGATTCTTCAGGCTGGGATTATTTCAATAAAAAAACTAGAGAGCGGAACAAAGTACGATACTCACTACCAGAATCCCAATTCTGTCGCAGCCTTCCAGAGCTTCTCAATTTCTTGAGATTCGCCGCCCTTAATGAGCTCATAGTCGACGACCAGCAGAGGGTGTGTGGGAATGTCGTCGGGAAAGGGAGGGAATGCTAATCCAGGCATGTTAAGAGGGGCCTGAGCTGGTGGTGCAGTTAGATCCCCTTCTAGTAGATACTCAGGTCCCCGTTCTTATACTGCGGAGAAGAGAAGTATGGCGATTGGTTATGATTGATGAATTTTATATATTTTGAGCATCGGCAGACTATTTGCGGGGTTGCAGATGTGAGCTCCTTGCGTAGATGCCGTGTGAGGTTCCAATCGTTCGCGGTTTATTGGGGTGGGCGAAGAGAAGAAAGCGACGAGCTGCATAGCACAAACAAGGTAAAACTCTATCCAAAGAATTGGGTTATTGAATTGCGAGCAAAATAGACAAAGTTCGTTCGAGTTTCCGCCGCATAGTAAGTAGTAGCGCCTGACGGTCTGATAAGCATCTTCTCTGAGTTGACACAGTGATAGTTCTGCATGAGCAAATACACGACGTGACTGAAGCTTGTCCGATGGACTCCGTTTGTGACGCATCGCCAGAATGATTTTCTCCCGTATTTATGACTGCCTTAAGATAAATTTGAAGTCTAAGCACAGCGGAAAGGATTGCGGGACATCAGTAAATTGGAGGTCGCGAGTAATGTAGGCTTGAAAATTTATTCCTCAACTTGAACGGATCGAGCTTGTAATTGTCACATGATCCGCCGATCAACGCTCCGATCAGTTGCTGCTTCATCTTCAAAGTGCTCGACCTTCAGCTTCTTCCACACCAACGTTGTCAAACTATATTTCATCCAACGTCTACCTCTTCTACCCGAAAAAGTGAGTCAAAGCTTTTTTGTTCATATGGTTAAATGTTCTTGGAAGAAAATCACTTGTGTTATTTCAATATTTGCAGATTATCATGCTTTGAGCGCCTTTGCTCATCCTCTCCAAGTCACCTGTTTACACAGCATTGTAACTCATTGCTCACCAGAACTAAGGAAAGAAATCTTGGAATATAACCGATTGTCTCTTGAAAATATCGCATCAATATCCCCTTCTTTTCGACCTCAAGGAGGAAGTCCTAATGTCTTCTTCCCATCTATGATCTCACCCCCAGTCCAAGGACGTCCTCCGTTCTGCTGTAGTCAAAAGTCATAATCGTCGTCCTTTCCTCAAAATACGCAACTCTTACGAACTAAGTACGGCATGCAAGTACCTGTCCTATCGAATCGTGTATATACCAAACCACCGAGCAAGGCCTAGGCAGCGTATAGACGGCTGCGTACCAGAATGTGTGTGGGTGCAAGATTACGCGCATAGACATCCTACGATGCAGTATCTTGGCGTCTTGTCGTCCATGTGGCAGGAAATGGATCGTCTAGCAGTATGCTGCCGTAGAAGATGGTGCGTACGTGATAGAATTCAAAGAATATGCTGATCGACATAGTTCGATTTTCTTCATCGCACATAACAAAGCTCTGTCTTCCAGCTCATACTGGGTTATCCTCTGATGTTTAGTTGTTTTGCGCATGCTTCCTCATGAGGAGTAAATACGCCATATACTCAACTTGAATCGCTCTCGTATCGTAATTGCTCGGAAATTACGGCCGATTCCAGCGATTCCGGCTGAAGGATATGCACAGTACAATAATGTGACAGGAAAAGTAGTACGCGCTGACGCAGAACAGTAATAAACCAGTCGCAGAAGTGTATTGATTCAATTCTTCTGGAGTGCTAAGCTAATTCATTCTTCGTCCGTGTCTGGGCGTTGCTTCGTAAATGAAGTTGTTCTTATACAGCTTTTTTAAACTGAGCACTAGCTATTTTTGAAAGCCACCTCTTTAAAACATCACACTCTTTTTCTTAGATGTGCTGTTGAGCCACGCATTTTTGCCGTCTGCATTTGGGACTGCATGCCAAAACGTTCTGAGTCCTAATTCATTGTCTGACTGAGCATTTTACCTTATGACCAACTTACCAAGCCTCGCACATAACAGAAAAGCGTTGCACGTAGCTGGTCATCAGGGATATAAAGGACGAAAGAAACGAGACGAAGAGCAACATAGCTTCTCGTATTCGCAGACAATATTAATCTCTTCATCGCAAATGATCGAGCAACGCAAAACCACGCCCTACGACATCCCAAGTACCTTGACTGAAAGGACCGTATTTATGTTTGTTCTGAGATCGAGGTTTGCGTTTCGTGTCAAAACACTTGCATTTTTAAATAGACTTCTGCTCGACTACAAGGGTACTCAGTAACAGACGGTATGGATCGATTTCCCCGATATCGAAGCGACCACGAAGGCCGTTGGCGCGCCTCCGACGAGGGTGAATGCTGGCGGGAATCTCGGATATACAACCCCCATTATCATCGTTGCGTTCCCAGACAAGCCGACATTCGCCCTCTCCGACTCCGTCAAAATCACGGAGTACATAGAAGACACGTTCCCCAACTCCGGGCCCTGACTTCTACCGAAAGAGACGCGTGTCTTTTAGGCTGTCTTCACGAAGTACTTGACCGAGAAGGTACTGGTTTCGGTATTCAGGACAATATATTAATTTTGATGCGGCTCATCGGTGTGATGCACGCGCATACACAGGAACGGTTCATCGAGTCGCGCAGGAGAATTGTGGCAGAAGTTTGAAAGAATTGGTTCCGCAGGACGAAGCAAGCATGGAAGAGGCGTGGAAGCGTTTCGACGCTGCATTCAACGACCTCGCTGCCCATCTCGACAAGGCCGGAGTTGGAAACTACCGCATTATGGGTGGGGTGAGCTACGCCGAGCTTGAGCTGGTTTCAATCCTGAACCTCATCAAGCGCGTGAGCTTTGATGAGGCGTGGAAAAGACTTGAGGGTCGCAACGGCGGAAGATGGGCGAAGTTCGTGGATTCGCCACTGTACAGGAAACTACTCCGGCCAACCGCTTAAGTGCCATGTTGTAAAAATAAGGAATTTCAGAATATAATTGGAATGTCAATTGAACGTGTGATTTGGTGATACAAACATAATTGTTTTACGAGAGACAGATTTTCTGTCGATAGCACACATACTGTACATGTATCAAGAAACTAAAGAAGCCGACAGTTGTTTTAGAAGAGATCAAATCGCGTTAGGCTTGTGCTCCATCCCCCTGCTCGCATACCAGGTCTCGGGTCCCTTTTTACATGGAAAATTAACATAAACCTGTGGTCGCTTCGTTCTATACTCACTTTCCGATTATTGAGCCTCTGGTTCTTCATTCTCCTAGTGTACCACTCGCCCTGCGTCACATTCGGGTGGTACCTTGCTCGGTCCTCAGGGCTCATCCGAGAGATCGCCTCCTTCACAACATCGCTCTCTTCCAGCGCACGGAGGTGCACATCACTAGCAGGACGTGAGAAGAACACAACTGACCAGCGAGGGTAAGAGCCTTGTGCGCCGGGCGGAGGCACAATGCGGTGCATATTTGAGCGCAGAATCCCTGCCGAGAACAGAGAAAGCGCGTCCGCGATGTTGCAGATGGCATGCCCAGAGATGGGGCGGACGTAGTGCCAATCTGGACTACCCGGAGGGAGTACCTGTAGTCCGCCGAGCCGGTTGTGCAGGAAGGAAAGCGAGCCAAAGTCAGTGTGAGCACCAAGCGCTACTTTATCCTTGTCAATGGTGCCCCCAATATTACCATGCTTGGGCGGGCTCTTGATGCAACGCGCTTCCGAGCCGTTGGGATCCGTAAGAGCATGAACATGAAGTTTGAGAAGCGCGCCCGCTGGGAGGCCGAGCTTGTTCTCGAAGACAGACAGGATGGTGTCAATGACTCCGAGGGACTTGCGCACAAAAGGAGCGATGGTTGACTCCATGCGCGCAATCACGGTCGAAGGGTAAGTGCGATGGACGACCTTTGGGTACGCAAGAGCGTCCTCTTTGGAAATGTTGATGAACTCGACATTATCGGGATTGCCGTACTCATTTGTCGCATTTGTACCCAGTGCTTTGTATCTTTGCCGAGAAGTCAGAGTCTCGAGCTCATTCATTGCATGATGATTTCTTACCCGAAAGACCTTCCGCTATCCCCTCGTTCGAATTTCATCTTCTCGTCTATCGGAAGATCCATCGTCTCGGCCCCCATTTCAAACATCCCTTCAACTTCATTATCGACACCATGGTTCTTTAGACTGGGACATTTCAAGTAAAAACTCAGAGGTGGAATAGAAGTGATACTGACTACCAGAATCCCAGTTCTGTCGCAGCCTTCCAGAGTTTCTCAATCTCTTGAGAGTCGCCGGCTTTAACGAGTTCATAGTCGACGACCAGCAGAGGATGTGTGGGAATGTCATCAGGAAAGGGAGGGAGCGCTAGTCCAGGCATGTTAAGCAAGGATGAAGCTGGTGCTACAGCTAGGTAGTTTCGGGCGGATGCTCAGGTCCCTGTTCTTATACTGTGAAGACGAGAGTTGTAGTCACCGGACTATGCTCCGGATGTCAGCCGACCATCCGTGGAGGATGTGAATGTGAGTGCTATTCGCAAGTGCCGTGTGAACCACAAGCGATTCGCAATTCATTGGAGTAGTCGAAGAGAAGAAGTACGCGGACTTCGTAGAGCGAATGAGTTTGAACTTTGTCCAAAGAGTCGGGTACTCAATTCGCGAACGAGATGAGTGTGGTCCGTCTGAGCGTTTACTGCGGATTTTTGAGCAGCACCTGACGAGAGGTCCGATAAGCGTCTTCCCTGAGCTGATGGTTCTCCATTAGTAAATACACAGAGTTTTGAGGTGATTGAGATTCCTCCGATGGATGCCGTTTGTGACGTATCGCCTGGAAAATTTGTCCCGTATTTATTTGAAGTCCATACACTGCCGACCGGATTGCAGGAGATTGGTAGCATGGGTGCCGAGCCGAGATAAGTGACTTTTAGAAACAAATATTTAAGTTATTCCTTGACCAACTTCAAATGCGATGTAAAGTCAAGATACTTCAGAATTTAGTTTGTATGTGTAAAACATAGATTGAATGCTTCTGCTGCCGCTCTGGATTTTTTTTAATGACAGAAAGCTAAGTAGTAAGAAATTCCTAGCCGCAACTCACATACCAAGAACGACATTGTTTACCCATTCGGGTGGAAGAAATCAACTTACATTGGGTTTGTGTTCCGTTCCCCTGCTCGCATACCAGGTCTCAGGTCCCTATTTCAGACGAAATAAGCAAAAAACTATAATCGCATCCTTACACACTCACTTTCATATTCTTGAGCCTCCAATTATCCAATCTCCTGGCGTACCACTCATTCTGCGTAACATTCGGCTTGTACCTCGCTCGATCCGCAGGGCTCATGCAGGAAATCGCTTCCTTCACCGCATCACTCTCCTCCAGAGCGCGGAGCCGCACGCCGTTGCCTGGGCGAGTGAGAAACACGACAGATCAGCGTGGGTAGGCACCCTGAGCGCCGGGGGGTGGCACGATACGGTGCATGTTCGAGCGTAAGATGCCGCCAGAGAACAAGGCGAGTGCGTCCCCAATGTTACAGATGGCATGCCCTGGAATCGGTCGAACGTACTGCCAGTCCTCACTGCCAGGTGGGAGTACTGCAACCGCCGAGTCGATTGTGCAAGAACGAGAGAGAGCCAAAATCAGTGTGGGCGCCGAGTGCCACCCTGTCCTTCTCGCTCGTAGCAGCGGCATCGGTATGCTTTACGGGGCTCTTGATGCAGCGCGCTTCCGAGCCACTAGGATCCATGAGCGCATGAAGCTCCAGGAGTGTACCAACTGGGAGGCCGAGCTTCGACTCGAAGACGGACAGAGCGGTGTTGATGACTTCAATGGATTTGCGCACGAAGGGAGTGATAGCCGACTCCATGCGCACGTTTCACGGTCGAAGGGTAGGTGCGATGGACGACCTTGGGGTACGCAAGAGCGTCTTCTTTGGAAATATTGATGAACTCGACGTTGTCGGGACTACCGTACTCATTCGTCGCATAGGTACACTCAGCTTTGTATCTTTACCGAGAAGTCAACGCTCTGAACACGAGCTTTTAAATGCATGAAGACCTCTTACCCGAAGGAGTTGCCGCCATCTTCTTGCTCGAACTTCATCTTCTCGTCTATGGGAAGATCCATCGTCTCGGCTCCCATTTCAAACATCCGTTCGACTTCTTCATCGGCACCATGATTCTTTAGGCTGGGATTATTTCAATAAAACTAGAGCTGAACAGAGTACGATATATATACTCATTACCAGAATCCCAATTCTGTCGCAGCATTCCAGAGTTTCTCAATCTCTTGGGCGTCGTTGGCTTTAATGAGCTCATAATCAACAACTAGTAGAGGGTGTGTGGGGATGTCGTCGGGAAAGGGAGGGAATGCTAGTCCAGGCATGTTTAGAGGGAACTATGTTGGTACGTACAGTTAGATGTCTTCAGGTTGCCGTTCTTATACAGTTGAGGTGAGAATCAGAGCCGTTGGATAACGTCGACGAGCACTCTTCATTCTGAGCATCTTCCGACTAGGCACGAAGGATGCGAGTATGAGTTCTATTTTCAATCGTCGTGTGAGCCCCGAGCGCTTCGTCATGCATTGAAGCAGTCGAAGGGAAGAAGTTAACGGACTTCGTAGGGCGAACGACATTGAACTCTGTCCAACGCATTGAAACCCCGCTTCACGAGCGAGATGGAGAAAGTGCATCTTCTGCAGATTTTTTAGTACCTGACTAGAGGTCCGATAAGCGTCGGCATCTAAGCTGACGCTCTCCATTTGACTCCGTGTGAAGTGTTATCAGTACGTTGGTGCCCATCCTTCCTGAACGTGAGGATTTCGATGAGAGGTGGTTGAGATATCCGTAGAGTCGTAGACCGAACTTGAGTGGAAGCGGGTTGTGACTACCACGTGATCTTTCAATTTATGCTGGCGGGAGTCAATATTAATAGCTGGCTGCTTGAGCTTTCGACCCTTTCTACCTTGACGATGCCATTAATATTGATATTGCTTTCTGCCTATGAAAACGGGTCTCAGACTATTTTTTCAGCACATTCTGGAGGACAACACTCGGATAAAGTGTCAGAATCTTTGCTTGCAGACGCTTTGCAAAACATCACTCAGGCAGCGTCAGGCTGCTAAGTATGAACTGCCTTCTGCGTGTTTCACAAAGCATCAAGGCTCCGTTTCTACTGTACTTCATCAACCAAGGTTTGATATAACATATGTAAATATATTTCTAGGACATAGCAGGTACTCATTGTCTGTCTTTTGGTCCTGCATCGCCCAGGTTTCTCGACCTCAAGGAGAAAATCCACGGTGTCATCGATTGTCTCCTTCTAGTCTAAGAATTCGCCCAGACCGAAGACGTCTTTCGCCCTGCTGTTATCCAAGGTCGCGAATTTCACCCTCTCTCCACCTTCCTCAATCTTCGCAAGACGCGCACTGAGCTGCGGTCTTGTCGCACGCAAGTACTTGACCGCATCGAATCATGTATATGTCGGGCTACCGAGAAGGACGTACTTCCGACCGACCTCCGTAGCAGGTGGCGCCTTCAACGCGAGAACGTGTGCCGCTGATGTGGACCTTCACTTATCCTCTCCTGTGAGGAGAGCTTGTTTACAATAACTTGAATGCACGATTAGAAGAGGATGAACGCTTGAGTGACTGCCGTTTCCTGACGGCCGGATGAGTATTGGGTGACTCGAAAATATCTCGTGAAAGTGCGGCCGGAGATGCTGAAGTGCAAAATTGTGCGGACTCCAGTGTCCTACAGCAGAATTGAACACATAAATCGAGCCTTACAGACCTATCCATGATACGACGTTGTCATAGGACGAGCAGGAGCGTGAATGGCGGGCATTGCGTAAAGATTCCAGTGATAAAAAATCGAGGATATAGGGGTATTCAATTCTTGAGTCAAGTCAAAGTCAAGGTCAAGGTCACCGGCTAAAGTTCGGTCTTCCCCTCTGAGTAAGGATCGACACGATCTCCGTGGGACTCGGCGAGAGCCGGCAGGGCTACATTTCTGTCGGAGCTTGAAGTGTGCAGAGGCTTCCTGAGTTTTCCAGCTCCGACTCTCGTACGTAGACCAGGCCTGTCCGAAATCTCACGAAACTCGTAGGCCTAGGCCGACGGGGCTTGACTAGTACTCAAGAATGAATTAAATATTAATATTCCCCTTATGTTACTTAAAATATTCAGAACGCAACGAGAGGAAACCTGATGCAGGAAATTTAGGGCTTCCTGAAAAGGAAACCCCTTGTTGTTCGTCGCATCGTGTCTCATTAATATTGTCTGTGTCTGCCTCACCGAAGCTGGTCAAACGTAAGAGCGGATCGCGGAGCACTTCAAAGTCATGTACGAGCAGCTTCCTGAATTCCTCGAGGTGACATGCATGGCGGCAACGATGAAGCAGTCCCTGACTGCTCAGTCTCAGCAGACCAGCAGGGAGGTCCAAGCCAGCCCAGTGCAGGGCCGAGTCAACCAAGTGGACCGAATCAGCAGTTGTCGACCCAGCAGGCTATGCACATGATGAAGTTGGCGAACATGTCGGCGGAGCAGATGCGTGCTGCTGGTTATCCTGAGAATCTCATCCGGAACATCGAGCAGAACAGACCGGCACTTCAGGCGACTTGGCGTCGAATGCAGATGCAGCGCATACAGGCCCAGCAACAACAACAAGCAGCTGCAGCTGCAGCAAGGTACTGGCTTGAAACCATCACTTCCGTTCCAGAATCAACATCAGACGCAAACAGTTCTGCACAGCTCGTCGCCGCTGCGGACACAAGGCGGCATTCTCAATGCGAATGTTCTCAGTAGCCCTGGCATGAACGCAGGATCCAGCCAGTCGAATGACATGCCACTACAGCAGCGCCCTCAACTAAACTCCCAGAACATGCCTCCTCAGAACATGCAGATGCTCGGCGTGTTTTCGACTCTCCAGAAACCCAATCCGGAGAGCATCAAGCACGCACTGTCGGTGATTGACCAAATGAAACAAGACATATCGAAAGAGCGAAGTATGTTTGTTCTTGATTCGCAGTCATTTACTGGTCTGACTCGTTTACCTTGATGTATAGATTTCCGGCCTGAACATGTTAAGCACTTATCTGATGTTGAGAAAGAAGCTTTTCCTGGTCAATTTGAGGCGCTCTGCAATGTCATAAAAGACGTTTTCAAATTGTTGCACATGTACCTTGCATCTACGAATGATGTGGATATTGTGCGAGGCCTCTTGAACATGGTGTGTCCCGGATCTATCGATTGCATTCGCTTCTAAATGTCCTGGATTTCACACAGTATGACATGTGCGACAAACAGCGGCAACTTGTGCAATCTGCAAATCCGATCTATGTTTTGGACGTCGCAACGCTGCAAAGACTCATGAAGACCGCCGTGGAACTCAAGACTAAGGTTCTGCTGGTGATGCAGCAGTTACGCATCATGTCGCAGGCATATTCGCAGCAGCAGATCGATGGCAGACTGCCACCTCCGCCGGCTGCTCAACAAGATTTTTCGCCACAGGACATTACTTCGTCTCCAGCTTCCGTCCCTCCCCGCCCTCCCTGTCCACCTACTACACAGTCCCAGCCTCCGCAGATACCGCAGCAAAATCTTCGAGTGCCGCCGACTAAGACACCCCATCACGTTTGCCGCCTTGTCTTCAATAGCTGCATTCCCGACCTCCGAGTCTGCGCGACAAGCACTTGTGTTTGTATCCACTACTTTACCTGCAGTACCGCTTGTCCGGGTAAAGTGGACGCTCTGAAAGCCCGGCTCAGCGGAAAGATCGAGGTTGTCGCCTTCGCCGAAATTATAGATGGAGATTACACCAAGGCCTTGAAAGGTAGCAGCATACTTGACCAAATCGTTACTAGTAGAAAGTATTTATTCTGCAAGTGTCGATGCTGTAGTGCACCTAGCTGCTCCATTTCTATGGTCGGCGAGCACAGAAGAATACTCGAGGTAAGTTCATGTATGACTTAGGGGTATCGACAGCCTTGATCGACTCAAAATGTCGTTAAGGGTGCTCGCGGTGGGGCCTTGAGAATCTTGTAACAATGCGCAGCTATGTGCCTCAGAGCATCGACGGCGACATCAGTTACTGAACCTAATAACTCCCCCCCCCCCCCCAAAACCCCCACATACCAGAGCTCGCTCAAGCGGCCTCACGTAGACGATTTTTTCTCTCGGTCAAGGTTTACCTTGCCTGTTCTATGAATGAAGAAACACCGTTGAAACACGTAATTAATGACTTGGAGGATGGGCCCGATACGGAGCCGTCTAAGGGGCAATATGAAGCCCAGAGTACAGTATCAAGACGGCAGAACAGGACTCTGTGTTACATTGACATAACGTAGAATCGGAACTGAGCAAAAGATCAACTTTTCTGCCGGACCGACATCCCTTTGAAAGTGGAGTTGGCGAATGCTCGTACACCGTTCCGTAGGCTGCTGATGGGGCTGACTCGTTTTCTATGTTCCCGTCTTTATGGTCTTCGAGTAAGAGAAGGGAAAGGTGGCGGACATTCGAGACTAGGACAAGCTCTGAAAAACGAAAAACGACTTTGTCCTCCCATTATTGCCCCCGCCTGCCCCGCCCCACCCCTACTCTTCTTTTCACCTTTTGTTGTTCTATCTTGGTTGTTTGTAGTGTGGTCGATGTCCTTCTTCCTCCTCATACTCAAGTACTTCAGGACCTCGAAGATATCACAGATGATAATTATCTATCTTTCAGTCCTGTTTCACCCAGGCTTTCTCGACCGCGAGGAGGACTTCCACGGTGTCATCTACCGTCTTCTTCCAGTTTACGAATTCACCCATCCCGAGGACGTTCTTCGCCTTGCTGTTATCCAAAGTCGCGATACTCACTCTCTCCTCACCTTCCTCAATCTTCGCAAGGCGTATGCTGAGCTGCGGTCTCGTCGCACGCAAGTACTTGACCGCATCGAACAATGCATATGTCAGACCGCCCGGAAGGATGCACTTCCGACTGACCTTTGTAGCAGGTGGTGCCTTGTCCTGTCATCCATGTGACGGAAGACGGATCATCTGGCAGGATGCCCGTTAGAAGGTGCCCACCGTCAACATTGCTGTAGGCGTGTCGTAGCTGATGCCACATTCGCTTTAGCCTGAGTATGTGGTACCACCTTTGACGCTTTTCGTTGCTGTGATCAAGGCCTTTGTTGAGCTGTCGGTTTTGGTGATTTCTGTTTCTGAGAGCTTGCAAGTGACTCGGTGTGGCAGAAGTAGGTAAGGGAGTTGAAGTAGAGGAGGGGAACACTTCTGTCGCGTTGGGTGAAGTAGCTAGCGATTTTTTTGCCTCTCTTGCGCAACAGACAGACGGTGAGCAGATGCTAAATGGTAGGGTTTTCATTGCACTAGATGCAGCAGGGATTTTTTTGAACGTTATATAGATTGCGTTGGCTTGAAGGATTGAGCGACGAAAAATAGAAACAAATGCACAGCCACTCGTCGATCTTTACTCAAGAGTCAAAATTTCCTGAAGCACGCGTCGCTTATTACCATATGCATACTGACTTCCTCGACGAGAATGGCACCTCAAAAACGGCCTTCCACTACACGCCTCCCTCAATCTCTTAGGGATGAAATTAGTGCTCAAGAAGGTATATATATCGTCTATTATACGAGCGCCATCTTCTGAGTTCTTTCGCAAGAGCAGGTACTTCAAACGTAGGACGGAGACGCAACACGGGTCCGCACCATCGGAAAGCAGAGAGGAAGGCAGAACGTTTATTAGCGAAGCAGCGAAAGGCCCGATTCTTTTCTCATGGGTTTGGACAGCTTAACGGCGAAAGAACTGCGGATGTCGAACCAAGAGATAATGGCCCACCTCGCAAGAAGGCCAAACTCCAGCCGCAGTCCGAGATATCTCAAGCCGGAGCTCAGAAGGCTACACGTCCAACCAGAGAGAAAAACTTCGAAGAATGGGAAGGAAAATGAGAGTGTAAAGGCAAAGGAACAGAAAGCCAAGTCAACGTCTACCAAGAAGCCGAGAGATGCGGATTCAGACATGAAGGAGAAGCGGTCAAGGAGGGAGGAGGAAGAGGACGCGTATATGGCAATGCTCGAGAAGCAGCTTGGTGTCGAAAAGAAAAAGAAGGGGAAAAGTAGGTATGGCGCTGGGTTTGAGGGAGACGGACTGCTTGGTGAGTTCAAATGCTCGATATAGCGCTCGACTTTGTCTAACTATGTTTTTGAAGACCTGTTGCTTGATCTGGACGAGAAAGTGCTGGACCATGCTGACGATGATTTAGAAGAACAAGTGAGCTAAAATTGTAATGCGCATCTGCAGGATTGGCTGATGACCGTTGTTAGCTTGGTGTGGATGAGAGTGAGGACGAAAACTCTGAACTCGATGACGATGATAGCGAATCGTCAGATTCAGAGGTCTCCGACGACGAGGAAGAAGAGCAAGTCTGGACTGGATTTGCATCGGAAGGGTCTGAAGAAGAAGAGGAGGAAGGCGCCGTAACTGGTGAAAAGGCAGTAGGGAACGAAGAAGTGAACGGACAAGGTTCAGGTCCGTGACCTTCAAAACACTTCTTGTTCTTCCGTTCTCAGTCTGTTCAAAAGGCTCCAAATACGTTCCTCCGCAGCTACGAAGACAGCTCACGGCGCAAAATCAAGAAGGTTCCGAGGTTGATGCAAAGTTGGCTCGACTGCTAAAGGGTCTTCTGAATAGGTGCGGAGCCTGCTGCTATATTCACCATCATGTACTTAACTGAACCTCCCCAGGCTGAGCGAGCAGAATATCGATTCCGTTCTAAAGGAGATTGAGAACCTCTATCGTTCTCACAGACGGCATGGCGAGTTTACTTGGAAATCTCACATGGGGTGCCTTTAACGTTGATGGATCTTGTCACTTATAGATATTACGGCTACGCTTACAAACCTCATTATCGAGGGGACGTGTTTGCACTCCATTTTGCTTGATGCTTACGTGGCCCTCCACGCCGGACTCGTAGCATGCCTACACAAGATCATCGGGGTGGAGCTTGGTATGTAAATGCAGTTTATATCAGACCATGCACCTGGAACTCAGGCCATCTGTCCTATCAGCTGCGTACTTCGTTCAGAGCGTGGTCGCGAATTTCGAGCAACACTACACAAAATCGAGGGAGCCTCACCAAGGTAGCGCAGACCCGAGCGTGAAAGATGTAGAAATAGGCAAAGAGTGCTCGAATCTGCTCGTCCTACTCTCCGATCTCTACAACTACCATGTCATTTCATGCACGCTTGTGTACGACATTATTCGGTTGATACTCGAGGATGACTTGTCAGAGCTCGACGTTGAGCTCATATTAAAACTCGCGAGGGGTAAGTAGTTCGCTCCTCCCTTCATAAATTCTGCAATATGAAACTGAATGTGCTTTAACTACAAACAGGCTCCGGTGCACAGCTTCGTCAAGATGATCCATCCGCCTTGAAAGACATCATCCAGATCGTGCAAGTCAAACTTGGCGATCAACGCAACTCCAGGTCCGGAGCACTTCCATGTCACATAACTCCTCCGCGCATTAACTAAAACTCGACTTTAGCTCGCGGACACGCTTCATGGTCGAGACGCTTAACAATCTTAAGAACAACAAGGTAAAGAAGAACACATCCGGTGCTCAAGGTGGCGGTGAGTCGAAAGAGCGCATTAGCAAGTTCGTCGCTAGCATAGGCAAGAAGTACCAAGGTACGTTCGTCTGCAAATCTGTGGCTCGTGGAACTAATTCAACCGCGTGTACCCGAAGTTCACGCTCACGAGCCGCTTCGAATTTCGCTCGATGACCTACACCAAGCGGACTCGAAGGGAAAATGGTGGCTGGTCGGCGCAGCGTGGGGCGGCGACCCTCTGCTCGACCAGCAAGCCTCACGGGCACAGTCCTCGACCAAGACTGCCTCAGCAGATGCAGATAACGCTCTAATGAAGCTTGCGCGGAAACAGGGCATGAACACAGATGTGCGACGAAGCGTATTTGTTGTGCTCATGAGCAGCGATGTAAGCAACTATTCGTTCTGACTGGCTGAAGGCATGAATTTTTGTTTATTTTTATTCTTCTCCTAGGATTATGTCGATGCGTGCGACCGCTTGGGTCAACTGAACCTTACGGACATCCAGCAGCGCGAGATCATCCGTGTTCTGCTGCATTGCTGCGGGAACGTAAGTTGGACGCAGAACTCAAACTGCAATCGCAAAAATTAATCTCAACTATACGCAGGAAAAATCGTACAATCCGTATTATACCCTAATTGCACAGCACCTTTGTCGACAGACACACAGCCACCGAGTGACGCTACAGTACTGCTTCTGGGACTTCCTACGAAGTCTGGGTGAAGCAAACGTCGGAGGTGTGGATATGGCGAAGAGCTTTGAGGACGAGCAGGATGAAGATCAGGGATTCGATCTTGATCGCGTCTCGAGCACGCGGATGGCGAACGTCGCGCGTGCATATGCATGGTGGGTCGCGAAGGACTGCGTTTCAATCACGATACTTAAGGTGTGTATCTCTCGACTATTTTCACCCATGCATTGAAAGTTTATTGTATGGTATCGATCCCAGACACTTGACTTTATTGCGCTGAAGAACAAGACCAAGACGTTCCTAAAACTCTTCTTCACTCAGCTCATCGTGTGCACGCAAGACCCATCGCCCGTGCCGAACCTCAATAACAGCGTCGATGCTTCTATCCTCGCTCGTCGCGACGAGAAAGCTCTGGCGGACATCCTTCTAAAAGCGACACGCCTGCCTGCACTCGTACGAGGTATCACACACTTCTTGTCATCTACGTTCCGTCAATTCGATCCCCAAGATCCAACGGATACGTTCATGCAGTGGGCATGCGAAGTCGCGAAGGACGTATTGCAGGGTGGAGACGGGGATCTGCTATGAAGGAACAGAATGCACTTTTTGGTCCCCATCTTGCATATTGCTGTATCTTTATTATTTCTTTGTCGTCTTTTGGAAAGCTACGCTGCAGTAGGTACTGCCCTGCGCACCTCCGAACGAGATGCTCGGAAATTCTATCTGTGAACTACAAGAGTACTGATGAGTATGCGTGGTACCCACGAGCAAGGGGTACGATACACTGACTGGTATGTGAAGTCAGTTTCTGGTACTTCGAACGCTCGTGAGAGCTCTTCACGAGTGAAATTACAGGCTGGGGTAGCTAGGTATCAGCGCTAGTGAGTCTAACGTCAAGTGTGCGGACTCACAAGTAATCAAGAAATATCCACCGGGCTTTAGCAAGGCAGCCACTCTCGCCGGATATGCATCGTATGGTCTACGTCCTTCCGCATCGCGTCCGGCAAGCGCCATCGCATCATACGTGCCTTTATCCAGCACAAGCGTCCACCCATTCCCGTCTCCGTCCCCCGCACCCTCTACGCACGGCATCCCCTTGCCTTCCTCCGCGCCGAGGAAGTCCACCTCCGCAAATTCAATCGCATCGCATCCCCGCTCCTGTGCAATGTTACGCGCAAGCCGCACCGCATCTGCGCTGTAGTCAATGCCTGCAAGACGCTTCGGCGCGTATCCCGCGTCCGCGAGCGCGAAAAGTAAGTTTCCGTTCCCCGCACCGATCTCGATGACAGTCGGCGCGCTGGTTGGTGGGACGTTTGTTACGGCCCACTCTACCATTTTGTCGACACTGTCTTGGCCGAACCTTTCCGAGTAGATGGCAAGCGGATGAGTCGCATATATGCGAGCTTATTAGGAGAGAGAAGAACTTACCAGACTTCGCCCTCGTCGCCGAAGTCCTCGAAATTTGTGATTTCCCCCTCGTATAAGTTATCCCAGCTTCGTGAATGCATTTTCAGCCTGCAGATGTGCTGTGCGCTCGGTCAAATACTCACTATTCCTTCGTCCCTAGCTTTGAGGGCTGTATATCGATCTCTGCGGACTCAGACATGGTAGTTCGGAAGAAGCAGCTGTGATCGTCAAAGTCTAAAGACCATAGTTTTGACCTCTTCGGCATGAAAGGTAATGCAATTAGAGACATAGTGTGACCAAAGTACTAAGGTATACACGAACAGCTAATGAGCGCAGACCAAGTCAGAAAGGAAAAGAAAAAGACAGAACTTGGATAGGGAGCAGAGCATCGTAGAGATGGGGATAGGAAGAAAAATCAAGAAAGAGCAAGGGAATAGCATGATAAATTTCAAACTGCAAGAAGTCCACCAAGACAGTCCAGATGATAATAGGATAAAGAAAAAATTGACAACAAAATGCGGGATGGAGACCGTCCATCCCCATACATCCGAGAGAATTTTTCACCGCTCACCCCGAGATCTGGGTTCATCGCTGCTGCCACCACGACCAGAAGGTCCTGGTGCAGGAGAGGCTGCTCGCGAGCCGTTGTACGAGACGCGCTGAGACTGCTGGCCTGAGCCGCCGGGGGTTTGGCCGGCGCTCAATCCGCCCGAACCATCAAAGGCACCCGGGCCCAGCGAAAAACGCGAGTCCATGCCGCCCGGGCCACCCATATTGTTTCCGCCAGTCATTTGCATACCCATGGGCGATGCCATGCCTGGCATACCCCCCATCGGCATCATAGGCATCATCCCACCCATGCTCATCATCGACATCCGAGGATCATAGCCCATCCCGCCGCCCATCATCGGTGCCGGTGAGGCCGTTCCGCCACCCATAGCGCCTATGTTCGGGCTTACCCTTCCGCCGGGCCTCGCCGCCGATCTGCGAGCCCGCCGTCGACATCGCGATCATGGCCTGCTGGTACGCCTGAGCTGCCTGCTGAGCCGCGAACATGTGCTGCGGATTTGCACCCATCATCGGATTGAACATCGGGTTGAAGTACATCGATTGAGGGCCCATCATCTGCGGGTATCCACCATATCCGCCCATCATCGGGTTCATTCCCGTCATCTGCGGCGTAAGGCCGCCGCCGCCGCCATACATGTTCATCCCGCCACCGAATTGCGCCGCGTACTGTTGTTGCTGTTCGAGCTGCTGGCGCTGCAGGTCGTCCAAGCGGCGCTGACGCTCCTCCGCCATGCGCTTTTCACGTTCCCGCTCCGTCAACGCGGCGCCCACGCCGCCCTCACGCTTCCGTTCGCGCTCGTGCGCAGTGATCGCCCCGAGTAAACCCACTTGCGGCGGGGGCGGCTTGTTCGGCACATTGATGAGTGACGCGCCCTGCTCGCGAGCGAGCTCCTCCTGACGCTTAGCAGACCGGTCTTGCTTGTCTTGCATGCCAGCGGACAGCAGGCCTTGTGGGGTGAAAGCTTTGGTCATGGTCTCCGCAGGTGCCTCGATTTGCACGAACGTGTCGCGATTATGATTGTTGTTGTTTTGAGGCATACCTGTGTCGCGGTTAGCGTCGAGAACTGAGCTCCACATGGTTTGACGAGCGGCGGCGGGCTGCTGCTGCTGCTGCTGCTGGTGTTGGTATTGCTGCTGGAACTGCGGTTGATACTGCTGCTGTTGAGGGTATTGTGACTGAGGACGACCCATGCTCGGTTCACGAGGACCCTCATACTGGTCGTACCGGCGATCCGAGGCTGACAAGTAAAATTGAGGCTGGTATCAGAAAAAAAAGGTACACAAAGACATTTGCGGGATAACGTACCTGCAGGCGAGCGTCCCCGCTGTGGGATTTGGGGGAGCGTGCGAACCGAACGTTGTTGGCCTTGCTGGTCCCTAGGGTCGTCGGCCGCCGAGTTCGATGGCGACAACCCGCGCATCTGCTGCTGGACCATGGGATTCCTCCCGACAGGAGCAGCAATAGAAGGAGCGCCGGAGCCCGTGCGAGATGCGGTATGAAGCTCATCATCCGTATTAGCATCATCGTCCTCGTCCTCCTCTTCCTCCTCCTCCTCTTCACTGCTTTCCCACCCGCCCTCGCGCTGCTTTGTACGCTGTTTGCCATTCGGCCTACCGGGCTTGTGTACCGCCTCATCATGTGCAGCCTGTTGAGCCTGGGAACGGGCCTTCCGCTCTGCTGCCTGCTTGGAAGGTGCAAACGATGAACGGAACGGCTGTTTATTTGACTGAGGCGAGTGGGGCGACGGTGCACGGTCCTCTGGCTCCAGGATAGTAGGCGGTGCAGGAGCCGAAGGATCTACAGCCATATTATTCTGCTGCGACGCCGTCTGGGGAGGCTCTGACGCGTTGGACGCGTCGTGTTGCTCAAGGAAACTGAGCGCAGCAAGCGCATCCACCGTGTCGTCGTCGTCATGCGCAGACATCTGAGCGTGCTTATTGTTGTTGTGTGACGACGGCGGCGGTGATGACGATGCAGATTGCTCGTCAACCTCGCGCGGCATGGAGGAGGGAGAGTCACTGGGGACAAATCGTTTACCGCCAGCGACGCGTGGCGGTGCACGGGCCCCAGATGGTCTCCTACCTAATCCTCGGGGTCCTGCATTCGTGTTTTCGATCGCGCCGCCTCCGCTACCCCCGCCGCTGTACGCCGAGTTCGTGTCCAGCGAGCCCGTCCGTCCGCTCCGCCCGCTCGCACTTCCGCCAACGCCCGCCAACGCCGCTGTACCTACAGCGCCAGAGACGACCTCAAAGCCCGCCGGCATTTGCCGACGCGCTACAGGCGACACGGGCACATTAGCGGTGCGTGGCTGTTGCTGTGCAACCTGAGAGGGCGAAGCCGCGGACTTGACGCTCATCGGGGTCGTAAGCACTGAATGCTCAGACGCGACTGACTCCTCTTCTTCCTCTTCGCTCTCGTTTTCATCCTCGCTACGTTGCACTGGGGGTGCATGCGCGCCCTCCGTCTGACGCTGCTGCTGCATGTAATACAGCGCACCCGGCTCATCGAATACGTATTCTGACTCGCGCGCCCTGTGCTTGTACTGCGGCTCCCATGACTCGCCCTGCTGCGGTCTCGGGCTCTTCGATGGTGGCGCGGGCGGTTGCTCCTTGTCGCGCGAGACGGTCTCGTTGATGGAGAACGGCGAGGTCATCATTGTCGTGTGTGAGAGCACAGAGGCGGGCGTCGGCGGCGCTTGCTCGTGCTGCTGCTGCTGCATCCGCGGTGGAACTGGCGACACAGGCGAGTGCAGCGACAGTGATAAAGGTGCCTCACGCTCGGATAATGAAGTCTGCCCGGTCGATGTGGGTGACTGTACGTTCTCCGGAAGTGTAATATTTGTATGCTGACTTGAAAGCGTCGAGCCTTCAGGCTGGCTGTACCTTGATATTGAAGAGTCCGGGGACAGCGGTGGTGAGCGCATGCCGCGCGTTGGGCTTATAACCCTGCCCGAACCCGAACCTGAACCCGAGCCGGACCCATTACCTGAGTCCTGACTAAAGCGAGGCACTAGCTGGGCAGGCGCGCGGGGCGAAATCGTTCCGGCACGCTGCTGCTCATTCGGCGCGTCATAATGCGACGGCGCACTGCCCGTCGGACTCTCAACTCGCTGGTTACCGAGGACGCTTTCTTCCTCAATCGTCGATTGCATGGGCGCGGCGCGCATTGACACCGACGCCGAGGGTGGAGAGTGAACATGGTCCTGCGTGCTTCCGCGGGATTGGGACTGGCTGTCCGTGCGCTCTGTGATGGGTGAAAGCGATGATGTGTCACGCGCCGGTGGTGCGTTCGATGTCGATGCATTGTTGTCGAAGCTGAGCGGCGGGAGCTGGAAAGTTCCGCCGCTGCTGGCTCCGCTTGCGCCGTTTTGTGGGGTACGCTGCGACTCTTCCGACTCTTCCGATCGCCGCTCGGCAACGCTCTGGATGGGCGGGAGCGACGGTGGCATGCTGGAAGGTGCTGCACTGCCATTTCCAGTCGGAGAGGGGAAAAGCATCGACAATCTCGACCCGCCTTCCTGTCCGTACATGCGCTCGATGAGGATGTCCTTGAATCTTTGGCGTACAACGGATCCCCTGTCTTCGCGTGGGTCGACGTTCTCGGCGAGCTCGCGATCGAGGAAAAGGTTCTATCACTAGTCAGCTCATGAACCCGTGTGAATTGATGGGGAGTGCTTACATCTTTGTGCGGACCAACTGGGTATGCAAACATCAGAGAATTTGGGTCGCGTGGGTTCCAAGTATAGCCAGGTGGTCGTCCATAAAGATTGAACGCGTCATGTAGACCTGAACCATAGTTAGCTCAAAGCTTAGCGAATAAGCTAATAGACATACCAACAAGCCATTTAAGCATTTCCAGTGATCCCAATTTGCCCGCCTCCGCTTCAGGCATCAAAAGTAGCCAGCCTTCACGACACCTCCATTCGCCCGCAAGCTCCTCATCCCCGATGAATCCTTCCATCTTGATAAGAGTACTACGACTGATCAGCTCGGGGCGTTCCGGGTACACCGCAAACACCTGCGTTACGCCGGCGAGGGTGAGCACCCCCTTTTTGCGATCGCGCGGTTTTGGCGATGCGTAGAGCGTTATATGCGCCACACGTGGGTCAACGGCACCGCCGTCTGGCGCAGTGACCGAAGTAACGCTGTTCGAGTGTTCATGCGAGCCACGCCCAAAGAGAGAGGACATGCGGTTTTTGCGCGTCGCGGACCCATCAGCATGCGCATCTGCTTGACCGGCTTGCACACACATCCAGAGGCGCTTCCAGTCGGTCTGCCCGTTGATACGAATTTTGACCCACCCTTCGAGGCGGCCATTGGCGAGTGGAGAGCGCGGGTCCTTCCCTAGAGCGGCGTTAGCATGAGAACAATAAAAGACGCAGCATACTCACAGGTTCCCTGCTCGCTGAGGGACATGCGGAGTAGATGAGCGGTATAAAGCTCCTCTAGACGTGACTTTTCGTATGCAGACAGACGGAGTGCTGCCGTCCATGAGACGAGAGCCTGCGGATTTGGACAGGAGAATAACAGGAGATTGAGTCCGGCGGTGGTAAGGGTAACGACGTTCATGTATTTGACGGGGGCACCATTCACTCCAGGCATAGTGACCGCACCAAGAACGTGGATGGACGCATCGGTAATGTTGAGATAGGTGGGCGGCACCTCTGCGCCGCGCTTGCTTGCCTCCTCGATTTCCTTCATGTCCCATACACTGAGTGTCGTTCCGCCCAGCTGCGCCCAGACCTCGCGCCAGGGTTCCTCCTTCCCTACGATCTTGCCATCCGTGTGGCGCTCGACGTGCTTGACGAGGGGCCCGGAGAAATAGACTTTGTGTGCATGCGCTTGGGACAGCTGCACGATCGAGCGGATTTCTGGGTGTAGCTGGCGCTGGGGTGAGCCTGTAAGGGGAGCGCCCGCAGATCCAGGCGGCTCGTCGCGAGAGACAGGCGCATTGCCCGTCATCGGGCTGGTCGATCGCGCTGTGGCAGGCGTTATCGTTGACGTCGACGGTGCTGACGGTGGTGGTTGTGAAGAGGTAGAGCCAAACTCGTCCGGATTTCTCCCGCTTCCCGCGGCCTCACGCACGGTATTCAACAGTGAATGTGCGTGCGACGGCGGGTTCGAGCCCGTACGATTTCTGAATGTGAAGTTAAGGAAGGAGGAGCGGGCATGCGACTGTGGTCTGCCCGGTGCGGGGGAGGCGTCGACCATATTGGTGTTGTCGCGGTTCGCTTTAGAGAGGCGTCTGCGCGGTGCGGATGCGGATGAAGTTGAGTCTGAGCCCAACCTAGCCGAGGGCGACGCTGGCGATGAATTCATCGACTATCGACAAACAAATTTGAAACAAATAAAAATGATGCCCGAGTTATGGGCGGAAGCAAGGTAGCTGCATGGCAGTGTATGCACAGCGTACAAACTAATTGTGCACTGCATGCGCGTGCCCCTCACATGATTGGAATGAAGAGGGTAGGGTGATTTTGATAATTATAATATTATACAGATATCTCTACTGTAATGAGTGTAGATTCACTATTCCTTTTGGTCCTTTGCTTTTGGTGCGTGTTCGTATTTGTCAAAGCCCAGCGAAGTCTGTACCACTTCGTCAGGAGCATCGGGCTCCAGATGTCCCTTCTCGTTCCGTCGAGCACTGCACAGACCATTAGATAACAGCAGACAATGCATCAGATGGCAGAAGCGCACCGGAAGAACGTATATGAGAGAACAATGTCATCAACGTTCTGGCATGCCGGGTCATCCAACACATCTCGGTCGATGAAGAACAGCAGCGGCATGTCTACCTCCTCCCCTGCAAGCAATTTCTGCTCCTCAAAGCAGAAGCATTCGACCTTGGCGAAGTATGGTGCAATCTAAAGTAGTACAGATATCAGTGTAATGTGATCTCAGCAAGACGGCACAGCCAGCATGCGGAACCAGACTGGCATCAGATCGGAGATACCTCCCAGTAAAGCCAGAGCGGTTCTCAAAGACAAATAAGAAGAGAAATTCCGCTTCAGCATTTTCTTGAGGAGCTGCTCTAATCTGAAACCAGTCTGCACGCTGTGATAACAAGAATGAACCGGCAAACGTACGCGATCGGGAGTCACATTATACGTCGCAATGCCAATAACATCGTGCGGCGACGTGTTCTTCGCCTTGTAGAACGCAAGGCTCGTCTCGCCCGGCAGCACGCTCACATACTTTTGCTGCGGTGTGAACGTCCACGGCAACGCCTCAGACGTGTCCGCATTGAACTTGACCTTGATGCGCCGTGCATCCTCCGCGGGCACGAGCCGGTCCGGTGAGAACTTGCCCGTACCAACAACGGGCGTACCCGCGAAGCCTGTTGCGGCGCAGAAAACACGGTATAATGGCACGGCGGCATATGACATCCCGCTCACGAAGAATATCTGCAGGGAGTGAAAATCATTAGATGAGCGACAACGATATATAACTTGATGAGAGCACGCACGACGGCGGTCGTATACATCAGCAACGACCTATTTCGCTGCTTATACATGTCTTCGCGTCTCCTGAAGTGCTGGCTCGCGGGTGCAGCCTGTTCAGTCGCGTACGTTCTCCGCACGAAGAAGTCATTCCGCAGGCTGTTCCGGCAACATCGTACATCCCGCGCACTTCTCAGCAGGATGTGAGACTGAAAAGGGGATTGGATTTAGCCAAGAACTCAGACGAAAACTATACTGAGTACTCACCGATCCAACTCGCGAGGCCCTCCACGCAGCAAGACAAGTCGAAGAGACATGGACAGAGTCAGTCTTGTCCAATTGACGCGCCAAACTGTATACGTGGGAACGTCGATTAAACGTGACTTCGAATATTACTGGCGCGCGCGCCGTGTCTGCAGCGCTTGTCAAGTCCGACCACGATGCCAGACCAGTCTAAGGCCTCCTCATCGATGCCGACTTCGAGTTCGATGCCATCCATAACGGAAGAAGAGCTCGAGAAGCTGCTCAGCCGCGAGGCATCCGCTCTGAACCGAGAGCTCGAAGTTGAGCGTATCCTCAAGGCCTTCAAGCTCAAGTGCGTCTGTTCGTCCAAATCGTTTTCGCGTACAAATGGCTTATAAAGAGTATCTTTTGAATGCATAGTCCGTACGAGATCCTTGACATAGATGAGACTGCGACTGCGGATCAAATCAAGAAACGCTACAGGCAGCTTTCCCTCTGTCAGTACAAGCGCCTCTTAATATGCAGTGTATGTCATTGACTGTCCTTCATCCCCGCAGTCATCCACCCCGACAAAACCTCACATGCACGTGCCCCAGAGGCATTCGATCTCCTCAAGAAGGTGAGTCTTCCAGTCTTAAATGTCTGTTCCGCTACTCAAACCCGCTGTGCAGGCCGAGTCTGAGCTAAGCGATGAAAAGAAGCGTGAGGAGGTCGACGCGGTCGTGATGCAAGCGCGTATTCTGCTGCTCAAGGAACACAAACTACCCACGAATACGGAGGACAGCGATCCGCGTCTCAAAGAGCTCAACCCGCCTTTCCGCGTACAGATGCGCGTCAAGTGCAAGGAACTCCTCATCGACGAGGAGGTGCGGCGGCGAAAGTGCGTTCTTTCTTTCCTCCCTCCTTTCTCTTCACGTTCCTCTATACAACCCTCTCTTTCTCTGCCGACATATCTCTTATTGCGTTCTGGAATGTATTCACTTCATTTGTTGCAGAGCGATCAAGATGAACCTTGCGAACGAAGGATTAGAGGCGCAGCGTGTAGAAGCGGAACAGAACGCGAAGAAACGCAAAGCTGAGGCCGACAAGGTTTGGGAAGGTGTGTCCTCTATATCTCTCTTCTCGCAAGATCATATTCAACGATGCTTTTTTGGGGCACTCTCTCGCTGTTTGTCTCCTTTCTTTTCACAGAAACCCGGGAGGAGCGCGTCGGCAGCTGGCGGAACTTCGCAACAAATAAAAAGAAGAAGCAAAAGACGAAGCCGAATATCCTTGGATGATGATTGTCGCATTCTAGATGTCTTCCTTTGCCCTGTTTCCTGCGCTTTTTGCTTTTGCATGCCTCCCTTTTCTATTGACTATTTGTTTGTTTAGACGCGCCCTCTTCTGTAGAGTTTGCCCATTGCTTCCGGGGCCTGTGTTCACGATCGGATACTGATGTATTCCTACTTACTATCCTCTGTAAATACCGTTCTTGCGTTTGATCGTCTTGCGTAATACCGAGTCAATTTGACATTCTGCCCGCTCAGAGTCCTACGGATGCTTGCACCTTTCATTTGAAGCAATGATGCTCTGTAGCGACTTCCTCTTATAAATTACCAGTCTACTGTAACGCTCGAGATATTTTCGATTAGTACTTCCACTCTTTTAAAAGGAGAAAAATACGTTAGAAGCCAGTCCGTACAATATCAATGCAACAAGAAAAACAGCAGGAGGGATCCAAAGAGCATAAAGAACATAAAGTTATTCCATACATGCGCACTCTCGGTAGCCATGATTAATCCGAAATATCTATCACGTCTTCAGGCGTAGCCGAGACGCGTCGGCGGACGCGACGCTTGGGAACGGGCACATTCTCCTTGTCGTCGTCCTCATCATCTTCAATCGTGATCACGTCTTGCGCGACAAGCAGTTTGGGCTCCGTTTGCGCCTGTGGCCGATGAGCTTGGGCGGGGCGTGCGCTAGAAGTTGACGCGGCGGTAGAAGAGGAAGGAATGGGGACAGGAGTGTGCGTTCGCCGCTCTTTTATCGTCTCACTTTGAGCGCGAGACTGCGACCGCGAATGCGAATGCGAGACGGCCTGTGAGACTGTATGAGTCAAGAGTGCCTCTTTTTTGACCTTGGCGATCTCGTCGAGGAACGCAGCGTCGAGCTCCGCGTCGTCGTCATCGAAGTCAAATTCCTCATAGCTGATCTTCGAACGTAGCGTCCCGGCGGGCTGCTTCCCCGCCGCGATGGCCGAGCGCGACACGGGAGCAGGTGACGGATCCTCCATTGACGAATCGGTGATGTCAATTGGATCACCACGTACGGGCGAGAGCACGCGTGTAAGGCGGTGCGTCGGTGTGCTTGCGGCCGCAGTCAGGCTGGACGGACCGGCAAAGAAGCGAGACGCGACAAGTGTACTTGCCGACGAAGATGAGGTTGACGCGGGCGCAGGCGGAGGTTGGTGCATGTTCAGGTTTGGGTTTGGAATGCGGCGCTTGCGCGGAAGGTCGGCTTCATCGTCCATGTCCATGCCGTCTGCGAGTGGTTCCGGGGGCTCGGAGATCTCGCGCAGTGGCGAGCGCACTTGTTCTGGTACCGCGGGTGCCTGTGCTGGGGGAGGTCCTCTTGCAGGAGGGTGGTTTTCGTCATCGTTGTTGTTTGCAGGCTGCTCATCATCCGGTACAGGTTTCCTAAATCCAGATTAGTATTTATTTCGGTCAAAAAAGCATAGGCATACATCATCCGCCCGAAGAGGCCTCTCACAAAATCTCGATCTCGGAATTCGTCCCTATCGTCAGTCTTATGTCCTTTTAGCACAATTCCTTGAGGCTCGAGGAAGATGACACCTCTCCGAATAAGAACGTCTTTGAGCATGATCTATAAAATATAGCTCAGGACATGCAGATACACTCTAGAGAAATATTACCTCACCTTGAAGCCCAACGGCGTTTCATCGAGCCTAAGTCCAGGAAGAGCTCTATACTCAATGGCTGGTAAAGTCACTGTTCCATCGCAGACCTCAAACTTGAGCATGGAATGAGGATAGGTCGGAACGGGGCCCTCATAATCCTCCACGCCTTCCTCTTGTGCCAGGCCGGCAAGATCTGCGCGTTCAATGCGCGTCTGTCGCACGTTATGCAGGTTGAACGCGCTATGTCCAATTTCTGTAATGGCGGTGACCTCAACGAGTATGGGTGTCCCGCGAATACGCTCGTTATTCATCGCTGGTGCGCCGCGTGGTAGGCCTGTCCCAGTCTCCATGGAATCGCGGAGATCTGACTCCAGGAGCTGGTTCTCCACATTCTTTATGAACACATCTGTCTGCGTGTCTGGGTTAAGCTGCATCTCGTCCGCGATCCACGCACAGCATGCATCGAGCCACTCCTAAATTAAATATCACATTGGTATATGTATCATGGTTTCAGTTCAAGAAGCATGATTCCTACCCCATTTACGCGTGGCTTGGGATATGCCTGCCTAATCCACTGTACAACCTGGGCTGGCGCCATAGCGAGATGTTCTTGGTTTCGCTTTTACTTGAACGATTAGACGCAAAGGAGCTGCCGATATGGAAGGAGAGGTTTGTTGCCACGTCTGATTTATTTGAAGCAAGTGCAAGGCTCGTAGTGGTGGTCGGACGAAGACCACAAAGGACGGACGCGGTCACGCGCCGTGTGAATTTGAGTCGCGTCAACGGTCAAGACGCGTCCGAGGTGAATCTTCCATTTCGTAACGGGACTCCGACCAGACAAGCATAATGCAGAGAAGAATCATTTTTGTTGGCCAGGTTGAATGAATATTAATGATAAACAGTCGTTCTTCCTTATGAAATGCATTTCCAATACATTTTTGTATGTTAAAGACAGCTCCGAGTCTGAGCTATACTTAGATCAACTTGAACGGGATCAAAGAATCAAAACGGCCCATAGGTAGCATTTTCTGTATAATTTAGTTACGACTTCTCACACCGCTCATGCTATTAATTGTCCCTCAACAACGTCCTGTTCACCGGAAGATCCATCAACTTCGCCCACTCCCACTATTGCGACTCTTGAGCCTCTTCCATCCTTCATCGAAGCTGAGCCGCCTGACAAGATTCAAGATTGAGATCAACTCGAATTCCACATAGCTCATGCCGCCGATGATGCGGAAGCTTCCGTCTCCCGTTTCGTTGAGGTGTGCGCTCAGCCCATCGAACCCAGCGTCAAAGTCCTTCCATGCCTTCGCGATACTCGCTTCGTCCTGCGGGCTGCGGCACTATATCCTGCGTATGCGTGCGCATGTGACGAGTGTACGACATGAACACCAGTCTGAACACAGGGTACGCAACCTTCTCGATTAGGTAGTTCGAGAAGACAGACTGGAACACTCGTGTCTCTATGGGTAGCAGCTTATGCTCGGAATTAGGAAGTGCGTCTTCTTATGTATTGGGCGATTTTGACGGAGTCGGAGAGCGCCAACGTGGGTTTGTCTCGCGAGGTGACGGTGATGAAGGGAACTGTATGCCCCGGTTTGCCGTCCGCATTTACCCTCGTCGGCGGTGCGCTAACGGCCTTCGCAGTCGCCTCAATGTCGGGGAAGTCAATCTTCACCGTCTCGTACGAAATAATCTTGTAGCCTAGCAAGAGCCTATTTGACAGACGCCGACATGAGTCCCGGCCCCATTCCCACATGCATAAATGAAATAAAAAAACAAAACAGACCTCAATCTTACAACGAACGGCGACAACGTCTTTCCCGCCAGAGTGAACTCGACATCGTAAAGGGTCATTACGCTCTGCGTCACCGACATTGCGAGGGAGAGTTAAGGTCGTTGGGCGAATTCTGCGAGTAATGGTAGCTTTATTGCTGGCTCACTCCTTTGCTACCTTGCCCTTTTATACGTGGATGATCATATTCAAGTAATGCATTTCCTCATGCATGATTCTGGACTTCGTAAAACAGTACAGTTTAGTAGGCTTTCTGTGAATGTTTGCCAGGCAGTCACTTAGCCCTCGACATCGCCCTTTTGCCCGCCTCCCGCGATTTGAAGCCGAGTCTTCCCCACGATTTCCCACGCGCATGATTTGCCAGCTGTCAGTTATCTTATTATGTATCTTTTTCATGCTTTTGTGAGCCATTGCATGCTGCATTGCTGCCTCTCACCATTCTTGTCGTGCCACTCCCCATAGCCCTACAGAGTTCTTTGCAACTATTTAACAGCTGAGAATGATGTAATGTCTTCACCGTGTGCGTGGTCTTGACATTGGATTGCATGAACAGCATTCATAAATAAATAACTTTATTTTTTTTATCAATAATGCAGACAAGTATTCCTGTTATAAGCATTGCGATATGTCACAAGCAATGCTTATACACAGTTTGACTGTTGTGATAGCTGAGCTTCAAGCAGGATGACGAATATTAATGCGCGCATCCGTGCTTTCAGCAAAGTAACTATGACATAATGTGACTATGTGTGACTACCTTTTTCCATGACCTTGCTTTCTCGCGTCGCTCGTCTTTGAGCCGGCCAGAATGGCGATGTCCGAACGGGCCTTACCAATACGCGCGAGGTCCATCTTCCCGTACCAATCGGGACCAGGAGAGGCAAATATTGTCATACATGTAGATCACGATTTACCTTCGCTTTGTGGCCTTTAGATGCCCAAACTTCAACGTAGAACCTCAGCCAGTGTTAAGTCAATGGGGTGTAGGTGATTTGAGGAGGCATAGACGAAGGCCCAAGGTACAATAACGACGTTCTGGGAATAATCTTGACGAATGGTTTTTGGAGAAGTCGGGAAAGTAGTTGCAAACTATTTCGATACAACCAGACAGAGCTTCGAATCGTGCGGACGAAAGATGAATAAGCCCAGCGCTGTTCCACAGTCAAGTGAACACTATCTCAAAAATGTCATTACCAATGGGCGCTCACTGGCGGGACCAAATATCATGCCATACCTCACCCAGGCAAAGGTCTCTCTGGGTTCATAACACTCGTATATCTAGTTCGCAGCCAATAATTCCCTGTATACCGGAAGATTCATAAGCTTCGCCCACCTCCCACCGTTCCGCGTTTCAAGCCTGTTCTTCCACCCCTCCTCATAAACAAGCCGCTTCACAAGATTCAGCAGCACGACCAGCTCGAACTCCGAATAGCTCACGTCGCCTGTAACGCGATAATTTATTTCCCCGGCCTTGTCGAGATGCGCAGTGTCAAATGCGTTCTCAAAACCCTTCCATGCCTCAGCAAAGCTCACCTCGTCCTTCGGCAATGATTCTAGCGGAGATTTACCATAGAAGGTCGCGCGCGTCACTATGTACCATTCTTGCGTGTGAGCAGGCAAAGCCCTAGCGAGTGGCATGATCACTAGCTTTCCCATCGGGCTCTGGATTGTGCTCGACAGATATGCCGTGAACATAGACTGGAAAAACGCGTGTCTCTGCGGGTAACAGCCTGTGCTCGGGGTCCGGGTAGGTTTTCTCCATGTACTCTGCTATTGCGGTAGAGTTCGACATTGCGAGTGTCGGCTTCCCTTATGAGGATATGGTTATGAACAGAATCGTGTATTCCGGGTTTCCATCCGTCCTCTTCCCTGTCGGAGGCGCGCCAACCGCCTTCGCGATAGCCTCGACTTCTGGGAAGTCGATCCACTCAGTCTCATACGGAATATTCTTGTAATCGAGCAGAAGTCTAGTTTGGTATTACACATCTCAGTGTTAGCTTCACGATCCTAAATCGCTCGTGGAATTCTAACCTTAGTTTGCCAGCGGATGGCGAAATCATCGTCACCTTCAGAGTGGATGGAACGTCGTAGAGAGTGATTACAGCCATTCCAACGAGGGTACCTGATTCACTAGTTCCTGGCCTTCAAAAACGTATCTTGTAATATGTTGAAATACTTCGTCCTTTTATATCCTGTAAAAAGGATAGCCAGCTAGATGAACGAACCCAACCTTGGATTACCAAGGCTGACACATTGTGATGAGTCCGCGCTGTTAACAAAATGGAGACAAATCACTTACTAAACTACCTAACTTTCTCCCATGAACCTACACTTCCAACGCAATGCTCAGAAGTGATTGGTCGGAACAGATCACATAGCTATGACACTTTCAATCTTCGGGCACGAATGGAACACTGCCAGTAGAAGCCATCGTCATGGGCGAGTGTCAAGCTTGGTAAACTTCGAAGTGTGAGAGAAACTTGAAGCGAGCTGGCTCGTAGGTCATCGCATGCGCCTGCCTTAGATATGGATTCCTAGCGGCAATAGGATAAGCTTCTGTGATGTAGACAGCCAGGCTGTACACTGTACAGTAAGGTCTTGCGGCTTGCCACAATCAGCGATGACTTTGAGCAGTACCAGAAAGCGCATGCATTCCCGATGCCAGCATTGATTATTAGGGACTGAGAGAGAGCCTGAATCTAGAGAACAGCTGCTGTGCGTTGTAGACAAAGCAAGAGGAGCCCGGGTCCGAGCCTTGCAGGAGTGACTGAGCGTGACGCGCGCGTTCTGTCCGAGTCACTGAGTCAGAGCTTGACTCGCGACGTCAATGACAAAAGCGTCTTGAAGCCAACTACGACGGAGAACGGCTCGTACGAGCGAGTGCAGAGGGCCACATGATTTTATCAGGGTAACATCAACATCTGCACGTCGAGTATAGGACGAAGTTTGCGAACTCTGAACGATGGGTGTCAAATCACTTTGGAGTCTGCTCACTCCGGTTGGGAGACCAGTAATGTGGGCTACATCACTTTCTCCTTCGGAATATATAGTTGATTATGTATATGTGCTCGCAGGCTAGAGACCGTAGAGGGCAAGTCCATGGCTATCGACTCAAGTATATGGATCTATCAATTTCAAGCTACCATGCGCGACAAGGAGGGCCGTGGTCTAGTCAACGCACATGTACTTGGATTCCTGCGTCGGATATGCAAACTCCTCTTCTACGGTATCAAGCCGGTGTTTGTGTTCGATGGGGGCGCGCCGGCGTTGAAGCGGATGACCATTGTGTGTATTTTTCATAAGCCATACTGCTATTTACTAATACTTTGGCAGACTGAACGCAAGAAGAAGAAGAGCGGAGCTGCCGATAGCCATGCGAAGATAGCTGAGAAGCTCCTAGCTGCTCAATTGAGAAAGGAGGCGTTGAATCATGCCCAAAGGTACGCGTTGTTCAAGTAATTTTTTGCCAAACGCCTAATGTCGTCGGACGTTGCAGTTCATCGGGACCTGCAAAGGATACGGGCAAAGCTCCCCGAGGTCCCGTTACTGTCGATAATAACACCGTCTATCTGGAAGACTTGGACGGTTCAAACCCTACTCAAACACCAGCAAGTAATAAAGGCAAAGCGAGAGAGACGCCATCATCTTCGGCAAAAAAGTCTAGATGGCATGATCACGATCCGTATCGACTTCCTGAGATTGATATGGACGCTGCAGTCGCGAAGGCGACGCGTTCTACTGCTCCGGATCCGCGCCTTGCGACCGAGGACGAACTGCGTGTATTCATCGAAATGATGCGTCCAGAGGACCTTGATGTCACCTCACCTGCCTTTCGTGAGCTTCCAACCGAGGTGCAGTATGAGATTATTGGTGATTTGCGCCTGAAATCCAGGCAGACATCGCACAAACGCCTGCAGGCGATGCTACGCAATTCACGCAGTGCGCTCGATTTTTCGCGTGCTCAGATTTTGAATCTCAAACAACGTAACGCCCTGACGCAGCAGTTGCTCGAGACGACGGATAGCATTGGTAAAGCGAACGTCACCATCCCTATTCGCATTGCAAGTGAGAGGAACAGAGAATACGTGCTCGTGAAAAACGAAGGTGAAGGCGGTGGCTGGGTACTTGGAATAAGAGACGACGGTACTCAAGACAAACCAATAGTAATCGACAATGCGGATGAGCATGTCAAGTCTGACCAAGAAAGCGATGATGATATGGATATGGAAGAAGTGGCCATGTATGTGCTCTCTGTTGGGTTTCGACATTCTTTGCTCATGCATGACCAAATCTTTCTCCGTAGACCTCAAACGGCAATCGCTGATCCGGACCTCAGGGAGTATCAACGTGAACTCGCGGTCGGTGGAATCAAAAGGCGCCAGGCAATAGCAGCAGGAAGAGGTCAACCGACAGCTAGAGCCGTTACAAAAAAGAGACCTCCGCGAAAAAAACCATTGTTTATCCCTGATGTAGACGAAGAAGACAATATTGACGTTGATTACGAAACAGACGATGATTGGGAGAATACCGAGAATGTTGAAATGATTACCGCCGTACAGGCATCCTTGGAAGATCAGGAAGCCGAAGAACTGCGAAGAGCCATCGAGGAGTCGCGCAAGGTCAACTCGAGCGAGCTACGTGAGTTTCCATCTCCAGACGGAGCGGGATCATCTCGCCGACATGATCTACAAGCCGGGGACTCGGACGACGATCTTTATGTCGATTACACACCTTCTAGGCTGGATGCTGCACTACGATTCGCCAATACCAGTCGGGATGCTCTAGTATCGCCTCCTGTCGTATTTTCTCGGCCGCCACTGCGTGTACCATCTCCTCCGACCCAGAAATCGGCGGTGTTGAATGAGGAAGACGAAGACGAAGACGAAGACATGGAAGAAGTTGCAGTGCCATTTCAGTCGGCATTTTCTTCTACATTTCAATCCGACACTAAGGCGAAAGCGGTCGGTCAGACTTCTCAAGCAGCCTCGCGGAGAGAGTTAGAAGGAGGCGTCTTGCCTTTACCGAGCACGCCGACAGTCAGAGCCAAGCAAACTGCTCCGCGCAACGTGACCCCTATTGTTCGTTCAGATAAGAGATCTTCCTCTTCCTCTGGACCAGAGGTGGAGTTCATCCACAATCAGGGTATATCGACGAATTTGCCCTCGGCGATCCTTGATAAAGTTCCAGAACCTACCAAAACGGCATTTTCCAACAGTACCTTGGCTAACACGTCCCCTCTGGTCCTGGATCATCCTGAGGAGACAGGAATGCTTGCTTCATCTTCCCGCCCCTCCCAGAAGACAGAATCAGCATTTATAACGAAGGATATACACGACTCTGAATCATCCTCTACTCCTCAGCGAAGGGACTCAGTGATTAATACAGAGCCTGATGTGCCAGAATCCACTACGTACGTTTCCCTATCACCGGCGCAAAGTAGCCCAGAAGCTTCATCTGATGAGGAAACATGGTCTCATCCGCCCACTCCGGGCGGATCCAAACAACAACAAGACAGAGTAGATCAGAATGATGAGGGTTGGGACGCCGCTGAAGAAATGAACGTGCACGAAGAGACCGGCGAGTTTGCGCGCTTCGCGGCGCAGGTACGGGGACGAGACCTTGACAGCGTACGGGACGAGATCGATGATGAGATCCGCCAGCTGCATCAGCAGCGTAAAGCCGCAATGCGCGACTCAGAAGACGTCACCCAGGCTATGATCGCACAGATTATGGTCCGTTTGACAACCTTGCCGTCTTTCTCGCTTTGGTCACTGATTTCAGACGACTTTTCTGATAGACAATGCTTCGCCTGTTCGGCATCCCGTACATCACAGCACCAATGGAGGCAGAGGCACAATGCGCCACGCTCGTGGACCTCGGGCTTGTCGACGGCGTGATCACCGACGACTCCGATGTCTTTCTCTTCGGCGCGAAGCGTGTGTTCAAAAACATGTTCAACCAGGCCAAGACAGTCGAGTGTTTCTTGCTTACTGATCTCTCACGCGAGCTTGGTCTCGACCGTGGAACGCTTGTACGGCTCGCCTATCTACTTGGTAGCGACTATGTGACAGGCCTCCCTGGCGTAGGACCAGTTGTTGCAATGGAGCTTCTTCGAGAGTTTCCTGGGGATGATGGGCTGCATAAGTTTAAGGATTGGTGGACGAAGGTGCAGTCAGGCCGCGATAATGATTTGGATAATATTTCAACTTTTAGGAAACGCTTTGTGAGTAAAAATGGACTTAGATTCGAAGCTAGTTATTTCAGGTCATGCTAATTACCTTTTTTTGTACTCAGAAAAAGCGCTTCAAAGAACTATACCTACCCAGTGATTGGCCTAATGCAGCCGTGGTAGGTCGTGCCTCTATCAGAAGGAATATGAGACTGAAGGAAGCACCAGCGAGATGCGTACTATCATCCTGTCGTTGACAACTCAGAAGAGCCGTTTAAATGGGGCCTTCCAGACCTCGACGGTCTTCGGAGGCGAGTCCCTTGTTTTTCGAGTACTCGACGTGTTTACTGATCGAGTCTGAATAGTTTCTTTCAAGACGAACTGTCATGGAACGTTGGCAAGGTCGACGAGCTTCTTCTACCGATAATTCAGAAGATGAATAAGCGCGGACAGGTGGGGGACTTTCACTTCTTTTGTTATTTTATAATCTGCATCTCACATTTCCGAATTGACTCTTCAGGATGCAGCATCGAATCGTCAGGGCACGCTCAACGATTTCTTCGCGGTCTCTGAGGGGAGTGGCGCCGCCGAACCGCGACGGCGCGAAGCGTATGCGAGCCGCCGGCTGCAGGCGCTCGTCTCTGCGCACCGGAAAGCGCAGAAACAGCGCACAGAAGGCACACAGCCGGAGGAAAGCGAGGAAGAGCAGACGCAACCGGTGAAGAAGAGGAGGAAGAAAGCGTCTCCTGTCGAAGGAGATGGGGAAACTGGAGGGACGAGGGGGAAAGGGAAAGGAAATGGAAGAGGAAGAGGGACTGCTCGCAACCGGCGCGGGCGCGGGGCCAAGACACAATTAGAGGGCCGGAACGATGATTCTGCTATTCCGTCAGAGCTGAAACATAAGAAAGCGACTAAGGCAAAACCTAAGGCGAAGGGCAAGTCTGCGGCAGTTGCAAACTCGAACTCGGGTTCGGATTCTAGCGATGAATTCGTGCCCGGAAGTGCACCATCTGCTGCTCCGGTACGCGAAATGGCGCTACGGAAACGAGTGCGGCCGCGACCTGCATATAAGGGTGTGGAGCACAGTGCAGATGGTGAGGATCGGGTCTTCGCTGACGTCGAAGAAGAAGGGAAGTTGAAGAGACTGGCCTGGGCGTAGTCAATTCTGAGTCTGAGGGGTCTGAATACCAGGGATGAAACGGGGTTTCGAATGAATGAGTTACATTCTTATCCCGTATGGACTTGTTAGTTAGCCATTAGCTTTTAAATAACTTATTCATTATCTTCCAAATTCATTCTCTTGCTTGAAGGCATGTTCCGAATTGTATCAATACTATTATGGCAGACGGAGAGAGCTTAAGTTCAAGCAGTGTGTAGCAATAGAAGCATTTCATTAGAGACGAGGTAGACAATGAATTATTCTGCGTCTTCTTCTAACGACTCCGTGACGGCCTGTGAATGAATCATCATAAATCCAGAAGTGTTTCCAAGTTCACTAGAATACGCGCCTTGTTTTCTTCCAGGCCTCCGAGCTCCTTCACGAGACCATCATACGGATACTGCCGGGGCACGGCCTTCAACTCAGGCGTAACAGCATAAGCAAACAGCATGATGGAGCCGAACAGCGCCACGGCGATGCTGAATTGAAAGAGAGCGGTCCTGGGCGGCATCGAAGGCGGGTCGGGTCCCCACATCGAGAACATCTCGTCTTTCTCATGTACCTATTCAGGTGTAGCAATTGACCCAAAACAGACAATAAGCTAGGTAAGCACGATCTCGCACGTATGTACGCACCGTGTCTCCAAAGTTGCGACGCATCTGGTTATCCCACCATCCCGTTGGAGGCAGGACACCGCGCGACACTTCGGGGAGTTGGGGGTATTCGCCGAGCTGGGGATCCTTTGCGGGCGTCGCGTATGCCCGCTGCACCATAGGGCGGGCGGCGACAAGGGCACGCCTACTGGCGGCCAGTCGGCGGAGAGCAACGGCGTTCATGAGGTTGAGTGAGGAACATGGCCAGAAGCTTGTGACAGATCGGGATATACGCGCCTGCGAGTCGCCTTCCCGGTTTGGGTACTGCAAAGAGACCGAACTTTAAAGTTGACTTCGAATCTCTTGACCTTAGCTGCTGCTTACCCTTCCTCTCACCAGACCAGACTGTTCTGTCCTTCAAGCTTGAACTTAGAGATGGCGTTAACGCGAATAACAGTCTTAAGATCCTACTGCATCCGAATGGCAACGATGCCATCTTCATTCTGCCTCAGGCTGACGAGATCATCTCCGTAGACATTCTGACTCTCCAAATAGCACCGTTGGTGAACAACTTGAGAGCCCCTTAAGGCCGAGGAATGACACTTCTCTGATAGCCTTCAATGGTCTCACGCAGGGATTGTAGTGTCCAACGTTGCGTCTGGATCATGATGTCGCGTCTGGAGGCGGATTGCACAGCCCAGAACTCTTGGAGAACATAATTCTTCCGCCAAATTAACAGCTGCACTTAACAACAGTGAACTTTTGCGACATTTCCGTGAAGCATTCCAGATGAAAACTGACCTTGGCACTGACGGTTCCGATGGGTTGAATGTTATGCAGCTCGATATCTTGCTATGAAGAAGCCGATAGTAGCACATAGCTCCCCTCTTTCCCTACTCCCCCTTTCTGCTACGTCTCGTATGTTCCAACTCTTGACACCCGGCTAGATGCTCTTCAATCCTTATATCTCAGTGATTGTCTAGCTAGTTCTTTCGAAAATAAGAGCAATCGACCGTGCGCTGCTATTTTCCTTCAGCATCTAGACTATCATCTGGTTGAATTAGGAACGAGTATCCGAGTCATACCGCTCGACTCATTGCAACAAGCAGGGTCATGGGCAAGCGGCTCTTGAACTTAAAGGTTCTGGTACACCCCCTTCCACTTATCTGTCGTCGTCGGCTATCTCATTACCAAATCTTCAGAGGCAAAATCTATCCTGTAGCATGTAGCAGCAATTCGAGAAAATCTGCATTTACGCAGAAACGGTCAAAACAGTGCGTGATACATCACCCTCCTCGATCTAGTGACCATCGAGATAAGTGGCGTAGTGGTCCCGAGCTTGCTGCCTTCCTGGATGCCATTTGCACCAGGTGGGACCTTGCCGCTATGGAGACGATACATCTGTCCAGCGCCGCTGTCGTTCCTAATAATATGCCGCACAAACGCCAAACATGGACGGTGGAATACCTGCGTCGCTCATCTCCTGCGGCATTAGGTTTCATTTCCAGTTCATTTAGTGCGATTTTATACTTATATTAATACATATTGATACTCAATTACAGCTATCTGGCGACGGATCGAAGTTACTCATGTCTCCGACTAAATAGAAGGAGACCCTGTTTTACAATGACTGCCCTGTGCGGACAGTATCTTGTTTAATATCCAATAACTAAGTAATACATGCCTTTAAATTTCCTCCGCTCGTGAGCGGACTAGTACTAGTACTCGCAGGAGGACAAAATTAATATTGATTCGGAGAAAGTCGGAGCTCGTGCCTGAGAGCAAGATTCCTGATGTGGGCACCCCATATACTAATAATTATATTGATTATCGAAATAACTTGCACGGACCGGATGCGATTTTGGAGACAGACGACCGTCGGCACCAGATGCTATTTATCCTTCCGCCATCTCAACGCCTGGCAAGACCTTACATATTTCCACCGGATTTCTTCCCCCTTACTGTGATACTTGGAGGTCACTATGAATAACCTCGCTATCAATGTCACCGACCTCTCTACAACGTCGCGCTCCAGCGCCCTTCCCGCACCGAACACGCCGAGCCCCGTCTCCGCCATTAGCGTGGAATCCCTAGGCGTGCACAAGGAGGTCGGCTTCGAGATTCTTGAGCGCGCACGCGCGCGCCATCGCAAGCATGGAGAGGTGCCGTACCCGCTGCGCTACAGTAATCAGAACCTCAACTTGTGAGTTGCGTCCGTTACTATACGTGAGCTCTGACGCCAATTTCGACAGTGACGCGATTGACCATATCCTCTTCGCAGACCTTGTGGGAGGTGTATCATTGCAAAAACTCGATGTGCCTCCAAAGCGCGTGCTTGACCTTGGCTGTGGAGGGGGAATGTGGGTCATAGCTGCGGCTCAAGTTTGGACAGTGAGTTTGAAAGCGTGTTTTTCCTGCATGCAACCATAACATTAACTGCTGAATAGGATACTACGTTCGTCGGTTTCGACATACACAGACGTCAACCAAATCTTTCTTTGTCAATGCAGGACCTTGCGAAACGCATACAATGGGTACACGGCAACTTGTGCGTTGTCCCAACCTCTATATTAATTTTTCTTTACTCATATATGCTTTCTTCAGCCTAGAATTTCTTCCTTTTTCTGACGGAGAATTTGACTTAGTACGGGCGCAGAACATCGGTCTTGGTGTGCCGGAGGACGAGGTGGGTAATCTCGTGGAAGAAATCTGTGGAAGTGACTCTGACGCAAATGTATGGCAACAGTGGCAAAACGTAATCGACGTGCGCAATTTACCCCACTGAAAGACGCTGTGGCAGTCTAGCTTACATTGCTTTAGGAGCTTGTGCGGGTATTGAAACCTGGCGGAAGCTTAGAGATCATCGAAGAAGACATTTTATTCCCATGTCCTGACACGCCAATCACAAGAACACCCCGCGCTTCCCCGACTCTACGTGGACGGATGACTCGCAATCTTCCTCGCTCAACGCAAGATACAGTTTTTACAGAGGACGGAGAAGACTCTGAAGAATACTATGAAGACTTTCTCGAGTCTGTTAAGTCACGCAGCGTAGACACGATCTCTGGTGGACAGCAGGATCAGGTAGCTCATCGCCTATTTCATTCAGTGACGATTGAACTGATCATCTTTTCTTGCCTTCAGAGAGATCATTCAAAACTGAAAGAGGCGTTTATGCAAATGCTAAATACTCGTTTCATCAACCCGCAAGTGCTTACGGTCCTTCCGTTTTACCTACAAGCGGCATTCCAGGAAGTGCAGACTTTGCCCATCATGCGACTCTATCTTCCGCCACCAAGTGGCGTCGTGTACAACCCAGATTCGTTATCCGAATCCGACAGCTACTCGTCCTCTCAATTGTCGCTGGACTCCTCGTCGAGCTCAACGCTCGTTGACTCCGCGTCGACCGCATCCTCTCCAATGGCGATGCGACGCTTCTTTGACTCGGCCGGTACTATCAGTCTCACGCCTGAGCAGGAAGCCTTGAAGACGCGCTTGCACCTGTCTCGTACGCTGGAGGTCATCCGTGGATGTAAAGAAGCGATATGGACGGAGTACGAAAAGTTGCATGCACACGAGCGAAAGGCTCCTAATAGTCGACTTGATCGTGATGATTTCGAGGCGCACTTCCACAACTGGGAATGGTAAGTGGTTTTCTATTCCCTTTGTGGGTTTGAGGCACGAGAGGCTAATATATACCGTGACGACACATCTAGCGACATGCAGGACCGTTGTGGCATGCGCGAGCTCATCCAAACGAAGCTAGGCTGGCCGCTGCCGTCTATGCTTCCCAAACCCGCCTGGCGTGACTGGAGAGAGAAAGGTGATACTGACGATGTCGAATCATTCTACTCATCCGCACCCCTCGAGCTTCTCCGCTCGTTTCGTGGCTTCGTGTGCAGGACGCCCGTGCACATTATCCGCAGTGATATAGTCCCATAAACCTACTCAACAAAATCCATCTGTTAGCGAGAGCTTCCCAATCTGAGGCGCGTCTAGAGGCGCGTCCGGATTTCCATTCGCATGTACAAAACTTTCAGTTATCTATTGCCTAACTCCTAACCCTACTCTAAACCTTGACCTCCCGCCGCCATGTCCCTTTGCCCGCTTTGTTGATCTGCTTCATTCATAGATTACTTTCTTTTCTACTTCGACAATTTGGACCTTCGACTTCGGACCCATCGGTGTTTCTGGTGAACAATTCCTTCTGGACCCCCACCTTCCATTCCATTTTTCATTTTTCTCCGTGTTTCAGCGCCTTCCATAGTGCCTTCACGTCCACTATAGGTGCCTCTCATCTATCTCCTTTCACTCCATTCACTGTTACTACTTCTGACGGTCCTTCGCAGGTCTGTGGAACTAAGGCCCATGGACGGTCTTTTGTGCTACCGAAACTTTGTCTAGTGTATTATCGTACTCATTTGAGCTAGTCGCATTCTGTATTATAAGGTATCTATCATCTATAGCTCTTGCAATGAATTTATCTTTACACTTCTTATATATGGTTCCGGCGCACATCCGACCTACCCTCGGGAGCGGCTCGACATCCCAGAAAGGAAAGTATCGAGAGCCTGCAGTCTTTCAATCCAAACACCAACTTTTCTCCGGTCTTTCGTCCATCCTCATCTCCGCCTTTTACACCCAAGCATTTTTGTGTATCTGAAGCATGTCAGATCCTGAGACGAAGCCGACGGAGGAGAAACCGCGCTCGACGGCCGAGGTGGACTTCACAAAATACAAGGTTCGTGTGTCGTGTGCCATTCATTGCAGTAGTCAAGGGAGCTTTATGCTGCAGAAACTGCTTCATCTTGAATGCGGACTGGCCGATCGATCTCTTTTTTGTACAGAACAATAAGAGAAATGGGAAATACTGATTCCATCGCTTTTATTTGGGTGATTGTAGACGGCAGCGGACATCGTGCACAATGTGATGAAGAAGCTCGTTGAGCTCTGCGTTGAGGGCGCAAACATCCTCGAGCTGTGCATCGAAGGGGACAAGCTTCTCGATCAGGGAACTGGTTCAGTATACAATAAGGCGGTCAAGGGCGTGAAGGTGACAAAGGGTGAGTTGTTTCATCCCGTTTCCTCAAATCACACGCTGACGCCCAAAATCAACCACGATGTATTGCCCGATGGTCAGGAATCGCCTTCCCAACGTGCATATCCGTAAACAACTGCGTCGCGCACTTCTCCCCGCTCGCGTACGTCAACTTGCGCAGCGCATATATGCATATATGTGCCTCCTTTTACAATCGCCACTGAAAACTTTCACGGGACAACAGATCCGATCCGGCATCTTCGCAGACACTCGCAAAGGATGACGTCGTGAAGCTGCACCTCGGCGCACACATCGATGGATTTGCATCCGTGGCCGCAGAGACGCTTGTCGTCGGCGCAAGTGCGGAGAACCCAGTGACGGGCCGTCGTGCGGACGCGCTCAAGGCAGCGTGGCACGCGGCAGAGATCGCGATGCGCCTCGTGAAGGTTGGCAATAAAAATTGGGCTGTGACGGATGCAGTGAACAAAGTGACCGCTGCATGGGACTGCAAGGCAGTTGAGGGTAGGTTTCTGATTGACTCGTCTACTTCGTTTAGTCTGTGATAATGTTAATCTTGCATCCATAGGTATGCTCTCTTGTCAACAGACGCAGAATGTTATCGATGGAAAAAAAAGGGTTATTCTCAACCCTAGCGAACAGCAGAAAAAGGAGTTCGAGGTAGCCGCGTTCGCGGAGAACGAGGTATGGGGGATCGACATTCTGGTATCGACGAGCGAGGATGGGAAGGTCAGCTTCAATATGCATGTTCTGAATCCAGACGTTGTCTGACAAGACATCGACTTTGATAGGCCCGCCCCGAGGACACTAAGGCTACCGTCTACCAGCGGGATTCCACCGTGACGTACCAACTGAAGATGAAGACATCTCGGGCGGTCTTCTCGGAGGTCCAGAAGAAGGCTGGTGCTTTCCCCTTCAACATTCGTGTATTGGAAGACGAGAAGAAAGCACGGATGGGTCTCCAGGAGGCGTGCCAGCACGCGCTCGTGAAGCCATACGATGTGATGTACGTATCAAATCCTCATCCTGTTTCCAGGCGCGAGTCTAAGACTTATTTGTTCCTAGTTACACCCCTGCCGGCACTTTCGTGGCCGCGTTCCATTTCACCATCGCTCTGCTTCCAGGAGGCCCTTCGCTCGTTACGCATCCCCCAGCTTGGTACAAGCCAGAGCTCGTGAAAACGGAGAAGGAGCTGGAGGACGAAGAGTTAAAAGAGCTACTTACGAAGAAGCTACGCGATGACAAGAAAAAGAACAAAAAGAAGAAGGCAGAGGGCGAAGCAGAATAGGCGAAGTAAAGCAGAGCGTGCGCAACGGCCATGATATCCAACCTCGTTCAACCTGTACCACTGGCAACTATCCGCTGCATTCTTGGAACAACGATGATACGCACAATGCACACATCATCCAATACACTGACCTGCATACATACATTCTTGTTTTTGCTAGCTTCTCAGTAGCAGCTCTTATTGTGGGATGTGACGTTTCTTATACAAATAAATGAGATGCTGAATAAATCAATGAAGAGGTTATGACAGCAGGCCTTGCTTGCTCTTTGCATCCTCTCCAAATTCTCCTAAAGTCCGTATTACGAGATCAATGTTCTCAAGGAAGGAGTTGACAGCTAAGCGCGCAAGTCGGATGGTAAGGCAAGTGAATGTCCTGCAGAGGTCTTCATTGGAAAAATCGGCATGCATTATAGAGCATCTGGAGCATACGCAACAAGTTCATCATTCTCCACTGCCAGCACTCTCTTGACTGCCTGCGCCTGTAGCTCGGGGTCGACCTCAATTACTTGCTTTGCGATAGACGCATGCTTCGGCGACGCGAACGGTATGCGTACGGTGCTTTATAGAAACGACCGTTGAGAATAGTAACAGTAGAATGAAGCTATTGGAGAACTGAAACGTACACGTTGTGCCAGGGGTCTGTGTCGCTGTCAAACATGGTGGTTGAGCACTGAGGGAGTGAGGCTAATTCGAGAGCCGCTCACACACGCGTCTGTCCTCTGACTGCGATCATCTCGAACACAACCTCTATCACTAAATCTTGTGCATCGTTGCGACATCGGCGCCATGCCTCCCAAAGACTCTAAAGCAAAAGATATTTATATCAATCAGTCCTTCATTGACGACCGTTACCCCGTCATCGCGCTGAAAATCGTCTCGGAAACTTATATGAACGACTCTTACATAGACTGGCTCCTGCAGGACGAGATGGACACGAACGCCACGCCAACTCGGTTTGTCGGCATGCATCCGTCGTACACCGAATCTGGCCTTCTTGCCGCCTTGTCGATATGCGTTTCTCAAAAAGTCCTCCTCATAACCGATGTCACGAAATCCTCTTCATCTAAAAAGCGAGCGAAGCCAGCTGCTCCGAATCGTCATGGACTCCGCTGCAAGCTTCTCAACAGCAGCAGCGGACTCTCTATTGTTGCGTTCAACGCGCATGAACTCGTACTGGCCTTGCACAGGGATATGGGCCTGGCATGCGCGCGCGTCGTAGACTTACTCAGCCTGCCTCCGCGAAACCGAGATGTCGTCCAGACCGTCAAAACCGTTACAGGGGCAAGGATCGAGCTTTTCGACGATTCCATTCGCGAGGCTTTCCAGACTACCGTCTATGAGAGAAACAATCAGTATACCCCAGTTCAACAGGCGTGGTTCGCGTGGTTGATCGGCAACCACCCCGAGGTAAAGAAGGATATAGCTGCAATCCCTGTTATTGATAGTTCGGAATTCACAAAACTCGTGCGTCTCCTCTCTTTTAGTCTCTTTTACATCCGCTGATTGGTATTTTCAGGAGTTGGACTTCTTAGCAAAGAGTATGGAGGGGTTTCTTCTTAGAGATCTGAAGAAACCTACGTCGGAAACGTTCGATATCCCTTCCGAGGCCGTCATGTATAAAGGAAACAATGCATCATGGAATCAACAGGTGTATGGAAATAGACTACGGAAATCACCTCATCAGGTAACACTTCAGTCTATATGTGATTCAGAACAATACTGATTTCTTTTGTCAGGTTCTCAAAGTCGCTCTCCATGGACATGTTACTCTTGATGGCACCGTCTCAAATGTTCAAGGGCAAGAAGCAGTGTTGAGGGTCCCATCCCTCAACCATATCATGAATCCGAGTATTCAGTCCGTTACGGTTATGGGCAAACCCCTTCCAACACAAGCCGAACACCAACACAATCTGACGATACTTAAGACTCTGCAGCGAAAACTGCCGCTATTCGATAAACGTTGGACCAAAATTCTCTTCCCGACATCCTCTGCTGTCGACTCACCAGCCGCTGAAAACACATCAAACAAAATGCACAATTTCTCAACTGACAAGACGGACCCAGAATGGACTTCAACTGACGATCCTCGGACTTCTGCTGTTTCCGTCGTAGCACAGACAACCGACACTCCGCAGGAAGATGATTGTCAATGGGTAGCATCAGGAGATGATCCGTGGACGTCGAGAACTGATACCTCTATCTATCAGGCGCGTGAGTCCGGTTCATTATATTCTACAATATTAATGAAATCTTACAAGACTATCATGATGGAAGAATCAGCAGCAGGTAGTTGTGATGCGGTCCCTCCGTATTATGACCCATGGGCTATCAATTTTTCCTGTGTTTCCGATGGATGCTCTCCGACTCGGGCTCTCAAAGATCAACATTTCACCCAGCAACTTGCTTATAAGGGAGCTTTGAATCCGTCACAAAGGCATGCTGTGTATGATATGCTGGACTTCAACAAGGATGTCTCTATCATAAAGGGACCACCTGGCACAGGCAAGACAACTGTTATCACCGCATACATAGCCGAGATATTATCTCAACCCGGAAAAACTGGTTTGGTGATAGCACAGAGTAATGTTGCCATTAAAAATGTTGGAGAAAAACTTTTCAGTTCAGGCATCACCGACTGGACTCTGCTCGTGTCTTCTGAGTTCCTATCAGGATGGTGAGTTTGAGTTGTCATCAACAATCAATGATGTCTGTTAACCTAACCATCTTAGGCATGAACATCTTTATGAGCAGCTACCTCAATCCAATTTGCTTTCTTCATCTGATATGAGCTGCCCTCTACATGCAAGGATCATCCTATGCACTCTCAGCATGCTGAGTAGCAACAAGTTCATCCAACTGACAAGAAAGCTACACATGGAGTTCATTGTTGTGGAGGAAGCCTCACAGATCCCAATGAATAATTATTTGCCAGTAGTTGCAAAGTTTGGAAAACACATCAAGAAAATCAGTTTCATTGGTGATGATAGGCAATGTGAGTCCTCCACTTCTGACTGTTCAAAAGATTGCTAATCCTGCAAAGTGCCTCCATATGCATCAGAGAGCACTGAGTCACTTTATAGTGTGTTTGAGAATGAGCTTCTTCTCAAAGATCTTCACATTGCTCTCTTGGATATCCAATGTATGTGTCTATTTCTTCCCTTTTCCTGTTGATTTTTTTTTTCATGTTTATATTTGATGCTTTTTGACAGACCGCATGCCACCAGCTATAGGCAACTATGTCTCAAAAGAAGTTTACTCCAATCTACTCCAATCTTGGGATGGACACCCAATCCAATCACCTCTCTCTGTCCAGTTTCTGGATATAGATGGTTCAGAGGAGCCAGAAAAGCATAGCTTCAAGGTAATGCATCCTTTTAAATCAGAAAAGCCTAACTAATTATTCTTTCTTAGAATTCTGTAGAGGCCTCAGTGGCTATCTCTATTGCCACATTTCTGGTTCAAAAAGAAAAGGCATTCAAGATTATCACACCTTATGAACCACAGAGGGATCTGCTAGAGCAGAAGCTCAAAGGATCTGGCCTGCCTTGGGCAAATACCTGTTTTACAGTGGACTCTTTCCAAGGCATGTGATCTCATCTCCATCTTCAATTTAATTTATTGTTGATCTCCTTGTTAGGGAATGAGGGTGATTATATCATCATATCCATTGTTAGAACAAAATCAGTAGGGTTCTTGCAGGACCTCAGGCGGTCAAATGTCATGCTCTCAAGAGCCAAGAAAGGCATGTTTGTCTGTTCTAACCAAAGGTTCCTGCAGAGCCCAGGTGCCAGGCATACACTTATAGGAAAGATGGCAGAGGAGTGGGCTGAGATAGAAGGGGGTTGGATCAAGGACAGGAAGATGCTAGCAGAACAGCTGCACATTGATTAAGCTGGCACAGAATTTCATTTCCAATTATCTCAACATCATATGTATTTGAAAAAACAACTAAACCCTAACAAAAATGTAAAAATATATTTAAAAGCTATAATCTAGATTTAAGTGCATCAAGGCATGCTGGATTGGCAGGTGAGTTGAGAAGAAGAGACCTCATCTCATCTAAAGCAGAGAAAATGGCATTCTTGAAACACTCTGTTGATGTTTCTCTACATGAAAACTTAGACTCTATTCCAAACTTGATAGAGTCAGGTCCAGCAAGATCTGACAGAGGTTGCTGATTCAGCAGTGACACAAAAGGACAGCAGAGTGGACATACAATTTATACCATAGCCATCAAGATAAGGAGAGCCGAAGCTGTCAGAAATTTTCCAGTTTCTGATGAGATTCAAGTAGTAGAAGAATCATGAACAGTGCTTACCCGGTACCACGGAAGTATGTCCCCGCACTCAGACCACTCGTACTCAGCTTCCACTCTTGGCTTTGGCCGAGAATATCATCCTCGAACAGAGGACACGTTTCGTTCACTTCCATGACGAGGCGCAGCCCGAGTAGATGTCGATCGATGCCTTTACCGGTAGCTGCAGCCTTCGTCAGTCGCCCATGCATCTTGACAGCATGCCGTAGTAGGGCAAGCCGAGTTTCAGCCTATAATTGTATGAGTAAGTATACACCTGTCGTAAATTGATAACATACCGAAGTAGCAGGGTCACACATAGCGAGAACAAACCGTCGAGATTCTGTTGTCAACGTGCGAATGGTCTCCGTGCGGCCATGAAGGAATAGCCTGGTCAACGCCGTCTCGTATGTGGCAGTGAACGACCCTCGACTCCGATACCATGCAAGCTGCATTGCCATCTGGATGTACGCGTCCGGTGGGAGGAGAGCTTCGGGAATAGGTGTTAAAATAAGCACTTGACATCGTACGAAGTAACAAAACGCACCAGTATTTTTGATCCAGTCAGTCCCATAGTCCGTAAACCACAGAACGTCGTCGTCAGAGTCTGCGATGACACACTTCGCTCGACCTTCCGCCTCCGCGCACTGTCGAACTATATGTTCGTCGACTACCCACTCCAGGCGTTCCCAATATCGAGGCTCTGAAGGTGAGCTACACGATGCGAAGGGCTCTAATGGCGTCCACTCCGTGTCAGACTCGATATCTGCCGCGAGCGAATAGTCGGCGACAATGCTTGGTACGAGCGCGTCGACCGGTGAGTGCTCGCCCATCATGCCTGCCCGTGCATTGTTTTCGACAATCAGTGTGATACCTTTATCGAACCACCTATTGCGCGCGTTGAGGCCTGAGCGAACGTTGTGCAGATGTGACTTGAGCTCGGAAGGGTCTGGGTCAGGAGTCTCGTAAACGTAATGGTCCAAGCTGAGCGCCATTAGGCAGCCTTCAATGATTTGCAATGCCTTCTCGTTAGTAGGGGAAAGCTGCGCAAGATAACTGTAGTTCTGTTAAAGAATAATAGCATTGGTAAGACCAGCTTAAACTTGGGAACTAATATTACTTGCCGTTGCCCAATTATCCCTACCGTCAGAAGTCAAGACGCCAATTGGCGAAGCTCTTTCTCCAGATGCTAGTCTGCTTTCTGCGTCAAGGACGATATTGCGGATCCGCTTTTCGAGCTCGACGTGACCCACATTTGTCCTTTCAGCGTCGTAAACATCAATAGCATAAATCCAGTCATGGAGCATAACCATCACTTTCTTCTGAGAGGAGGACGAGGACTGAAGTGCCGAAAGGCAGTCACAGCCTAGTTGCGGTATCCTGCATACATTGAACATCCTCGGAACGGTGTCCCGCATCCATAAGCCGGTGCGTGTGGTATCGGAATACAGCTCTTGACTTCAAGTTTGTCGGCATTTTTTCTGGAAAGGTAGACGTAGCACTAGACTCACGATTCTAAACGCTCTTTGAACTCAAGCGTCCTGCTTAGTAGCCATGCAGCCCGACGTATTTGCCAGCCGTTTATCCCCGCGTGCTTAGTCCCCGAGTCTTTTGTGTTCCGCAAACGCTTCGATACGCTAAGGTCTTCCTTGTATGCCAACCACCAATTCGAGTTGATGAGCAACGGCGCGCGCCCTTCGAGGTAGGCCTTTTTCAACCAAAAATTGTCATCTAGCCAATTAAACCGTGAATTCTTGTCGAGTTCTATATAAAGAGGCGGTAAGTATTTTACCGACAGAATTAGGGGTGTGAATAGTCCTACAGACCGACCTATGAGGCGCTCCTGCAGTGTCTTTCCTAGACCCCGTTCGAACTCATCCGCCAAAGCAACACGCGTACGCATGGCCTCGCTAAACGAGGGTCCTCCATGCGCTTCGTCTTCCAGGAGGAACGGCTCGAGCGATTGAAGGTATCGGTCGAGCGTGTCGCGAAGCCGGGGAATGGGTAAACGCGGGAGGCGCAGAGGCTTTGAGCTCGTACTTGGGGATACGTCCGAGAAATGCCTTTTGGACATGAATGGAGCAGGCCGAGAGAGTCCCAGTTTCCTTGAGAGCATCGCCTGGTGGGTTCCCAACCAAGATGAGTTGTTGGGGAGAACTCGACGCTAGGAGCAAGCAACAATTCGTTTCTGCGATTCGAAAACTGTCTAGACAGCTTATAGTCCGAGATTACACGTCCCAATCCAGGCTCACAGAGCCTTGAAATGCAGAGAAAAATGTGTTAGAGACAAAGAGACACATAAATCTGTGCTCGAATCGTCGACTCGTCGACGCGCTGAGCAAGAAACATCCAGAAATTTTGAAGTCATCGCCGCGTGACGTCGATCTTTCTTTGTCTTGTACCACAACCTCCCGCTCACCATGGCCACACCTTTCCTCGTCGGTATCGGCGCCATTGGCGCAGCGCTCATCGGCCGCCAGGTCATGCGCGCAGGGGCCCGGGGCGCAGAGCAGTTTGCGAAGGGCGGCTTCAAGGCAAAAATGGACCGGAAGGAGGCCATCGCTATCCTCGGCTTAAAGTGTGTCTCCTCTTTCTTCTCCTCGAAGTTATTTTTCTGATTCTACTGAACTTGTTTGCTGATATGATTGTGATTTTTTCTGCAGAGACACGCCAGCGCTGCGTACGAAATTGAAGGACGCGCACCGGCATATCATGCTCGCAAACCACCCCGACCGCGGCGGCGCACCGTATCTCGCGAGCAAAATCAACGAGGCGAAGGACCTGCTCGAGAAACTCGAAGGAAAAGGACGATAGCTCCTGCACACTTCCCGACATTCATGAGAGGTTCGTACTCTATACCTCGTCTTACAAGGCTTGCACGACCTGACTAATGTTCCGATTTCCCTAGTTTTCTTTAGGCTTGGGTTGTAACTCTGTAACTTATCCAGCTCTCGCTGCCGTCTAATTTGCATCACGGACCTATGTCACCATAATAACCAAGAAAATGCAGTACACAATCCCTATTCTACAATGAGAAGAGGTTGGATCACCACCGCCAGGAGCCCTTCCCGTACGCATTGAACGCAACGCCTCGCATGTTCCACGCACACACTCTCTTCTGAGCCTCCCCCCTCTCATCCCTCGCCCAGCACAGAAGCGTGGCCTCCCGCTTGCCACCCGCCTTCTCCACTACCACCTTCGCCCCCTCTACATCAAGCACACATTCCCAAAGCGTCCAGCTCCATTTTCCCTCCTGGTAGGTGATCGTTGCGTCCACCCATTCCTCCTCTGAACCCTCCGGAGGCGCTATGGTGACGTGTACGCTAGCAATCTGCCTTCCCTCTCCACCATTGCCCATCGCATAGCCCTTCACTCGCACTCGCCCGTCTTCGCCCTGAACTTGACTAACACTGGCAATGGCAGAGTTCACGGGTAGTGCATTAATCGCGGGGACCGTGTCCTAAAGTGGAGCGGCCTGCTCGGCCGTCGTGCAGTCCGGCGGGAGCACTTTGTAGTCCCGTTGCTGGTAGAAGCTCGGCGACTCCGCTCGAGCGACGGTTATGCGGTCAACCCATTTCACCCAGCGCGCACCTGTGTATCCCGGGACTACAATACGTAGGGGGTAGCCATGATCGGGAGAAAGGGACTGTGAGTTCATCTGCACCGATTTTAATAACGCAAGTAAATCATTAGTTTAAGACATTGAAATATATTTTGCAAGTCGAAACGTACGTCAAGCGCAAGTAAGACATCCCCCTCAGGATCTATCGCCTTGCTGAGTGGAATCGAACCGCCATAGTACGGATCATCTTGGCAAGCCGACACATGCGAAGCGAACCATACATGCAAGCCCTCCATCGATCCAGATGCGTCGATACCTGATCGGAGGAGAACGTCACGCAGGCGCACGCCGCCCCAGAGGCAATTCGCGATAACGCCGTTGTCCCAAGTAATGCCTTCCACAGGCTTTATGTCTGCCATTTCTTTTCTGAGGTTCCCTGCACACTATTCGCATGATAGCATTAACAACATTGTGAGACAGTTGAAGATGTAGAATGAAGGGCCGGAACACACCTGAAGCGCAGCGACAACCTCGACATATGCGAAATCCTCTTTCAGATCCTTAAGCTTGAGTTCCAACGGGTTTCGAACGAGCTCATCGACAACGTCTATCGTTACAACATAGGTTTCGTCGTCCAGTTCAAAAACCGGACCTAAAATTAAACAAAACAACAAAATGAAATCAATAGAATTGGGCAAATGAACTTCACCCTTCATGCTGTTCCAGGCGTTGAGGACACGTACTATGATTCCGACAATAAATCAACTCCTCCGGAGTGTATTTGAACTTAATGAGCGCAGAGGCGGGCGGCTCGGCGTTAAACGGCTGCGCACCGCGCACGATCAGCCCCTCAGCGTGCGGGACCTCTCGACTAAATTCCATGTCTGGTTTGCCCATTACATTATTTGAAATCTGCAGATTGTTTCAGGTCAAAGTGTTGAGTCCGAAGCCGGTGGTGGTGAATAGCCAAGATGATGAGCGGGTGGAGAGGCTGCAATGCATCGACGTCGAGCGGCAGCCCGACATGCGTTCGCTTCCGTGCAGCGGCGTTTTCCATGGGTGTACTGTGATTTTTGCAATCCTTTTTCGAGTTTCTTGCTACAGCGAACATTGCAAGAAAACGGTAATCGAGTAGACTGAGAGAAAGAATATTGATAGCATCGACTCAACTAGATCTATGAATAAACTTATAAAGAGCCTTCGCCCGAGATGACGCCATCGCTTCCCACCACAACCACCGCAATTTTCTAGAAATAAATTGGCTTTTGACTTTCGAACCGTTCGTCGAAACGTTCAGCATGAAAAAAAATTGCGATTGGAAGGATGTATACATTGAGAGGAGATAGGAGGACGCAACATCGTAAAATACACGGAAGTGACAGTATTACTGCGAAAAGAAAAAGAGCCTGAGGACGCAAGGAATAAACACACTGCAAAAATTGAAGGTCGTCTACGATGCAATGCTCAATCTTCTTCGAAGAACACAGATGTCGGTCCGCTGCACGAACTAGAGTCAGAGCAGAGTCACCGTGCCGGAAGCATATAGCTACTCACTATTTCGTCTTGCCCTAGAACAAGGAAAATATCAGTAAGCAATGCATTAGAATGAACTTGTAGCAGTCGAAACGCACATCTTCCTCCCACTTGAGTCTAGCTTCCATTCCTCCCAATGTAATAGTGATCTCTATCTCGAGGAGCATTCTCCAAAAGCAGCTGATTTCCCCTGTAATGAGTGACTCTGGCCGACACAAGTTCGACAAGTCGGCTCGTATGGTGCATACGAGACGAAACAGATCTATGGGATTCCACGCTGTTAGTGAACGGAAGCAAAGTGACTAAGAAGCGTCGTCACCTTCGTTCTCGTCATACCATTGCGGTGCAGGAAGCTCGCCGCGGTAGCAGTACAATTTGACCTCGGCCATAGCATTCTCCTTCGTGAGCACTTGACGCTGATGAGCCTTTCGAATGACGAGCTCGCCCTTGACTTCAGTATTCTAAGAGGAATACAACAGTAACTGAACAAATTTGTACAGAAAGTGATGCAGACTTGACGACACTTGCCCTGAATGATATGGGAATGAATTTTGAAGGAACCAACATTCTACCGTCCGGGCCTTTGACGTTCAGATGCCCACGCCTCACATGCTCGGGATCATACGGTGAATATGGTATGCGACAGACAGTGCCGTACGTACACTTTGTGACATGACCGCACGCCGCTTGATGCATTAAATAGGACACACTGCCATCGGCAACAGCTTTCGACCTGCACACAGAATTCGTGAATCGGTGACCCTGTCTAATAAAAGGGTTGTATCCGGAAGCTTACAGGTCAATGTCCGGACGATGGACTGTGATAGCACTTCTTGCCAAGCTTTGCTTTAACTTCTTAAACAGCCAAGGGCTCGCACCGAAACCTCCGACTAACCATACAGGCTGTGAAAAAGAGTGAATATCGTGACATCCAAAAACGAATAAGGGGATAGATTACCATAGGCTTTCCTCCGCACAATGCTATTTGCTGTTTGATAGAGGCAAGTGCTTTACTGACGGAGTGCTCAAAGCAGTCGGAAAGTTCGGTCCTACGACACGATACCATGAATTACAAGCAGGTCAGTTTTTTTTTTTTTTTCAGGTACAGCGAAAAAAGCTCACCCATTTAGCCTCAGCGAGCCCTTCCGAATCCCGAGATTAGGATTGCTCTCTGCCCGGCTGCCAAGGCGCAGCCAACTAATTTTCGTAGAGTCACTGAACTCCCTTTTCGCTGTGTACTCAAAGGCATCTCCTATGATGTCGTCCAAACTGTCCCGATTGTCGTATCGTGATCCTCGAAGTTTCTCTACTCTGGATATTAAGACATGCAGGGACTGCTCACGAGCTCGGTGACGCACTCTCGAGAAGATCTCGCGCCCGCGCGTTAACAGATACTGATCCAGAAAAACAGCCTGTAGAAAAGAAGAATACATTATTATTCAAGATTGAAGCCAGTACTAAAGAAGATACAAACAAATAGAGGGTGCGAGTTCTTCGAGACGCAGAGGTTCAATTTTGCTTATTTCATAGGGTGTCACTTGCAGAGTGCTTCCACCTGCATCGCAAAGAATGAATCGGTAACTGGGCTAGATGGAAAGAGCGCAGATGAGTACTAGATTGAGAGGCCCGCGTAGCTGCAGAGATTGTACCGAAGTATCAATTGGAAACTGATCATCGATCAAACAGGAGAAGACGCTAGCCTCGCCTTCAGATATGAATCTGACACGGGCATGGTCCTCATAAGAATCGGCTATGAGGCCGCCAAGAATTGCCGCTTGACACATGCGTTGCTGAGGCACACCATCCCACCCATTCGGTAAGCTGAGGACAAAATATCTCTGAAGTTTGACTTCTTCCCAGAGATCATTCCCATCTGCGTAATGCGTCCTGATGAAGTTGGCAGTCTCCTCATAAAGATAGCGTAGGAAATCGCCCATGACTTCTACTGCTGTCCTGGATGGAGGCAGAAGGCCAACGTTAACATCTGATACGTCAAATTCCAGATCAGAAGGCCTTAAGTGCATCTTAAACCTTTGTTCAAGCGGTTCCTCAAGTTCAGCGTGATAACAAGTGCAACGGATCAGACGCACCGCTCGACCTTTGTCCACTCCTCAAACTCAGCATTATTTATTGCAGTTTCTGTGACAGCTGACGCTCCAGCCACCATCAGGTCCCCATCTCTGTCGTAGTACATGATTGACGGAATCTTGCTGTCTCCCGAATTCTGATCTGTGAACCTACGGAAGCTTGACTTCAACGAGGATTGGAAGTAATGCGATTCAGCTGACCTTGTCACTGTTTGGAGACTAGGAGTCCGGTTGGGCCATAGAAGTGCAAAAGAAACACCGCTTGACGTCGTTCCAACATCGATTCCTAGGATAATACCTGGAGTTTGTGGTTCAAACGACGAATTTGAGCCAGCGAGGTCCATAGTAGGTTCAATTCACTCCGAGATCGTTGAAAACCAAGAAGGATTGGATTAATTCCAACTCGTGCATTGCATTTCGTACTTGAGGCAGGCATGAGGAGCATGAGAGAGTTTGAAACGAGTCGGCAAACGCGTGAAGGGCGTGCAGATCACGTGATCGTAAAGACCATCCTTGTCGAAAAATATGATTTCTCTCAAAATCTCCGGCACAGGGGTTTCGTAGATTATTGAAAGTTCTAGAATGTAGACACAGCGAGACATAAGTGAGTCGAGAGTGTGACATGCTGTTCGAGCTATAGTGAAAACTGGTGTAGACCTCGTTGCTGTACGTTATTATTACTGGGCTATATATATGTAAGTGAGATGAGAAGAATCCTCATTTCGCTCAAAGCCGACAGTGTGGTATCTGACTACCGAGAGCCGACGTTGCCAGCTTTTTACACGTGAAAGTTTTGAATAATAGAAGAATTATGGTGGTGCTCACTCGGTACCACGGAAGTAGTCCCCTGCACTCGGGCCACTGGGGCTCAATTTCCACTCCTGGCTGTTGATGAAAAAAAGTCCTCGAACAGTGAAGGAGAGTCGACGCCTTCCATAATGAGTCGAAGTCGGAGCAGGTGCCTATCAGCGCCTTTCCCGGTAGCTGCTAATTCTGTCAGTCTTCCGTGAGTCTCGACAGCTTGTCGCAGCAGAGCATTTCGCATCCCAGTCCGAAACTTGTTGAATTCCGACACATAAGCCGGGATTCGACAAAGATACAGGAGCATCAGGGCCACACATGGTGAAAAAAAACTGGCGAGAATCTGTTGACAACGTGCGAATAGTCTCGGTGAGGCCTTGGAGGAAAATGCGTTCTGAGCACTGTTTTCGTACATGGCAGTAAATGATCGGCGAGTCCCGATGCCTTGCAAGCCTCATCTTCATCTGGATGTACAGGTCCGGAGTGAATAGAGCTCCCAAGGTTGACATCGATGTAAGCACTTGATGTTGTATGAACACGAGACGCACCATTGTTTTTAATCCAATCGCTTCCATAGTCCATAGATTACAGGATATCATCATCAGAGTCTGCGCTGGTAGTCTTCGCTCGATCCTTCGCCTCTGCATGTTCTCGGAACACATGTTCCTAAAACACCCAATCCAGACGTCCTAACCTCGGGGCCCCGCACATGAGCTGTATGACGCGAAGGGCTTTAAAATGTACCCACTCTGAGTCGGGGTGAGTAGCCTGCGACAACCTGAGTACCTGGCGGCGATATGGGCAATCAAGGGAGGCGCAAAGGCTTTGAGCTCGATCTCGAGGACACATTAGACACGTCTTTCTTTGATATGACTGAGAGGGGGGGGGGGAGAGAGAATAGTTCAGTGTCCTTGAGAGCTTCGCTTGATGGGCTTGAGCCTGGACGATAGCTCTTTAATGTGAGTTCGGCGTTAGAGGTGGGTGAACCCCGCAAGGAACATATCAATATGCTCCTTCCAAAGTCACGATATCTCCTCAGATTCAGCTTCAAGTGATTGGGCTAATAACGAAGGAAGTGTTTATGTGTCATCCAATACTTTGTATGAAGTTTGGTGCCTGAATCCGAAATCGTTTTTAACCTTGGCTTTCGGACGCAAACTTCACTCAAACGAGCATTAGCATACCAAGTTCGACAAGTACTTGAACGACAGGTTAGTTCGAAAGTATTGGCTTTTATTTATGCTCAAACACATACTGTTCTTAGGAGTACTCTTCTCCCATCAGGCCGACTCGTACTGTGCGACATCCAACAAATGTTTTCTTCCACACAACTCATTCTGGCGGAGTACCCTTTAAAAGGGCTTGATGGATCGCGTGAGAGACGATGCAACTCGATGCACATCCATTCAATGAGTTATCGCCGTCAATTACTATTAGAAAAACTTGATTTACGGAAAAGGCTCACAAGCTTCGGTTTTGAATGAACTCCTTTGTTTTTTGTTGCAGCAGAATGGAAGCCTACCCTGTCGATTCCGCTTTCGAACTTCCAGAGGTAGGGATCTCTAGTTCAAATTGTTGGCAACTCGACATCCGGGAGTTTGATATCCTGAAATTTATGGCAACAATCGAGTACCAGTCAAATTTAACCATCGACCGCTGTGTTAGAGCTACCGTTATTGCACCGTTCGACCGTCAAATCATCCATTTCTTATCGCCCTCTTTTCGATGTATCCTAACAATTCCGTGTTGCTTGAATTCATTTAGACGATAGGATTTTTATTGCATCGGGTGCAATTCAGGAGAGCGTCCGTCCAGAGTCGACGACGTGACCGTCGACGAATTTAGGTCATGTGATACGACCGGTCCGTTCAAATGTTTCTTCTCTTCTGCAGCTTTTGAACTTCTGCTTCAATTATCGACGGATGCTCACAAAGCAATTGAAAACATCTCCTTCTCAAGATAGACCAACTTCTATACTAGTCGATGTGGACAATTTTATTAGGTTTTTGGTCTATTTTGGACATTTAGATGGCCTCCGGGTTGTAATTCGATCTAAAGCTATCGCTCTGCTGCTTGTCTCCGACGTTCGTCAATTCTTCTCTGAAGCAATGCTTTAAAACCGATGATATTGATGATGTAGTAGCTCACCTGCTTGAATGCAAGTCAAGTCGTACCATCGTCTTGCGTGGCACGCTAAACACCTTCCGAGTAAGCCGAGAGTCCTCGTCCACTTCTTTACAGCCAACAAGACTCAGAAGTGCAATGGAGCTCTGAGATAGAGTCTCATGACATACCCCAACTACACTCCCATCATCCCCACCGTGGGAAAGTCGCTCTGAGACCTTGCCCCGTCGACGACAAGCGATCCCTCCATGCATCCTCGCAGAACCGCCCTCCGTTTCAACCGTGTCCTCGACCGCATCGCATCCGCGGTCTTGGATCTCAGATCGTCCCTGGCGTCGCCATTGTGCCGCCCGTTAACCCTTTATCGCGCCTTGCCCTGTCGCCGACGCCACAGCCGTCGCCGGGCAGGCAATAAACATACATCGCCTCCCATCGCGCCTCCTGCCGCAGTTGGGAACTCACCTATCGCTAGTTCGCCGACCCCATCGGTCGAAATCATTACCGAAAACCCCGCCTCAACCGACCCCTATCTCGAATATGCCCTACAGTCTTTATGGGACAATGCTTATGCCTATAATAACAGACTCCCATATCTCCCCGCACGGCCTCTACCGTCCCGCCGTCATGCCGCTCGCGGACGTCTTAACCCTTATGCCCACCCTTTTACCCCTAACGCCCCTACTACGGGCCCTCCTCCACTTCGTACACCAGCCAACCCAGACGAGAATTCTGTAGAGTACTGGTTATCTTTCCCTGATCCAAGCCTTGACATGGGCCATCACTCGTATTAGTACTGTTTCTTGTGTTTCGATTTCTAGGCAGCACGACAGCTGTTTTCTGGGAGTATGTCGTAGGGTAGCAGCACATCATATACCCAACTACACGTGCAGCATGGTCCTGTGCGCGTTTACTACCCGAGTCTGCTATCTCAATACCATGCAGGTGCGCATGATGTGGGAGAGCACCTTCAAGTCCTTATAGCATTCAGATTCAAAGCAGTCGAGCAGCCAAGCCCCAGACTCTCAGCCATGCTCCCCAGAAAATCTTCTTCTTCCTTTCCTTGTTTGTAGGTGCCCCCCTTGCGTGGGCAGCGCCCAACCGCCTAGTAGTCAAGACGACTTCGGGGACGTTTCAAGGCGTTCTCACAACTAACGGAACGGAGCATTGGCTCGGGATTCCTTTCGCGCATCCTCCGGTCGGAAACCTCAGATTCAAGGCCCCCGTTCCGATAACGACCGCTCCAAAGGAAATCCAAGATGCGTCGACTTTTGGAGACGCTTGCCCTCAACAGCCTGCCTCGCTTGGTGCTCCTATGGGCGAAGACTGCTTATATCTAAACATTTGGCGTCCGGACGGCACATCTCCTGAAGAGAAACTGCCCGTCTTGGCGTGGATTTATGTGAGTAAAGCAATTATTTTACCGAGTAATTCTGGTCTGACTTCATAATACAGGGAGGACAATGGACATCGGGGTCAGTTTGCCGACTTTGACCACAAACTTCGAGCTAAACATTCTGTAGAGCCGCTTCGATTCATACATACGATCCTACTCGTTGGTGTTCTCATTAAATTCATTGCCGAATGCTGCTTATGTAAACCATTCAGGTATCATAAATCAAAGTGTCGCGAATGGAAAGCCCTTGATCTTTGCTTCATTTTGGGTGCCTACCTTTCGGTGTCGATCGTACGTTGCTTCCTGACCAAAACATACGCTTTAGCAATTATCGTATCAACACCTTCGGCTTCGTGAGTAACAGTATTGCTCTTCTCCTCGAGTTATTGTGCCTATGTCTCAGCTGGCAAGCTCGCATGTTGCACCCCAAGATCTTAATTCTGGTCTGCACGATCAGCGAATGGCACTGCAATTTATCCAAGAAAATATAGCCTCATTTGGAGGCGATCCAAGCAAGGTAGATTTTGTCGCATTATAGATTTCCTTGACCCTGACTGTCTTTCAATTATCTAGGTTACGATATGGGGCCAAGTGAGAACTGAGAACAACAACCCTTGTCTCTTGATTTTTCCATTGACGGTGTTTCTCAGTCAGCAGGTGCCGGCAGCGTTCTGGCGCACATTGTCTACCCGGCAACGCAGCCATTATTCCGCGCTGCCATGGCAGACTCTCTTACGGGTCCTTTGTGAGCATCATTAATCCAGATCGATCAATCTCCAACACAACTAAATCACACTTTACAGCAAGAGTGAGCCATATGCTTTCCAATACGATGAACCGGGGAAGCCATTCGCGCGCCTTGTGGGAAATCTTGGGTGTCCCCTCAGTTCTGAGTCAATCGCATGCCTTCAAAGCGTTCCGTTCGAGGTGAGGACATGTTATTTACCTCCGGAGACCGAGGGAACCTCCGCTTACGATGACGAACTTAGACGCTTCTGAACGTGAGTAATGAGATGATCGGCGCGACATTGAATTCCCAGCTATGGGAGCCGGCTGTCGGACCGCCTGGGAGCTTTGTAGAGGAGAGGGCTTCAGCAAAGATCTCTTCCGGGAACTTCTTACACATCCCGTTCCTTGCTGGAACCAATGTGAGTCCTATCGACTTCTCACTTACAGTAGCTCTCTCGTCCGTTGTTTCTGACGACATATCGCGACTGCCAGCTCAACGAGGGAGCGAGGTTCAGTACTACCCTTCTTAACATCACGCATCCCGGCATGACAGAGGATGAGGCTCTCGACACCTTCATCGGAAAATTGATCCTGGACAACCGTAACTTGACGTCAGACGTGCTGGACAAGATCAACGCATTCTACCCTGCGAACGACCCAGCTAACGATGCTCCGTTCAATACTGGGGACTCGTTGTTCGATAGAGCTTCAGCTTTCTATGGAGACAACATGTTCCTTGCACCTCGAAGGTTCTTTTTCGACAGAGCAGCGTCCGTGCAACCGCTGTTTGCGTACCATTTTAGAGAATTTATTCCGGGTAATAACGTGACTCTCGGAGGTGTGTGCCCACCATTCAGTTGTGTATCCGTACAACTGTTAAACAATAATGCTGCAGTCGCTCATGCATCAGAATTGGCCCTTCTCTACGGCCCTGTCCCGACTGCACTTGAGGATGACTTTGCAAATACTATGCTGGATTTCTACATCAACTTCATTTCGGATATGAATCCTGGCGGTGAGTCGCTTGATACTCACCAGCTCTGATCGCGCATTCTGATACGCTATTTCAGCGTCTTGGCCAAGGTTTACTTCGGAGGGGAAGAAAGTGCTACAACTTATGAGAAATAATATCACAGCTATCGATGACGGTGAGCTGCTGTCAACTGTGATGAACGACTAAGTGCTGATCTGGATGAATTTCAAGATTTCAACCTCGAAATGACGGATTTCTTGAACTCGGCAAAGGTTCTCAACGAGATAGAAAAATGAAGTCCGAAGGGTTCTGGGTGTTCCTCTGGAACAAATTCAAAAGATGTACTCGATTTATAGAAACAGGTTGCGGAAGATGTTACAAAAGATGCGGTTACATATACAATGCGGATCGAATTTGGTGAAGTAAACGCTGGACGCTTCAATACGATACAGAACCCACTGAGGTTGAAAGAGATAAAGGTTGAAAAGCACGATCGAATCCAAAGAATACCAGACGGCGAATGGCCGAAGGGTGCTGTGCTGACTATTGTGCACCAGAGACAGCTTGGCTTACCTATCAAGACTGCAAATGTAGCATTTCAGTCGTCGTAGAAAATGGTCGCAGGTCCGCTGAACGACGAAATTAGTGTGTACAAACCCTGGGTACTAATACTTACTATTTCGTCTCCCCCTGAAAAGGTTATGCTTGTCAATCCCAGAAGGCTACCTCGGATAGCGAGTTGCAAATACGTACATCCTCAACCCACTTAATTCTGGCCTGTAATTCAGTCAAACCAAACAGGATCCCGACTTCAATCTCAAGCTTCCAGAATTTCTTGCCATTGTGCGTGCGAAGCATCGAAGGACGACATAACCGTGAAAGATTAGCTTTTATGCTGCACACATGATGGAACTTGTCTATTCGAAGAGACTTCAGAGACAACCCTATTGACAAAAAGTATAGTTGGACATGCCTTCGTTCTCATCATACCAATTAGGAACAGGATCTTCGTCGTCATAGCCAAGTACAGCGACTTCAAAAGTCGCACTTTGCTGTTCTTGAACATTACTAGTGTAAGGTCTCGCGAAATGCTCCGTCGCATTCACTTCGGTATCCTGGAACATGCATTCCAGTTCATCGAGTCCTCCGCCCTCATGTTCAGTCTTGTGACTGTGATCTTACCTTATTGACAATGATATCGAACTTTCCCGGTATCGTTTTGTCGCCATCCAGGTCCGTATAACTGAGGTGCCTGCGTCTGCGATGCTCAGGGTCAGATGTTCGATAAGACGTGGCGCATACAACTCCAAATGTGCTCCTAGTGACACGACTGGTTATCGTATTCTCTAGACTATACAGAACGTCGCCATGCGCGACGGCCTTTGACCTGTGATTCAAGCGAAGTCAGGATTATATTTGGTCAAAGAGCCAATAGAGAATCCATAACTTACAGCAAATCAGTATACGGACGACTAACGGCAATACCATCACGTTCTAATCCATCTTTCAGCTTCTTAAAGAGCCAAGGACTCGCTCCAAACCCTCCAACAAGCCACACAGGCTACACTAGAAGATTGGTTTCCTGATTACGCTTTATGAGACTGAGGTCTTACCATCGCTTTACTGCCACAAGTAGCTATCTGGGCCTTGATAGATTTGAGCGCTTCAGTGATAGAGAACTCAAAACAGCCTGCGAGATCCATGCTGCGACAATGAAAGACAAATTAGCAATATCAGCACGGTTTGGATCACGAGAATGTACTGAACTCACCCATCTAATCGTAAACGGCCCCTTCGGATACCAAGCTGCGCGTTGGTTTCACTGAGATTACCAACTTGAAGCCACGATATTCCTGTCGCGTCCCGAAACGCCCTTTTCGTCGAGTTCTCAAATGCGCCATCAATCAAATTATCTAGTAGCTCCGGGTTGTCGTGTTGTGATCCTCGTAGCTTTTCTGCAACGAAGACTCGTACCGGAAGATGGTTTGGTAGGTAATTGGCTTACCTCGAATAAGTTCCCTTGCCTTGATGTTAATGAATACCGAGCCCGCAAAGCGACCTAGGATAAGTCAGCATTCAGCTAGGAGTTATCGAATAGTTGACGAACAATCAGATGAAGTCAGCTCTTTAAGGCGCAGTGGTGAGGAATTTGTAACTTCATAGGATGTCATGTCGAGGGTACCTCCGCCCGCATCAGCGATAATGAAGCGATAGCCGGGCTGTATGTGTGGAGACATGTTGTAAGTAGTAGACTCAAACATATTGATTCCTATGTCACACACTTCGAAGTTGGGAGGGCAGAGACCTCCAGCAAGGCAGGAAAGTGCACTGGCCTCACCCTCCGAAACGAACCTAACCCTTGCGCGCCCGGCTGTGCTGTCTTCTATCAAGCCCCCGAGTATTGCTGCCTCTCGCATGTATTGCTGTTGCAAGCCAGCCCATCCATTTGGATGGCTCAACACGAACGTTGTTCGATCCGAGACTTTCTCCAGAAGTTCATCTCCGTCCGTATGACGGTCTTCTATGTACTTGATGGTCTCCAAATAGAGATACCCAAGAAAGTCACCCATAACTTGAGTCGCGGTCTTTGATGGAGGTAACGAGCCCAAGTTCAAGCCATGCGTGTTGATATTCATACCAGATGGTCTCATATGCATCTTGAAGCTTAACGTGGGAAATCAAAAGGAGCGCTGCGATGGAGGATTGGCAAGCGCACTATTGTACTTTGAACCATCCTTCAGATTCCACCTCAAAATCGATACTCTCTGAAACAGCCGCTGCGCCAGCTGCCCTCAGCACGTCATCCTCATCGTAGTACATGATCGAAGGTATCTTGCTATCACCCGACGTCTGATCTGTGAACCTGCAAGACCACGATCAAAGTCAGCAGTGGAACGAATGTAGTTCTGCTCACTCTGTCACAGGCTGAACCTCAGGAATCTCACCAGGTCTCAGAAAGGCATAGCAAACACCACTAAACGTTGTGCCGACGTCAATTCCTACGATGAGCTCGGTATCTTGGCCTTCATGCGGTTGGGGGTTCAGGAGCCGAAGTTTCTGTAGAGTGCTCATAGATGATGAAAAGCTGAGTATCACACAACAGTAGCAGAGACTCAGAGAGGCGAGGGATAAAGAACAAAGGTCCAACGACTCGGATGTGCGTCAATACTAATAGGCGCTACCTGCCTAAAAAGGACTGAAACAAGCTTTAAGGATTCCTGGAAGCCGTGCGTGGAGTATGCCGCGCGCGTTAGACGTGTTCGTCGATTGGCCACATAGCTCAGGCTCATACATGCACCATACATGGGATTGTTTCGCTTCATTTTTGCTTCTGCTCTTGGTATATTCTTCCCGCTGAATCGGTTCTATAAGCCATTGAGGTGAGCGTGTGCAGGCATGCCAATAAGTACTAGGAAGTTGAAGTCCGGTCAACAGGGAAGAGGGAGATGCAGAGACAACAAACGCGCATATTGAGAGGAGCAGAGCAAATAACCCACTCCAGTCTTCATATCCTCAGCGGCGGTCACAAAGGCGTCCCAATTCTTCGCCAAAAATCCGCAGAGATGATGCAGCGCACAATGGGTATGTTCTGCACATTTCTTTTGATGAAACACAACTGATCAAATTACCTGACTTCGGATATTTTTGGCACCATAACATGAGCTTTGATAGCATGCAGAGCAAACTCTCATGGATTCTGAACCCTTTCTGGGGGAGAGATGGGCGTCGGAGAGTGGGCAAGACTCGGGTTGATTTGGAAACTCAAGATGAACCGCGCATTCACGACGATCGTAGCAGACGCCTGTTTCAAGACAGACTCGACCTTTGTGCAGAAACCGACATAATCAAAGAATGTGAGGCACTGAACGATAAAATCGTCAATACGGTCCTATCACTCGTCGATGAATGGTCTCAGACACCGACAGTGTCTCGTAGGTGTCAAAGTCCTACGCCACTACTATTGACCACAAGGGATCAAGAATACTTGCAGACCGCCTTCGGAGTTACGCTCTTTCATTTGATCAGGCATTCAAGGTCATCGCCGCCTTCCACTAACCTTCAAGATCGGGTGACAGACGCGCTTCAAGCGTTGGCAGTCTTCATTTCTTTCCGTATCATCTCGCAGACATTCTGTCCAGGTCTTTCTCAAACTTCCGATGTCGAAATGCAAGAGACTTTCAAGGATATACTTTCGCAAGGTATGTCATTAATCAACTGATTAAGCTGCTAAACACTTGATGACCAACGTTTGTAAAGAGCCTCGAGCAACGGCACTTCGTTGGAGAGCACTGACTTACGTGCATTCAAACCGAAAGGCCACTGTAGAGAAGTTCACTGCGGATTATATCACAACAATGGCGTATTACTTTTCAGCTACGTTTATGCTCGCTGGCGAAAAGGATTCGTCGGCGTTTTTGTCAAGGATGCACAACGCTATCGCGGAGAGTGGGATCATTGAATCCGCATTACGGTTCTCGGAGAAACTCAAGACAAGCTTTTTCTCCGTCCACCTTGATACATATATGGTAAAAGCAGGTCTGCCATTCCGAGAAGACACCATGGACAGTTCTGGCCAGAGCCAGGAACGTGAGGTGCCCGAGAGAGGCCCGGTGTTATGCACGGTCGAGCTCGGACTTCGCGAGATTGCTTCTGGACATACCACGCAGGAGGCTCAAGAAAGAATTCTGCTGAAGCCAAAAGTGATGCTCGAGGTAAGTGACTTTACCTGCGTAAATGTCCTTAGACTTCATCATCATCTGTCATCAGTACTGAGGAAAATTAAATCGCATACGCTTCAGCACATTGAGTGGTGGCCCGCAAGTCCTTGCAGTGTCAGGGATAATGCTCATGGCACTGTATATTCTCCTTGTACCATGCATATTCTCCTTGTACCATGCATCTACTTCAGTCCTTTGTATTTTTTGGAGTTATAAATGGCATACACCCGAAATTAACGTCCATCGTGTAGGACAGACGGTGCGTATATGTACCATACAAATGCGAAAACAAAAGGAAAAAGGAGACAAAAAAGATATAGAACATCGTAGATAAACTTGAAGGATCAGATCTAGACTATATGTCCTCGATCCTTGTAGAAAATAGACGCCGGGCTGCCGCAAGGGGAGTTAGATCAGAAGGGCGAGTCGCTGAGCTACTAACTGTTTCGTTTAAACAAAACATCGTCAATCCACACTTTAGCTTTGAATGAATGATTTTTCTTACCTCATCCATTAGAACGTCCATCACAAAATTTTGCATCAAATGATATACACTTTTGGGAATGATAATGATGCAGTAATGATCGGACCAGACTAAATTAGGTTATATGTAGCTTTAATGGGATGACAAGGCTTCCTAAAGGCTTATCTTAGACGAGCAGAAAAGTGGGACAAAGCTATAGATTAGGGGCGAGAGTGCCCGTCCTTATATACAGTACAATTGAATAGTTTACTATAAAGAGTATAGTGAGCATATGGTGCATAGTCATATGAGCATATAGTCGGAGTTCTGGAAGTCGGTCATGTGACCAGTGACGGATATTTGCTCAGGCAAGTATCCGTCAGTTATTTATAGTTCAACACTCCCCTTCAAGCGCGCATTAGTTTAAGTTGTTCTACAAAGCGCTTGAGTAAAGTTACAGATAGTGCTTTAGTAAGTAAGTCTGCTATGTTATGTTCAGTGGGAATGTATTTAACAGTAATAGTTCCTTTATCAATGTGATCTCTAAAGAAATCTTTTCGTATGTCAATATGTTTAGTTCTTTGAGAATATTTACGCTCAGGATCAGTTGCCATAGTAATAATAGCTTGATTATCAGTAAAAATTGTAGTAGGTGTAAACAAAGCCTGCAGAACTTCATTCACAAGTCTTTTTAGCCAAATAGCCTCCTGAGTCGCATAGGCTAGTGCAATAAGTTCAGCTTCAGCTACGGCTAATGATACTAAAGTTTGTCTTTTGCTTGACCATGATGTTATTGAATTGCCAAGTTTAAAGAAGTATCCGGATATGGCTTTATGCCCTTCAGTTGTCATTCCATCAGAGTCAGTGTATCCAGTAAGTTGAGTATTTTCAGTTCCGCCGAGTATGAGCCAATAGTCCTTAGTTGAGTGTAAGTATTGAAAACATTGTTTTGCGGCGTCAAAATGTTTAATACCAGGGTTAGTTAAATATCTCGCGAGTATTCCACATGTATAGGCAATATCTGGCCTGGTACAGTCTGCTGCATATCGCAGTGCTCCAACCATGTTCATATAAGGTACCTTTTCCATGTAAGTAAGTTCTTCGTCATCGGCTGGTGCGTCATCAGTTGATAATTGTCTCCCTGGCTCCATAGGAGAATTCTTTAGTTTAGCATTTTCTAAGTTATAGCGTCTGATAATAGTTTCAATATAATTTTGTTGTTTTAACGCTATAGTTTTAGTTTGACGGTTACGTTTGATTTCAATTCCAAGTAACCAATGAATTTCATTTCCATCAGTGTAAGTAACTTCGTTTCCAATTTGAGTTTTTAGTTCAGTTAATAGTTTAGTTGATTTCGCAGCTATTGTAATGTCATCGACATGTACAAATATTACAAGTATAGTTTTGTTATTTTCTGTTCTGAAAAAGACTGCGTTGTCATTATCTGATCTAGTTAATCCTATTTTAGTTAAGATTGACATTAGTTTCTTGTACCAACGTCTTCCTGCTTGTTTTAATCCGTATAGTGCTTTCTTTAGTTTTAGTATTTGTCCAGGTTTTAAGTCAGGTAATAGTTTATTATATCCTGGTGGCGGTTTGATATAAATTTCTTCACCATCTTCAAGTTCGCCATACAAGTAGGCTGATTTGATATCTATTTGATGTATTTCATAGTCATTAGTTGCTGCCCAGGAAAGTATAGTTCGCACAGTACTGAGTCGTGCTACTGGTGCAAATAAGTCATCTGAGTAGAAATCAATTCCTTCTTGTTGCGCATATCCTTGCACAACTAGTCTTGCTTTGTATTTGTCAATTCGGCCATCGGCTAACCGTTTAGTTTTGTAAACAAATCTAGTGCCAATGATATTTGCATTAGTAGGTGGGTAAACGTATTCCCAAGTTTGTCTTTCTTTTAATGTTTCAATTTCATCTTTCATGGCTTTAGCCCATCTGAGTGCATCTGGTCGCTTAATTGCTTGTTGGAAAGTGATGGGATCGCCAAGTTGTTCATTATTGAATTCATTAAATTCAGTTAAGTAAATAGCGAGGTTAAGTTCTTCAGTATAGTCAAGTCCTCTAGAACGTTTAGTTGGTTTTCTTTGTCGCTCTGATCTTCTTGGTTCAGTAGGTTCAGTAGGATTATTTTGGTTGTTTTCTAGTGGGGTATCAGTTTGCTCCCCTTCAATTCGAGAAGGTGCGACTTCGAGAAATTGGACATTTCTTTCAACAGTTATTTTCTGATCATGATAAATTCTATGTCCTTTACTTTCTTCATCCCAACATAGCCATCGGCCGTAGGATCCTTTAGGAGTTAGTTTATTAGTGTTTTCTTCTCTGAAAATGACATGAGTGCCAAATTCATGTAAGTTATCAAAAATATAAGCTTTATTAAATCGCTTAAAGTATGGAGAGATAAAGTTAATTGCTGCTTTAGGTGTTCTGTTATGTATAAAGGTTGAGTAGTTAACAGCTTCTCCCCAGAGCTTGTCCGGTAATTTATGTCCTAGTAAGTTTGATCTAACTTGATTTAGTATTGTTTGATGAGTTCGCTCAGCTACACCATTTTGTTGTGGAGTATCATGTACAGTTAGTTTTCGCATAGTTCCTTGACTGTCTAGAAAGAGTTGAAAGTCATTTGATAAAAAGACAGTATCATTGTCAGATTGAAGTATTTTGATTTTAATTCCATATTGAGTTGATAATAAAGTAGCCCATTTTATGTAAGCAGTATAACCGTCTGCTTTAGTTTTAAGTAAACTCATTTGGACCCATCTAGTACAGTCGTCGACTAAAGTTAACAAATATTTAAAATTTCCAATAGCAGTTGTCGGCGCAGGTCCCCAAATATCCATATGAAAATGATCGCCAAAATTTTTAGCTAATTCGGAAGTTCGAGTTTTGGGTATAACATTTCTTTTAATATTTGCTTCGACACAAACACGACATTGAGTTTCAGTTGAGTCAGTAATTTTGTAATGAATTGATTCAGGATGATTCTTAAGTAGCCATTTGAGATAAGTATAACTTAAGTGTCCAAGTTTCTTATGAAGTTCAAACAAAGTGATTGATTTCACAGCGCTCATTTGATAATGTTTTAATATAGAGTACAGGTTATTTTTACATTGAATTTGACCGCATATTTCACCGCTAGGTGCCTTTATTGTACACAAATTTCCTTTATAAATAAATTCATATCCTTCTGCGCAAAGTTTAGACTGGCTAAGTAGCGTCATGTGCATTTCTTTAGCATAATAGACATCTTTAATAGTAATGGTGCTTACAGTATCACCATTCGGGATCTCAACAGTTAAAATCCCTATAGTTGAAGTAATAAAAGTTTGTGAGTTAGCGGTTATAACAGAGATTGGGTCAGTTTGTTTAACATTAGTAAGTCGGTTGAAATAAGGAGTTAAGTGGAGAGTGGCGCCAGAATCAATAATATCCATAGTATGATAAAGTTTATTAGCATAATTTTCTTTTAAGTAAATGGCTGTGGCGCTTACATGATTCGCCTCAAAATTTTCAATAGCATCCATGTAGTGATCGTCGCGTAAAAAGTTGAAAAGTGCAGATTCATTGTCGAACTGCATAGTAACGTCATCGGTTATTTCAGTTATCGTCGCAGTGAATGGTGGCGTCTGCGGAAAGTTGGGCATTTCGACGTTTGTCGCCTGGTGTGCTTGAGCGACTGCAGTGGAAGTGGAAGCGGTCGCAGGTACGTTTGCCGCGTTCGACGTGCTCGCCTGATGCGAGTGGGCAGTGGTCGGAGGTTTCGCATGCTCCTGAATTCCTTTCTTCGCCATGGCATCTTTAGTTTTCTGATTCCACGGCTGGGGGCAGTTAGGTGATTGATGCCCGTAGTTATTGCAGTTATAGCATTTAACAAAGGGATTAGAGTTCCCTGAGTTCGAGTTTGAGTTGTCGGAGTTATTTGAGTATCCTCCGCGGCCGCGTCCTCGGCCTCTGTAAGTTCCAAATCGGCCACGGCCTCGGCCGCGACCTCGAGTGTGTCCGCCTCGCCCTCTGAAGTAAGGGTGAGTAGCCTCGCTTTGGTAAGGGTGCGCGGCAGTGATTGGGTTTCTTCGAGTATTCGCCGCGCTCCAGTTCGCAAAGGCCTGACGAGTTTCTTGAATGAGTCGGTTAGGAGTAAGTATGACGTCCTCGTGGTCTTCTTTATCTTTGTTATACTCGTTCACGGCGTTTATTTGGAGTTCGAGTTGAGTTATAACATATTTATATTGCGGTGGTATCGCCGCGGTTATCGCTGCCAAGTAAGTTGAGTCGGCCGGTTGTTTTCCATGAGCGCAAAGTTCGGCGTGGCGTCGTTCGAGTTCGTCCAAAGTTTTATCGAGTTGAGACACATGGCCTCGGACGTTGAATAACGCTCCTTCATTTAACGCGTTAGTTACTGTAGTTTGGATGTCGTAACGCGCCTTTAGTTGTTTTAGTAAGACGTGTACTTGAGTTACACCTAAGTAGTTGCCGAGTATTTTATCGGGGATGTTTTTGATCACACCCGCATAGATGGCGTTCGCGATAGTATTTTCTTCTGGACTGGATGGTCCTGCCTCCATAAGAGTTGGGTGGCCAGTGGCATTGATAGCCTGGAAGATACGGAATATCCAGAGTTTCCAGTTCTTGACACCGTCGAGTGGTTCGATGCCATCAAATAGTTTGATTATTTCACCTGCTTTTAGTGCTGACATTATTGGTGATTCGCGGCGGGGAATGCGCTGAGTGCGAGTAGGCGGCACTGTAGTAGGATCAGTTAGTTCGCCTTCTGATGATTCAGTAGGTGGAGTAACGCGCTCTGGTATTGGCGGTAGTGTTTCAAAGTCGCGCTCAAGTTGCGCTGGTGTGGCAGTAGATGTGGGTGGAGTAGGAGTTTGAGTAGTACCGCGAGTAGTTGCGGCTAGTTGTTCAGCCTGTGTTTGTGCACGAGTGCGAGGATAAGTGCCAGTAGTTGGTTTAGGAGTAGTTGGTAGTGGTGGTGTTGGTGAATGAGGAGGCGGTCTGACATGCAATAGTGATGAGTGCAATGAGTAGGAGGGAGCCAAGGCTCATAACCTCTTAGACGAGCAGAAAAGTGGGACAAAGCTATAGATTAGGGGCGAGAGTGCCCGTCCTTATATACAGTACAATTGAATAGTTTACTATAAAGAGTATAGTGAGCATATGGTGCATAGTCATATGAGCATATAGTCGGAGTTCTGGAAGTCGGTCATGTGACCAGTGACGGATATTTGCTCAGGCAAGTATCCGTCAGTTATTTATAGTTCAACAGCTTATAAGCGTGCATAATAATTGTGCAAGGTTGTAAGGGTAATTTAAGACTTTCCACAAGGATATAAGGGCATGAAATAGTTGTACATATGTTTCATGCAAATGTAATGTGCTGGAAAGTCTGTCACTTCCATAATAAGCAAGGCATAAGTTTTGCGAGCGTCTCATATACTTGTGCAAGACTTTGGTGGTTATATACGATGCTTATAAGCATCTCTGCAAGTATTACATGGAAAGTATAATTGCATTAAATACCTGAAGAACTATGTCGTATAACTACAATTGCATTAAATACATGAAGAACTATGCCGTATAATTACAATGTATCCTATCCAATAATGAGTGATGCTACAGCAGCGAGACGGGAACGTTACAGTGCATAGAGGGAATGCGATTGAAATATCGAACGAAGGTCTCAACATAGAATGAGATCAAGGGACAGAAGTCCTTCACACTGGCACCTACGCTCGTGGGGAAGCCAGGCCACACCTTCAGAATGAGGAAAAGGGCCTCGATGGAGCCGTCATCCAATTGTTCTCCCCAGTACTCCCTTATCGGCTTCCGTATGTCAGGAATGACAGTGGTCGAGCCGTTGGTGGTGCCAAGATAGATGCAGCTCAATAGAGCATTCCGTTGCCGATGCTCGTCCGTTGTCATGCGTTCGCACGGCAGGATCAGTTGATCGAGCGCATACAGCTCGTACCGGAATAAAAGCTCAGAAAGTTCCCACTGGACTTCCATTCGAAGGACCTTGTTGCGGCCTATGCAGTCCGTTGAGACAGATTTACCGCGCCATACCTGCTGCTTAGTTCGATTGAACGGCTCCAAGTGGCGCTCGATGCCGAACACGACCTTGATGGTCGCCTTGTCGGAAATTCGTTGCTGTTTCGCGGGAGGCAAGTCACTCGCGTCTGGCATGTCACAATCATGCGAAGAGAGAGAGATGTGACTGGCAGCCTGTCTGGACGGACTGGCATCTAGTACCAAAGGCATCCTGTTGTAGATGCGCTCTACAAATGGATCAGCGGTGTTCGGTGGGAGCGGCATGGACTTCATGTAGTCGCCATGCACGATGGTCTTCCAGTCTTGCAGCCTGTGCCATATTGACTTGTCGAAGATGCCGCCTTTGAGGAGCATATCAATCAATGTAGGCCGTATACGGATGTAGTTGAGATAAAGATCCGCCGTCTTTTCTGCACTGGGGTGGATGAGCAGGAAAGGTGGAGGGAGTGGGTAGAGTGCAGCATGGGTCTTGTTCTGGCCTATGGTGCCGAGTTTCATCAGACTGCCCAACACGACCTTGTGGTACAAAGGCAGGTCCGGTCGACCATCAACTCCGTTCGGTATGTGGAGGATACGAGCGTAGTTAATGTAAGGCTCGCTTTGCGCCTTCTGCTTCCCCTTGTTCTCCGCCTTTTCTTTCTCGGCCCTCTTCTTGAAGCTCTTCTTCTTCTTTGAAGGTACGTTCACCTGGGACGCTGCGTCAGTGGAAGGGACTGAAGACAAAGGTATTGAAGGAGGAGCCTGAGTGTGTTTCATAGCAGACGACAATGACGAAGGATGACTGAAAGCGGGAGCTCCGGGTTGATGATTCTGAAAGCCGTACATTTGCTCGAGGAGCTCGCTGATGTTGTCTTCCACCATGAACTGACTCCTCAACAGATCTTGCAAATGCGCATCCAGTTGAAAGCTAAAGCCGTCGTGAAGAGGCCTTCCTTTAAATTGGAATAAGCCGCTTTCAACGTACTTCGACCATGGAACACAATCCCGGACGGCAAAATTTTTTCCATCTAACTGTTCATGCCGACAAATGAACCACACAGGTATACCGATCCGATAGAGGTGGTTGACGACGGAGGGCTCGGTAGTGAATGCGCCGCGAACAGGCAGGATCTCTGTTTCATAGGATTGCTTCGACTTGATGCGTGGCAGCACGACATTGAGGTATGTATGCAGCCCATGCAGTTCAAGAATGGAGTGCTGGATGTCGCGTACAGTGAACAATGTCTGCCGCCAGCTGCTTTTCAGGAGGTGAAGGTGCTTGACTCCAAACTGGCCCGCTTGCAAGCACTGCCTGTATGTCTTGTCCATTCCGTCATCAGACCCTTCTTGCCTGTGTATCGAGCCACTAGTTTGTGTTTTCGCCGCTATCAAGAGCAGTGCGGTTTCCAAATTGTCAATAAGTTCTCGACGCAACTGGCCGACTTGCATCTGCGGTTCGTTGTCGTGCCAGTGCTCCTTGTTACCATCCTCGTCGAGCAGGAGGACCTCCGTAAAGTCCTCAGACTCTTTGGGATCATACAAAGGAATGTCTACGACGAGAGAACAAAGGCACACAAAGCTACCCATGGTGTTATTCACATCGAACGGGATGCAAGCGTGATGGATGGAAGTTTTTGAGAAAAATTGGGGCCATTGGCTGTATTCGTGACCTCCCCAAAAGCCATCGACATGTTTGAGAACACCAAGTTTCTCATTCACTAACGGGTATTGCGGTACCCAGTTTGCATTCGGACTTGAGATGACGTTCTTGTTATACTGCATATCTGCCAAAACTCAGGCATCTAGGGCTCATACTGGGTATACACTCTCATCTGCGTGCGAATACTTTAGAATGCATTTCAGAATCAGCAGCTCGCAAACGTACCGAGATCATGCATCTTTTTCAAAGGTAAGGAATTCTGTTGTTGTCCTTCGCTCCTCAAATGACACTCATTGCCCCACGAGCCAGGCTCATTGCCCCACGAGCCAGGCTCATTGCTCCATGAGCCAAGCTCTCTGTCCCACTGGTACGAGCCTTGCTCCTTGCGCCCCGAGCCTTGCTCTTTGCCCCCCAAGCCTTGCTCTTTGCCCCCCGAGCCTTGCTCTTTGCCCCCCAAGCCTTGCTCTTTGCCCCCCGAGCCTTGCTCCTTGCCCCATGAGCCAAGCTCCCACTGGCACGAGCCTTGCTCTTTGCCCCATGAGCTATTCTCACCATTCGTACCATACCAAGAGTAATCACCTCCGCTTGACATCTTGAGATAGGTCTGTCGCAAGTTACGTGGTCGACGAAGGATTGAAATTTGGAGAACTTCGAGAAAGCCTTGACGTAGGATGAATCAGGATTGGACTGAAATGTCTTTGAAAATGTTCGAGCCTTCAGCTCATTCAAATAAGCAACTTTCTATGACACACCTCGCAATTTCAATCTGCCTCTCTGCAGAGAAATCCTTGAAGTGTTGGGCCCTGAAGATGACGACCTTCAGCTCAGCAAATATGAATTGTAGCCGCTGAGATACACAAGACGGTTTGCTACTGCAGACCGTTGATGATATGTCCACGAATATGCACTAGGCTGACTCTTAGGGACTTCGTGATGGTCGGGTGGGTTCTTCGGGCGGTGGTAACGGGTTGATTGATGGTGGGAGGCAACTTGAAGTCGACGATGAGAGCGGCAGCGGCGATGATCGACTTCGGACCGAGTTGTCACGTGCCGGAGTACGTGGGAATGCACGCGCGACTCGCTCCCAACTAGGCTCAGGCCCCACTGCCGCAAGCCTGACTCTCACACCGATGTCTCCCTCCCCCCTATCTCATTCTCCATGACTGTAGCCCTTCGACCATCCTCAATCTTTTACTTGACCACGACCAAGCACACGCTCAATGGCCAGATTACGAGTAGTAGGTGCGATCATGCTACCTTGCTAGACTGAGCTTGCGAAATGGCATGGACCACCACTCAGGTTTGGTAAGTAATTGTTTCCTTTTCTTTCTGCATAGTCAATAACTCATGGGCTTTGTTACTTGCGTGAGCGTCTGCGTACCACTCAAACGACCGACACACCAAGGATCAGCGACACATCAGGGATCAGCGATGTTATCCTCCAGTGGATTGTTTTCCCATCCGTTGACAACAAGTCGACACAGCCAGATAATGATCGCAAAGACTTTCGTGGATTCGAGAACGAGACACTCGCAAAGCTCCTGGCCCCCGCAGAGGTTCAGCCACTCACTCCGGAGTAAGTACTTTGAGATAATCCTCCAGTGGATCGTTTTCCCATCCATTGATACGAGTCGACAACAGCAGCTGTCGTAGCAAGCCATGATATGGACTTCGTGCATTACCCAACAAGTTTGAGCACTAGAACTCAAGAAAGAGGTCCGTATACTAAAACATATCATATTGCTTTACCGGCTGACCATTGACAGCCAGATCAAGCAAATACTGGGATCTGAGCTTTCTGGGATCAGGACAGGATTTCTCGCTGTCTCGAGCCTTCTTTCACCTCGTCTTTCGACAAGTGCTCCCAGGCTCGATAGCAACCACTGTCATAGTATAGCCAACCCTGCCGTCGTCACCAGCCTAGTGCATGCAATAGGTGGGGTGGAGTATGCAGTACCGCAAACTATAGTTAGCGGTGCTGTTTTTTGATAGGGTGAAGGATGCGCATCGAACATACATTGTCATGTCAGGCGAGATATTACGATTGATTCAAAAAGAGGTGTGTACTATTCTTTCTTCTGTCTTTCTGTGATCTGAGCTTTCTGTGATCAGTATGCTGGCTTCTTCCTCTTGTCCTCATTTATCTGTTTACTTTACTCATTTGCAGTACTGCAGCGGACATCTTTGTCAGCAAGGGACGCTACCTTGCTAGAGCATATGAACCATGGACTAGCCCGCAACAAATTCTAAACAAAGGTATTCCTAACACAAAGCTTAGCCCTGCTGAATTACAACAAATCACTGATCCACCTTGAACAAAAGAAGACGTACTCATGCCTTCCCTATCACATCATTGCTTATTTATATTACATACTTTCTAGATATCTAGCTTTGTTGCGTGCAGACAGGGCCATGGTAACAAACAAAAAAGGAGTTACCCGTGAACTTGATGGCAATCATAGCCGAGTCTTTGCCTTCAAAAACGGTTTGTAGGCCTATAAACACATCTTTACAGCGCCTTCTTCTGCTAACTCAGGTCCCGCTGTCAAAGGCTCAAGGTGTACGAAAATAGGTAATGCAGAGATCCATGGTATGACCGAAGTCACTCCAGGATCACTTGCATACGTTACTGTCCAGGTATTTTATTTGTTTCACGGTTTGTGCATATATAATACTGAAAAATGTATTACTACCAGGTCTACTTTGCTCTTAGCGCAAGGCTCCATTTCTCTACGTCGAGTACTCCAGAAATACCCAAGATGTTTAATGGTATTATTCAATTGTTCAGGTCTGACGTCCCACATGTCAAGAGGTACACTGCTGAGCTATTGATTTGGTGGAATTGGCATGTTCATCTGTGTCTATGTGATATTATGGTCCCTTACTAACCCTTACTCAGAATCATCTTTCTGAATACCCAAGTGGCAACTGATCCTCATGACCTAGGTGCCATAGCTGATATTGAAGACTTCTATCGAGACTGGACTGAAGGTGAGGAGGACAATGAAGAGGAAGAGGACAATGTATGAATTTTGATTGAAATTTCCGCTCACATTCAATCTGATACCATCCATCTTGAACAGCTATTTCTATTTTCCCTATTGTCGGTCGCATCAAGCAAATACTGGGATCTGAGCTTTCTGGGATCAGGACAGGATTTTTCGCCGTCTCGAGCCTTTTTTCCCCTCATCTTTTGACAAGTGCTCCCAGGCTCAATAGCAACTGCTGTCATAGTATAGCCAACCCTGCCGTCGTCACCAGCCTAGTGCATGCAATAGGTGGGGTGGAGTATGCAGTACCACAAACTATAGTTAGCGGTGCTGTTTTTTGATAGGGTGAAGGACGCGCATCGAACATACATCGTCATGTCAGGTGAGATATTACGATTGATTCAAAAAGAGGTGTGTACTATTCTCTCTTCTGTCTTTCTATGTGCAGCTCGCTGACATCTCCATACTTTGTGGTAGCTTTATTGGTCAATGCCGGTCGACGGAGCCGCGAGCGAAATCACGGACATTATATCTCGGTAGCGTGGCTGGCCAGGGACTTGCCGGTCACATATGTCAAGGAATCATTGTTTGGAACCCTTGGGCACACACATTGCAGATCTATCGGCTGCATAATAGGAATGGAATGATTAGGCGGTCGCACACTGTAGAGATAAATGCACCCTTATCTGGTCCCAAAGCATTCTCCGTGTCCCTTTCCCTCGCTCGTTCTGCACCGTCCAAAAAAATGTCATACAGTTGTAGTGGTCCTGGGTGCCTGCGTACGTCCATGGGAATGAATGGCCTCAGTCGTCATGAAGCTGCTTGTCTTTACGTTCAGGCTGAAGCAAAGCGAGTATTGCTTGATGCGAAGGAGATACGAAAGAAAGCCAAGAAGGTGAAGCTCTCGCATGGAGTACGTGTTGTCTTGCTTCTCTTCACTTAAGTCTAGATTACTCAATTTTTTTAAAAATGTAGTCGGCCTCCTTCGCTGAGACTTATGACGATATGGGTGCGGCGCCCGACTTCGGCCCTGACCTCGATCCCGCTGAAAGTGCGCCCAGCCATCCTCTTGCTGTGCCTGACCCACTGACTCTATCGGCAGCCGGCCGCATTGTATGCTGACGTGTACTTCCTGCCTGTTATTGGGATGCGTTACCTGATGTTCCTACCAGTGCAGCCGTGATTCAAGCAAACTCTAGCACGGAAGAAACAGCAGCCAATTCGGGAGACCCAGAGGCTGTGGATGATACTCCTTCCTGCCTATTCTGATCTGAACACAACAAGTTTGGATTGTGTAAGGTCTTCAGACGTATCTCTTGTCCAGAAGCCCCCGCTGTAGGAAACGTGTATGATAGGGAGCCCTCGCCTGCAGATCGAGGCACGCAAGGAAATCCGTTTGCCCGCATCCGAATTTATCCTCATTTCTTTTCAACCAATGGTTTTGGTCAGGGTCCCTTACTAAAACACTTGAGGATGCAGAATGGCTTCAAGCTCTAATAGGCTCGGATGACTTCATTGCGAAAGACGTTCTCGAAATGAATATATGGAAGGTCACCAAGCAGCTTCGAAACAGCTCTCTAGATGAGTTTTTTGACCCCATGATGGCTGGATGCAAAGTGGTCTGAAGATACACGTGCCGCTTGGACACTTGCATCCTGAAGCACCGAGTTGCCTTGATTTCGAAATTAACGAGTTCCTTCATCGACCATTGGTCACTGTCATTCGGTTCATGTTTGTCAGCGACGGACTACGGGTACGCAAATGGTAGCCGGGTCGCGCGGAACTCAGTCAAAGGAGGAGGGGTACAAGAGAGAGAGCAGTGAGCCAGGGGGAGCTGACACAGCGCGGAAATAAGGAATAGCTTCTGGACGTAGCCAGGTAGAATTGACCAGGTCGAAACTAGGGGATAAGTACAGGAGGACTACCTACTTATATACCCTTCAGCGGCTGTGCACGGACCAGGGAATTAACTACTACCTAAGGATAGATGATAGAACGTTGTGGAACTTCATAGAATAATGAAATCATAGGATCGGTCAGCGAGTAAGGATAGTGTGAGAAGGGGCGTAATGAATAATGAGTAAGCAGGAATAAGCGTGATTAGTGATGGATGGATAAGATATGATAAGATAAGATAAGAGAAAATGATAAGATAAGATAATTTAAAAAGCGTCCATGACATGACCCTCCCCTTCAAGGCGAGCGTCCCGATCGCCCTTGTTCCCTACCCTGGAACTTACCGGCCCACCACTGTGCCACTCCTTTCTGTCTCTCAGGCTCCGTCATTTCAAACACGGGTCAGAACTTCAGCTGCGACATCTCTAGGGTGTTGAGGGCGCGAGGAGCACTGGGAGTTGATTTATGAAATTCGTCAATGGCCTCTTGAGAGTTCGTCAAATTCTCAATTGGCTCCCAGGTGCGTTCTTCGTTCGGATACCCTTTCCAATGTACGAGGTATTTGAGCTTCCCTCGCACAAGTTTGGAGTCGACAACCTTTTCGACCTCATATTCCGGCACATCGTCAATGATTTCAGGCGGGGGTGGAAGATCCTGCTTCTGTGACGTATACTGTGGCTCGTGGTATGGGGAGAGGAGCACTTCATTGAAAACCGGATAGACTTTTTTCCATGTACGTGGAAGTTTAAGTCTATATGCTGACGTGCCGATTTTCTTTTCGACAATGAAAGGCCCATAACGTTTATCTCCCAGCTTCTTCATAGGACGATCTGTCTTTAAGTGAGTTCCTTCGAGCATGACCTTTTCCCCAGGTTTATACTCGATGGATTCTCCCTTCGTCCTGTCATAGAAGCGCTTCATGGTTTCGGCCGCATGCTTTAATGCCGATTCGGTTTCCTCCCTGATCTTGGCCATCCGGTCGGCAAACTGCTTAGCGGATTCATTGGTCGATTCGCGTCTAGGATTCGTGCCCTTATATGGGTGTCTCCCATGGTTGACGAAAAAGGGTGACGCTCCTGTCGACGTTTGTTCTTTGTCGTTGTACGCGAATTCCGCTAGCGCAAGCCATTCCGCCCAGTCCGACTGATGGTGGTTAACAAAGAGACGAAGGTACTGTTCGATCTCTTGGTTTATCCGTTCTGTCTGACCATCTGTCTGTGGGTGATATGCCGTTGACGGGTTTCCCTCGATGCCCAGTAACCGGTATAGTTCGTTCATGAATTTGGACTCGAACTGTGATCCTCTGTCATGAATAAACTTGCGCGGTATGCCGTGTAGCCTGAAGACATGATCCCGGTAGAGCCTCGCCATTCCTTCCGACGTTATGCTCACTGAGGTAGGGATCGCATGCACCTGTTTACTGAACCTGTCAATGAAGACACAGATTGCGTTATGCCCATTGGACTCGGGTAGTTCGCCGATCAGGTCTGCTGTGACGATTTCCCAAGGACCTTTCGGGATCTCGTTTGGGTTCAGAGGATTGTGCGGTTTCGCTCTGTGTGCCTTCGTACGTTGGCACGCATCACATCCCTCGACATACATTCGAACATCTCATTGGATTCCTGGCCACCAGTAGTTGCGTGTGATCAACTCATGGGTCTTGTAGCGTCCTGGGTGTCCTGCGAGCGTGCTGTCGTGATGGTTTCGAATGATGTCTTCTCGGAGTTTATGGTCTTTCGGCACGTAGATCCTGCCCTTCCACATCAACAACCCTTCTTCTTCCTCCCACTCTCGTTCCTTCCGCTCTAACGCCTTCACAACTGCTCTGTCCCTGTTGTTTCGTACCCTTTTAATTCGTTTAACGAAGTCTGCATCCAGCGCTTCTAGCAGTGTTTCGTTTACAAATAAGTCCGGCTTGAGCAAAACAATGTCGATATTGTCGTTCTCCCCCCTCTCATGATCCGCTCGTCTCGAGAGGAGGCCAGCCTTAGTCATCAGGGCACCTGGTTTATGGAACAGTTTGAAGTCGTAGTCCGCTAACTCCTGTAGCCATCTCGCTTGTCGGTGGTTAATCTTCTGGGGTTTTCGGAAATACTGGAGGTTGAGGTGATCCGACCAGATTTCGAAGGTTTGCGTTGCCCCTAGAAGATATTGTCGCCAGTCATCCAGTGCGCACATGATCGCGAACATCTCTTTGTCATAGATTTCGTAATTGCGCTCTGCTTGGCTAAGCGCTTGCGATCGGTATGCGATTGGATGCCACTTTCCGTCAACGAATTGGGACAGAATGGCGCCGTTAGCGAAATGCGACAAATCAGCCTCCACCCGAAATTGACCGTCATCAGTAGGCACTGTGAGTACAGGTTCTTCACAGAGCTTCTGTTTCAGACGTTCAAAGGCCTCCTGTTGCTCCACCTCCCACTTCCACTCTACATCTCCGGTCAACATTGTCAAGGGCTTCGCATAGTGACTGAATGCTAGGATGAAGCGGCGGTAATAGTTGCAGAACCCAAGGAAAGACTGTAGTTCTTTCTTGTTCTTAGGCACTGGCCAATCTTTTACACCCGCCACTTTGGCTGGATCCATGCGAATCTGTCCGTTGCCGAGGATATGTCCAAGATAGTTCACGGTCTCTTGAGCGAAGCTGCACTTTTCTGGCTTTAAGAACAACTTGTTTGCTCGCAACACTTCCAGGACTTGTCGGACGAGTTTGTCATGATGTTCGCGAGTTCGTGCGAAGATCAAGATGTCGTCCATGTAGACTATGACGTGTCCATCATTGACAAGTTCTCGGAAGATCTCGTTCATGAATCCTTGGAAGGTTGCCGGTGAGTTTGTGAGACCGAAAAACATGACCGTTGGTTCGAATAGACCACGGTTTGTCCTGAAGGTGGCTTTATGCTCGTCACCCTCTCGAATCCGAATGTTATTGTAACCCCAACGTATGTCAAGCTTCGTGAAGAATTTCGCCTGTTTCGTTTTGTCAATGAGCTCTTGGATTAGAGGTAACGGGTATTTGTTCTTAACCGTCATCTCGTTGAGCCGGCGATAGTCCTGTACGGGGCGAAGCTTGCCATCCTTCTTTTTTATGAAGAAGAAGGGGGATGCCATCTCAGATTGAGAGTTACGAATACGGCCAGTTCTCAAGTTTTCGGTGAGGAATTCGTCCAGTGCCACCTGTTCGGATGGGCTGAGCGGGTAGATTTTACAGTCAGAGAGCTTTGATCCCGGCTTGAGTTCAATAGCATGATCCCAAGGGCGTCTCTCTGGTAACTGATCGAATTCCTGTTCACTGAAGACGTCCGCGAACTCTTTGACATAGTTCGGGACTTCCTCGAGCACCTGTTGTCTGACCTTCAGCGCTTTTCTCGGATCGGACTTAATGTACCTGTCCCAATCGAAGAGGAAGAGCTGATCGCCATCTTCAAGTTCCACCAAATCAAGGTTTTCGTCAGGGTCTGCATCAATGTCCTCTAGACTACGGATATAGCCGCATACATCGGGGCATCGATCAAATTCGATCGTTGATTTTTGCCAGTCGATGTTGGGATTGTGCAGCTTTAACCATTCATGTCCGATGAACACATCTGTTTTCCCTAGATCTGTGACCGCGAAGTGGATGCGCTCCGAATGATCTTTAATCGTCATGCGCATTTCCACAAACTCTGTGATCGAGCCGTCCTTGTTGAGCGTGCCGTCAGCATTATAGACTCGGATTGGGATGGGTGTCTTTTTTGTTCGGATCTGATGCTTTTCGACGAAGGATTGGTTGATACATGAGCCAGTGCAGCCACTGTCCAGTAGGGCGTCTACCTTGAACTGGTTACCGGTGTCGGTCGTTTGAAGGAGAATCGGTACCATGAGCTGTTGCCCCCGAGACCCTCTTACGAACCGTTTCGGACCCCTCAGGTCCCTAACAGCTGCCACGGCATCTGGTTCTTCTAGCGCAATGATTTGACGCACCGTCTCTTCATTCGCTTCAGCATGCCTCTGCTGTTTCATCCACACTCGGAGAGTCGTTAAAGCACTTTCGAGTTTATCCTCTTTGAGACGCCGTACTACCCATGGGGCCGTAAAGGGGACAGGGCGATCTCTCCAGGACTTCCTCTCAGCTTGTTTCAACGAGTTTTCATTTTTCACGGATTTCGGTTCAGTTCCGGCCAAGGAAGAAATAGAATTAAAAGATTCAGAACAGGGTTTTACATGATTTTTGGGCACAGGAGTAGGACGAGATGATGAGGCAGACGTGTTGTTACATATAGGCATATCTATACTACTAGCTACTGGTACAGGGACAGAAGGAATATTTTTGCGAGTGACATTGCTTTTTACATTTTTTTGTATTTTATCTAAATTATCTACAGAGTCCATAGAATTATCAAAAATGGCCGTTTGAAAAACCGAAACTGAACCTATCCCAGTCAGTGCCGTGTTCACTGCTGGGGTTCCGCAAAATCCAACTCCCGCTCAAAGAGCGCCTCCTCTTCATCCTCCGCAAAGTCTGACTCCTTGAGCGTCGCGGTCTCGTCTGCCCAGACTTTTCTCTCTCGGGGTTCCATCCCCATCAACACAGCCCTTATCACCTTCTTCTGCATCGGGCAATTCCTCTGTAGATGTCCAGATTCCTTGCAGTAGTAGCAGAGTCCGGCTTTCCTCAGCTCTTCGAGTGAGACGTCCATCGGCTTCCCCATGCCTCCGTATGTGACTCCGGTGGCATCGCGTCTTTCGGGGATTCTCGGTGTGAACGTCTGGGTAGGTTTTGGTGGGAGCACCTGAGGTCTGGACGGGGCAGCGCACATTTGTTCGATGGCCTTCATCTGACGTCTAGCGTTGTCGAATCGAATGGCTTTTTCTTGCCAGCCTTTGTACGTGGTTGGGACCGTGTCACTCATTTCGATTCGGTATACGATCTCTCTATCCAAGGCTTTCGTCAGTTTGTGGATGAGGGTGTCGTCATTCTTTGCGTCATCGTTGTACCCTGCCGCACGGCGATAGATGTCAAACTGCTGGAAGAATTGGTCGGCTGTGATGTCTCGGGTGTGCTTCCAGCTATCCAATTTTTGCATGGCGTTCATGCGTTCGTTCGGATCTCCGAATGCTTTCTCCAGCTGTTCGTTAAACTTCTGACGACTGACGAGCGAAAAGATCAGATAGCCGTCCATCTTGATGCTTTCCAGGAAGTTCTGTGCCCAGAGTGCGGCCGAGCCTTCCGTCATGAACGACAACACGAAAAGGAAGTAGTCCTTGTCGTTCATGAAGTCTTCTGCGTTAGCTTCAACGTAAAGGGTGATGGCACGTTCGAACTTCTTGTAGTCTCGTCCGTTGAACGTCTCGGGTTTGGCGATATGTCTTCCTCCACTGCAGCTTGTTGGTGGAGGGACAGGTGCGGCTGCGGCTGCTGGAGTGGGGGTTGCGAGTAATCCCAGGCCGTGTAGCGCGTTGATGATCTCCTGCATCATGTCGTTTGAGATCGTCGGAGTTGCGGCTGCTGGCGCAGTTGGGGCTTGGGGTTCTGCCATGATAGGTGGTGGTGTTGGTGATGGGTGGGGTGGTTGGTGGGCTCCTAGCTCGTCGTCTAGGCGTACCAGGTCGTCGTCGGTCAGGGGTGGTAGTTGTGCGAGGACAGCGTCGGCAGTGTCTTCTGGTGGTGTATTCCACCGCTGTGCCGCTGATCCAGGCAGTCGAGCGTACGGGTGTGGAGCCAGCTCAAATCAGAGACAACACTGCCAGCCGACAGGTGGTGCGGACGCCTGCGGATCTGATTGAGCGCTGTAACAAAACTCCTGATGTGGTGGTCGACTTTCACTTGCTGATCAAACCCGGATCTTCCTCTGTGAAGACTCCAACGGGCGCCAAGGGACCTTTCCGAAGATCACCCCCAAGGCCTGGTAGCTACTCTCGAGTGGGTCGGACTCAACGTTACCCCCTCTCAAACGAGCGCTAGTTGATCGAATAGAAAGAGGACGGCGGGTTGTGAGACGAGTGAGTTTAATAATGAAGGTAAGGAATTAACGACGTATCGGCCTGATCGATGCACGTGAGATCGATCTAAGAATAGGTGTGGGTCGAAGCGATCGTAGTCGGGGTCGCAGTCCAAGTCGTCGGACGCGTCGGATGAGAATGTTGGTCTAGAGTTCGGGGTTACGGACAGGTAGTGGTCGGTTTTGAGGTTGTTGGATGAGATGAGGGTTGAGAGTGATGATGATAGATAGTAGGAATAGTTCAATGGTGAGAGTGATTTGCGGGGTACAGGTGAAGGTGTAGATGGTAGCGCGGTAGAGAGATCGTTGTTGGTAGGAGATGCAAATGTTTAGAGCCAGCGTGGCGTTGGTGACTGAGAATGCGCAAGGCGGTAGGGGTAAGTTTCGACCTTGTGTCAGCGACGGACTACGGGTACGCAAATGGTAGCCGGGTCGCGCGGAACTCAGTCAAAGGAGGAGGGGTACAAGAGAGAGAGCAGTGAGCCAGGGGGAGCTGACACAGCGCGGAAATAAGGAATAGCTTCTGGACGTAGCCAGGTAGAATTGACCAGGTCGAAACTAGGGGATAAGTACAGGAGGACTACCTACTTATATACCCTTCAGCGGCTGTGCACGGACCAGGGAATTAACTACTACCTAAGGATAGATGATAGAACGTTGTGGAACTTCATAGAATAATGAAATCATAGGATCGGTCAGCGAGTAAGGATAGTGTGAGAAGGGGCGTAATGAATAATGAGTAAGCAGGAATAAGCGTGATTAGTGATGGATGGATAAGATATGATAAGATAAGATAAGAGAAAATGATAAGATAAGATAATTTAAAAAGCGTCCATGACAATGTTCGAGAGCGAAGAGAAGAGCGCAGGTTTTTGTTATGAGCCTTACGAGCTTAGGATTCAGTCACCGCACGGAGGTGAGGAGCAGACAGTCCATGGGGAATTATATTGGTCAAAGAAGTTTTGTGACACACACGAGGAAGTGCAACGTCTCCCCCGGGACTCTGGTGATGATCTTCCAAGAGCCGTCGTTGCAATGCAGCTATGGTCGGATGGAATGTTGGCCGCAAAGTTTGGCAGCGCAAAACTCTGGCCCACATATCTCCAGTTTGGCAACCAGTCAAAGTACAAGTGAAGAAAGTCTGGAGCATGTCATCATATTGCTCATATACCTTCCGTAAGCGAGTTGTCTCTTGAAGATTGGACTTTTCATCTCATTATTTCGTTCGTAGCTTCCGGGTGATTTCAATGACTTCGTTCAATATCATGCACAGGGAAATCTGGCATCAAACACACTTCAGACACATTGCCGGCGAGAAGTAATGCACAGCATATGGAAAACTATGCTGGACGACGAATTTCTTCATGCATGGAAACACGGCATGGTCGTCCGCTGCAGCAATGGGGTGACACCACGTTTGTATCCTCGCATCTTCACTTACTCTGCGGATTACCCTGAAAAGTACATATCATTCGATTCATACGGATGACAAACTAAGTATTCTTGCAGAGTTCTGCTTGCGACAATGAAGCACTTAGGAAAGTGCCCGTGCCCCCGTTGTCTCGTGGAGAGTGGTGCAATATTGTCTTTGGGTAAACATGCAGACTCTCGAACCCGAATCAAGCATGCTCGAGTTGACGATACATGGTGCTGTCGTAAAGTAGAAGTTGCTCGGGACATCATCTATAATAAACATCGGCATGTTGCAAATGCAAGTGTCGGTCGGCTTTTAGATGAGCAATCGCTCACGCCTGTTGAAGTGAGTTTGCTCGGTTCGATATGGAGGTCTTACAGACTCTGATGCGTCTCTAGAATGCTTTTTCTGCAAGGTTGGGTCCCCTCGGTTTCGATTACCATTCCATGCTCGTGGTTGATGTCATGCACGAGTGGGAGGTTGGCGTATGGCAGCAGATTTTCACTCATCTCGTTCGCATTCTTGATACTTTCACATACGCTTGATTGAACAAGGTGCATGAGCTAGACAGAAGGTTAGTGCTTGTTGATGAAATGTTAAATGGAAGGCTCTTCTCATGACTCAGTAGGGTCCGATGTATACCTCCTTTTTCGGATGCGATACGAACATACAAAGGAAACATATCAGAGATGAAACAAATGACCGCGTACAGCTTCGAAGACCTTTTACAGGTGAGCAAGCAAAGGCAGAAACAAAAACAGTAGCTTAACATCTCCCCGCATAGTGTGCATTACCAGTGTTCGAGGGACTTCTACCAGAACCTCATGAGTCCATCGTTCGCGAACTCCTATATCGCGCGGCAACCGTCCATGCACTCGCAAAGCTCCATATGCACACTGATGCTACAGTCGCAGCATTGGACAGTGAAACGAAGCGATTCGGTACTGCGCTGCAAAGCTTCAATGACAAGACATGTTCTGCCTTCATGACCGACAAACTTCCATCGGAATCCCAGAAGCGACTGCGCAGATCGCGCCGCAAGATGACGGGAGGTGATACCAATACTGCAGACTTGATACGTCCCACAGTGAAGAAGTCCTTCAATATAAATACGTCCAAGATTCATGCCCTTGGGGACTACGCACATCACGTTCTCATGTTCGGGACGACCGACTCGTATAGCACTTCCATTGTCAGACATTTCTCTTCATTTTCGAGACCCAACATTTACTCACTTTGCAACGTCAGGGTGAAACTGAGCACAAACAGTCGAGACAAAATTACTTAAGAACAAACCACGTGAACTTTGTTCAACAAGTGACAGAAATTCAACACATCCAGTCTGATCTTGCTCACATGGTGGAAAAGTTCAACAAGTCTGCACCCAAAATTCCACTGGATGCCATCGACGACGGTTTAGATGACGATAACGTGCGCTACTGCATAGCAGCGAGGGGAATGATGGATACCATTAGATCATGGTTGCATCGGAATGATTACGATCCCGCATTGATTGTAAGATTGCTGTTTTTCAGAATAACATATGACTGACATTTGCTCAGGATTTTGAAGAATTATTATTAAATCACATTTTTGCTCGGTTGAAGAACTTTGATTGTGATGATGATGAACTTCAGTTCTCGACTGTTGATCGAGAGGACGTCATCATTAAAGACGATAAGATGTACGAGCACAAATGTCTACACATCAACTACACGACGTATGATATGCAGCGGGAACATGATTCTATTAATCCTACCTCCATTACTTTGGACGTCATGCTTCTATCGAGGGACTCGGATGCTGTCTCAAAGTCTATATCGCCGTTCTGGTATGCTCGAGTGATTGGGATATATCATGTCGATGCGTGGCTCAGGAGCAATGGAGACACGGCACCGAGTTGTTTGGATTTCCTGTGGGTTTGTTGGTTCAGCCAAGCCGTGGAAGATAGGTTTGGCGATGATGCCTGTCGATTGGAACGCGTAAGATTTGTTACAAGGGAAGACGAGTCCCCGCCGTTCAGTTTTGTAGATCCAGCTGCCGTCGTTCGCGCTGCCCATTTAATTCCCGCATTCCATTACGGACGCACAGATGCGCTCCTGTCTCCATCTTATCTAGCTCGAATCAAAGAACCGAACGATATTATAACAGACTGGGAATCATTCTACATGAATAAGTAGGTCACAATTGCCTTATCTCCCATTGGACTGAAACTGATAGATGTACAGATTTGCTGACCGTGATTTATTCATGCATCACCGAGGCGGTGGAGTAGGCCACACCACAGCACACAATGCCGAGAACGTGAACCACGTACCAGCAGACTTGTATAACAAGCTGGGTGTACACCGCTCTGATGAAGAAGATGACGAGATGGACATTGAACCTGCAGAAGAAGTTGAGACTTTGCTCGAGCGCATTCAAAGCGAAATGGGAGATGACGGACACGATAGTGAAGGCGGAGATGAGGAAATGGAAGACTCTGAGTCTGAAGGATCGGTACTGGACAATGAATCTGCCGATGAGGAGATGCCAGTCCAAAATTAATCGGGCACTCTGTCTCCTTGAGTAGTCCGAGGTGCCGTCATGATTGGCAGATGAAGGAAGGTGTGGATTATACTCTTGATGAGAGCCATTGTGATGAGTTGGCATCTGTGACACCAGAAGAAGGCAAGCAGAGCAGCTGTTGTTTCGTGAGATTCAGGGAAGCAACAACATGGCAAGGCCTGCGCCAACGGGACTGGGTGCGCGAGCCTGAGACTGAACCTGCACGGGCTAGCTGTGTGCAGAGATCGCAGCCGGTGAGATGACGGATGCATAAGCCAATGATGGATGGCTGGAGCCGATGGAGTAGTACTCAGAACGAGAATCGTAACTTGAATAGTCTGAGGTGCCATTATGATTGGCAGATGAAGGAGGGTGTGGATTATACTCTTCGAGCGAGATGTTGCCTGAGCCGCTTCACGATAGTCTGAGGGAATGTCTGACGGCTGTCAGACAGCTGATGCCTGTGCAAATTTACCAACGAGTTCGAATGAATACTTCGAGGAGGCTTGATTGTAGAAAGACTTCGAGCAGGCAGTCATCGTTTCATATGCTGAGGCAGACTCTGAGCTGACAGTGAAGAGTAGTTTCGGAATGTAGGAAGTTGAACACGTCTGGCTGCTCGATGATGAGCGATTGCAGCAGGTAAGGGTCGAAGCCTGCAAGAGATGAGTCAAGTTCGGACTTGAAGAGATCGGGGTGAGGTGCGAGGATGTCAGATGGGCTCGTGAAAGATGAAAAGTCGATTCGCTAGGACTCCGACGATAAGCTAACAATCGGAGTCGAAGGTTCCTTTGTTGTACAAGATCGTAAACTACTTTCTTTTCAAGTTCACACCACGCCCCCACCTTGCCAACTCGTCAATGTACTTCTTGAGTGACAACGACGAGAATCCTCTCATTATCTATAGCCGCGTTTCAGTCGAACGGTGGACGATTTTGTGACAGTCGGACGCACCATTCGAAACTTGATTCTCATTTTCTTTCCTCCAGGATTTCCCTTTTTTTCGATTCGAGGCGGTGGTACCTGTGCAAGTATGTGGATGGTGAGAACTGTTGTACAGATGCAAGGGCAAGCTTGAATACTGACTATACAATTTTGATCGGCCGGCCACGTGCAATCAGGCTTCGTGTCCGCCTTCTTCTGTACTTGTGTCGGTAAGGTGATCTTGCCCATGTGTAAATCGAGCGTAGCTAAGAAATGACAGATGTACGGGCCCTTGAATGACAGTGAGCTCGAGCTGAGGCGTGCCCAGAACCGTATGCTTGATTTGGTGAGCATGCTATGCACGCTTCTTAACTTAAGAAGCTCAAAACTAACTTTTTAGCATTTCAACGAGTTCTCGGTATGCCAACAACTCCATAATATTCTCCAGATACCAGCTGAATCGTTTCTGTGTCTTACGACACATGCTGTCAGTTCTTTGAAGGCAAACACAATGTCGTTCTCTTTGCGATTGACTGTTCGGAGTCAATGCAAGCGCTTCATGATGACCCGAACAAAGAAGGTGCACAGACCTCCCACCTACTTGCTGCACTCGAGGCCGATATGCAAATTCAGAAGCGGAAGGTTGTCGGGCCAAATGATGCTGCTGGGATTTTACTTTTCAATACTGTGAGAAGCCCTCAAACTCCCGCATATACCACACCGTACTGAGCATCTCAAAGTCTCGCAAGAAAGAAAATACGGCACGCGAAGCTACAGAGTACAAAGAATAGGACATTCATATATGAGCCTGTAGGACAGATTGATGCCCCAAAGATTCAAAATCTTATCCAGCTCCTTTACAGTGTGTTATACTTCGACTCGCAGTTGTATGTTAAGCGATTACTGATCCATTCCTCTCGAATGTATCTAGAGGCAAAGGATAACCATAAGTGGCTTCGTTATGAGTATCCACCATCAGAGAATCGTGTCCCCATGGGTGATGTCTTTATGAGCTGTAACTGGGCCTTACGAGACAGGTAAGTGTTGCCTATCTGTATAGGCTCGTTTGCGTAAAACAACTTTTTTCTACCAGAGCTCCAAAATCTGGCATCAAGTGTCTTTTCCTCATTACTGACAAAGACGACCCTCATCCCAGCGTGAAGAATGCTCAACTTGTCACGTCTGCTCAAATGACACTTTTGGTAGCGCTTGAGTTAGCATTGCATTTGTTTGACGCCATGAACACTTTGCTTAGGACTTGACTCAAGCGGGTGTCTCCGTTGAACCGTTCTTCATCAGCATGGAGGAGAGGCCATTCGACCCTACCAAGTTCTATTTGGTGCGGCTTTCTTCCTTCTCTCTTCAAGTTCTGGCATTCTCACTGAAACACGTGAGATCATAACGCGATATAGCCAAGAGGGGATATCTCGCCGTGGTTGTGTTTTCCAGTGAAAGTTGCACAGCCGCTGATCTCCCCCGCCCAGCCTTATAAACTTACGGTGTTACTATGCTCCTTTCTGTATTCGAACACTCACCGCGATGTCTCCCCCTCATGGAATGCTCGCCCCTCAGTACCCGATGTCTCTCCCTCATGGAATGCTCACCCCTCAGTACCCAATGACACCGACCCCCCCTATGATGGATTCGCAGCCTAGCTCCTCAGACTCCTCTTCTGACTCGGACTCGACCAGTGCTTCACGACAGGTGCCAGAGGAAGAGTTTATGTGAAGTAGAAAGAGGAAGGCGTACGCTGGCTTCTTCCTCTTGTCTTCGTTTATCTGTTTACTTTACTCATTTGCAGTACTGCAGCAGACATCTTTGTCAGCAAGGGACGCTACCTTGCTAGAGCATATGAACCATGGACTAGCCCGCAACAAATTCTTAACAAAGGTATTCCTAACGCAAAGCTTAGCCCTGCTGAATTACAACAAATCACTGATCCGTCGTAAGTGATTGGTTTTATTCTACTTTATTCTTTCAATAATCAGTTCTTGTGTCAGTGTCCACCGTGCTGTGGATGCTGTGAAGGCTTTATTCGATGTCAACACCTTGCTGTACAAGAAGGTCGTCAAGGCGGATACTCAGACATTCAAATATATAGTTAATTGCGTGAGTCATTGCTTTTTTTTCCTCTGCATAGATAAACTCTCACAATGTTTACAGTTGCGTGAGGGTCAGCATGCCGCTCGGTCTGCCGATACATCAGGAATCAGGAAAATTATCCTCCAGTGGATCGTTTTCCCATCCGTTGACAACGAGTCGACACGGCCAGATAATGATCACAAAGACTTATGTGGATTCGAGAATGAGATACTTGCAAAGCTCCTGGCCCCCGCAGAGGTTCAGCTGCTCACTCCGGAGTAAGTACTTTGAGATAATCTTAAACAAAAGAAGACATGCTCATGCCTTTCCTATCACATCATTGCTGATTTATATTACATACTTTCTAGATATCTAGCTTTGTTGCGTGCGGACAGGGCCACGGTAACAAACAAAAAAGGAGTTACCCGTGAACTTGATGGCAACCATAGCCGAGTCTTTGCCTTTGAAAACGGTATTTATCATCCAAGGAACCCTCTGAAGGGCTTCTTGAAGGGTAATTTGATTGTCAGGGCAAGTCTTCTTCCTTTTTCTTTCTTAATGTGTTTACATCTTTTTGTAGGCCTATAAACACATCTTTATGGCACCTTCTTCTGCCAACTCAGGTCCCGCTGTCAAAGGCTCAAGGTGTACGAAAATAGGTAATGCAGAGATCCATGGTATGACCGAAGTCACTCCAGGATCACTTGCATACGTTACTGTCCAGGTATTTTATTTGTTTCATGGTTTGCGCATATATAATACTGAAAAATGTATTACTACCAGGTCTACTTTGCTCTTAGTGCAAGGCTCCATTTCTCTACGTCGAGTGCTCCAGAAATATCCAAGATGTTTAATGGTATTATTCAATTGTTCAGGTCTGACGTCCCACATGTCAAGAGGTACACTGCTGAGCTATTGATTTGGTGGAATTGGTATGTTCATCTGTGTCTATGTGATATTATGGTCCCTTACTAACCCTTACTCAGAATTATCTTTCTGAATACCCAAGTGGCAACCGATCCTCATGACCTAGGTGCCATAGCTGATATTGAAGACTTCTATCGAGACTGGACCGAGGATGAGGAGGGCAATGAAGAGGGTGAGGAGGACAACGAAGAGGAAGAGGACAATGTATGAATTTTGATTGAAATTTCTGCTCACATTCAATCCGATACCATCCATCTTGAACAGCTATTTCTATTTTCCCTATCGTTGGTCGCATATTGTTATGTGCTATTTCAATTTCATTCTATTCCAATACTTCCATCTAATTGTCATCCATGACAACTGCTGCTAAGTGAGCTATAACTATTATACACATGAGAACTGACAGTGCGCATCACCATCAATTAGAAAGCATTATAAGTAATTTCTTGCTTTTATAACTCCGACAACTCTTCCGCCGCCTTGTAATCCTGACTTTAGAATTTATTTAATTATATATAAGTCTGCAATACTTCCACTAACTTATACTCTATTGAAAGTCTTATCATGTATTAAAATCTCTCATAAGTGTTTTGATATATTATAATTTGGTATGACTGTTATGCTTTTCGGTAAGTATTATGGTGGATTGTAAGATGGAGTTCAGATTTTATTGCTCTATAATTATGCCGAAATGATTATATGTATTACATGTCTTTTAAGACTTATAATTGAATATAATTAGTTATAATACTCTGCAGATTTTTGTGATGTCCATGTTTACTGCAACCGGTGTGGGCCGCTGTGTTAGGACTATCGTTATTGCACCATTCGACCTTCAAACCATACATTTCTTCTCGCCCTGCTTTCAATGCATCCTATCAATTTTATGTGGCTTGAATTCATTTAGACAACAAAGTTTTCAAATGCATCGGGCGCAGTTCAGGAGGGCGTAGTACGTTGACCATGTGAACGCGTCGACGACTTTAGGTCATGTGACTAGTCGATGTGGACAATTTTAATGGGTTTTTGATCTGTTATGGACATTCAGATGGCCCCGGGGTCGTAATTTGATCTAAAGCTGTCGCTCTGCTGCTTGTCTCCGACATTCGTCAATTCTTCTCTATAGCAATACTTCAAAACCGATGATATTGAACGGGATGCGATGTAGTGGTTTGCCTGCTTGATTGCAAGTCAAATCGTACCATCGTCTTGCGTGGCACGCTAAACACCTTCCGAGTAAGCCGAGAGTCCTCGTCCACTTCTTTACAGCCAACAAGGCCCGGAAGTGCAATGGAGCTCTGAGATAGATCCTCACGACATGCTCTAACTACACATGCAGCATGGTCCTGTGCGCGTTTACTACCCGAGTCTGCTATTTCAATACCATGCAGACGCGCATGATGTGGGAGAGGAGCACCTTCAAGTCCTTATAGCGTTCGGATTCAAAGCAGTTGAGCAGTCAAGCCCCAGTCTCTCAGTCATGCTCCCGCAGAAAGCCCTCCTCTCTCTTTGCTTGTTTGTAGGCGCCCGCATTGCGTGGGAAGCGCCCAGCCGCCTAGTAGTCAAGGCGACTTCGGGGACGTTTCAAGGCGTTCTCACAACTAACGGAACGGAGCATTGGTTCGGGATTCCTTTCGCGCATCCTCCGGTCGGAAACCTCAGATTCAAGGCCCCCGTTCCGATAACGACCGCTCCAAAGGAAATCCAAGATGTGTCGACTTTTGGAGACGCTTGCCCTCAACAGCCTGCCTCGCTTGGTGCTCCTATGGGCGAAGACTGCTTATATCTAAACATTTGGCGTCCGGACGGCACATCTCCTGAAGAGAAACTGCCCGTCTTGGCGTGGATTTATGTGAGTAAAGCAATTATTTTACCGAGTAATTCTGGTCTGACTTCATAATACAGGGAGGACAATGGACATCGGGGTCAGTTTGCCGACTTTGACTACAAACTTCGAGCTAAACATTCTGTAGAGCCGCTTCGATTCATACATACGATCCTACTCGTTGGTGTTCTCTTTATATTCATTGCTGAATGTCGCATATATAAACTAATCAGGTATCATAAATCGAAGTGTTGCTAACGGAAAGCCCTTGATCTTTGCTTCATTGTGGGTATCTTCCTCGCTGTGTCGATCGTACGTTGCTTCCTGACCAAAACATACGCTTTAGCAATTATCGTATCAACACCTTCGGCTTCGTGAGTAACAATATTGCTCTTCTCCTCGAGTTATTGTGCCAATTATGTCTCAGCTGGCAAGCTCGCATGTTGCACCCCAAGATCTTAATTCTGGTCTGCACGATCAGCGAATGGCACTGCAATTTATCCAAGAAAATATAGCCTCATTTGGAGGCGATCCAAGCAAGGTAGGCTTTGTCGCGTTATAGCTTTCTTGACCCTGACAGCATTTCAGTTATCTAGGTTACGATATGGGGCCAAGTGAGAACTGAGAACAACAACTCTTGTCTCTTGATTTTTCCATTGACGGTGTTTCTCAGTCAGCAGGTGCCGGCAGCGTTCTGGCGCACATTGTCTACCCGGCAACGCAGCCATTATTCCGCGCTGCCATGGCAGACTCTCCTACGGGTCCTTTGTGAGCATCGTCAATCCAGATTGATCAATCTCCAACACAGCTAAATCACATTTTACAACAAGAGTGCGCCATATGCTTTCCAATACGATGAACCGGGGAAGCCATTCGCCCGTCTTGTGGGAAATCTTGGGTGTCCCCTCAGTTCCGAGCCAGTCGCATGCCTTCAAAGCGTTCCGTTCGAGGTGAGGACATGTCGTTTACCTCCGGAGACCGAGGGAATCTCCGCTTACGATGATGAACTCAGACGCTTCTGAACGTGAGCAATGAGATGATTGGCGCGACACTGAATTCCCAACTATGGGAGCCAGCCGTCGGACCGCCTGGGAGCTTTGTCGAGGAGAGGGCTTCAGCAAAGATCTCCTCCGGGAACTTCTTACACGTCCCGTTCCTTGCAGGGACTAACGTGAGTCTTGTCGAGTTGTCACTTAGCTTTCACGTCTTTTGCTTCTGACCTATCACAACTCCCAGCTCAACGAGAGAACGAGGTTCAATACTACCCTTAATATCACTCACCCCGGCATGACAGAGGATGAGGCTCTCGACACCTTCATCGGAAAATTGATCCTGGACAACCATACCTTGACGTCAGACGTGCTGGACAAGATCAACGCATTCTACCCTGCGAACGACCCAGCTAACGATGCTCCGTTCAACACCGGGGACTCGCTGTTCGATAGAGCTTCAGCTTTCTACGGAGACAACATGTTCCTTGCACCTCGAAAGTTCTTTTTCGACAAAGCAGCGTCCGTGCAACTGCTGTTCGCGTATCATTTTAGAGAGTTTATTCCGGGAAATAACATAATCCTCGGAGGTGAGTACCCATCATTCAGTTTTATGTCCGGACATCTGTTGAACAATAATGCCGCAGTCGCCCATGCATCAGAGTTGGCACTCCTCTACGGCCCCGTCCCGACTGCGGTTGAGGACGACTTTGCAAATACTATGCTGGATTTCTACATCAACTTCATTTCGGATTTGGATCCTGGCGGTGAGTCGCTTGCTACTCGCCGACTCTGATCGCTCATTTTGATTCGCCATTTCAGCGTCTTGGCCAAGGTTTACTTCGGAGGGGAAGAAAGTGCTACAACTTATGAGAAATAATATTTCAGCTATCGATGACAGTGAGCTGTTGTCAACTGTGATGAACGACTAAATGTTGATCTGGATGATTGTCAAGATTTCAACCTCAAAATGACGAATTTCTTGAACTCGGCAAAGGTACTCTCAACGAGATGGAAAAATGAAGTCGAAGAGGTTCTGGGTGTTCCTCTGGAACAAATTCAAAATATGTACTCGATTTATAGAAAAGGTTGCGGAAGATGTTACAAAAGATGCGGTTACATATACATTGCGGATCGAATTTGGGTGAAATAGACGCTGGACGCCTCATCATAATACAGAACCCACCGAGGTTTAAAAGAGAGAAAGTCTCAAAAGCACGATCGAATCCGAAGAGTACCAGACGGCAAACTACCGAAAGATGATGTGCTGACTATGTGCTCTAGAGACCTGGCTTACCTATCAAGATAAAATGGCAATGTTTCAGTCCTCGTAGAAAATGGTCGCAGGTCCGCTGAACAACGAGGTCAGTGCGTACAAGCCTCTGAATACTAAGACATACTATTTCTGGAAAAAACATGCCTGTCAATATCGGAAGGTTGCCTGAGATAGTGAGCTGCAAACACGCACATCCTCAACCCACTTAATTCTGGCCTGTAATTCAGTCAAACCAAACAGTATCTCGACTTCATACTCGAGCTTCCAGAATTTCTTGCCATTATGCGTGCGAAGCCTCGAAGGACGACATTGCCGTGAAAGATCAGCTTCTATGCTGCACACATGGTGGAACTTGTCTATTCGAAGAGACTTCAGAAACAGCCCTATCGATAAAATCTATGGTAGCACATGCCTTTATTCTCATCGTACCACTCTGGAACAGGAGCTCCTTCGTTATAGCTAAGTACAGCAACTTGAAAAGTTGCGCTTTCCCTTTCTTCAACGTAAAGGGCGTAATGTCTGGTGAATTGCTCCGTCGCCTTCACTTCGGTATTCTGGAATACGTATTCCAGTTCATTGAGTCTTCCGCCCTCATTTTCGATCTTGTGACAGTGAGCTTACCTTATTGACAATGATATCAAACTTTCCCGGAATCATTTTGTCGCCATTCAGATTCGTGTACTTGAGGTGCCTACGTCTACAGTGCCCGGGGCCTAATGGTTGATAGTACATGGGGCAGACAACTCCATATGTTCTCCTAGTGACGCGACTGGTAACCATGTTTTCTAGACTGTACAGAACGTTGCCATGTGCGACAGCCTCTGAACTGCAATTCAAATAAAGTCAGAGTTTATATCGACAATCAGAGCATGCTCGTGGAGAATCCATAACTTACAGGATGATATCAGGACGACTAACAACAATACCATCACGTTCCAATCCCTCTTTCAGCTTCTTAAGGAGCCAAGGACTTGCCCCAAACTCTCCGACAAGCCATACAGGCTATACTAGGAGATCAGTTTCTTGAAGATAATCCATGAGACTGAGGTCTTACCATCGCTTTACCGCCACAAGCAGCTATCTGAGCCTTGATAGATTTGAGTGCTTCGGTGATAGAGGACTCAAAACAGCTCGCGAGCTCTGCGCTACGACGAAGGCAGAAATTAGCGTGATGGGCACGGTTTGGACACGTAAGAATGTACTGGACTCACCCATCTAATCGTAAAAGGCCCCTTCGGATACCAAGCTGCTCGTTGTTTTCATTGCGATTACCGACTCGAAGCCATGATGTTCTTGCCACATCCCGGAACTCCCTTTTGGTCGAGTTCTCAAAGGCGTCATCGATCAACTCATCTAGTATCTCCGGGTTGTCGTATTGCGATCCTCGTAGTTTTTCTGCAACGAGCGCTCGTACCGGCAGGTGACTAGGTAGGCAATTGGCTTACTTTGAAGAAGTTTCCTTGCCATGATGTTAACGAACACGGAGCCCGCAAAGCGACCTATGATAAGTCAGCATTGAGCTAGGAACTATCGAATAGTTGACGAACAATCAGATGAAGTCAGCTCTTCAAGACGCAATGGTGAGGAATGTGTGACTTCATAGGATGTCATGTCGAGGGTACCTTTGCCCGCATCAGCGATTACGAAGCGGAAGCCCGGCTGTGTGTATGGAAATGTACCGTAAGTAGTACGCTCAAACATATTGATTCCTATGTCACACACCTCCAAGTTGGGAGGGCAAAGACCTCCAGCAAGGCAGGAAAGTGCACTGGCCTCGCCCTCCGAAACGAACCTAACCCTTGCGCGTCCGGCTGTGCTGTTTTCTATCAAGCCCCCGAGGATCGCTGCCTCTCGCATGTGCTGCTGCTGCAAGCCAGCCCATCCGTTTGGATGACTTAACACAAACGTTGTTCGATCCGAAACTTCCTCTGAAAGTTCGTCTCCGTCTGCGTCATAGGTCTCTATGAACCCCATAGTCTCCATATAGAGATATCGGAGAAAGTCGCCCATAACTTGAGTCGCGGTCTTCGATGGAGGCAAAGGACTCAGCTCCAACCCATGCGTATCGATGACCATGTCCGATGGTCTCATATGCATCTTGAAGCTTAACGTAGGAAATAAAAAGGTGCGCCGCGGTGGAGGATTGGCAAGCGTACTATTGTACTTTGAACCATCCTTCAGATTCCACCTCAAAATCGATATTCTCTGATACAGCCGCTGCGCCAGCTGCCCTGAGCATGTCATCTTCATCGTAGTACATGATCGAAGGTATCTTGCTATTAATCGACGTCTGATCTGTAAACCTGCAAGGTCCCGGTCAAAGTCAGCAATGGTACGAATGTAGCTCTGCTCACCTTGTCACCGGCTGAACTTCAGGAATCTGACCCGGTCTAAGAAAGGCATAACAAACATAGCTGAATGTTGCGCCGACATCGATTCCTATGACGAGCTCGGTATCTTGGCCTTCATGCGGCTGGGGGTTCAGAAACCGAACTTTTCGTAGAGTGCTCATAGACCGATGAGCAACAAATATCGTACAACCGCAGCGGAGACGCGGGGGATAAAGGACTACGACTCGAATGTGTGTTAGTAGAAACTACTTACATGTACAGTTACCTAAAAAGGAATGAAATAGCCCTTCTTGTAGGACTGATCTGGATGAATTTTCAGGTTTCAACTTCAAAATGACGAATTTCTTGAACTCAGAAAAGGCATTCAATGAGATGGAAAAATGAAGTCGAAGAGGTTCTGGGTGTTCCTCTGGAACAAATTCAAAAGATGTACTCGATTTATAGAAACAGGTTGCGGAAAATGTTACAAAAAGATGCGGTTACATATACATTGCGGATCGAATTTGGGTGAAGTAAACGCTGGACTCTTCAATACGATACAGAACCCACTGAGGTTGAAAGAGATAAAGGTTGAAAAGCACGATCGAATCCGAAGAGTACCAGACGGCGAACGGCCGAAGAGTGCTGTGTTGACTATTGTGCACCAGAGACAACCTCGTTTACCTATCAAGACTGCAAATTCAGCATTTCAGTCCTCGTAGAAAATGGTCGCAGGTCCGCTGAACAACAAAATTAGTGCGTACAAACCCCCGGGTACTAATACATACTATTTCGTCTTCCCCTGAAAAGGTTATGCTTGTCAATCCCAGAAGGCTACCCGAGGTAGCGAGTTGCAAATACGCACATCCTCAACCCACTTAATTCTGGCCTGTAATTCAGTCAAACCAAACAGGATCTCGACCTTATACTCAAGCTTCCAGAATTTCTTGCCATTACGCGTACGAAGCATCGAAGGGCGGCATAACCGTGAAAGATCAGCTTCTATGCTGCACGCATGATGGAATTTGTCTATTCAGAAAATCTTCAGAGACAGCCTTATCGAGAAAGTTTCTAATTGTACATACCTTTACTCTCATCATACCACTCAGGTACAGGAGCTTCGTCAACATAGCTATGTACGTTGGTTTGGAAAATCGCGTGTCCGAGTTCAGCAAGGTAACGGATGTAAGAACTGGTGAATTGCTCCGTCGTTTTCACTTCGATATTCTGGGTCCATTGAGTCCTCCACATTCATATTCAACTTTGTGATTGAGCTTACCTTATTGACAATGATATCGAACTTTCCCGGTATCCTTTCGTCGCCATTCAGGTTCGTGTACTTGAGGTACTTTCGTCTACAGTGCTCAGGATCAGACGGTTGATAAAGCGTGCTGCAAACAACTCCATATGTGCTCCTAGTGACACGACTGATCACTGCGTTCTCCAGACTATACAGAACGTCACCATGTGCGACAGCCTTTGACCTACAATTCAAATGAAATCCGAGTTTGTATTAACAAAAAGAGCGTATTCGTGGAGAGGCCATAACTTACAGGTTGATATCTGGACGACTGACAACAATACCATCACGTTGTAAACCTTCTTTCAGCTTTTTGAAGAGCCAAGGACTCGCACCAAACCCTCCAACAAGCCACACAGGCTACACCGGAAGTTAAGCTTCTTGATTACAATCCATGAGGCTAAGATCCTACCATCGCTTTGCCACCACATGAAGCTACCTGGGCTTTGATGGATTTGAGTGCTTCGGTGATAGAGAACTCAAAACAGCTCGCGAGCTCTGTCCTATGTCGACGGCAGAAAATTAGCGAGACGAGCGTGGGTTGGATCGTAAGAACATACTAGACTCACCCTTCTAATCGTAAAGAGCCTCTTCGGATACCAAGCTTCGTGTCATTTTCACTACGATCACCGACGCGAAGCCATGAGACTCTTGTCGCGTCTCGAAACTCCCTTTTGGTCAAGTTTTCAAAAGCGTCATCGATCAAATCGTCTAGCATGTCCGGGTTGTCGTATTGTGATCCTCGTAGTTTTTCTGCAACGAAGGCTCAAACGGGAGGGTGATTTAGTAAGTAAATGGCTTACTTTGAAGAAGTTTCCTTGCCATGATGTTAACGAACACGGAGCCCGCGAAGCGACCTAGGATAAGTCAGCATTAAGCTAGGAACTATCGAATAGTTGACGAACAATCAGATGAAGTCAGCTCTTTGAGACGCAGTGGTGAGGACTGCGTGACTTCATAGGATGTCATGTCGAGGGTACCTCCACCCGCATCAGCTATTACGAAGCGGTAGCCCGGCTGTGTGTGCATAGATATGTTGTAAGTATTGGTCTCAAACATGTTGATTCCTATGTCACGTACCCCCAAATTGGGAGGGCAAAGACCTCCAGCAAGGCAGGAAAGTGCACTGGCCTCACCCTCCGAAACGAACCTAACCCTTGCGCGTCCGGCTGTACTGTTTTCTATCAAGCCCCCGAGGATCGCTGCCTCTCGCATGTGTTGCTGTTGCAAGCCAGCCCATCCGTTTGGATGACTTAACACAAACGTTGTTCGATCCGAAACTTCCTCTAAAAGTTCGTCTCCGTCTGCATGATGGGTTTCTATGAATCCCATAGTCTCCATATAGAGATATCGGAGAAAGTCGCCCATAACTTGAGTCGTGGTCTTCGATGGAGGCAAAGGACTCAGATCCAACCCACGCGTATCGATGGCCATGTCCGATGGTCTCATGTGCATCTTGAAGCTTAACGTAGAAGATTAAAGGGAGTGCTGTGTTAGAGGATTGGCAGGCGTACTATTGTACTTTGAACCAGTCTTCAAAATCCGCATCGTGAACGACGCTCTCTGAAACAGCTGTTGCACCAGCTGCCCTGAGCATGTCATCTTCATCGTAGTACATGATCGAAGGTATCTTGCTATCACCCGACGTCTGATCTGTGAACCTGCAAGATCCCGGTTAGTCAACAAGAGAACGAATGTAGTTCTGCTCACCTTGTCACTGGCTGAACTTCAGGAATCTGACCCGGTCTAAGAAAGGCATAACAAACACCGCTAAATGTCGTGCCGACGTCGATTCCTACGATGAGCTCGGTAGTTTGACCTCCATGCGGCTGGAGGTTCAGGAGTCCAAGTTTCCGTGCAGAGCTCATAGCAGATAAATGCAAGTATCGTACAACCGTAGCAGGGAAGCGAGGGATAGAGAACAAGGGACCACGATGTGTGTTAGTAGACGCTACCTACCTAAAAAGGACCGAAGCAGCTTAAGGTTTTCTGGAGGCATCACGAAAATGTCTAAAATCTTGCACGGGCTTACATACCCGTGGAAGATAGTAAAATTTGTAAAATTTGTATATTATGTACAAGAGAATCTAGCGCACTCTCAAAATGATCAGAAATGTACAAGTTGCCGCAAGATCGCCGCAAGTCTGATGCATATTGCCAAGTTAGGTCATGCTGATCGTCACTTACAAGAATGGCCGGCCCTGAAGAAATATAGAAGAGAATACGGCGCACCTTCAAAATGACATGGGATAATCTTACTTGTGGTTCTTGTTGTGTCTGGTAGAGTTCTTATATAAGGTCTACAAGTCGTTATACGAGACCGAAAGTCTACTGGTTCATTATCACACCATTTAAATAATATAATAATAATGTATTTCTATTGCACCATTTATTGTACATTTGAATTGTTCAAAATCGTAGCCGCGTCGAAATCATAGATAAAAGCAAAAGAAGAATAAAGAATTCAGGGTTGACGGTGTCCGCAGGCGAGGTGAGGTGCGGGTTATAACTGCGACGAGTCGAGCAAGTCCTCGAACTGGAAGCGTATCGCGTACGTGTCCATACGCTCACCGTCTGGCCCCATCCAGTCCATGCCACCACCCATCGTGCCCATCGCACCCATGACACTCACCGACCCCATTGAGCCGAAGCCCATCCACGGCGGCAGCCCCATGTCCATTCCAATGTTGATTTCGCCGAATACATTCTGACTTGCGTCTCCTGGTTCTAACCATGTGGAATGTGTGGTAGATTCGTCGGCGGTGCACAGCGTCTGCATTGCCCACTCTGGCAGGCCGTAGCCGACACACTCGCTAACAACTGGCGGATCTGATGACTCAGGCAGCCCGTGCGGCAATGCGCGCTGACCCGGCACTTGAAGCTGTCCGCCAGGCGATTGGCCAGTTGGCGAAGAGAATGGACCAGGGAGGAAGTGACGCGAGGACGAGGAGGAAGGAGGTGTTGGTGCGGAAAGCGGGTCACCTGAAGAGGTTGAAGGCTCGCTAGGAATGCTGAGCTGCGTGAGCGTGCGAGGGCGAGGCTTAGCGGCGACAGGCACCTGCTCCTCGTATACCTGAAACATGAAATAGCATGCTACGACGAAGGGCAGAAAAACACACCTGCACCTCGCTGCCAGCAGTCGAGAAATCGGGAACCTGCCCTGGCATACCGTAGCTCATGGACTGCAGATGCGAGTTCGGGAACTGGAAACCGCTCATTCCACCAAATCCCCCCTCTCTTTCCTGGCTGTGGCCATTCATCTGCAACCGCTGCTCGTCTTCGTTGCCCTCGTGCGTCGCAGGCGAGCCAACCGCCGAGCCACTGTTCGAACCAGGCGCCGTCTCGAGCAGCCTCGGGATCTTGATTGTAGGAGGCGGAGGGGGCAGCTGGCATCGTCGGTGGCGTCGGTGCACCTGGTGTGCTCGTCGAGCGGCGGTTCTGCGGGAGGACAAAGCTAAGCAGTCCGGGAACTAAGCTCTGGGCGGTCTGAGTCGGGATCTGCGCGGAAAGCAAGTGTCCGTGTCCATGCCCGTGTCCACGTGGTGCGAGTGCGAGTAGGAAGACGTGCTGAGCGGGCTGGATTCGAGAGAAGCCCGCAAGAGCATTGCGCTGTCGATCACAAGGCTCGCTCCTGGTCCAGAACCAGGTGCGCCAGAGAGTGAGGGCATCGAGAGGTTCATCGGGAGCGAGAGCGTCTGACTTTGACCCTGGCCCTGCGATCCCTCCGATTCGCTCATGTCGAAGTCCGCGAGATCCGCCGTCTCGACTTCGCGCACGCTGCTGCACCCGCCGTTCGCATAGCCATACGGACCATAGAGAGACCCGTCGGCGGAGAGCGTGTCGAGCTCGCTGAAGTCCTCCGAATCGACGGTCGACGAAGACGGGGAGACGCTCGTGGGGCTGATGGTGGATCACAAAGAACTGTTGCGGGCACGCGCGTCAGAACCGCGCACACGGCTGCTCGACTTGGTACGGTCACGACGTTCCTTCTTCCCATCCTTCTCCTTCCTCACCTTTCCACCCGCCATCGAATTTGCCTTACCCTTCTTCTCCTTGACAATCCGTGTGGGTTGATAGACGTACCATGGATACATCTCTTCATGCCCCTTCTTGTGCTCCTTCGCGAGGTCGTCCTAATACTTGTGTTCCTCCGCAGAAAGCGAGCACCACTGCTGGGAGATCGTCTTGGACAGATTGGCCTGGCGCTGACGGCGCACGATAGGGTCGCCCTCAGACAGCACTGCAGCCTCTGTCTTGTTCTTCCTGAGGCAGCACTCCCGGTGGAAGAGGATGAACGTGTTCTCCAGCCACTTGCTTGAGCTGAAACTCATAGCTGTGGACGAGAGGCCGGTTGTATGAATTATATGTATACAGGGGCTACTCACCAATTTGAGTGGCACGAGCTTGCCTGAGCTCTGTTTCCAGCTACATTTTGACTAACATGCTCATTATATCCCAAAGAACATATGGCTTTAGTTTCTGTGTGCTTGACAGATTTGTGACCGAGGGAGAGGCAGGCGATGGTGGTGGGAGAAAGCAAAGTGCAACGACGCGTCGAGCACGTCTCGACGCGTTTTCTAAGTCCGCATTTTCTAAGTCCGCTAAGTGGTGAATCTCGTCTAATGCTCGTGTCCTCGTTCTCTCATCATCAGCATCCTAACCCTCAAGAACCCACTTATTTAATCAAACAGCTGCATCTGTGTACTCCATCTCTCCTGTTAGTACTGCCTCTGCCTTCTCCCAATCCCCGCACCCACTCTCGGTGCTGCAGCAAGCGGCGTCTCGACCGTTGAAACAGCCCCAAATCCCGAAGACATATATACCCTGCAAAAGCAAACTACGTGGTGTCCCTGGTCGGTGAGTCAAGCATTCCCATTATCGGTAACCTTCCGAGGCGCGCACGCAAAGTCGATAGATAAATTGATTTTGTCCTGTTTCTGTAAACTGACGTGCTCAATTCTAGATCAAGCTGTGAAAATCCTGACCGAAATTTGGCGCCCCAAGAACATCCCGGTCGTCTTTTCGACTCAGAAAGATATCACGGTGGTGACGAAACAGTCGTTATCTCTCCCTTCTCAACTTCAACCACTAAAACGTCAATTGATTCAACTTTCCTCGCCCCGTTCACCCATCACGCTTTCCTCGCCCCTTCCTCCTGCCGCCTCCGACCCACCACACGCTTCAACATTGACGTTAGCCGTTTTCCCATCCGCCTTTCTCGCTGAGCATTCGGCAGCAGCGCCGCAACAGTCGTGTCCGAGAAGGATCTCGTTCCGATCAAAACATTCATACAGGAGGTCCTCCGCCGTTCACGCACAACATGCAGCGTCCTGCATTCGGCGCTCTCTACATCGAGGCGGTTAGAGGGAAGGTGCCGGAGCTCGTGGAAAAAGAGAGGCTCGGCACGGGAGTGAGAGGCGAGCCGGAATCAGATAAGAGGATCGTAAAGGAAGACGAGGCGTCTGCCTCGTCGAAGGTGAATACCTCTTTGGACACGTCCAACCTCTGCAGCCTTCCGACAGAACTGATGTCAATGGATCCGTTCGACGCATCGTGTGGTAGACGGTTCTCCAAATGGACGCTTCGTTTCTATTAACTCAGCAGATGCAGACTCAAAGGCAGTCTAACGACAAGCACCGTAAGATTCCGGCAAAACCGCTCACGCCGCTGCCACCTCTGCCATCGCGGCTTCTTTGCCCGCGGCGCACCTTCCTCGCCGCGCTCATTCTAACATCAACATTCTTACAGGATCGATGCTATTCAAATCGTTGGACGCTGCGAACGCGCACTCGGCGATGTGCTTGGGTGGCATCTCTGGGTCGGCAAGGGCTCTACGCCGCCGCAGGAAGAGAACTCGCGCAGTATGCAATGCACGAAAAGCGAGGGTACAATCGCATTTGGATCGTCTCCGGTTTCTGCAATGCGCAACGCGACACACTTCCCGAGTCCACCCTTGTCAGACGCAGGCGCAAGCCCGGAGTTTGGCCATGAGGCAGGGATGGCAAGTAGAGCACTTGGATGTGCTGCGACGCTACCAGATGATGCGGCAATGCGGAGCGTGCTGCCCCGCTATCGATTCCCAGGATCGTTGCCGTTCTCGTTTGCAGGTCCACCTCTCGCGGTCATTGCAGCGCATCAGCACGCGGCGCTCAGTGCACAGCAAACATTGCTTTCTTCTGCTTTCACATCACGAACGCTGTTGTCTTCCGATCTGACGCCTTTCCCAGTCGAAGAGCCGACACCACGCCTTTCGTACTGGCCGCTCTGACTTGGTGAATCAACGTTCCAGACACCGAGTGCGGCGTTGTGCAGCTACAATTATAGTTATAGCTACAACAACAGCGCCAATGGCGTGTGGAGTACCGCACAGAGCACCGACTCGTCCGACTCGGGCTCTAGTGTCGGGTTTGAGGCCGTCGCAACACCGCCAGACATGCCTGTGGCCGTGCGGCTTGCAGGTGTGTCGGCTGATGGTGCCCAAGGCAATGCCATGGGCTCCAGCCTGGGTGCGGCGAAGGGCCACCAATTCAGACCCGCCGACGAGTCAGACCCGGTTGCGTGATACGCGCAGGTGCTCTCCGTGGGCAGTCTTGAGGACAGGACCGCGACCCGCAGCATAGGCGGAATTGGGAACGGAAACAGGATTAACGGTTAGGGACAGGTGTCCATGTCAATGCCCAGCTTCACGAGTGCTGGTCTCGAGCCTCAGTTTGGACTCGGTGGTTGTGAATAGGCTGTTACTATTGAACCACTTCGGACTTGAACCGAACCGAACTGAACTTCCTAGAAATATCTGAAATATAAGTGGACTATCAGACAATAACACTAGTACTATGATGAATGCATTACACTTGAGACATTAGACTTCTGAAGGGTATACAAGTGACATATAATATGAGAAAAATAAATGTTCATTTCCTGTAAGCATCTATCTAAGCTGTATTTACCTTCTATCCTAATAAGTATCTGACATGCAGACTGACATACTGACACTGAACATATAAACCTGTGAAGAGCCTTTCGGCTTCATTGTCAGGCATACTCAGTAGAATAAATACATTACAGCTTGGACATCAGACTTTTGGAGTGCATATAATCAGAATACAAAATGATAAAAGTATAGTATATTTTTTGTAATTATCTATCTGTCTTGTATATGCCCTGTATTGCACCAAAACTCTTGTAACGAGCTTGTATCCGACTCGAAGACATTTTGGCACATGACAAGCTGACTAACAGACTTATATTACCTTACAAGGTGTACAAGGCTATACAGGCGACGCGACTTTTTCGTGATGGGTTAGTGCGTGGAGGTATGCCGCACGCGGTAGACGTGTTCGCCGATTGAGGGTCTACTCAGTACTCAGACTCATACCTACACCACACATGAGCTTTCTTCGTTTGATCTTTGCCTCTACTTTCAGTGTAATCTTCCCGCCGAACTGGTTCTATAAGCCACTGAGGTGAGCGTGTACAACCGTGCCAACATACACCAGGAAGCTGAAGCCAGACCAACAGTGAAGAGAGAGACGCAGAAGACAGGGATATGCATAACAGGACTAGAGCAGTCAACCCGCTCGAACCTTCGTACCCTCAACCGCGGCCACGGAGACGTCTTGACTCTTCATCGAAATCCCGTCGAGAGGATGCGTCGCGAAATAGGTATGCTCTGCACATCTTGGATGAGAAAACAAAATTTATCCCATCCTGCCTCACCTAGAAATTCCTGGCGCCAGAGCATGAACTTTGGTAGCATACAGAGCAAAGTCTCGTGGATTCCGAACTTTTTATGGAGCAGAGATGGACGTCGGAGAGAGGGCAAAACTCGGGTTGAAGACCGAACCTTGCCGCCCCTTTTGGAAACTCAAGACGAACCGCGCATTCACGACGACCGCAGCAGACGCCTGTTTCAAGACAGACTCGACCTTTGTGCAGAAACCGACATGATCAAAGAATGTGAGGCGCTGAATGATAAAATTGCCAATACGGCCCTATCACTCGTCGACGAATGGTCGCAGGCACCGACGGTGTCTCGTAGACGTGGAAGTCATACATCAGTACCATTGATCACAAGTGATCAAGAGTACTTGCAAACCGCCTTCGGAGCTACGCTCTTTCATTTGGTCAGACATGCAAGGTCATCGCCGCCTTCCATTAACCTTCAAGATCGGGTGGCAGACGCGCTTCAAGCGTTGGCGGTCTTCCTTTCTTTTCACATTATCTCGCAGACATTCTGTCCAGGTCTTTCTCAACCTTCTGATGTCGAAATGCAAGAGATTTTCAAGGATATGCTTTCGCAAGGTATGTTGTCAACAAACTGAGTAAGCTGCTAGATGCTTGATAACCAACGTTTGTAAAGAGCCTCGAGCAACGGCACTTCGATGGAGAGCACTGACTTACGTGTATTCAAACCGAAAGTCTCCTGTAGAGAAGTTCACAGCGGACTATGTCGCAACAATGGCGCATTACTTTTCAGCTACGTTTATGCTCGCTGGCGAAAAGGATTCGTCGGCGTTTCTGTCGAGGATGCGCAAAGCTATCGCGGAGAGCGAGGTCGTTGAATGCGCATTACGGTTCTCGGAGAAGCTCGAGACAAGCTTTTTCTCTGTTTATCTTGATGCATACTTTGTAGAAGCAGGTCTATCGTTCCGAGAAGACACCATGGACAGTTCTGGCCAGGGCCAGGAACGTGAGGTGCCCGAAAGAAGCCCCGTGTTGTGCACGGTCGAGCTCGGACTTCGCGAGATTACTTCTGGATAAACCACTCGGGAAGCTCAAGGAAGGATTCTGCTGAAGCCGAAAGTGATGCTCGAGGTAAGCAACTTCACCTCGCTTAAATGTCTCCAGACTTCATCATCACTCCGTCAGCAGTACTGAAATATTACCGTGTATTCAATGGTGGAGCGGAGGTCCTTGCAATGTCAGCGATAATGCTCATAGACTCGTATATTCTCCTTTTATCATGCATCTCATTCAGTCCTTGTATTTTTTGAGTCATGATTGACATACATCCGAAGGTAACGTCCATCGTCTGGGAGGGTCGGTGCGTACATGTACTATACAAATGCGAAACAAAAAGAAGTAAAGCGATGCAAAAATTATATACATGTAGAACATTGCAAATCAAGGAAGAGACTATGGTCCTCTGTCCTCCTCGTAGAAAATAGTCGCCGGGCCGCTACAAGGGAAATTAGACCAGAAGGGCGAGTCGTTGAACTACTCACTATTTCGTTTCACCCTGGAAAAAGCATCGTCAACCCGCACTGTAGTTTAGAATGAATGATGTTTCTTACCTTATCTACCCATTTAATCCTCGCTTGCAGCTCCGTCGTTCCAAACATGATCTCGACCTCGAACTTGACCTGCCAGGATTTCTTGGCTTTTCCTGAACAAATGGCCTCGCCGCTGGTTCGACACATATCTGAGAGGTCGGCTTTGACGGTACATGCGACGCGAAACAATTCTACCCAAGTACTATCAGCGTCAAACGTGCTGTCGCTAATGTACAGATGCACACTTTTGTTTTCGTCATACCATTTCGGCTCCGGAAGTGGACCGTCGTAGCAATACAGATCTCCGGAAAAGGATGCAGCCTCTCCCGTCGACTTGAAATACTTAGCATACACATCGGAAACCCGATACGACTCTTGTATTTCAGTATTCTGGAAGAAAATGAGCAAATTTGGATTCACAGTGTAGGTGTACCCACCTTTTTCACAATAGTACTGAAAGCATATGGGACCATCCGCTGGCCGTTAGCATTCATATGCGTTAGATGTGCTCGCCTCGCATGTTCGGGGTTGGATGACGAATAAGCTACGCTACAGATCGCTCCGTAGGACGCTCTAGTGACACGACTGATCACTGTATGCTCCAAAAAGTATTGGACGTCACCATTAGCAACAGCTTTTGATCTGGAATAGAAAATAAATTACGACCGTTCTCCGAAACAACAAGTGCGAGCACCTACAAATTAATGTCGGGTCGGCTGACGTCAATACCATCGTACTTCAGACCTTCTTTGAGCTTTTTAAGTAGCCAAGGACTCGATCCAAAGCCGCCTGCTAACCAGACAGGCTAATGGAATAAGCAAACATTTCCTGTCGAGTAACTCTCCAGACGATATCTACCATTGGTTTGCCTCCGCAGCATTCTACCTGTTGTCTGATAGACTTGAGTGCTTCGTTGATAGAGAAGTCAAAACATCCTGCAAGCTCTGTTCTGCAGACGTAGTCTCAGTATAGAAGGAACTTTGACAGAAGATAATTTTTTTCTACGAGCTTACCCATCAATTCGCAGAGAACCTCTCCTGATACCTAGTGCCGAATTGTTTTCGCTGCGACTTCCGATATGCAACCAAGCGACCTTCGCCGCGTCTTTGAACTCTCGCTTCGTTGTATTTTCAAACGCGTCATTGATTGCTTCATCCAGGATCTCCGGGTTATCGTATTGAGAACCCTGCAGATGTTCTGCATTTCACAATTATCAAGACAGATAGTAGACAGTATGTCACTGTCGACCCACTCTTGAGAAGTTCCCGTGCCTTAAAATTGACGAATATTGAACCCGCGAAGCAGCCTGGATTACTACTGGTTAATAAACTGAAATACAGTAAATCATGATACGCACAATCAGATGAAGTCAATTCCTTGAGCCGAAGCGGCGATGTCTCTATAACCTCGTAGGATGTCATATCCAAGGTGCCTCCACCCGCATCGGCAATTATGAAACGATATCCGGAATGTAAGTTAGCAGGGCATAAGCCGCCAGCTAGACAAGCCAGAGCGCTGGCCTCGCCCTCTGTGACGAATTTTAATCGAGCGCGGCCAGAGGTGCTATCGTCTATCAAACCCCCGAGAATCGCTGCTTGGCGCAGGCGCTGCTGAGGTAGACCGGCCCATCCATTCGGATGACTGAGAATGAAGGTCGCACGGTCTGCGACTGCTTGAAGGAGCTCCTCTCCGTCCGTGTGATGATTCTCGATGAATTTGATAGTCTCGTCGTAGAGGTACCGCAGAAAATCGCCCATGACTTGTGTTGCAGTCATTGGTGAAGGTAAAGAGCCTAGCCTCAGTTCATGCGTAACAATATTCATATTGGCTGGTCTGAGATGCATCTTGAAGCTATTTTTTGTTATACAGATGTCAGTCCTTATTCCGGGATCAAAAACAAAATAATACTTACTGTTCAACCTTCGTCCAACCTTCGAAGTCTGCCTCATGAGTGACACTCTCAGTGACTGCCGAGGCACCAGCTGCTCTCAGTTGCAACTCCCTGTCGTAATACATGATTGAAGGTATCTTGCTATCTCCTGAAGTCTGATCCGTGAACCTACATAAGACATCTTATGAGTTAGCGATCAAGGATTAAGCGGAACCTGACATACCTTGTCACAGGCTGGACTTCGGGTATCTCGTTGGGTCTCAAAAGAGCGTATGATACGCCGCTGAACATTGTGCCAACGTCGATTCCTATAACGATTCCTGCCTGAGATCCATCATAAGGCTGAGGATTCAGGAGTCGAGAAGGCTTGCATACAGTACTCATAGAGCCTAGCAATCAGTATGTGGAGGTGATTGGCTTCAGTCAATGTAGCGACACTGGGCATCAGTAGACGTGAGTTCAGCGTTTGAAGTGAGTTTAGAGCGGAGCTTCGTACCTTGAGGCCCATGCTATTAATATTGTTAGCGTGCGCGTGTATCCGGCGTGTTCATCACATCGGTCTCACAATGTCATGGAGTTTCTACGAGTGATATTCACCTTCACCCTATCCCTCATCCTCTCTCGCAGATAAACGTATTTATCTCTGGCGTGCGTGCGTCTCTCTCTCAATACAGAATCCAGACGAGTTGACGCAGACAAACAGTATACAGGAACATACTGAGCCACAAACCATGCCTCTCGCCAAGCCACACGCAAGTGTTCCAGGACAGCCTGAATACACACAAGAGCCTCAGAGGAGAACACAGGTTTCGTCGAAAGTTCGAGATGCGCCACGCCGGTATGTTTTGGTGATAAAATCTCCTATCAACCTGACCACATAAGGAAAATCGGCTTTCTTTTTTCAGAGCATCCAGGTGCTTCAGCATCCTCTCAGACAAATCGCTTCAAAATTTGAGGCTTCGCTGGAGCAAAGATGGCCGTCGAAAAGAGGATAACCCACAAGCTGTACAGAGTAAAGAGCATCGGCCCGGGCGGCTGCCGCCTGTCTTGGAAAAGCAGAACGAACCGATTCGCGCCCATCCTGAGGCAATTAGCATTCGCAACGACCGCAGCAAACGTCTATTCCACGACAAACTCGATCTTTGTGCAGAAACCGAGATAATTAACGATTGCGAAGCGTTGAACAACAAAATCAACGAGGCTGCCTTGTCCCTCGTTGAAGAATGGTGCAGGGCTCCAACATTATCTCATAAACGTCGACGGTTCACAGGAGATGCCGTATCCTTGAGCTCTTATGATCAAGAATACCTGAAAGATGTCTTGGGCGTTAAGCTTTTCGCTTCGATCAAGCATTTGAGGTCGTCGACGCAATCCGAAGATCTTCAAAATCGGATAACGGATGCACTTCAAGCTTTAGCGGTTTCCGTTTCTTTCTACATCATCTCGCAGACATTTTGTCCGGGTCTTTCACATACTGCCGACGTCGAAATGCAACAGACCTTTAAGCACATGCTTTCGCAACGTACGTTGTCGTTCCATCGACTGCACACACACAAGTTAATGACAATTTGTTTTCACATAAGAGCCTCAGGCAACTGCACTCCGTTGGAGAGCACTAACTTACGAGCATTCCAGCTGGGATACGACCGTACAAACGTTCGCGGCAGATAATATCACCCACTTGGCGCATTTCTATTCGGCTATATTCATCCTCGCAGGCGAGAGGGACTCGTCGGCATTCCTATCCAGAATGCGGCAGTTTGTTGTGGAGAACGATATCGTCGAATCTGCGTTGCAATTGGCGAGGAAGCTCAAGACGAGCTTTTTCTCTGTTCACCTTGACGTGTCTATGGTAAAACCGGGGAATGTCTTCCGCGAAGATGCCATGGATCGTCTTGACGCGGACGAGAATAACGATACTTCCGAGAGGCGCCTTGTGTCGTGCACACTTGAGCTAGGAATTCGCGAGATACTTTTTCCTGCGCAAGAAGGAAGGGGAGAATACTGTTAAAACCAAAAGTGGTGTTTGTAGTGAGCGATGTCGTTCTCATCTATCTCGGACCTTTCTGACGTCGAGACAGCAGTGAGAAAGGTTGCATACGTGTAACTGCGATTCCTTCACAAGTGAAAGGCTCAGGAATGATTGAGGCTGTTGTATTGGATTATACTGTTTGCGTGTACGTATGCTCTCGCTGCGGAAGTAGAATGAATGTTTCGCATATTATAGGAGAATTATTTACTACCTGAATGAACAACGGCCGAAACTATACAACTGAAACAGTCAGCAGCAACTCTTGGCTAATCGCGGAGAGAACATGTCAAAGGAAAGAAGAAAAATGAACCATAGCAGTGAAACGGGACGGAAACCTCGTAAGCAGTAGAAACGTGAAACACAATCACTTGAGCCAGTCTATCTTTACAGGCCCACTTCGGTGGTTGGGAGGAGTGGTGAGACGCTCGTAATGCCAAGTTGAATGCAAAAAATTAACTTACTATTTTATGACTCCCTAGAAATAGCATGTTAGCATGTTAACATGAGATCGTAAAGAAACGCGACGAACCTTTTCCTCCCATTTAATCCTTGCCTCGACCTCTGCTGTTCCGAACTTCAGCTCTATATCAAAGACCACATTCCAATGAGGGCCAAGAATCGGCGTCAGGAAAGCCTCAAGCAAAGAGGAAGCCTGAGTTGGTTCGCGACACAAGGAAGAAAGGTCCGCTTCCAGTCTGCACACTGTTCGTATTGTTTCTGCTCGATGTTTGTAAGTCTATCCTCTGATGTGTGAGGCCTTCTCTCGGCACACCTTTATTCTCATCGTACCAATATGGTACCGGAAGGTCTCCGTCGTAGCAGAGAAGCTCTGTGGTGTAATGCGCCGCGCTCTCCTTGGAATAGAACTTCTTACTATAGCTCCTGCTGCACGTCTTTCCTACTTCGATGGTCGACCCCTGTGGCACGATGTAAACGACTCTGAGTCAGCGGATCGGTAGTATGGACTCGCCTTCTCGGCAATACAGTCGAATATTGGGCCGATGAATGTACCGTTGACTCTACGTTCAACAAGTTCTTGCTTGCTGCAGTGGTCGGGTCGCCGGGGATCGAAGCGAGTATAGCAATCTGTTCCATAGGATGTCTTGCAGACTCGAGCTACAACAAGCTGGTCAAGATAGTGCAAAACAGCACCATTGGCGACAGCTTTGGATCTGGCGAAGAACGGTTATTCCTTACAGTCGCTTATGTTGTTCAATTAGCCTGACTCACAGATTTGTATCGGGCGTCTGAATATTGATCCCATTTTGCTCAAAGGCCTTTCGGAGTTCTTTCAGGAGGTATTCACTGGAGCCGAATCCTCCGACTAGCCAGACAGGCTTTGAAACAAGTGAGTAAATAGAAGGGTTAAAAATAATCCAACGATACCGTTGTCTTTTCATTACTGTGACTCGCAGAAAATTGCCCACGAATAGAGTCGACCATTTCAGATACAGGATCATCGAAGCATGCAGACAACTCTTCGCTAAAGATAGGTTAGACCTTCAAGGTCTTACCAAAAATCTCGTCGACGTACCGACTTAAGAAAAGAAACCCTGCTGAGATACCTAGTTTTGCGTTGTTTTCTCGACGACCTCCAACTTTCATCACTCCGTCTGCTTCTCCAGTGAACTGTCTCTTCGTGGATACCTCGAACTCGTCACTTATAAAAAAATCGAGTGTTTCCTCGTCGTCATACTTGGAATTAAGCAGTTTCCCTATACGATAAAAGCTTTTAACCCAATGTTCACATTAGGAGCGGCCAATAAAATTACTCTGCAGCAGATGCTTTCCGTGCATGTTCACGAATACAGAGCCGGCAAAGCGACCTTTCCGTTATTTCAATTTAACAGTTGGCTAAGAAGATAAGTGGAACTTACAGTCTGGTGGTGCGCACTCCTTTAACTGCAAAGGCGACGATCCCAACACTTCGAATGTGCTCATATCCACAGTACCGCCTCCAGCATCAGCAATGATAAATCGGAAGCCTCGCTGTGCAGTGCAATGTACCTCAAGTTTTCCAGGTCGTGCTGAGAGACTGAACTCACCTTGAAGGTGGCCGGGCCTAATCCACCTGACAAGCAGGCCAGCGCACTTGCTTCTCCCTCAGTGACAAACTTGATGCGCTTGCGGCCCTCAGAAGAGTCTGGAACGAGTCCGCCCAGTACTGCACTGGCGCGGTAACGCTGCTGAGAGTAACCGGACCAGCCATTAGGGTGACCAAGGACGAATATAGCTTCGTCCTTGATCTGACTCCAGAGATCTTGTTCTCCAGTATGAGCATTCGCTATGTACCGTCCAGTCTCATCCACAAGATAACGCAAGAAATCTCCCATAAGTTGCTCGGCGGTCTTTCCTGGTGGAAGATCTCCAATCTTCAGCCCGTTTGTTTCTAGTTGCTGACCAGGAGGGCGAAGGTGCATTTTAAAGCTGAATTGAATGTCAGTAGACTATATGGCACATGCGAGGCAATGCCGTTAAGGAGTACACACTGCTCAGCTTTAAACCATCCTTTTTCTGTAGCCTCGCCGATGACCATATCTCTCGTGGTAGATGCGCCTATGGCCTTGGGGACTGCATCATCATTCAGGTCATAGTATATGACCGATGGGATCTTGCTGTCCCCAACAGACTGGTCTGAAAATCTGTGGACGTTTAAGCCTTTCAAGTTGGCATTATACTGAACAGGTTCGGCTTACTTAGTTACAGGTTGTATATGTGGAGGCTCGCCAGGACGAAGTATAGCATACGAAACACCGCTGAAGGTCGTCCCCACGTCGATACCGATTACGACTGCAGTCCGCGTCCCAGAGTACCGTTTTTGTCTAAGGGAGCGAATGTCATATGAAGACATGGTGGGATGTGTGAGGTGCTGTCAGTCTGAGAAGGCGAGAGCGTTCTTAAGTCTTGAGGCCTCAGGGTTACTAGCTGCCAGCTACTGCGTGTCCTGCTTCATGAGATAGAAGAGCAGAACACTAGTCACAAGAACAACATGCACGAATAGCGCGGTTCATCCATCAAAACGCGGCGAATTGTTAGTATTTATATGCGAGGCAAGTCATGAGGCAGTGTTTTGCATTCAGTGCTTCTCTAGCTCGCCTTTCTCGTCGTCGGCGTCGGCACAGCAGTAAAGGTGAAGCATTTTGTTTGTTATATCATCTTCCGATGATAGGTTTGACGATAACACAAGTAATGTCTGCGGTCGACGAGCCACGTTCGACTGTTGCGGCGCGCTGGCGGACCGTCTTGCGCGAGACCGCTGAGGTCACAAAATACTTGGCAAATGTCATATTGGGATGTTTGTGTTACACCCTGCTGCTCATGATGGGATTGTGCTTCCCCAGAGACACGAAAAAGGACGAGAAGTGTGTCCGAGCTCCGGTCACGCTAGCTTCACCGGACGAAGCCGTACAGTGCGACCTGGAGTCACAGGGGAGGCTTCCCTGGACGAGCGACGAATCGTGGAAGAACAGCACGGAGAGAACGAGGATAAACGGCCAGCAGTCGCATGTAAGGCGAAATATCGAACCCAGATCACCTCATTGAACTAACGAACCATGTGCAGGATGCCGAAGATGAGCGTCTATCAATAATAGAGAGACACGACGACACTGGGAAGTACCATGTTATCCCCAAGCCTCCGAGTGAAGACCTAGCCAGGCATCATGACGGCGAAGACCAGCCTGAAGACACGCGTGAGGAAGCTGAGTGCCCGTCGGATCCAGACGGAAGTGAGCACTCGAATGATTACATGACGGACACAGTTGCCGTTTCGATGCTGGCCAGCCAAACGCAGAGCGAGACCGACGTCATGCCAGACACCCCGGACGTCAATGACTTACAGACGGCATCAAGCAAGCCTTTCCTATTCGAAAATGAGACTGAGCAGCGCTTTTTCCTGGAGAAAGCCGATGCATGCTCGGAGAAGGAAATAATAGTCTGGTGCAGATCGCTGAACTCCCGCATCAACAACCTCTCAGCACACTTGCTTAGAGAGAAAAACAGGATACGTGGACCTCAGACGACGACCAGCTCCAGTCGCCGTGTTAACATACAGGACTACAAGCCCGGAGGCGAGAATAAGCTTGCCGAACTTGTGAGAAGGGCTCTAGGGAGTCGACTCTGCGAAGAGATCGTTGATGCCTGTACGAAAGGGGAGCCTTCGTCCGAGCTTGATGCTTCCATTCAAGACGGTCTTGATGCATGGTCTGTATTCTGTGTGCATTTGGCGATGAAGCCCATGCTTTTCGGGCTGAAGTTACGGACTGTCGAAGAGGTGGAAGGAATCTGTCGTCAGATGGCTAATCGTGGTTTGTTCACATCTACAGCGGAGGTTGAGGTTGAAACTGACATAAATGTGCAGAACCTGAATTGGCACGATGTTGGATTCGTATCAAGTCGGACGACCCTCCTCGCAGCGTCGATCCACGTATCCAAGCGCTCGCCAGAGACATTTGTCCTTTAACAGAGCCTCAGCTTAAAGACTTGGAAGAATACTGCCTTCTCGAAGAAATCTACCGTCGAGATTTTGTCAGTGGTGAGTGCCAGACTTTGACAGGAACGGATTATTTACTGACACTGCAAACAGAGCACAGGCGACAAATCGCTTTGCACTGGCGAGGCTTGCTACACCAATATGAGCTTTGGCTCGCTTCCTATAACGAGGCAATCTTACAAACAGAACGAATTATTAGCCGAGGCCTTCTGGAAGTTTTCGCGATAGCAGGTGTTGAGCTTCCTCCGACATTTGCGAGCGGTTTCCGAGACTTAATAGACAAGATCGTCAAAGACGCATCCAAATTGGCCGAGCTCACGAAAACGAGCAGTTTCTCGCAAAGTATCGAGATTGTCACAGTCGAACCTGGAGGCTCATTTGACGAAGAGACGATGAGAGTTGCGGACGAAGGAGACGCTGGAAACATTAAATGCACAATACAACTTGGGTTGCATGCAATCGACTCTGCAGGAGAGCGTACGATATTGCTGATGCCTGAAGTTATACTTGCTTGAGCGTAGATATTTAGTGCCTGTTATTGTGTTAATGCTATTATTCCTTTGTGTAAATCTGTCTACAATATTAATGGACTTACTGTAACTTGCTCCTTTCTTCACAAGTAGTAAATCCTCAGTTTTGCAGATGGTTTCTTTAGTTGCAGCCGTTTCGGTTGAAAGGATAGTGATGGGGCATGTGAGTTTGGTGCTGTCTCTTGCTCGTCACCGTTTGGACTCAGGAGGCTCGCGGCTTGGAACTGCTTCTATATGAGGTAAGGATATAAAGTTTGTCATGCAGGGTGTTGCTAGCGAACCGAGGCTGCCTGAACAACCGCCTTCTCATGCGACGACCATTATCATGGTCAGCGCAGAGTCTCTCGCTCCCGACGCCGTCGCCCCCGTGGAGCCTGCTCGCGTCTTTATAAAGCCCGACTCTCGTGCTGCCATGTCCAGCGGTCATCTCAGTGACGGAGGCCGCTCTCTCTCGCGTCGCTCGCGCGTCCGCCGCAAGAATTCGCATCGCGACGACGACTCTTCCTCCGACCTTCTTTCTACCTCTGGCGACATATCCAGCGGCCAATTGTTTGTAAAAATACCTCCGGCCGACGCGCGTTCTGGTTCCTCTCCCAAAAGCCTGGGTACTTTAGAGGTTAGCCTTCGTTCATACTGACTCCGACGCGTCTCATCATCCTTTTTTCTCTCTCCAACTTCACTAGACTGGTGCGCCACCTCGACCACCACGCTCACCTCGACGTCAACAGGCACCTCCTACTCTTGATAATAAGGAGGCGAACCCAGATCAACAGTGGATACCGCGACAGCGTACGCGGAGTACAGATCCAACAACAACACGTCCGGTGATAGATGATGCCCGGGGTAGAGAAACACGTTCAGAAAACGGTCAGCATAGACGGGGTCAACGTGTGAGTCCTACTCTCTCTGCTCTTATACGACAGACGTCTGAAGCTTGTGGAACGAAAGCCTCGAGGTTTGAGTCTGCCTAGACACGCTTTTCGCAACAACTCGCTGTCCGACTCTTCAGAGCAGCCAAGTCCACTTACTCCCAACGCGTTTATCGACATCCCTCCGATGCCCGTGTTCGCTCAGAACCGCCGCTATCGCCATCAACCTCGTGATTCAGGCCTCACGCACCAGTCCACAACATCGAGCTCCCTTTACCCGAAGTCTACTTCGACTGAAGGTTCTTATCCGTCTCCACCTTCTCTGCCTGCGCAGGATATAGATGATCGTCACATTATTACCGTTGATCCGGCCGACAACTCACACTACCATGAGCTTCATGAGATGGACGCTGACGATGTTTCTTATCGTCTTCGGCTGCTTATGCAGAACACCTACTATCTTCCTCCTGCACATTCAAAACCTTTCAGCGAGACGTCTTCCCCAGATACCCCAAGAAAGACGCCTCTCAAGTCTTCCTCTCCGACTTTCTTCGACCTTTTCAGGGTCGTAAAAAAGAAGAGCTCAGCTGCATCAGACCATAAAGCGGCTGCAGTGCCCTCCATCCCAATGCTAAGGACAACCTCGGATTCGTCTACGTTATCAGGCCTTTCACGACCTCAGCAGCCTGCTCTTCCTACTCAGCGCGCACACGCGGCATTTTCGCCGCCTCAGCCTCGGCAAGAGACTAAAGGTCGAGTGGTGGTGGTGCGGGAACGTATGGATGATCTCGTGAGCGTCGCCAAGCAGGTAGAGCTGGAGCTGAAAGTGCGTGAGGCCGAGCGGCGCCGGATCGCTAGCAATACATCCCACTCTGAGGGCATCGAAGACGACTTTGTGGATCCTACGGATTCTGTAGACCTTCCTCTGGTTCCTTCGAATGAATTCTTTGGACCTCAGGCGGCTTTGCTTCATGGCATGGGGATCGACTCATCAGTAGGAGCGGCATTACTGGCGGACCAGCTTCCTCCCTCGAGTCCGGGGATCTGGTCAGTCGACTCAGAGGACGTAGCGTGGAGGATGGCGATACTGCATGCGGCTGTTGGCCACTCGCTCAATAGCTCGTCTGTTGAGACTCCCGCCCGTTCTGACTCTAACTCCAGCCGATTCCAAGCGTTTGATCTTTCTTCTCCCGCTGCCTCTACGACTCCTTCTTTGCTTGCACCGTCCGTCGCTTCCCCTGTGTCTAGTCTTCGTCCGTTGCCTTCGGCGCCTACAAATGACGCTGGACCGTCTAATAGCGCCGTTGTTCCAGTACCTAGCAAAAAGCGTATGCTTGGACAGCGCATTTTGAATCGTATCATAGACGAGGATGAGCTTCATGTCGAGGCTCCGCCTCTTCCTACTTCAAAGGAACCTAACAGCGCGGAAGCAGGGAACGACTTGAAGCCTGCGGATCAAAGGGATAAAGCTGAAGGTCTACTTGTGGCGACCGCAGGAGATTATGAGCCCGTTCGTGCGTCATCCCCGTCGATTCCGACAACGCCTCTTTTACCTCCACCAAGACGGTCAAACCCCACGCCGGCTCATTCGAGTGGTTCGCGGTCTGACAACATCCAAGACAAGGTAGACCAGGCCGACGATAGCCCGTTAGAAGTAGATGCAAGTCATCTGCGAGTTGATCAGGGTACTGCTCTGAGGCTTTCCGACGCTTATGAGGCGCATGTCGGTCTGAGTGGCGCATTTGGAGAGCTCACACCTTCCGGGTCACAGCAGAATTCGGCGGCGCTGTCCGCTGTTAAGCCTGGTCCAGGAGAATCCTTCAGGGTCTCGGAGAGTCCGAGCATGACAAGCGGTTCGCATTATTCGGATGATGAAGAGGACTTCAGCACTTTCCACACACCTCGGGAGCACACGTTGGCATCTACATATGCTGCCTCTCGGCCGTCATTGGGGTCTGCGTCCATCCCTCGAGCGTCTTGCGAGTCTTCGCAGCTCTCGCCGACGACGTCGGCGTTTCGCGATGCCCTTGACCGAAGCCCGTACGCTGAAAGCTTTGCAACACAATCTGTCGTCAACACCCTTGGGAACAATTCGCGTGCTCCGTCTCGCGTTTCCGATCATGAGGATCCGCGGTATGCAGCTGTCTCACCGCCTCCACGTGTATCGTCCTCTCTTGCACATAATGTCCTCAATCCTCCTCCCCGACCTCGTCGTGCAAATAGCCCTCTAGGTCCGTTCGTTAGCATCGCGGAAGCCACATCTATCTCAGTCGAGCAGGAGGAGCCGCCGACGCCCACCGGTCTACAGGTTCCCAGGTTAGCGGCTCAGGGCTCGTGCGCCTTAGAGGCTCGTTCAAATGCCTACCCGGCTTCTCCGATTTCGTTTTTCGATGCTGTTGAGATGCAGAGTCAGCAAGAGGAGGAGGAGTCATCTGAGTCCGACGATGAAGACGGAGAAAGGGACGTGGGCGTGGACGAACGGGACGATGCATCCGTGGTGAGCTCGAGTATTGGCGGGTACCAGAGTGATTCTGCTGGTATAGTTGTCGCAGATCCTCGCACAGGTTCGATGCACAGCGTTGTGCATGACTCGCGGCAGGCCCTCCGTGAACTCATGCAGCAACGTAACGTATCGTTGCCGCAGCTCGGCTCGCGCTCATCCTTAGGCGAACCTGGTACTGGCCTCGGATATGAAACGTTGGACCGTCGTAAGGCAATCACGAACGTGCCGCAGTCGTCATCGCGCACCTCATTTTGGTATAGGAAGCAGGGGAAGCGGCGCGGGCAGTTTCCGAATCCGCCCCGGATTTCTGAGTCGACGGCCGATCGGCTGAAGCACGAGGCAGCAAAAGAGGCGTTTGCTGACGGGAAGCGGCCTCAGACCACGGGTTCGAGGACGGGTGGCGCGAATATGCAGTCCTGGCAGAAAGGACTGGACCCGTTGGACCCGTCGGTGCGTCGTCTAGACGGGATGCTCATCGAGCACATGGAGCGGGAGAAGGAGGTGTTGAAGCGAATCACCACGACGCTATCCAAATCATCGACCTGAGTCTTTTTTCTTGCACAGATCACGGACATTCATTTTGCGTGCCATTATATCTTACCAATTGTATACCCGGGCTCCTGGAGGTACCTGCATATTTCTAACCCTCTCACGCTTACGTGTTTTGCTTGACTTCCCTGTCTAGTATCGTTATTATCACTTCATCGACTTATCCAACTGCGCGTCCTTCCTTCATTTTACACTTTGGTTTCCTCTTTCTTTATTCTTTATTACCCCACGCCGTGGAAGTCTTGCATGTTCTGTCTGCCCATTGTATTATCTAGCAGCATTAATTACATGCTTACTTACACTATCAACTTACATTTGCTTATTGGTATTTTATCGAGATTTTGATGTGTATATATTTGAGATGCCGCGTTCGAGATGAATCATACGTGAATCATGAGGCGCAGCTGTGCAGCATAATTGTAGCCGCGCGCTTGTTCGTAATAATGAGTGCCGAATGTCGCGTCCTCTCTCTCTCCTCTTCCCAGCCTCTAACTGACCATGGACGACGATAGACACGTAGGAGCTTTCTCATGGCACCAAGTACGTCTGCATATAAGACACCCAGAGGGATATATACTAATTAACGAGTCATTATTGGACAGTCGCTCGACCAGGTAGGTACTTAGCCGTACGCTGCTTTAGTATGGCTAGCTCATTGCTCGCAGGCAACGATAAACATGTTCGTGCCATATGAAACGATACTCGACGACTTGGATGTGAGCATGTCGGGCGAGTCGATTGAGCTGCGTACTGAGCGCAGTTGGGCTTTGGCAGGTAGTTATTGATCCGCCATACGTGGTGGCGAGCATACGTGGGCAAATGCCGCTCCTGAAGGCGAGTCCACAATTTCACTCTCCCACACACGCAACGCAAACGCCGAGTGGTTCTGATGTTCGCTCTACGTAGGGCAAGATCTACGAGGCCGTCAATAAGGAAGCGACGCACTGGAACTTCGAGCCGACGGACAACCCGCGGCGGCGCACTACGTCCACGGCGTCGACGGTGTCGACGCAGTCGTCCTACGCGTACGTATCTGACCCGGAGATCTCGAGCAGCTTCGCCGCGTCGCTCGATAGCGCGCAGGCGTCGGACAACGATGACTCGGACTTCGCGTCGCCCGAGCGTTCGCAATCTGTGTCGCGCGACGAACAACAACAACAACGTAGTATGAGCGCCACTGTCCCTGCGTTTCCGCAGCGCGCGCTCGGCTCCTATCCCGCGTCGCCGCAGATGCAGTCTATGGACTCGTCCCTTTCCTCTCTTGACTCGCTGCGTCCTGACCGCCCGGCGAAGTTGTTGACAATTATATTGGTGAAGGAGAGGTCGACATATTGGCCTCGGGTTATTGATGGACCAGTGCCGGAGTCGTACTCACCCACGCCCTCTGGTCCGTTCACGTTCGACGCCAATGTTGAACGACAAAAATATAACGTGGATCCCACGACGCTCGGCCTATTGGGAGAGGAGTATCTTAAAGTGCGGAACGACAAGGAGGAAGCATTCGAGTATTTTGCGTGAGTTTGGAAATGTTTTTCAACCTACTGCAACTAACCCTTTGACAGACGGTCATGGCATTACCTCCACACTCCGTTCTCAGCTCTACGCCTTGTCGCTCATTTTCTTCCCGTAACGACCGTAATACCATCCTCCAGTCTTTCCTCCTCACCCCAGAATTCTCCATCTCCTCCACCTCTTCCTCGGCGAGGTACGGCAGAGTACTACGTCCTATGTCTCGGAGGGACCGCTGCCCTCGCGCAGCTGTTCCTGGAGGCAGGGCTCGCTCACCTCGAAGGCATCGCGACTAAACTCCTCTCCTCCAACTACTCGCCGCTCAACTCTATCCGACGGAACGAGCCCCCGGTGCCGGCGCCGCGCGTAGAGAGCAGCACGCAGCTGTGGAAGCGCGACCGGGCGCATGCGCGAACGTACTTCGAGCGGGCGCGCAAGCTCGCGCCGGGGCTGGAGGGCGCGATCCCGTATCTGCCGGAGGAGACGGACCTCCGCGGGGTGGACCGTCCTGGGCGTGCGGGACGCACGAGCTCGTCGCCCCGCTCGTCTCCGAGGGCGAGCATCTCGTCGCCATTGGAGGAGACAGCAGGACTCGAGCTGCAGATGCCTTCGATGTTCGTAGACGAGGGGAAGACGATCCGGCCGGAGGTGCCTGCGGATGCGGAGAAGGCGCGGCCTGACTCTACGGTACGCGTGCGGAGACGGCGCCAGCAGGCGTCGGAGGCGCTGCTTGAGCAGACGAGCGAGGAGGAGGATGAGGACAGCACGTGGTACCTTTATCTGCCGGGCCTTGTAGGCGCCGGTACTGCTCTACTTGTCGTTAGCGTTGTAGGGGCGCTGAGTTTTCAGTCTTGGCGCAAAAATAACAACTGATTCAGGTTTTGAATGAATGAATTTTGAATTTGGTGCGTCATTATGCTTAGCCCGTGGTATCGAATCGCTCAGTTGTTTTTCTCGTATAGATCGTCAAGTCTGGGGTTGGAGTTATAGCATCGCGAGCTTTGGTCTAGTACCGTTATATCGAAGCTGCGTCGCTGCTGCATCCAGCGTCACACTTTCCATCCCACATGACGATCAAATATCAATACGTACGTACGACACGACGGTCACGATCTTTCTCCCTCCTTCTTTTCTTGCCCTCTTTTGTATCATCCTATCCACCACCACGTGCGCTAGATCAACATCGTCGGTAGAGTACTAGTCTCCTCCACTCCTTTACTCTTTTATATCTTTGCTGCGCTATATACAGGCTATCGACACGCGCTCTGAGTCAGTATCCAGTATCCACTGTAATTCGTAGTATCACAAACATCTATCTGCGTGTATTTTATTTTGTTCTCTGGGGGGAGTTCTGGTTTCTTTTTCTTTTTCTTCTTGCTTTGAGTGAGGCGTGAGGCGTTAGACGTGCCTGCTGTCGCTCTGAAACTGTTCGGAATGAGCGTCTTTTTCCGGCATCCCTTCCTTGGATCTGAGCGCCAGTGATTACCAGGACGCTTCGAGTTCGAGCGCTTTGGAGGCGGGAACGTGTAAGCTAACTTCTAAGCGTGTGCCTTGCCGTGCCTGTTTGAAGGAACGACGACAGCTGGAAGTGTGTACTACTAGCACTAGTAGGACTTTAGAAACGTTCATGGTTTTCGACTGCTTGTAAGTTGTAGGAAAAGAGAAAATAATAAGCCGCATGCTCTGAACGACCAGATCTAGACCCGCCCGAGAAAAGAAAGAAAAAGGAGATTATTATCAGAACAAAGCCACGTCCCTAGGCCTTCTATATTTTTCTTTGTGAGCTTTGACGGGTACGGGGAAGTTGAGCAAGTTAGAGAGACGTCGCCGCTCACAGTGTTCTTCCGACCTATGGACCCGGGAGCAGATCTAGAGAGATCACTCAAGGTTGTGGGTTGGGAGTCGGTAGTGCGGCTGATCGCTCTTGCAGGTTGCATTCGTGCATCGGTCTTACGAGCAGTTTTCGAATCTCAGCGTGCGCAGAAGTGGGGCCACTGGATACTTACGGTACAATAATACAAAGGCAGAGAGATCTAGAGGCGCTAGCCCGTCGCATCTGGGAATTTCGACCTACGCATGCACTGAGGTTGATACTAGTCCGATCGTTAATTATTTACTAGCGTGTCATGTCGATGTCGAATGTCGAATGTTGATGTCGATCCATCACTAGTACTGGCACTGGTAGGATGCTTAACAGTTCATGTGCCTGGTCTCGGACATTTCGTTCATACAATGATACGACTCGGACACGTACTACTAGACTGTACTAGTACTATAGTGCCTCCCCCCCCCCCCCCCCCCTTTCTCTCTCTCTCTTTCCTTCAATCGTCAAATGAGACGACGGAGACGGAGACGAAGAAGGGTATCTCCTAATCGGACTCCGACTGGGAATATTAATTGCATCCACTCTTTTAGAATTAAAATAAAACCCTTAGGCCCTGTTCGGTACAGAAAATAAGGCCTGAGTTAGCTCCATGAATAGCTTATAAAGGCTATTTTATGTCATAAATCTTATGTAAAACTTCCAGAAAAGGTTATTCATGGAGCTAATTCATGGCTAACACGGGCTTATTTTCTGTACCGAACAGGGCCTAATATTAATATTTACCTATTTACTTAGCTGAGCGACTCGGAGCACTAGCACACGCTGACAGTACTATATAGTGACACTAGTACTAGTACTGCGAGAACGTTTCGAAAGTCAAACGAAAGGAAGCTGAACAGCGTCATTAAACCTCAGGCTGGAGCAAAAAATGTGGTAAGCGGCGGGGTAAGCGGGGCGCGTTGCCCCGCCCCTCCGAGTCTCGGACACGGACACGGAGTGTCGGCGTCGGCGTCAATGTCGGCTGCGAGACGTCCCTTGCCAGTGCCGCCTTGCCGCCGCTTTCGAAGGTTTATGTTTATGTATATCTGTTCTCCGTCGGAAGTAAAAATTTCGTTCTGAATCTTGATTAGCGGAGGATGAGCGGGTGGTGAGCAACAAAAAAACCGCAGAATATGTTCTCCCGCGAGTCTTCCAATTTGCCAGAAAGTTTGAAATAAGTCTTACTCTTAGCTCACGCTAGATCTGTTCTGTATTCTGAGTCTACGACGGCCTCAGCTCGAGAGGTTTCCTGAAACGGACGGACCCTCGGACCCACTTAGTTAGAGTTTAGCAAAGTGGGGTTCTGGATCCTGGAATTTCATTTTTTACTCTTCTCGAAAGGCAAATTGGATTGGAGTGGAGAGGCTTTTGTGCGCGATGCCGTGAAGGTCGAAGGATGAGTCTATGATGCGCATGCAGAAAGTAAGTTACGCTCGACGGCCTACAGCTACATACTCTGGATCCGTCACTAGTACGTATAGGTGCGGCTTGGACTCGGAGGTGATGATCCACCGACTACCGTCAGAACGACACAAGGAGAGACGGGAAGATATATGAGGGACGTAGAGCGCTGGATCGAGTATATGGCATGGTTTATAATATACTTGATGAGGGGTCGTGCATGGATCAGTTGCAGCCCTGGAGATCTGGAGAGCCGGACTAATAATAATATTCTGATCGTGACGGAGACAAAAACAAGGAAAAGGAAAGAGTAAGCAGGCATCAATATTAATGCTTTGAAAAAGGATTTCCGGATTCGACGTGAGATCAAGTCCGAGGAAGTCGTTGGCTGAGAAGCGTTTGCGGTGAGAGAAGAGAAGAGAAGAGGATCGGGAGCTTCTTGTTATGGCGATCCCAGAGTGGCGCGCACATGATCGAGATCCTTGCTTTCTGATGCGAACAATCACATCACATGATCTCCGGGAATCAGGTACGATCCCCCGCCGCGATTGCGATTGCGATTGGCCGAGAGCAAAAGAAAAAGAAAAAGAAATAGGCGGGAAGAATACGCTAAATTGACGACGTGCGCCGAAGCAGCTTGTCCTATAGTTCTGTCCTCTCTTCCACCCCCCCCCCCTCCCCAGCGCACGCAACTAGAAACAAAGTGCGCATGACACGCTCCGACGCACCCGCTTCGAAAAGTCGTGTGTCGAGCAGTCGACTAGCGTCTCATTAATAGCCGACGTCCCAGCCATCACCGCGTCTGCACGATGGACTCTCACTCTCAGAGCGCCCTCGACGGAGACCCACTCGACAGCAGGAAACGCCCGTACGAGACGAGCAGCAGCGAGAGCGTCGTCAGCTTCGCCACCGACAGCGTCAGCATCACACAGGGCTCCGTCTCCGTCGCCAATTCTGTCGTGGGACCTGACGGGAGGCGCCCTGTAAACTCCTCCGCCTCGACTACGTACGTTGTTTCCCCTTCGATCACCCATGCTGACGACGTGTTGAATACCGTGTGCGTTTTGACGTTAGAGGGAGTCGTCAGCGCATCACCGTCGTCTGTGCCGAGGTGCGTGTCGCGTGTCGCGCGTTGCTCTTCCCTTCTCAAAATTTAATTGGCTCATGCCGTTTCGTTTACGTGACAGTGCAAACGCCTCAAGCTTAAATGCGACAGACGCGCGCCCTGCGGATCGTGCACGAAGCGTGGCACGATCCCCAGGTGCATATACTCCCAGGCCGCGTCTGAGAAAGTGTACGTCCTCGTCCTTTGTTTCCCCCCTATTCACGAAAATAACTCTGACTTCTGACATGCACCTTGTTACCGCCTCTCGACGTTCCCCCTTCCTTTCTCTTTCCCTCCCTGTCCACTGTGGTTGCTGACCCCCTTGCGCTCTCTCCTCTTCATGCGACTCTGATCCTGACCTGACCAATGCCACCGACAAACCCCGTCCCCGCACACGCCCTGGTGCACGTAAACCCACTCCGCCCGCGCCGCCCTCTGCGCATTCACAGAGACGTCCAGTCTTTGAACATCCGCCTCTCCACTGTCGAACGCAAGCTCAATGCCGTTTCCTTCGACCCAACCGCATCCACCTCCAGCTCCAACACTCGGAACCGCTCGACGGCGGCGGCGGCGGCCCATCCCCGTGCCTTCCATGCAGTCGGCGCTCACGGTGCGTCGGTGGCCGTTAACCTCGAGGGCGTCGCGGGCCTGTGGGTCGACCATCTCGGACTAAATACATCTGCTACGCGTGCTGTACCCGCCAATGACTTCGAGGCCGAATTGGTGGGCGCTGGAGGAACTGCGAGTGGGAGTGGGATCGAGCTGCGCCCGTTCCCTGCGATTCCGGACGAGGGCGTCGTCGACTTCATGACGGAGCACACGAAGCTCTTCCGCATTCCCGCTTCCCTTGTTGCGTCCACGTCTGACGCAGGCGAGGACGCGGGAGCTAGTGACGGCGACGGCGACGGCTTCAACGACCATGATGCCGAGGGAGACGACGAGAGAGAAGAGGAGGGCAGCGGCCAGATCGGCGTTTCCCCGAAGCTCGTGCGTTGTGCGCTTCCCGCAGCACATGTTCGTCAAGAGATCTATCCGCGCTTCGAGGCGGCGCATCTGATAGCGCCGTGTGTGAATTTCTTCGTGTTTAGGAACCGGATTGAGGAGATGTGTCGGTGGGCAGATGGTGAGCTTAGTGGAAGCGAGACTGGGAATGAGAATGGGAGTCGAAGAAAGAACGAGCCGCCTCCGGCGACAAGCGCCACGGCGCCATCAGATCCATTCACGCCGACGCTGAGCTTCTTTGCGGCAGCCGCTATGGGCCTGGCGCTCGGTGCACAATGCTGGCTCGCGGAACGCGGGATACTTACTGGCAATGCAGGTTCGAGTTCTTCGGACGCTCCAGCAGCAGCAGCAGGCGTGACCAGTCCTTCTGGCCCGCCGACCGCCGTCCCCGGTCCCAGCGCATTCGACAAATCCATGCCTCCTCCTCCCGGTCCCGGCCCCTCATTCGACAACGGTATATCCGCCTCGCCAACCTCGCCACCCTCTGGTCCCTCCTCCAGCTCTATCCCCGGCCCCTCCTCCTTCCAACCACAACTGCAACGACAAGAAGCGCAGATCGATGCGTCCCTCCCTGGCATGCTGTACCGACTCTCGAAGCTCGCGCTTGGGCTGGCGCTCGAGCGTGCTGGGTACGAGGCGTTCGACACGGACTACATGCACGCGAAGTGCCTGCAGGCAAGATACTTGCTGCTTTCGCACCATGGGCTTGGGGACGGCGCGAATTTGCTAGGTGGATTGGGCGCTGGGCGGAGAAGGCGGATGACGAAGAAGGGGAAGGGGAAGGGGAAGGCCGGGACAAGGGACGGAGAGGGAGAGGGCGACACGGTTATGGTCGATGCATCTGAGGAGCCTGCTGGTCAGCCTAGCAGGAGTACGAGGGATGAAGACAAAGCTCCGGCAAGAGGTCCGACGCTTGCGCTCGCGCCGGAGATGGTTGGCGCCGTGAGCGATGCGGTTGGGAACGCGCGCATGATGGGGCTCAACCACGATCCGGATATTGGTGGCGGCGGCAGGTTCTCGCTGTACGAGAAGGAGGTGCGGAGACGGCTGTGGTGGGAGGTCATTACTCTCGACGCGTGAGTTTCCCTTTTCTTTCTCCCTCTTCTTTTCCTTTCGCATTCTATATATGTATATCATATTTCATGTTCTCCCGACTTCTACACTCTTGCAGAGCATTCGTTTACTGAATGAATCCTTCTCTTCTTTCTTTTCTTCTTTCTTTCCTTTTGGACGGGCAGGTTTGTAGCGGATTGTCTCGGGGAGAGCCCGTTCATCAACGACGATAGCGCTACCACTGAGTTTCCGACCGATGTCGACGAAGAGAACTTTGGACCAGATTCTGCGAACCTTCCTGCGCCTCACACGGAGTCGTTGCAAGGGAATATCGATTATTTCATTCAGCGGTGTCGGTCAGTTTTCCGAAGTCTTTTTATTTCTCTTTATGAGGCTAATTATTGTCTAATCCCTTTTTCATTGCTGTCGTTATTTTCTTATTCGTGCTTGTTAGGCTCGTGAAGTTGGGGAAGAGGTTGAGGAGGAAGGCAGCTGCATTTAGAGAACTTCATAGCGACGCGCACCCTTCGGAGACGCATGATATGCTCGAGACGATGAACGGCGAGATCTCAGGTTGGCTGGCGAATCTCCCGGACCATCTGAAGCTCAAGGACCTCCCTTCACTCGCTGCTTCTTCAATCCACCCGGACGTAAAGCCGATGTCGCCCTCGTCGAAGAAACTGTCCACTTTAGGTTTACCAGCCGATCGCGACAACCCAGTAGAAGACGTGTCGCCGCACTTGGTCTCTATGCGGTGCAGTCTCGCCATATCCGCCCGGCACCTCTTCGTGAAGCTCTGTCTGCCTTTCACCAAAAGCAGCGGCGGGCAGGAGGTGAATCCGAAGACGGAAACGGAAGTGGGGCCAGGAATGGACGTCCTCGCTCCCTCGTCGCGGAGCTTCGAGGCGCTCGTGATGCTCAAGCCAGCGATGTATATTGTGCAGGCGTGGAAGCACCTGCACGCGGTGATGCGGCATGTGCGGCCGTCGCTGTTCATGTGCTTCGCGTTCACGAAGGAGTTGTTCGACGCGGCAGTTGTGCTGGGCCACCTGGCGATCGAACAGCCGCTCCTTGCGGCGAAGGCGCTCATTGGGATGCGTGCTGCGAGCGATGTTATACGCGACCCGACTGTGCTGACTGGTCGGCCGTCGGCGGGCGAGCGCGGGAGCTTGCCTAGTGAAGCGGTGCGGATTATAGAAGAGCTGATACTGAAGGCGGAGGCGGCGTATGTGCGGGAGACGGGTATGAGCATGGACACGGGGACGCCGGTGAAGAGGAAGAATGAGGAGGTGGAGGCGGATAGCTCTGACTTCTTGTACCACTTCAGGTTGCCGTTCGTCGGGGCGGGCGTCGTGAGTGCGGGCCCGCCAATTCAGACGAATGTGAATGCTGTTGTGACGCCTGCTGGGTCACCGTTGACGGATGCTGGGAGCGTGGGGAGCTCGAGGTCGAGGTCGAAGCACTCTGCGGCAGCAGCAAGGGACGGCTCGGGCACGGGTACGGCGGCTGGGGATCCGAGACCGGCGACGACGAAGCTCAAGTCGTCCCACCCGGGAATCGCGGTGCGCAAGAAGAAAGGCAAGGAATCGACCCGCGCACGGGCGAACAGCTCGGCGTCTGCGCGCTCGGACGGCTCGCACATGCTCCCGCCCACGAACCCGCCGCGTTCCTCCGGTCCTCCAGGGCCATCCGCGTCAAGTTCGCACTCGCTTCCGCACCACAATCTCATGCACAATCACACGCACAACCACAACGTGCCGCCGCACCAGATGGCGTCCGTCGAGCCTGCGACTCCGCTGCTAGGTCCATCCTCCTACCCAGGTCCGCTGTCGTCAACACCAGGCCCCGGCCCCGGTCCCGGTCCGCCGCACTACGCCTCTCCGCCAGTGCCTGGTAGCAGCGGCTCCTCGCAGGGGCAAGCGAGTGACTACCCTTCTGCGGGCTATCACGATGCGGGCTTTCCCGCTCCGTCCCCGTCGTCGTATGGCCCGTCGTTCCCCCCACAGCTGCCCGTGCCATCGCAGGCCGGGTTTGAGAGCTTTGGTGTGGGTTCGTCTGGACAGGGACAGGGACAGGGACAAGGGAGGATGACGATAGGCGGCGGCGGTGGCAGGGAACACTCGCCGTATGGGTTTGGCTCGACGAATGGGATGGAGAGGCCTGTGGGGATGCATCAGTCGGCGGGCTACGACCCGATGGGTAGTGAGTATTGTTTCATTATTTTTATTGTTGTAGGTGGCGATTGAGGCTCGTTTTTCCCGCTTCTCTTAACCAGGTCTACCGCGTCCTCCGTCCGAACCTCCACAAGACCGTCAATTCGCTAGGACTGCCGTCGAGAGCCGGACACCGGGTCCGAGCAACCAGATGGCGCCGCCGATGCAGTCACTGGAGCAGCAACCGCAAGCGCACCCGCATCCACCGCAGATTTATCACCCGCACCTGCACCCGCACCCGCACCCGCACTCGCATGCAGAGTCACAGTCACAAGTGCAGGTGCAGGCGCAGCCCGCCGAGCCAATGGTGGCGCCACAGGGCTGGTCCCAGAATGCAAGCGAGTATCCGCCGTGGAATCCGTACTATCAATGACAGCCCCCTGATCCTGACCACATCTCCCATTCCCACTTCGTTTCGAGTCTGAATTCACGATTCACCCTTGCTCCCGCTTTCTTCTTGCTTGTTTTTGGTGCTGCAGTGCGAATCTGTGATGTCTCTTGCTATTTCGTTTTTGACGACGCGTCCTCCCCTCACGTCTCCCCTCACGAAAAAGGTCCTCCCGTAACGACAAACTTCATCGCCCCTCGACCCCCCCCCCCTTCTCCTTTTTTGTTATGGTCTATGTTCTTGGGTTGCTGTTCTGCATCTCCCAGCTCTCTCTGTCTCTGTCTCTCTCGTTCTTTCCATTCCATCTATCCGGTCTCGTATTTGGATTAAGCCCCATAAAGGTGGAAAACGAAACGTCATGATGCTCTGCCCGTGTCCGTGTCCCGTGTTCGGTGTTCCCCTTCGTCTCCGTCAGCGTATGTACCGAAAACGTCCCGGTCCCGAATCCCGAATCCCGAATCCCAAGCCCAAACCAATTCCCATAACATGACATATCCAGCCCAGTACCCAATCCCAATCCCTATATCCCTTTACATCAGACTACACCCATCTTCGTCCTTTTTTTCTTCCTCTTTCTCTGTACATATTCGTCTTTCCGTTTTCTTTCGCTTCATTTTTTTTAAACATCTTTTCGTATATAGACGTACGTTACGTAGCTCGTACATACATTATGCACTCTCCCCCAACTCCGCCCTTGATCCTACTCAAAACTTTCTCCTTTTTCTTTTTGGTTTTGGTTTTGGTTTTGTTTGTGAAGGATGAATTCACAGATTGAATGGTTAGTTTCCTCTTGCAGGTGTCATGTTATATATTTGTGTGCGGTTATTGATATATATGGGGATGTCTGGCCTGTCTTCGCCTACGATACTTTAGTCTCGAGAAAATATGCCAGTACAGTCAAAAACTGGTACAGTCGAACCTGTGTATACAGTGTAGTACGGGTACTTTGTACACCGCGGGTACTATGTACACCAGCAATACCTTGCTCAACTCTACTCCTAAACACTTCAAAAAAATTATATACATTTCTTGTATACTAATGAATGCCTGTACCAAATTTGAGAGCTTCAACTAAAGTATCTAATTTTGAGGACATCAAACATGCTGAAATTTGACCTTTTCCTACTTAGCAGCCCATGGTAATTGCTTCATGTAAAACTTTTACTTGTATATTCCTCAAATAAAAGTAGATATTATTGTAGCTGCTATCAAGGGCACTCGAAAATCATTTTTTTCTGATGAGACCGATGTGAAACTGGTGTGTAAAGTGCCTCCAAAGTGGCAAATTGTACATGAAGGCATGAAAGTGTGACATTTTTCCACGATGCCCGAGAACAAGTGCGGCTGTGTCACGCGGTGTCCTCTGTGACAAATCCCTTGATTTCTCATTTATTTTTTAGAACACTTTCTGCTGCATGGATTGCCTTCAAATTTTTATAGAGCATTCTTGTTATACATGTGTACATGTGTACAAATTTTGAGAGGAGGGGGAGAAGTAACAGATCCACAATAAACAGTTTACAAGTAGGTGTACAAAGTACCCGTACTACACTGTAAGCATTGGCCTTGGTGGACGCGTTGGCCAATGCTTATACACAGGAATGCTTGTCCGCGTTATTGTGTAATAAACAAATAAAGTTATTTCCATTTATGGAATGCTGTCTCGCAATCCAATGTCAAGACCCATGCATGCAGGTGAAGACATTTACATTACTTTCAGCTGTTAAATAGTTGCAAAGGACACTTCAAGAGGAATAACTATGAATATTAGCATTTAGACCTTTGTTAATTTCCTTTTGGAGCTCCTGTCACAGCTTTGGACCTTTGGTAACAGCTTGTGTGTCTGACTGAACTCTGCACTGGTCTGGCTTTGAAAAAGTGCATTGAGCTTCAAGAGTGCATGACAAGTAAGGGTATCTGGCAGGTGTTTTTTTTTTTTTGAGGGGGCTTATCTATCTACTTTCTGCAGGCCACAAAAATCTTTACTTGCCAAGCCGCATACCATCACAAGAGCATCCATATGGGGGTATATATGGTCACCTGATGACCTCTAGATAAGCATTTTTTGTTTAAATTTTTGTTCAAATCTTAATGTCAAATGCTTGTGGGGATAATGCTTATAGGACCCTGAATTCTCTGCCTACCAAGTTCAGTGGATCAAAAATTCAATGCTTATGTACAGGTAATGTTTATGCACCGGTATACTTATACACAGGTTCGTGTTAGGACTCAAACTTTCACCTTTTTCTTTTGTTTTTCTTTTACCATTCCTTTTACTTTAATCGCTCCCTTTCCATTATATTTAACCATCTTTTCAATTATTTCCCACACTCCCTTGCACCTGACCTTCATTTGTTCCATTCTGCTCCTTTATGTAATCTTAGACGATTGGGCAACCAGTTCTCATGAGGTGATCACTGTATATAAGGAAGAGGAATCACACCTGAACACCTGTTCTGCTTTTCCTCTTACCTCCGTGATGACCTAGGTGCGACCGCATCCCCCTCCTGTAGTAGAGTATATTGTATTAATCCTCTTACCTCTGCGACGACCTAGTCTGAGTAAACCCACTGCCCAAACTGAACGTTTGAGATACAGCTCATCCCAGACAACGTTAGTGACACTGTCAGGTGTCGCCGCGTTTGAGGTTGCCTAGTCTGAGTTCCACCCAGACCTCTACCTAACATAAAAGCAGAACCTCACCCAGGCTCATCCCCAGTGTATGTCATCACTGTCGACTCACCTTCACTCAGTCTAGAGGAGCACTCCCCTCGACGGACTTGATGTGTGAACCCCCTAAACAACAACCCTCAACCCTGCCTGGACATTTTCAGATGTTTGTGTATTACATAAACTTTCCAACTGACTTTCCCCAAAAAACACTCTGGCTCCCTGCATTAGTCTTTGGTAGAGGAGCCATCTGACTTGGACATGGGTAACACATCATGTACAGTTGTCGATGTCATTGTCGATTGTTATCTCAGCCACCTCCTTCTGTCTTGTCATTAAACTCACTGATGAACCTGTCCTTCATCAGCGTAATGTTCATTCAGACAACCAGCCCATCCCTGTCCCCCCTCCAGCTTAGTCAAGATAGATATCACAGAGGAACAACAGTGGGCCCTCCCCTCTTCATTGCAATATGACTCCAAATGAGCCTTGTATGTTGTGACTGACAATCAAGGCATCACCTACAACATCTGGTGGAGTGACATTAGGAAGGCATGGTACTCAACTAACAACAGAGTGTGTAGAACCAGATGGACCCCTCGTGCACCATTGTCACCCGTGGCATTGACCTCTACTATTATTCTACCCCCAACTCCAGGTCCTTACTACAAGACCCATAGAGACCTGTCACCACCAACCCCCCCTGAACACTTGTCACACACGCCAGTACCAACTATGTTGACAGGAGGCTTCAGCCAATAGCAGATGGAACAGATCACGGCAATTGTCACAGGTGCCTTTACTCACCAGGCAACAAATGCCCCAGCCACCCCTGCTCCCTTGATTGATGTTGCCCGACCACGTGAATTCGCTAGTGGCAACAACTACCTTGACTTCAGACATGAAGTCACTCTCTTTATCTCAGTGAACTCAACAAGGTATCCCTTGTCATTGAGCAAGATTTACCTCACCCTCTCCTACCTCAAGGGTGGCAATGCATTGACATGGGCGTAAAACTACATTGAGGAGTTCACGATGAATGGCATCATGAGTTTCATAGATAGCTGAACCAGGTTCCAGGAAAGACTTGATGCCTCGTTCAACAATCTGAACCGAAAGGAGAAGGCGCTGGCAGAGTTCCAAACCAAGGTTCAGAAGGACCTCACAGCTGATGAGTTCTTCCAGAAACTCAATGTGATCATTACAATGGTGGGTCTAACAGACAATGTCATCATCTGTGACCGCCTGAAGCATGCGATGAACATCAAGGTGGTTCATGGAGTATTGAGGTTTATGCTGGTCCCAACAACATATGATGACTGGAAGAAGAAAGCCATTGAGATTGACCAGGGGGAACAACAAATCCATGCAATCTAATGAGGTCACGCATTTCCACCTCTGCCATGCCCACAGCAACAGCAGGCGCCCCCAGCTTGCCGTCAGATTGTGGCTCCCCATGTCGACAAACATGACACAACTGGTGTCACTTTTGGAGGTGCTGGCCAGCCAATGGACGTCTTGATGAATGAGGTGCAATGACAACAGGCATGCTGGCTCTGTGGTGAGCTAGGTCATTTTAAGGACAAGTGCCCACAGGGGAAGACAATCATGCAGTGCATGCTGCAGATGATGGTGCCAGGTGAGCGTCACCTCCTCACTGATGAGCTGGGTGCAATGTGGAATCAGCATTCAAGGAAGTCATAGACACTCAAAGGTCGACTGTGGAGGACTATGTGAAGGAGGAAGGCAATGACGAAGAGGTTGTCGACTTACAGGATTTTGCAAGTGGTCAGGCATAGCCATTGGGGTGACTGAACAAGGAGAGCAAGGGACTTTGTATCTAGACTTGATAAAATATAGTCAACCATCTGTACAATACCTAGATGCAAATGATGTCAATGACTTTTCCGATTACAAAGCCCCCACCGGTGTGAATGAAAATGAAGAGTATGAGCAACTGTTCATGAGGGGAACTGGCAGACACCAGCTGGACCTCCTCTTGAACATCACACATAATGTAGCGGGTGAAGTGAGAGAGGTGGATGCACATGCCCTTGTGGATTCAGGGTGCATGGGATCCTGTATTGACATAAGATTCATCGAGAGGTATGGACTAGAAATGAAATGATACATTCGACCCCTCATGGTGCTCAATGCCAATGGTACACACAATGAGGCCAGGTTGATCAAGGAGTACGTCAACATTGAGCTCATGATTGGTCATCACAAGGAAAGGATCATCCTTGCAGTGACATCCCTCGCGTTGTCAAACATATTCCTGGGATATGATTGGCTTCAACGTCATAACTCAGAAGTCAATTGAGTGACAGGTTTGATTGAATTCACCTGCTGTCCAGAGGAATGTGCAATCAAAAAGGAGGTGGTGGAAGAGATGAGGAGGATATGAGAAGTGTGAATGGACAAGGCATCCTGGCCTGCATATCTCAATGACTACACTGATGTCTTCTTGGAGAAGGGATTTGAGAACCTGCCAGAGCATTGCCCATGGGACCATGTCATCGACTTCAAACCCAACTTCAAACCCAGTGACTGCAAGATCTACCCACTCATGCCAACCAAGCAACAGTCACTGAAGGACTTCCTCAATGAGAACTTGAAGTCTGGCTGCATCTGAAAGTCAATCTTGCCAATGGCATCACCCTTCTTCTTCATCAAGAAGGCCGACAAGTCCCTATGTCCAATCCAGGACTACTAGAAACTGAACGAGGGTACGATAAAGAATAAGTACCCTCTTCTCCTCATTGACAAACTGATTGATAAGGTCAAGAAGGCAAAGTTCATCACAAAGCTTGACCTGCGATAGGGATACTACAACATCCGGATCTGTGAAGGCAACAAATGGAAGGCAGTGTTTTGAACAAACATGGGACTGTTTGAACCAATGGTGATGTTTTTTGGTCTTTGCAATGCACCGGCGACATTCCAGGCATTTGTCAATCACATTTTCAAGGACCTAATATATGCAAACTTGATCATCATTTACCTCGACAACATCCTCATCCTCTCAGAAACTATCAAGGAACATATCAACACATCGAGGTGCATTCTTTAGATCCTGTGAGAGAATAGCCTGTACTTGAAACCAGAAAAATGTGAATTTGATGCCAAGGTTGTCAAGTACCTCAGCCACATCATCAGCAACGGCAAGGTTAAGGCTGACCTGGCAAAGATGGAAGCGATCACTAGCTGGCCCATTCTATGAAACCTCAAGGAACTACAACAGTTTCTCAAAATGGGCAACTGGCTAAGGCAATTCATCAAGGACTACAGCAAGGTGGTCCTGCTGCTGACATTGCTAACAGGTAAGAAGGACTGGGTATGGGAGACCGAACAGCAGGAAGCATTCGAGGAGCTGAGACAATGTCTCTGCTCACCTCCAGTCCTGGCCATTGCCAATGATGAGGGCCCTTTCCACATCAAAGCAGACTCATCAAACTTTGCACTCGGTGGCATATTGTTGCAGAAGCAGGAAGGGAAGTGGAGGGTGATTGCCTACAGGTCGGAGGCACTCCAACCAGCAGAATGAAACTATGAGACCTATGACAAGGAGATGCTCGTGATCGTTTCAGCACTTAAAGAGTGGTGACAATACCTCCTCAGTGCTCGTCACAAGATCAAGATCTGGTCCAACCATGCCAACCTCATGTACTTCATGTTAGGTGGGAGTCCGGGAGATGACTCGGACTGGGCAGGCCTCGGCTGACTGTTGTCTGGGACGTGCTATACTCGAGCAGAGACTCAGGACACGCTGTACTCAGACTAGGTCGTCGTGGAGGTAAGAGGATTAATACAAGTCTAAACTAATACAAGGGGGGTGAGTCTCACCTAGGTTGTCGCGGAGGTAAGAGGAAAAGCAGAACAAGGAGTTCATGCGATTCCTGAGACCTTATATAGCGGCGACCACAAGACTATATTATCTAAAGTTACATAAACAAATGGAATGGAACGAATGAAGGTCATGTGGAAAGAGTGTGGGAAGTGATTGAAAAAGATGATTAATTATAATGAAAAGGAGCAATTAAAAGAAAAGGAATGATAAAAAGGAAAATAAAAGAAGGGAAAAGTTCAAATCCTGACATTACCCCCCCCTCAAGGTTGGGCATCCCGACTAACCAAGATCACGGTTGTCTGGCTCAGTGTCAACGAAGAGTGGACGGAGTCGTTGGTGAGGAATGTCGAGTTTTTGAGGAGTGCCGGGGTGTTTTTGATAGAACTCAGCGATCACCTCCTTTGCATTCTCACCGAAGTCCGTCTCCGGCTGCCAAGTCAGTTTGTTGTATCCGACCCACTTGATGAGGTATTGTAGCTTTCCTCGATGCAGACGTGAGTCGATGACTTCCTCAACTTCGTATTCCTCCTCATTGTCGATGATCTCTGGTGGTGGCGGTGGCTGTTGCTTCTGGCCTTTGAAGGACGGTTCAATAGCGGGTTTTAGTAGGGCTTCGTTGAAGACAGGGTGGACCTTTTTCCATCGCTTTGGGAGCTTGAGCTTGTATGCACTTGCTCCCACCTTGTCGACAACGTTGAAGGGACTGTACCATTTGTCAGCAAGCTTCTTCGTTGGCGAGTCTATACTGATGTTTCGTCTGTCAAGGAAGACCTTGTTGCCAGCCTGGTACTCCACCAATGTTCCTGCTGTCCGGTCATGGTAGCGCTTCATGTCCTCCGCTGCCTTGACCAGGTTGTCCTTTGCAGCGCAATGAGTCTCCTTGATGTGCTTCGCAAATTCTTCTGCTGACATGTTGGCAGAGGAAGTTCATACTGTATCAAAGCTCATAGGGTGATGTCCGGTGTTCGCGTAAAAGGGAGACATCTTTGTCGCTGAGTGTTCGCGATTGTTGTATGCAAATTCTGTAAGGGGGAGCCAGTCCTTCCAGTCCGATTGTTGATGGTTAACGAAGAGCCTAAGGTACTGTTCGAGCTCTTGGTTAACGTGTTCAGTCTGACCATCCGTTTGCGGGTGATATGCTGTTGACGGGTTGCCTTCAATGTGCAGGAGTTTGTATAGCTCCTTCATTCATCGACGTGTCAAACTGTGTGCCATGGTCATGGATGATCTTCTTCGGTAGGCCGTGGAGGCAGAAGACGTGGTCGCAGTACAACTGAGCCATACCTTCTGCTGACAGCTTTGTTGTCGTCGGGATTGCATGCATCTGCTTCGAGAATCTATCTACGAAGATGCAGATCGCATTATGTCCTTTTGAGTCTGGAAGCTCTCCGATGAGATCGACCGTAACAATTTCCCAAGGACCTTCAGGGACTGCATTTGGGTGAAGTGGCCTTGACCTCGATGCCCTCAGAGCCTTTGTTTGCTGACAACGATCACACCCTTGGACATACACTCGGACGTTGGAGAACATCGATGCCCACCAGAAGTCTTGATGGACAAGCTCCACCGTTTTCGATGCTCCTGGATGCCCAGCCAGTACCGAGTCGTGACACTCCTGCAACACAGATTCCTTTATCGTCGATGGAACGTATACCTTGCCCTTCATCTGCCACAAACCGTCAACCTCCGTCATCCCTGTCGGCCTCTCCAACTCATTCTGCACCCTCTGCACCTCACCCACTTGTTCCAACACCTTGTCACACGACGTCCTCACCACTCCACAATTCAGCCACTTATCCTTGATGAACACGACATTGTCATTGTCATCCTTGTCCTCATCATAGCCAGCCTTGCGTGATAGTAAGTCCACCTTGCCCATCGTCTTTCCTGACTTGTGCTTAAGGTGGAAGTCGAATTCCTCAAGCTCTGTCTGCCAGCGAGCTTGGCAATAGCTCAGCTTCTGCGCCGACCTGGAGTAGGTGAGATTGGCGTGGTCAGACCAGATCTTGATCTTGTGACAGGCACCAAGAAGGTACTGTCTCCATTCCTTGAGTGCTAAAACAATCGCAAGCATCTCCTTGTCGTAGATCTCGTAGTCTCGTTCCGCTGGCAGGAGTGCTTCTGACCTGTAGGTGACTACCTTCCACTTGCCTTCCTGCTTCTGCAACAACATGCCTCCAAGCACGAAGTTTGATGAGTCCGCTTCGATGCGGAAAGGGCCCTCATCGTTCGTGATGGCCAGGACTGGAGGTGAGCAGAGACGTCGTCTCAACTCCTCAAATGCCTCCTGCTGTTCAGTCTCCCATACCCAGTCCTTTTTGCCCGTCAGCAACGTCAGCGGGTGGACCACCTTGCTGTAGTCCTTGATGAACCATCGCAGCCAGTTGCCCATGCCGAGGAATTGTTGTAGCTGTTTGAGGTTTCACGGGACTGGCCAGTCTGCAATTGCTTCCGTCTTCGCCGGGTCCGCCTTTACCTTGCCATTACCGACGATGTGGCCGAGGTATTTTACGACTTTGGCATTGAACTCGCACTTTTCGGGTTTCAGGTATAGACCATTTTCTCGCAGGATCTGAAGTACACGCCTCGATGTCTTGATATGTTCCTCAAGAGTTTGCGAGAGAATCAGTATGTTGTCGAGATAGATGATGATTAAGTTATCGTAGATCAGTCCCTTGAAGATGTGGTTGACAAAAGCCTGGAATGTTGCCAGTGCATTGCAAAGACCAAAGAACATGACTGTTAGTTCAAAGAGACCCATGTTCTGCGGAATGCTGCCTTCCACTCATCACCTTCATAGATCTGGACGTTGTAGTATCCCCAGCGAAGGTCAAGCTTGGTGATTAACTTTGCCTTCTTGACCTTGTTGACAAGTTCATTGATGAGGGGGAGAGGGTACTTGTTCTTGATTGTCCCCTCATTAAGCTTCCGGTAGTCCTGAATCGGGCGTAAGGATTTGTCAGCCTTCTTGATGAAGAAAAAGGGGGATGCCATTGGTGAGATCGATTTTCGTATGTGCCCAACTTCAAGTTCTCTTCGAGGAAGTCCTTTAGCGACTGCTGTTCCGTTGGTGTCAACAGATAGATCTTACAGTCGCTAGGCTTGAAGTCGGGTTTAAAGTCGATGACGTGATCCCAGGGTCTATGTTCTGGCAGTTTCTCGAAGCCTTTTTTGCTGAAGACGTCAGCGAAGTCGTTGAGGTATGCAGGCCAGGATGCCTTGTCCATTCACACCTCTCTCACCCTCCTCATTTCTTCCACAACCTCCTTTCCGATTGCACACTCCTCTGGACAGTAGGTGAATTCAATCGAACCCGTCTTCCAGTCGACTTCTGGATTGTGGCATCGAAGCCAGTCGTAACCAAGGAAGATATTCAATGACGCGAGGGATGTTACCGCAAGGACGATCCTTTCCTTGTGGTGTCCGATCATTAGTTCAACATTGATGTAGTTTTCAATCAACCCGGCCTCATTGTGCGTGCTGTCTGCATTGAGCACTGTGAGGGGTCGGATGTATCGCTTGGTCTCTAGTCCATATCGTTTGACGAACCTCATGTCAATGCACGATCCTGTACACCCAGAGTCCACGAGGGCATGCGCATCCACCTCTCTCCTTTCACCCTCCACACTATGTCCAACATTCAGGAGGAGGTCCAGCTGGTGTCCGCCAGTTCCCCTCACAAACAGCTGCTCATACTCGCTTTCCTTATTCACACCGGTGGGGACTTCGTAATCGGGAAAACCATCAACGTTGTTTGCATATACGTATTGTACAGACAGTTGGTTATATTTTAACGGATCCAGATTCAAAGCCCCTTGTTCTTCTTGGTCAGTTGCCCCGATGGCTACGCCTGACCACTCGCAAAACCCTGCGAGTCAACGACCTCTTTGTCATCTCCCTCCTCTTCCACGTAGTCCTCCACTGTCAACCTTCGAGTGTCTACGACTTCCTCAAATGCCAATTCCTTCATCGCGCCTAGCTCATCAGCGAGGAGGCGAAGTTCGCCAGGCGCCATCATCTGCAGCATGCGCTGCACAATCATCTTCCCTTGCAGGCACGCATCCTTGAAGTGACCGAGCTGACCACAGATCCAGCACGTGCACTTCGGCATTGCACCTCATTCATTGAGACGTCCATCGGCTGGCCGGCGCCTCCAAAGGTAACGCCAGTCGCATCACATTTGTCAACGTGGGGGACTGCTGCCTGGTGACGAGCTGGGGGTGCATGTTGCTGCTGCGGGCGTGGTGGGGGTGAAAATGCACAGCCTCACTGGATGGCGTGGATCTGTTGTTCACCCTGGTCGATCTTGATCGCCTTCTTCTTCCAGTCGTCATATGTTGTCGGGACAGGCGTCGACCTCAGCACCCCTCGTACCACCTCGATGTTCATTGCTCACTTCAGGCAGTCACAGATGATGCTGTCATCTGTTAGACCCGCTCTCGTGATGATGACATCAAGATCCTGGAAGAACTCATCAGCAGTGAGGTCCTTCTGAACCTTGGTCTGGAACTTTGCTAGTGCCTTTTCCTTCCGGTTCAGATCGTCGAACGAGGCGTCTAGGCGCTCTTGGAACCTCATCCAACTGTCGGTGAAGGTCACGATGCCAGCTGTCATCGACTCCTCCACGTAGTTCTGTGCCCACGTCGCCGCATTGCCCCCCTTCAAGTAGGAGAGAGCGATGTAAATCTTACTCTCCACACTGGGGTATCGGCTCGGGTTTGCAGAGACAAAAAGAAGGACTTCGCATTTGAAGTCTAGATAATTGTTGCCGCCAGTGAATTCACGTGGCTGGGTGACATCGATACTGGGGGTCGGGGGATTAGCTGCCATGACCGGTGCTGGCGCATTGTTCGCCTGGTGGGCGAAGGTGTTTGCGACGATTGCCGCGATCTGTTCCATCTGCTGCTGACTGAAACCTCCTGTCAATATTTCTGGTTCGGGCGTCAGTGTTGAGGGTTCAGGGGGGGTTGGGGGTGACAGATCCCTACTGGTCTCACAGTAGCATCCTGGAGTCGACGGTTGATGGTGACGTCAACGGTGCAGGTGACGATGGAGTGGCTGGGGGCCACCTAGCTCTCCTTCCTTCTTCGTTCGTCGAATACCAGCTATGTCGGATCTCACTCCACCAGATATCGTATGTAACACTGCTATTGTTGGTTCACAACGTAGCTTGGTCGGTCTGGATCCCAACGAGCTGATGCAGGAAGGGCCCATCACTGTTCGTTAGTGAGATCTATCTTGATGATGGCGGAGGAACAGGGATTGGTTGTGCGTTCGACCCAGGGTTACGCCAACGTTGAAGAGGTTCGTCGGTGAGGTTGATGATGAGGTGGAAAGATGCGGCAGAGATAACAATCGACAACGACGTTGACGACTGAACGCGTAGTGTCACCCACGTCCAAGTTAAGTGGCTCCTCCACCAAAGGGAGATGCAGAGAGCCAGGGTTGGGAAAAGTCAGTTGGTGGTATTATGTAATACATGAACATCCGAAAACATCTGGGCAGGGTTGAGGGTTGTCGTTTAGAGGGTTTACACATTGAGTCCGTCGAGGGGAGTGCTCCTCTAGACTGGGTGAAGGCAAGTCAACAGCGACGACATATGCTGAGGATGAGCCTGGGTAGGGTTCTGCTTTTATGTTAGACAGGAGTCTGGGAGATGACTCAGACTGGGCAGGCCTCAACTGACTGTCATCTGGGATGTGCTATACTTGAGCAGAGACTCGGGACATGCTGTACTCAGACTAGGTCGTCGTGGAGGTAAGAGGATTAATACAAGTCTAAACTAATACAAGGGGGGCGAGTCTCACCTAGGTCGTCGCAGAGCTAAGAGGAAAAGCAGAACAAGGAGTTCATGTGATTCCTGATGCCTCTTATAGTGGCAACCATGAGACTATATTATCTAAGATTACATAAATAAGTGGAATGGAATGAATGAAGGTCATGTGAAAGGAGTGTGGGAAATGATTAAAAAGATGATTAAATATAATGGAAAGGGGTGATTAAAATAAAAGAAATGGTAAAAAGAAAAATAAAAGAAAAGGGGAAAGATCGAGTCCTAACACCTGGGAGTGTCGAAGATGGTAGAACTGGTCAGACAAGACTTCTGGTGGGTGTCGATGTTCTCAGACGTGAGAGCATACATTTGAGGATGTGACCGATGTCAGCGAACAAAGGCCTTGAGAACATTGAGGTCGAGACCGCTTCATCCAAACATGGTCCCTGAAGGCCCTTGGGAAATTGTCACAGTTGATCTCATCGGAGAGCTCCCAGACTCAAAAGGGCACAATGTGATCTGTGTGTTAGGCAGGAGTCTGGGAGATGACTTGGACTGGGCAGGCCTTGGCTGACTGTCATCTGGGATGTGCTATGCTCAAGCGGGGACTCGGGACATGTTGTACTCAGGCTAGGTCATCGCAGAGGTAAGAGGATTAATACAAGGTAAACTAATACAAGAGTGGATGAGTCTCACCTAGGTCATTGTGGAGGTAAGAGGAAAAGCAGAACAAGGAGTTCATGCAATTCCTGGTTCCTCTTATAGTAATGACCATGAGACTATATTCTCTAAGATTACATAAAGGAGTGGAATGGAACAAATGAAGGTCAGGTGTCAGGGAGTGTAGGAAATAATTGAAAAGACATGTTACAAGAAATTGCTATTTCAGGAAGGATCAGCAGATCAACATGGGATCAACAGGATCAACAACGAACCAATTTGCCTACCAACCAGGATTTGGCCAGGAGGCACCTGCAACAGTCTATGACAAAGCCAGGAAGTGAGCGCAAGAAGCATATTGAACAGCATGGCCATGCTGAAGTGATAAGATGCACCTACCTGAATCAATGGAGTTGTGCAACTTCTGTCGGGAGCTATACCATTACTCATGGGCAGCACATGAGTGAATCTTCCTATGCATCCTGGAAGCAGTATCCGTACAGAACACAATGCTCATTGCTTTGCAGCACAGACCACTCAGTGAATGACAGCAAGAGCCAGTTATGCAGGAAAGGACAAGTACTGCATACATGCATGAGCTCAAATGGTGGCTAGCAGATGAACAAATGTACACAGCACTAGCAGGCCTTACGATATGGATCACACAAAGGGAACACCACCAACAATGTGGCTGATGGGCAATCCTCCTTGACTGGCCAATCACTACCCACCAGACACAACAGGAAGTGCATCATGAACTCTGGGAACTCAGAGATGAAATCATTGATGACCTCATCACTACATGGCAAAGGGACTTCGACGGCTACTTAACAGTAGACCGTCGCGCCACCCAAACCTACTATGGAGTACAACTCAAAGTGGTAATTGGCATCAATGTAGTGCCCAGCGAAGTTGGCTTAACAACGGGATACACCCGGGTCTACGAAGAATGCCTAACAGCGGCAACCAGACTAGTGGACGATAGAAGCAGTGAAGGAAACCCATTACCAGTCCCCGCACCAGGAGGAAGCCACACAGGCACCACTGAATCTACCAACCAACTGATGGATGACTCATCCCTGGAAATGGAATAGATGAGACTCTCAGAACCAAGTGGCTATTTATAGCACACTGACATCACCATGATGCAATACTCCACACTGGTGGGGTAAAGTATGGGAACTTTGGAGCAAGTGATGTGAGTGGCTATTTATAGCACCCAATGATGTCATAGTGGAGTGGAAGGTTCTAAGAATTACTGCAGATCGTGGGAGAAGTGGAGAAGCCACTCCCCAACTAGTTAGAATTAGGTTAGCTGTGGAGCTAAGGTTCAAAGAACCCAAATTCTATAAAGAGGCGAGCAGGAGCGCCCTTGTCTCCTCAGCAAAATTCTTCTGCCCTTGACACATCTTCAATACTAGTTCAGCTTGAGCCCACAGCTCACTGCTATTACTGTTATTCTCCTGCTAAGACCAAGCGCTCAACAAGCCAATCATCCCTCCATACGACTAGCTCAAGAATGCTTACCTCGAGTCTTCAAGAAGGACGTCTACTAGTTCCAGTACGTCAGACAGATTAGTCACCTGTTCTGACACTGGTCCTAACAAGACAGTTAAATATAATGAAAAGGAGTGATTAAAAGAAAGGAAATGGTAAAAAGGAGAAATAAAGAAAAGGAAAAGTTCAAGTTCTAACATTACCCCCCCTCAAGGTTGGGCATCCCGACTAACCATGATCATGGTCATCAGGCTTGGTGTTGACGAATATCAGATGGAGGCATTGTCATGGGATTTTGAGTTTACAAGATGTGCCAGGGTGTTTTTGATAGAACTCCGTGATCACCTCTTTTGCATTCTTGCCGAAGTCCGTCTCGGGCTGCCAAGTTGGTTCATTGTAGCTGATCCACTTGATGAGGTATTGTAGCTTCCCTTGGTGTAGGTGTGAGTCTAGAACTTCCTCAATCTCATACTCCTCCTTGTTGTCGATGATGTTGGGTGGCGGCGGTGGTGGCTGTCTCTGGCTTTCGAATGACGGCTCAATGGCAGGTTTTAGCAGGGCCTCATTGAAGACAGGGCAGACCTTTTTCCATCATTTCAGGAGCTTGAGCTTGTATGCGCTCGCTCCTACCTTGTCAATGATGTTGAAGGGGCCATACCACTTGTCAGCAAGCTTCTTCATCAGCAAATCTGTGCTGATGTTTCACCTGTCGAGGAAGACCTTGTCTCCAGTCTTATACTCCACTGAAGTTCCTGCTGTCCAGTCATGGTAGCGCTTCATGTCCTCTGCTGCCTTGACCAGATTGTCCTTCGCAACATGATGAGTCTCCTTGATGTGCTTCGCGAATTCTTCTGCCGACATGTTGGCAGACGAGGTTCATGTTGTATCAAAGCTCAAGGGGTGATGTCCAGTATTTGCATAGAAGGGGGACATCTTTATTGCTGAGTGTTTGTGGTTGTTGTATGCAAACTCTGTGAGAGGGAGCCAGTCTTTCCAGTCCAATTGCTGATGGTTAACGAAGAGCTGAAGGTACTGTTCAAGCTCTTGGTTGACTCGTTCCATTTGACCATCCATCTGTGGGTGATATGCTGTTGACAGGTTGCCTTCGATGTGCAGGAGTTTGTACAGCTCCTTCATCATCAATGCGTTGAACTGTGTGCCTCAGTCATGGATAATCTTCTTCGGCAGACCATGGAGGCAGAATATGTGGTCGTGGTACAATTGAGCCATGCCTTCCACTGACAGTTTCATCATTGTTGGGATCGCATGCATCTGCTTCAAGAATCTGTCCACAAAAATGCAGATCGCATTATGTCCCTTCGAGTCTGGGAGTTCTCCAATGAGGTCAACTGTGACAATTTCCCAAGGTCCTTCAGGAACTGCATTCGGATGGAGCGGCCTTGATTGTGATGTCCTCAGGGCTTTCATTCACTGACAGTGATCACATCCTCGAACATATGCTCAAATGTCAGAGAACATTGATGCCCACCAGAAGTCTCACCTGATCAGTTCTACTGTCTTCAACACTCCCGGATGTCCAGCCAGAACCGAGTCATGACATTCTCGCAATACAGCCTCTTTCATGGTTGATGGCACATACACCTTGCCTTTCATCTTCCACAGTCCGTTGACCTCTGTCACACCAGTCGGCCTCTCCAACTTGTCCTGTGCCCTCTGCACTTCACCCACTTGTTCCAATACCTCATCCTGTGATGTCTGCACCACCCCACAGTTCAACCACTTCTCCTTGATGAACATGACACTGTCGTTGTCATCCTTGCCCTTGTCATAGCCCACCTTGCGCAACAGCAGGTCTGCCTTGCCCATGGTCTTCCCCGACTTATGTTTGAGGTGGAAGTCGAACTCTTCAAGTTCTGTCCGCCAGCGAGCTTGACGATAGCTCAGCTTCTGCACTGACCTGAAGTACATAAGGTTAGCATGGTCAGACCAGATCTTGATCTTGTATCGGGTGCCGAGGAGGTACTGTTGCCACTCCTTTAGTGCTGAAATGATTGCGAGCATCTCCTTATCATAGATCTTGTAGTTTCATTCTGCGAGCAGGAGTGCCTCCGACTGGTATGCAATCACCCTCCACTTTCCTTCCTACTTCTGTAACAACACACCTCCTAGTGCAAAGTTTGACAAGTCTGCCTCTATGTGGAAAGGGCCCTCGTCATTGGCAATCGCTAGGACTGGAGGTGAGCTGAGGTGGCACTTTAGCTCCTTGAACACCTCCTGCTGTTCGGTCTCCCAAACCCAGCCCTTTTTTCCTGTCAGCGATGTTAACAGTTTGACCACCTTACTGTAGTCCTTGATAAACTGCCTTAGCCAGTTGCCCATACCGAGGAACTTTTGAAGTTCCTTCAGGTTGCACGGAGTGGGCCAGCTAGCAATTGCTTCCATCTTTGCTGGATCAGCCTTAAGCTCGCCATTACTGATGATGTGACTGAGATATTTAATGACCTTGATGTCGAACTCGCATTTCTCCGGTTTCAGGTACAGGCTGTTTTCTCGAAGGATCTGAAGTATGCATCTCGACATCTCAATGTGCTCTTTGATGGTTTCTGAGAGGATCAAGATATCGTCGAGGTAAACTATGATCAGGTTGGCATAGATAAGGTCCTTGAAGATGTGGTTGATGAATGCCTGAAACGTCACCGGTGCGTTGCAAAGGCTGAAAAACATTACTGTTGGTTCGAAGAGACCCATGTTTGTGCAGAACACTGCCTTCCACTCGTCACCTTCACAAATATGGATGTTGTAATATCCCCACCAAAGGTCAAGCTTAGTGATGAACTTCACCTTCTTGACCTTGTCAACGAGTTCATCAATGAGGGGGAGGGGATACTTGTTCTTAATTGTACCATCATTGAGCTTGCGGTAGTCCTGGATCAGGCATAGGGACTTGTCAGCCTTTTTGATGAAAAAGAAGGGCAACACCATTGGTGAAATTGACTTTCATATGTGGCCCGACTTCAGATTCTCTTTGAGGAAATCCTTCAGTGACTGTTGTTCCGTTGGTGTTAGTGGATAGATTTTACAGTCGCTAGGCTTGAAGTCAGGCTTCAGGTCGATGACGTGGTCCCATGGTCGATGTTCAGGCAACTTCTCAAACCCTTTCTCTGAGAAGACGTCAGTGTAGTCATTGAGATATGTGGGCCAGGACGTCTTGTCCATTTGCACTTCTCGCACCCTCCTCATTTCTTCGACAACCTTCTTCTCGATTGCGCATTCCTCCAGGCAGTGGGTGAATTCAATCGAACCCATCTTCCAGTTGACCTCTGGGTTGTGACGTCAAAGCCAGTCATAGCCCAGGAATATGTTTGACGACACAAGGGACATTACCGCAAGGATGATCCTTTCCTTGTGATGTCCAATCATTAGTTCAATGTTGACGTATTCCTTGATCAAGCTGGCCTCATTGTGCGTGCTGTCAGCATTGAGCTGTTAGGCAGAAGTCTGGGTGGAACTCAGACTAGGCAGCCTCAATGTGCAGCACCTGACGGTGACATGGACATTGTCTGGGACGGGCTGTATCTCGAACGCGAAGTTTGGGCAGTGGGTTTACTCAGACTGGACGACGTGGAGGTAAGAGGATTAATACAAGTCTAACTAATACAAGGGGGACGGGTTTCACCTGGATGACGTGGAGGTAAGAGGAAAAGCAGAACAGGGGGCTTCTGCGATTCCACCTTCCTTTATATAGTGTTGTCTGTGGGATTGTATTATCTAAGTGCTGTATAGTTTACGTAACTAGGAATGGAACGAATGAAGGTTGGGTCGTACTAAGTGAGTGTGGGAATGATCGTGTATGACATAAGAATGGGAAATGATTATGAAAGAAGGTTAAATATAATGGAAAGGAGCGGTTAAAAGAAAGGAAATGGTAAAAGAGAAAATAAAAGAAAAGGTAAAAGTTCGAGTCCTAACATGAGCACTGTGAGGGGCCTGATATAGCGCTTGGTCTCCAACCTGTACTGTTTGATGAACCCTATGTTGATACATGATCCTGTGCACCCCAAATCCACAAGGGCATGCGTGTGCACCTCTTTCATTTCACCATCCACACTATGTTTGACATTCAGGAGGAGGTCCAGCTGGTGTCTGCCAGTTCCCCTCATGAACAGTTGTTCATACTCTTCATTTTTGTTTACACTGATGTAGAGCCGTGCCAATCGTCCCATCACTGCTGATCACTCCAGAAGCACTCGAGAACAGATTCCAATGTGTACCGATCAGTACCAGACTGAATCTGATCGGTCTGGTTTTAAAATCAGAACCCCACGATCGCATCAGCAACATGTTCCAAGACCTCTGAAAGTATACTGGAACGTACTGGAGATCTTATCTGGATGATTAGGGACGCAGTCACATAGAGCATACAGCTAAGACGCGTACCGGACTGCTGTCCGACGACAGGAGCCACGTACCGATTGGATGATCTGAGTTCTGATGGAGCGCTGGTATGGTCAGACACAATGTGGACATTTTTCCTCATTTTGAATTATGTTTTTCCTATGTTCTTCTGATTTCTATGTTCTCTAAGCATGCCTCTATGACCTATGACTTTTCCTTTTGACGTCTCTATGTTTCAACTGATATGCACATTATGCCCATATGGAAATTATTAGTTGTAGATAGATCTTTGGACTTAGTATAAATATGCACCCCTTGTCATAGGTAGAGGACAAGTCAGTTCTACCAGTGAGTCTCCCTCAGAACAGGGTTACTTAAGTGTGATCTGTCTTAGTTCTCATAAACCTTGTTGTCATTCCATCTTTGTCTTAGTATCTCATCTCTCGAAACCATCTCTTGTCCCATACTCCGTAACTTGAACCTTGTCACTCATAGTAATCGCATCGTACTGGTGTTGATTACCAATGCATACCAACTTTGTACCAGTCAAGAGCAGGCCCGGCAGGAGTTTCCAACCTTAGTTCTCGATATCAACACATACTGGTGTGTACTGTTATCGCGATGCAGACTCTTTTGTAGACCGAACGGTCGACTCGAGGGCGAATCTATATTCTTCCCAAGGGAGACTGCGGTGACTCGATAGTCGAGGAGGGACGACCAAATAGAAACGGAGTGATCGAACGCTCGAGACAGTGGCTCTTCTGGTTCAGAAACCTTGTCAAAGCGCTCGATTCTGTCAGAATTGAGCTCCCAACGCAGACCCTATAACTATAATGATTGACGTCTGAAGTTGAGGAAGGTGCGGGGCCATGTCAGCCTGTTTCGGATGGTCCGAACCCCTGGATGGTGTTCGTCGAGCGTTCGAATGCGCTCGAAGAGGTGCTCGAAGGCGTTCGAGCGTACCCCGAAGTGATCGAGCGACTTCTTAGTAGGCGGCGAACGTGTGGGGCGACGGAAGTATGCAGGTATAATACCCTGTTGGGCTTGTCGGGCGCTCGGAGCTCTGGAATATCGGTTTCGGGCGTATGTGGTGAACCGAACGCGCTATTCGAGTGGTTGGCGAAGCTCGCTAAGGCAGAGCAGAGATGAACTGAAGATGGGAATGGCTTATGAGACTCGAAAAGTGTACTGTGCGGCGAACTGGGGGTGTATTCCCTCTACAGAATGAGTACAAAAGGTGTGCACTATTTATACTCTAGGCGAAATGAGCTCGGTACCGACGTCGAACGTACATACGGAGGTAGGGGAGTGCGTGCGGTGCGTATTCGAGTCAGAATAGTCGTATGTTATGGATGGAATGACTCGAGAACATGATGAATCACGAACTCGAAGGGGAATAATGGTTCGACATCAATAAAAAGACCAATGAAACCCGAGAAACTTATCATGTGTCCATCCAACAACTCCATTCGAAGATCCTCGAGTGTTCCTCGGGCGTGATGGCGATGAATGCGCACCCTGGAAGTGATAGACAATGATAAATAATGCTCGAGCCCCATGGAGAACGCGGCGAACGACGGAATCCGGTCGTTCGAGCGTGATACATTCAACGTCGACAGCCTGGGAATCGTTCGAGCAACCCATGGTGGAACCCGATGCGTTCCCTGAGCCCAACCGCGTAATCCAGCTGTGCTATAAGCGTTCGAACGAGTGGATACGAAGTGGAAAGAGTGCTCGAGCGCGCATATAGTGGGATACGGAATGAATATAAAGGAAATGAAGCGTTCGAGTGTGAATAGGACGTGGTATGAGTGTTCGAATGGGTGTATGAAAGTATTTGAACGTATGTATGAGGTTACTAATGGATCATATGAAAGATTCGAAGGTATATTGATGCTTGAATGGCCGAGTGTGACCATTCGAGCGTGTGAAATGCGAAGTGTAAGATAGACAGTGATGAAACGAAGTGCTTGACTGTGTTTATGGGGTTTGTATCTGTATATAATAATAAATAAAGCGGGTGGTATGCTGGGACGGCTGACGCCTAAGCGCGAATCGAGCGCTACACCGTCACATACCATCACATACTGGTACGTTGAGTGATCTTACCACAGTCTACCCCTAACCTCCCAGAGCACACGATCACGTCCCCAAAAGGACCGCTGATCCCAGACACCCCCAAGTCAGGATCTACACCAGTGGGGGCTTCGTAATTGGAAAAGTCATCGACGTCATTTGCATCTAGATATTGTACAGATGGTTGACTATATTTTATTGAGTCCAGATTCAAAGCCCCTTGTTCTTCTTGGTCAGTTGCCCCAATGGCTATGTCTGACCACTTGCAAAATCCTGCAAGTCGACAATCTCTTCATCATTGCCTTCCTCCTCCACATAGTCCTCCACTGTCAACCTCCGAGTGTCTACAACTTCCTCAAAGGCTGATTCCTTCATCATGCCCAGTTCATTGGTGAGGAAGTGATGCTTGCCTGGTGCCATCAGCAGCAGCATGCACTACACAATTGCCTTCCCCTATGGGCACTTGTCCTTAAAGTGACCCAGCTGGCCACAGATCCAGCATGCCCGTCATCATTGCACCTCATTCATTGAGACGTCCATTGGCTGACCAGCACCTCTGAAAGTGACACCAGTCACATTGCATTTGTCAATGTGGGGGGCCACCATCTGACAGTGAGCAGGTGGTGCTTGTTGTTGCTGCAGGCGTGGTGGGGGTGGGAATGTGCAACCTCGTTGGATGGCATGGATCTGTTGTTTGCCTCAGTCTATCTCAATGGCCTTCTTCTTCCAGTCGTCATACATTTTTGGGACCGGCATTGACCTCAACACCCCATGGACTACCTTGACGTTCATCGTGTGCTGTAACACCAACTGGTTCATTGGGCACGGAATGAGTGGAATGCACACAATGTACGTCATGAAGTCGAAGAGCCTCGACTCAGCAATCAAGCAAAGTGGTACACCTGGATCGGTGGTGATTACTGTTAGAACCTGAACCTTCACTTTTTCCTTTATTTTCCCTTTTACCATTTCCTTTATTATATTCGTCCTTTTCATTATATTTACCCATCTTACACAATCATTCCCACACTACCTTCATTCGTTCCATTCCCACTCGTTATGTAATGTTAGGTAATATAGTCTCACGGTCGTCGCTATATAAGGTCTCAGGAATCGCATGAACTCCTTGTTCTGCTTTTCCTCTTACCTCCGCGACGACCTAGGTGAGACTCGTCCCCCTTGTATTAGTTTAGACTTGTATTAATCCTCTTACCTCCGCGACGACCTAGCCTGAGTAAGCGTGTCCCGAGTCTACGCTCGAGTATAGCACGTCCCAGACGACAGTCAGCCGAGGCCTGCCCAGTCCGAGTCGTCTCCCGGACTCCCGCCTAACATAAAAGCAGAACCTCACCCAGGCTCATCCCCAGCGTAAGTCGTCGCTGTTGACTCGCCTTCACTCGGTCTAGAGGAGCGCTCCCCTCGACGGACTTGACGTGTAAACCCCCTAAACGACAACCCTCAACCCTGCCCGGACGTTTTCGGACGTTCGTGTATTACGTAAATATATCAACCGACATTTCCCGACCCTGGCTCTACGAATTAGCCTCTGGTGGAGCACGCACCTAACGTGGACGTGGGTAACGAGACGAGTCCAAACTTCGACGACAATCTCGTTTGTAATCTCACTCGGATCCTACCGCCTCGTCATCAACTTCGCTGACGAACCCGCTCAACGTTGGCGTAACCCCGGATCGAACGCGCGACCGATCCCTGTCCCTCCGCCAACGTCAAGATAGATCTCACCGACGAACAGCAACGGGCCCTTCCTGCTTCAGCCCGTTGGGATCCAGACCGACCAGGCTACGTCGCGACCAATAATAGCGGCGTCACTCACGACATCTGGTGGAGTGAAATCCGGCGCAGCTGGTATTCATCAGACGAACGAGGGAGGAGAGCAAGGTGGCCCCCAGCCGCTCCGTCGTCACCTGCACCTTCAACGTCTACGGTCAACCTACCACCGACCCCAGGTCCTTACCGTGAAACCAACAGAGACCCCTCACCGCCGACTCCTCCAGAACCTTCGACACCCGCACCCGAACCCGCGATGTCAGCAGAAGGTTTCAGCCAACAGCAAATGGCGCAGATCGCGGCCATCGTTGCGAATGCCTTCGCCCATCAGGTGAACAACGCCCCAGCACCGGTCGCGGCCGCTAACCCCCCGACCCCCAACATAGATGTCGCCCGGCCACGAGAATTCACTGGTGGCGACGATTACCTCGACTTCAGACGTGAAGTCCTCCTTTTTGTATCCGCAAATCCAAGTCGATACCCTACGTCAGAGAGTAAGATTTATGTAGCTCTCTCCTACCTGAAGGGTGGTAATGCGGCGACGTGGGCGCAGAACTACGTCGAGGAGTCGACAACATCGGGGATCGTCACCTTCACCGACAGCTGGGAAAGATTCCAGGAACGACTCGACGCCTCGTTCGACGACCCGAATCGCAAGGAGAAAGCGCTGAAGGATTTCCGAGACAAGGTTCAAAAGGACCTAACTGCGGACGAGTTCTTCCAGAAGTTCGACGTGATAATTAAGTGCGCCGAGTTGAAAGACGACAGCGTCATCTGCGATCGCCTCAAGCGGGCGATGAACATCGAGGTGGTCCGTGGAGTGCTAAGGTCGATGCCAGTCCCAACGAAATACGAGGATTGGAAGAACAAGGCGATTGAAATAGACCGCGGCGAACAGCAGATTCGCGCTATCCAACGAGGACGCGCCTTTCTTCCCCCTCCTCGCCTACCACAACAAGCGCCCCCAGCTCGCCGTCAGGTAGCGGCCCCTCACGTCGACAGACGCGATGCGACCGGCGTCACCTTTGGAGGCGCTGGTCAACCGATGGACGTCTCGATGAACGAGGCACAACGACGACGTGCGTGCTGGATCTGTGGTGGGCTGGGCCACTTTAAAGACAAGTGCCCACAGGCGAAACCGATCATCCAGCGCATGCTGGAACTGATGGCGCCAGGCAAACGTCGTGTCCTCGCCGACGAGCTCGGAGCGATGAAGGAGTCGGCCTTCGAGGAAGTCGTAGACACTCGGAGGTCGACGGTGGAGGACTATGTGGAGGAAGAAGGCGATAACGAAGAGGTCGTCGACTCGCAGGGTTTTGCGAATGGTCAGGCGTAGCCATCGGGGCGACTGACCAAGAAGAACAAGAGACTTCGAATCTGGATCCGCTAAAATATAACCAACCGTTTGTACAATACGTAGATGCGAACAACGTCGATGGTTTTCCCGATTACGAAGTCTCCACCGGTGTGAACAAGAATGAAGAATACAAACAACTGTTCATGAGAGGAACTGGCGGACGCCAGCTGGACCTTCTCCTGACCGTCGAGCATGAAATAGCTGGTGAGGCGAGAGAGGTAGATGCGCATGCCCTTGTGGATTCGGGATGCACGGGATCCTGCATCGACGTCAGGTTTGTCGAGAGGTACGGGTTGGAAACGAAACGCTACATTCGACCCCTCGCGGTGCTGAACGCCGATGGCACGCACAATGAGGCCGGATTGATCGAGGAGTACGTTGACGTCGAACTCATGATCGGCTGTCATCAGGAGAAGATCGTCCTCGCAGTAACGTCCCTAGCGTCATCGAACATCTTCCTGGGGTACGACTGGCTTCGACGTCACAATCCGGAGGTCGACTGGAAAACGGGCTCGATCGAATTCACCCGCTGTCCAGAAGAATGTGCGATCGAGAGGGAGCCGGTGGAGGACCTAGGCGAGGTGAAGAAGGTGGTGGAACAGATGAGGAGGGTGAGTGAGATGCGAATGGACAAGACGTCCTGGCCCGCATACCTCAACGACTACGCCGACGTTTTCAGCGAAAAAGGTTTCGAGAAGCTGCCGGAACACCGACCCTGGGACCATGTCATCGACTTGAAGCCCGACTTCAAACCGAGCGACTGTAAGATCTACCCGCTCACGCCGACTGAGCAGCAGTCACTCAAGGACTTCCTTGATGAGAACCTGAAGTCGGGTCGCATTCGACGGTCGATATCGCCCATGGCGTCGCCCTTCTTCTTCATTAAGAAGGCCGACAAATCGCTACGCCCCATCCAGGATTACCGTAAGCTCAATGACGGTACAATCAAGAACAAGTATCCCCTCCCTCTCATTGACGAACTCGTCGACAAGGTCAAGAAAGCGAAATACATCACTAAGCTTGACCTTCGCTGGGGGTACTACAATATCCGGATCCGCGAGGGTGACGAATGGAAAGCAGCGTTTCGCACGAACATGGGCCTCTTCGAACCGACGGTCATGTTTTTTGGCCTTTGCAACGCGCCGGCCACGTTCCAGGCCTTTGTCAACCACATCTTTAAGGACCTAATCTACGCGAACTTGATCATCGTATACCTCGACGACATCCTGATCCTCTCGGAAACCATTGAGGAGCATATCGAAACGTCGAGGCGCGTACTCCAGATCCTCCGAGAGAATGGCCTGTACCTGAAGCCTGAGAAGTGCGAGTTTGACGCCAAGGTCGTCAAATACCTCGGCCACATCATCGGCAATGGAGAGATCAGGGCTGACCCGGCAAAGACAGAGGCGATTGCGAACTGGCCAGTTCCACGGAACCTCAAGGAGCTGCAACAGTTCCTCGGCATGGGAAACTGGCTGAGACGGTTTATTAAGGACTACAGCAAGGTGGTCCGACCGTTGACGTCGTTAACGGGCAAGAAGGACTGGGTATGGGAGACCGAACAGCAGGAAGCGTTCGAGGAGCTGAGACGACGTCTCTGCTCACCTCCAGTCCTAGCCATCGCCAATGACGAGGGCCCTTTCCGCGTAGAAGCGGACTCGTCGAACTTTGCGCTCGGTGGTGTGTTGTTGCAGAAGCAGGAAGGGAAGTGGAGAGTGATCGCCTACAGGTCAGAGGCACTTGAACTGGCGGAACGAAACTACGAGATCTACGACAAGGAGATGCTCGCGATCGTTTCGGCGCTCAAGGAGTGGCGGCAATACCTCCTTGGCGCTCGCCACAAAATTGAAATCTGGTCCGACCACACCAACCTCACCTACTTCAGGTCAGCGCAGAAGCTGAGCTATCGTCAAGCTCGCTGGCGAACCGAACTTGAGGAATTCGACTTCCACCTCGAACACAAGTCGGGGAAGACAATGGGCAAGGCCGACTTGCTGTCACGCAAGGCGGGCTATGATCAGGGCAAGGATGACAATGATGGCGTCGTGTTCATCAAGGAGAAATGGTTGAACCGTGGGGTGGTAAGGACGTCGCGTGATGAAATGTTGGAACGAGTGGGTGAAGCGCAGAGAGCCCAAGACGAGTCGGAGAGGCCGACGAATATGGTGAAGGTCGACGGGTTGTGGCGAATGAAAGGCAAGGTGTACGTGCCGTCGACAATGAAGGAAGCGGTATTGCGGGAGTACCACGACTCGACCCTGGCAGGACATCCTGGATCGTCGAAGACGGTCGAACTGGTACGTCGAGACTTCTGGTGGGCGTCAATGTTCTCCGATGTCCGAACATACGTCCGAGGATGCAACCGTTGCCAACGGACGAAAGCCTTAAGAACGTCGAGGTCGAGACCGCTTCATCCTAACGCGATCCCTGAAGGTCCCTGGGAGATCGTCACGGTCGACCTAATCGGAGAACTCCCAGACTCTAAGGGACACAATGCAATCTGCGTCTTCGTGGACAGATTCTCGAAACAGATGCATGCCATCCCGACGACGACGAAACTGTCAGCGGAAGGCATGGCTCAGTTATACCGAGACCACGTCTTCCGCCTCCATGGCCTACCGAAGAAGATCATCCACGACCGAGGCACACAGTTCGATGCGTCGATGATGAAGGAGCTATACAAACTCCTACACATCGAAGGCAACCCGTCAACGGCATACCACCCACAAACGGACGGTCAGACGGAACGTGTCAATCAAGAGCTCGAACAGTACCTCCGGCTCTTCGTCGATCATCGGCAATCGGACTGGAAGGACTGGCTCCCCCTCGCAGAGTTCGCCTACAACAACCGCAAACATTCAGCGACAAGGATGTCACCCTTCTACGCAAACACCGGACGTCACCCTATGAGCTTCGACACCGTACGAACTTCCTCTGCCAACATGTCGGCGGAAGAATTCGCCAAGCACATCAAGGAGACTCATCGCGTTGCTAAGGACAATCTAGTCAAGGCAGCAGAGGACATGAAGCGCTACCATGACCGGACAGCAGGAGCTTCGGTGGAGTACAAGGCTGGAGACAAAGTCTTCCTTGACGGGCGAAACATCAGTACGGACTCGCCGACGAAGAAACTCGCAGACAAATGGTACGGCCCCTTTGACATCGTCGACAAGGTAGGAGCGAGCGCGTACAAGCTCAAACTCCCGAAGCGATGGAAAAAGGTCCACCCTGTCTTCAACGAAGCCCTGTTGAAACCCGCCGTCAAACCGTCCTTTGAAAGCCAGAAGCAACCGCCGCCGCCGCCGCCAGACATCGTCGACAACGAGGAGGAATACGAACTCGAGGAAGTCTTAGACTCACGTCTGCACCGAGGGAAACTACAGTACCTTGTCAAGTGGGTCGGCTACAATGAACCTACTTGGCAGCCTGAGACGGACTTCGGCGAGAACGCGAAGGAGGCGATCGCTGAGTTCTACCTCAAACATCCCGGTGCACCTCGGAAACTTGACATCCCTCGTCAACGACTCCGTCCGCTCTTCGTCGACACCGAGCCTGACGACCGCGATCATGGTTGGTCGGGACGCCCAACCTTGAAGGGGGGGTAATGTTAGAACCTGAACCTTCACTTTTTCCTTTATTTTCCCTTTTACCATTTCCTTTATTATATTCGTCCTTTTCATTATATTTACCCATCTTACACAATCATTCCCACACTACCTTCATTCGTTCCATTCCCACTCGTTATGTAATGTTAGGTAATATAGTCTCACGGTCGTCGCTATATAAGGTCTCAGGAATCGCATGAACTCCTTGTTCTGCTTTTCCTCTTACCTCCGCGACGACCTAGGTGAGACTCGTCCCCCTTGTATTAGTTTAGACTTGTATTAATCCTCTTACCTCCACGACGACCTAGCCTGAGTAAGCGTGTCCTGAGTCTACGCTCGAGTATAGCACGTCCCAGACGACAGTCAGCCGAGGCCTGCCCAGTCCGAGTCGTCTCCCGGACTCCCGCCTAACAATTACGCAAACACGGAACGCATGCAATGACCGGATTGCACACATCAGCTACTCGGACTGACCCCAGTGCACTTATCTGTGTGCATGTCCTCTCGACCCTGCCAAAGGTTTGTTCATTTGCCTTTGTCTATCAAACATGCGCCAGCCTGGCATTGGTCGTTCCGGCTCCGTACAAAGGATCCCGAAGCTCACCAATGCTACGCCAAGTCAACACGCGCCATCCCTGCCTTTCAGTAGTTCAGATTGTGGAGCCGCTCAAAGGAACACTCAGGAGGCTCAGTGGTAGGACAATAGAGGACTCATCTTATTTTATTTCACCTTTCATGTTTACACAGGACACTTGTTTAGTATTTATAGAGCGCCGAATGTTGTAGATAGGAGAGCAATTCCACCCCCGAGTTTTGATGCCTAACTTCATGTGATATCTCTCAGGACAGTCCCTAGGAACACTTCAGTGCCTTAGTGACTCGAATTGCTCACCTCGACTTCATTTTATTTGCGTTGCACTTGTTCCATCTGTTCCATCTTTGCCTCGTTTCCACTTCATTCTCATTACCTCAACCTTGCCCCCCTCTCATCTTTTATCTTCTGACTTAGTTCCATACATTGCCTCGCCCCCTGGCATTCCAGACGACGTCCTGTTAAGCACAGGGACCAGCCGTCCATTCCGAGGACAATCCCACTCCAAGAAGTCGCACTAGTGTTAGCACGTCTCTGTGTCTTCTGACACAGCCACCAATGATCCCCCACGCATCTCAAGCGCTCCATCGGCACTATGCTTTGAATGCTTCCCTACTAGTGCGCTCTGCCGATTCCATTGCCCCTGACACGCTGGAACGCACACAACTCAAATCCTTCGATCTGGAACCCACGGAACTCAACCGGAATGAGGGTATTGACCCACTAGACACGTCTCCCTCAAACTCAATCATCTAATTCCCTTTTACTAACAACTGGAACTCAGTATTATCAGCGCTTCAGGCAGTCACAGATGATGATGTCGTCCATCAGACCTGCCATTGTGATGATCACGTCGAGCTTCTGGAAGAACTTGTTGGTGGTGAGGTCCTTCTGGACCTTGGTTCAGAACTCCACCAGTGCCTTCTCCTTCCAGTTCAGATCATCAAACGAGGCATCCAGTCATTCCTGAAACCTGGTCCAGCTGTCTATGAAACTTATGATGCCATTCATCATGAATTCTTCAACGTAGTTTTGCACCCACATCAACGCGTTGCCACCCTTGAGGTAGGAAAGGGTGAGGTAGATCTTGCTTGATGATGAGGGGTACTTTGTAGGGTTTGCCAAGACAAAGAGAGTGACTTCACATCTGAAGTCGAGGTAGTCATTGCCACCAGTGAATTCACATGGTTGGGCAACATCAATTGAGGGGGCTTGAGCAGCAGGGGCATGTGTTGCTTGGTGGGTGAAAGCACCTGTGACAATGGCTGCAATCTGTTCCAGCTGCTGTTGGCTGAAACCTCCTGTCGACATCATTGGTTCTGGTGTAGGTGTTGATGGTTCAGGGGGGGTTGGCGGCAACGGATCTCATGATATGGCCCTGGGGTCAGAGGTAGAAGGACAGTAGATGTTGATACCATGGGTGATGATGGTGTAGCTGGAGGCCACCTAGCTCTTCTTCCTTCTTCGTTCGTCAAATACCAGCCGTGCTGGATCTCACTCCACCAGATGTCATATATGATGCCACTATTGTTGGTCACAACGTAGCCTGTTCAGTCTGGATCCCAACAAGCTGATGCAGGGAGAGCCCATCGTTGTTTGTCAGTGAGATCTATCTTGACGATGGCGGAGGGATGGGGATCAGTTGTACGTTCAATCCAGGGTTATGCCAATGTTGAATGGGTTCATCGGTGAAGTTGATGACAAGGCAGTAGGAACCGAGTGAGATCACAAATGATAGTGTCGTTGAAGCTTGTACTCATCTAGTTGCCCACATCCATGTCAGGTGTGTGCTCCACCAAAGGCTAATTCAAAGTGCCAGGGTGGGAGAGGGTTTCTTAATTGAGATGGCAACTCGCCTGAGGTCAAGTTGGCGTCCAAAGGCAGTAGGTGTTTCAGGGAAAGCCGGTTGGAAAGTTTATGTAATACATGAACATCCGAAAACATCCGGGCAGGGTTGAGGGTTGTTGTTTAGGGGGTTTACACATCAAGTCCATCAAGGGGAGCGCTCCTCTAGACTGAGTGAAGGTGAGTCGACAGTGACGACATACACTGGGGATGAGCCTGGGTGGGGTTCTGCTTTTATGTTAGGCAGGAGTCTGGGAGATGACTTGGACTGGGCAGGCCTCGGCTGACTGTCATCTGGGACGTGCTATGCTCAAGCGGGGACTTGGGACATGTTGTACTCAGGCTAGGTCATCACAGAGGTAAGAGGATTAATACAAGGTAAACTAATACAAGAGTGGACGAGTCTCATCTAGGTCGTTGTGGAGGTAAGAGGAAAAGCAGAACAAGGAGTTCATGCAATTCCTGGTTCCTCTTATAGCAATGACCATGAGACTATATTCTCTAAGATTACATAAAGGAGTGGAATGGAACGAATGAAGGTCAGGTGTCAGAGAGTGTAGGAAATGATTGAAAAGACAGTTAAATATAATGAAAAGGAGTGATTAAAAGAAAGGAAATAGTAAAAAGGGGAAATAAAGAAAAGGAAAAGTTTGAGTTCTAACACTGTGTCTTCGTGGACAGGTTCTCAAAGCAGATGCATGCAATCCCAACGATGACGAAACTGTCAGTGGAAGGCATGGCACAGTTGTACTGTGACCACATCTTCCACCTCCACAGCCTACCAAAGAAAATCATCCATGACAGAGGCACGCAGTTTGATGCATCAATGATGAAGGAGCTATACAAACTCCTGCACATCAAAGACAACCCATCAATGGCGTATCACCCACAGATGGATGGTCAAATGGAACACTGTCTTGCTGGTACTGCAAGTAAGATCAAATAGTGAATCTTGTTGATTGCAGTTCCACTGGGGTTGAATGGACTAGTCATTAAGTCAAAACTTTTCCCAGTTGTTCATTTTACTAGGGATTTTGATTTCTTGTACTGATAGATTGTAACCTGTAAAAGTTAGCAGTTTAAGATGTCCTAATTCACTTTACCAATTTCCTTTCTTGAAGATCTTGAGTAATCCACCAAGGATTTTCAGCTTTTTACTTTAGACTTTCACTGAGTCTCTTTTACTGAATACTTGAGTTTCCTTAACTCAAGCAACTACTTGCTGATTTTCACACTTAGATTTTGAGTTTGGCTAATTAGGTTGGACCTGGTCACTAGCTAGCTATAGAGGGTTAGTTTGCTGTCAGTTAGCTGAGAATTACCTTATTAGAATACTCCAGTGAGTATCTCTCTTGAGTGACAATTCACTTGGCTGTCTGTCTTATTGGGGAATTTCCATCTCCCTCTTTTTTTCTGCTAGCAGCTCTGAGGCCCTTCCTTTATACTAATTTCCTGTGTTCTATAAATAGGTCTAGAAGTCTGGACATACTTGTTCCAGAACCTTCTCAACCTTTACATATCACTCCAGACCACCACCAAAATGTTCTGGTACATTCCAACATATTCTAGCTCCCATAACTAGATCTTTCCATATGTTTCTGGCCTACTTTAAGCCAGGATTCTGCTGTGTTCTAGACTGAACCAATCAAATCTATGCACAGCTTTTCTTTGTTTCTAGATCCTTCCAAATTTTCATTAGAGAGTGATCTAAACCTGAGTTCTCTAAGTTCTGGATTCATTATGAATGTGATCTAGGCCTTTCCATTATTTTGCATTTGTTATTCCTTGTTATTCCCTTCCATAATATTACATAAACTTCTGTGGGAATGCTGACATATCCATGCAACAATATGCATGGTAACAGAGCTAGTTATTTCTTTCAGCTATTCATCTTCTGAACCTTCATATTTTCTTTTGGTTTAATTTGATCGGGGACCTTGCTATGTATCTAGATTTATATTGCCTGTTTGGTACCTTCATTCTAGTGCCTTGCAGTAGTTAATACCCCCAGTCAGCAATGAATTGTTTTGAATTAATTAAATTTTCTGAGATCTGGGGTAATTCTGCTATATGAATTCTAAGTGACTAGAATTAAATATTTGAATAATGGTCATCTGATCCATGTGTTGTGAGGCTAGTCTTGAATAGTCAAACAGTTTTGGCATATGACAACACATCAATCAGGAGCTCGAACAGTACCTACAGCTCTTCATTGACCATTGACAATTGGACTGGAAGGACTGGCTCCCCCTCGCAGAGTTTGCATACAACGACTGTGAACATTCAGCAACAAAGATGTCCCCCTTCTATGCAAATACAGGACGTCATCCTTTAAGCTTCAACATGATGTGAACCTCATCTGCTAACATGTCAGCGGAAGAATTCGCAAAGCATATCAAGGAGACTCATCACGTCACAAAGGACAATCTGGTCAAGGCTGCAGAGGACATGAAGCGCTACCATGACTGAACAGCAGGAACTTCGGTGGAGTACAAGGCTGGAGACAAGGTCTTCCTCGACAGGTGAAACATCAGCACAGATTTGTGGACAAAGAAGCTTGCTGACAAATGATATGGCCCCTTTGACATTGTGGATAAGGTAGGAGCGAGCGCATACAAGCTCAAGCTCCTGAAATGATGGAAAAAGGTCTGCCCTGTCTTCAATGAGGCCCTGCTGAAACCCACCATCAAACTATCCTTTGAAAGCCAGAAGCAACCACCACCACCACCACCACCACCCGACATCATCGACAATGAGGAGGAGTACGAGATCGAGGAGGTTCTAGACTCACACCTACACCGAGGGAAGCTACAGTACCTTGTCAAGTGGGTTGGCTACAATGAACTAACTTGGCAGCCTGAGATGGACTTCGGTGAGAATGCAAAGGAGGCAATCACAGAGTTCTATCGAAAACACCCTGGCATGCCTCGTAAACACAAAATCCCTTGACAACACCTCCGTCTGATCTTTGTCGACACTGAGCCTGACGACCACAATCATGGTTGGTCGGGATGCCCAACCTTGAAGGGGGGTAATGTTAGGACTCGAACTTTCACCTTTTTCTTTTATTTTCCTTTTACCATTCCTTTTACTTTAATTTCTCCCTTTCCATTATATTTAACCATCTTTTCAATTATTTCCCACACTCCCTTGCACCTGACCTTCATTCTGTTAGGCAGGAGTCCGGGAGGTGACTTGGACTGGGCAGGCCTTGGCTGACTGTCGTCTGGGACATGCTATACTTGAGCAGGGACTTGGGACATGCTGTACTCAGGCCAGGTTGTCACGGAGGTAAGAGGATTAATACAATATACTCTACTACAGGAGGGGGATGTGGTCTCACCTAGGTCGTTGCAGAGGTAAGAGGAAAAGCAGAACAGGTGTTCAGATGTGATTCCTCTTCCTTATATACAGCGATCACCTCATGAGAACCAGTTGCCCCATTGTCTTAGATTACATAAAGGGAGCAGAATGGAACGAATGAAGGTCATGTGTAAGGGGGTGTAGGAAATGATTAAAAAGATGGTTAAATATATTGAAAAGGAGCAACTTAAAAGAAAAGAAATGATAACAGGGAAAAATAAAAGTAAAGGAATAGTTTGAGTTTGTCAGCGATGGACTACGGGTACGCAGAGGGTAAACGGGTCGTGCAGAACTCAGTCAGAGGAAGAGGAAAGAGGGAGAGAGTGGTGAGCCAGGGGAGCTGACACAGTGCAGAGGTAGGGGGCAGTTTCTGGACGTAGCCAGGTAGAATTGACCAGGTCAAAACTAAGGGATAAGTACAGGAGGACTACCTACTTATATACCCTTCAGAGGCTGCGCACGGACCAGGGAATTAGCTACTACATAAAGATAGATGATAGAACGTCATAGAACTTTATAGAACAATGACATCATAGGATCAGTCAGCGAGTAAGGATAGTATGAGAAAGAGCGTAATGAATAATGAGTAAGCAGGAATAAGCATGATTAGTGATGGGTGGATAAGATATGATAAGATAAGATAAGGGAAAATGATAAGAGAATAAGAGAATAAAAATAATTAAACAGCATCCATGACATGACCCTCCTCTTTAAGGTGAGCGTCCCGATCGCTCCTGTTCCCTACCCTGGAACTTACCGGCCCACCACTGTGCCACTCCTTTCTGTATCTCAGGCTCCGTCATCTCAAATATGGGTCAGAACTTCAGCTGCGATGTCTCTAAGGTGTTGAGGGCATGAGGAGCACTGGGAGTCGATTTATGAAATTTATCGATGGCCTTTTGAGAGTTCGTCAAATTCTCAATTGGCTCCCAGGTGTGTTCTTCGTTTGGATACCCTTTCCAATGTACGAGGTATTTGAGCTTCCCTCACACCAGTTTGGAGTCGACAACCTTTTCGACCTCATATTCCGGCACATCATCAATGATCTCGGGCGGGGGTGGAGGATCTCGCTTTTGTGACGTATACTGTGGCTCGTGGTATGGGGAGAGGAGCACTTCATTGAAAACCGGATAGACTTTCTTCCATGTACGTGGAAGTTTAAGCCTATATGCTGACGTGCCGATTTTCTTTTCAATGATGAAAGGCCCATAGCATTTATCTCCCAGCTTCTTCATAGGACGGTCTGTCTTTAAGTGAGTTCCTTTGAGCATGACCTTATCCCCAGGTTTATACTCAATGGATTCTCCCTTTGTCCTGTCGTAGAAGCGTTTCATGGTTTCGGCTGCATGCCTTAACACTGATTCGGTTTCCTCCCTGATCTTGGCCATCCGGTCGGCAAACTGTTTAGTGGACTCATTGGTTGATTTGCATCTAGGATTTGTGCCCTTGTACGGGTGTCTCCCATGGTTGACAAAAAAGGGTGACGCTCCTGTCGACATCTGTTCCTTGTCATTATACGCGAATTCTGCTAACGCAAGCCATTCTGCCCAGTCTGACTGATGGTAGTTAACAAAGAGATGGAGGTACTGTTCTATCTCTTGGTTTATCCATTCTGTCTGACCATCTGTCTGTGGGTGATATGCCGTTGACGGGTTTCCCTCGATGCCCAGTAATCGGTATAGTTCATTCATGAACTTGGACTCAAACTGTGATCCTCTGTCATGAATAAACTTTCATGGTATGCCATGCAGTCTGAAGACATGATCCCGGTAGAGCCTCGCCATTCCTTCCGACGTTACACTCATGGAGGTAGGGATGGCATGCACCTGTTTACTGAACCTGTCAACGAAGACACAGATTGTGTTATGCCCATTGGACTCAGGGAGTTCACCGATCAGGTCTGCCATGACAATTTCCCAAGGACTTTTCGGGATCTCGTTCGGGTTCAGAGGGTTATGCGGTTTCGCTCTGTGCGCCTTGGTATGTTGGCACGCATTGCATCCCTCAACATACATTCGAACATCTCGTTGGATTCCTGGCCACCAGTAGTTGCATGTGATCAACTCATGGGTCTTATAGCACCCCGGGTGTCCTGCGAGTGTGCTGTCGTGATGGTTTTGAATGATGTCTTCCCAGAGTTTACGGTCTTTTGGCACGTAGATCCTGCCCTTCCATGTCAACAACCCTTCTTCCTCTTCATCCCACTCTCGCTCCTTCCTTCCTAACACCTTCACAACTGCCCTGTCCCTGTTGTTTCATACCCTTTTGATTTGTTTGACAAAGTCTGCATCTAGTGCTTCTAGCAGTGTTGCGTTTACAAATAAGTCTGGCTTGAGCAAAATGATGTCAATATTGTCGTTCTCCCCCCTCTCATGGTCCGCTTGTCTCGAGAGGAGGTCAGCCTTTGTCATCAGGGCACCTGGTTTATGAAACAGTTTGAAGTCGTAGTCTGCTAACTCCTGTAGCCATCTTGCTTGTCAGTGGTTAATCTTCTGGGGTTTTCGGAAATATTGGAGGTTGAGGTGATCCGACCAGATTTTGAAGGTTTGTGTTGCTCCCAGAAGATATTGTCACCAGTTATCCAGTGCACACATGATCGCAAACATTTCTTTGTCGTAGATTTCATAATTGCGCTCTGCTTGGCTAAGCGCTTGCGATCGGTATGCAATTGGATGCCACTTTCCATCAATGAATTGGGACAGAATGGCTCCATTAGCAAAATGCGATGAATCGGCCTCCACCTGGAATTGACCATCATCAGCTGGTACTGCGAGTACAGGTTCCTCACAGAGCTTCTGCTTCAGACGTTCAAAGGCCTCTTGTTGCTCCACCTCCCACTTCCACTCTACATCTCCGGTCAACACTGTCAGGGGCTTTGCATAGTGACTGAACGCTAGGATAAAGCGGCGGTAGTAGTTGCAGAACCCAAGGAATGACTGTAGTTCTTTCTTGTTCTTAGGAACTGGCCAATCTTTTACACCTGCCACTTTTGCAGGATCCATGCAAATCTGTCCATTGCTGAGGATATGCCCGAGATAGTTCACGGTTTCTTGGGCAAAGCTGCACTTTTCCAGCTTTAAGAACAACTTGTTTGCTCGTAACACTTCTAGGACTTGTCGGATGAGTTTGTCATGATGTTCGCAGGTTCGTGCGAAGATCAGAATGTCGTCCATGTAGACTATGATGTGTCCATCATTGACGAGTTCTCAGAAGATTTCGTTCATAAATCCTTGGAAGGTCGCCGGTGAATTTGTGAGACCAAAAAACATGACCGTTGGTTCAAATAGACTGTGGTTTGTCCTGAAGGCAGCTTTGTGTTCGTTGCCCTCTCGAATCCGAATGTTATTGTAACCCCAGCATATGTCAAGCTTTGTGAAGAATTTTGCCTGCTTCATCTTGTCAATGAGTTCTTGGATTAGAGGTAATGGGTATTTGTTCTTAACCGTCATGTCATTGAGTTTGCGATAATCCTGTATGGGGCAAAGCTTGCCATCCTTCTTTTTGATGAAGAAAAAGGGGGATGCCATCTCGGATTGAGAGTTACAAATATGGCCAGTTCTCAGGTTTTTGGTGAGGAATTCGTCCAGCGCCACCTGTTCTGATGGACTGAGTGGGTAGATCTTACAGTCAGAGAGTTTTGAGCCCGGTTTAAGTTCGATAGCATGATCCCAAGGGCATCTCTCTGGTAACTGATCAAATTCCTGTTTGCTGAAGACGTCTGCAAACTCTTTGACATAGTCTGGGACCTCCTCAAGTGCCTGTTGCCTGACCTTCAGCGCCTTCCTCGGATCAGACTTAATGTATCCATCCCAATCGAAGAGAAAGAGCTGATCGCTGTCTTCGAGTTCCACCAGATCAAGGTTTTCATCGGGGTCGGCATCAATGTCCTCTAGACTACGGATATAGCCGCATACATCGGGGCATCAATCAAATTCGATCATGGATTTTTGCCAGTCGATGTTGGGATTGTGCAGCTTTAACCATTCATGTCCGATGAACACATCTGTTTTTCCTAGATCTGTGACTGCGAAGTGGATGCGCTCTGAATGATCCTTTATTGTCATGCGCATTTCCATGAACTCTGTGATTGAGCCGTCCTTGTTGAGCGTGCCATCTGCATTATAGACTCGGATTGGGATGGGTGTCTTTCTTGTCCTGATCTGATGCTCTTCAACAAAGGATCGGTTGATACACAAGCCAGTGCAGCCACTGTCCAGTAGTGCATCTACCTTGAACTGGTTACCGGTGTCGGTTGTTTGGAGGAGAATCGGTACCATGAGCTGTTGCCCCCGAGACCCTCTTACAAACTGTTTCAGACCCCTCAGGTCCCTAACAGCTGCCATGGCATCTGATTCTTCTAGCGCAATGATTTGACGCACCGTCTCTTCATTCGCTTCAGCATGCCTCTGCTGTTTCATCCACACTCAGAGAGTCGTCAAAGCACTTTTGAGTTTATCCTCTTTGAGACGCCGTACAACCCATGGTGCCATAAAGGGGACAGGACGATCTCTCTGGGGTTTTCTCTCAGCTTGTTTCAACAAGTTTTCATTTTTCACAGATTTCGGTTCAGTTCCGGCCAAGGAAGAAATAGAATTAAAAGATTCGGAATAGGGTTTTACATGATTTTCAGACACAGGAGTAGAGCAAAATGATGAGACAGAAATGTTGTTATAAGTAGGCATATCTATACTACTAACTACTGGTACAGGAACAGAAGGAATATTTTTGCGAGTGACATTGCTTTTTACATTTTTTTGTGTTTTATCTAAATTATCTACAGAGTCCATAGAATTATCAAAAATGGCCATTTGGAAAACCAAAACTGAACCTATCCCAGTCAGTGCCGTGTTCACTGCTGGGGCTCTGCAAAATCCAACTCCTGCTCAAAGAGCGTCTCCTCTTCTTCCTCCGCAAAGTCTGACTCCTTGAGCATCGCGGTCTCGTCTGCCCAGACTTTCCTCTCTCATGGCTCCATCCCCATCAACACAGCCCTTATCACTTCCTTTCTCTTCGGGCAGTTCACCTTTTGGTGTCCCTGCCCTCCACAGTAGTAGCAGGCACCTGATTGCCTTAACTCTTCTAGTGACACATCCATCGGCTTCCCCATGCCTCCATATGTGACTCTGGTGGCATTGCGCCTTTCTGGAATTCTGGGTGCAAACATTTGAGCAGTTTTAGGTAAGGGTGCCTGGGGTCTGGGCAGGGCAGCGCGCATTTGTTCGATGGCTTTCATTTGACGTCTGGCATTGTCAAATCGAATGGCTTTCTCTTGCCAACCTTTGTATGTGGTTGGGACTGTGTCACTCATTTCGATCCAATATACGATCTCTCTATCCAAGGCTTTCATCAGCTTGTGGATGAGGGTGTCATCGTTTTTGGCATCATCATTGTATCCTGCTGTGCGGCGATAGATATCGAACTGCTGGAAGAATTGGTCGGCTGTGATATCCTGAGTGTGCTTCCAGCTGTCCAATTTTTGCATGGTGTTCATGCGTTTGTTTGGGTCCCCAAACACTTTCTCTAGTTGTTTGTTGAACTTCTGGTGACTGATGAGCGAGAAGATTAGGTAGCCGTCCATCTTGATGCTTTCCAAGAAGTTCTGTGCCCAGAGTGCAGCTGATCCTTCCGTCATGAACGATAACACAAAAAGGAAGTAGTCCTTATTGTTCACAAAGTCCCCTGCGTTTGCTTCGATGTAGAGGGTGATGGCCCGCTCGAACTTCTTATAGCCTTGCCCATCAAATACCTCAGGTTTGGCGATGTGTCTTCCTCCATTGCTGTTCGTTGTTTGGGGAGAGGGGACGGGTGCTGCTGAGGCTCCTGGTGTGGGGGTTGCCAATAGTCCCAGGCCATGCAGCGTGTTGATGATTTCCTGCATCATCACATTTGAGATTGCTGGTGCTCCTGTAGCTGGTGCGATGGGAGTTTGGGGTTCCGACATCACGGGTGATGGTGCTGGTGATGGGTGGGGTGGTTGGTGGGCTCCTAGCTCGTCATCTAGGCGTACTAGATCGTCATCAGTTAGCGGTGGTAGTTGTGCGAGGACAGCATCGGCAGTGTCTTTGGGTGGTGTATTCCAACACTGTGCTGCTGATCCAGATGGTCGAGCATACGGGTGTGGAGCCAGCTCAAATCAGAAACAACACTGCCAGCTGACAGGTGGTGCGGACGCGTGCGGATCTGATTGAGCACTGTAACAAAACTCCAGATGTGGTGGTTGACTTTCACTTGCTGATCAAACCCGGATCTTCCTCTGTGAAGACTCCAACGGGTGCCAAGGGACCTTTCTGAAGATCACCCCCAAGGCCTGGTAGCTACTCTCGAGTGGGTCAGACTCAACGTTACCCCCTCTCAAACGAGCACTGGTTGATCGAATAGAAAGAGGACGGCGGGTTATGAAATGAGTGAGTTTAGTAATGAAAGTAAATGGTTAATGACGTATCGGCCTGATCGATGCACGTGAGATCGATCTGAGAACAGGTGTGGGTCGAAGCAATCGTAGTCGGGGTCGCAGTCCAAGTCGTCAGACGCGTCGGACAAGAATGTTGGTTTATAGTTCGGGGTTGCGGACAGGTAGTGGTCGGTTTTGAGGTACTTGAACGATGTAAGGGTTGAGTGTAATGATGATGGATAAGAGGAAGAGGTCGAGTGTGAAGGTGATAGTAGGTGTGCAGGTAAGATGGTAGAATGTGGCATGATAAAGAGATTGGTGTCGGTAAGAAACGCAAACGTTCAGAGCCAGCTTAGCAGTGGTGACTGAGTGTTAGGACCTGAACTTTCACCTTTTCCTTTATTTTCCCTTTTACCATTTCCTTTATTATATTTGTCCTTTTCATTATATTTACCCATCTTACACAATCATTCCCACACTGCCTTCATTCGTTCCATTCCCACTCGTTATGTAATGTTAGGTAATATAGTCTCCCGGTCGTCGCTATATAAGGTCTCAGGGATTGCATGAACTCCTTGTTCTGCTTTTCCTCTTACCTCCGTGACGACCTAGGTGAGACTCGTCCCCCTTGTATTAGTTTAGACTTGTATTAATCCTCTTACCTCCGCGACGACCTAGCCTGAGTACAGCGTGTCCCAAGTCCCCGCTCGAGTATAGCACGTCCCAGACGACAGTCAGCCGGGGCCTGCCCAGTCCGAGTCGTCTCCCGGACTCCCGCCTAACATAAAAGCAGAACCCCACCCAGGCTCATCCCCAGCGTACGTCGTCGCTGTCGACTCACCTTCACCCAGTCTAGAGGAGCACTCCCCTCGACGGATTTGATGTGTAAACTCCCTGAACGACAACCCTCAACCCTGCCCGGACGTTTTCGGACGTTCGTGTATTACGTAAACCTACACCCGACATTTCCCGACCCTGGCTCTTCGATTCTCCCTCTGGTGGAGGAACCATCTGACCTGGACGTGGGTAACACACCGTGTACAGTCGTCGATGTCGTTGTCGATTGTGATCTCGGCCGCCTCCTTCCATTTGGTCATCAAACTCGCCGACGAACCTGTCCTTCGTCAGCGTAACGTACATCCGGACAACCAGCCCCTACCTGTTCCCCCCCTGACGTAGTCAAGATAGATCTCACCAAGGAACAACAGCGGGCTTTCCCCTCTTCTTCATGCTACGACACGGAACGCCAATCGTACGTAGCGGACGACAGAAACCACGTCACTCATAATCTCTGGTGGAGTGACACTAGGCACGCCTGGTACTCGACTGACCCGTCTTCCGGCGAGCGAACTCGTTGGGCGCCTCGACCTCCCCATGCACCATCATCACCGACAGTCTCGACATCGTCGGTCGTCCTCCCAAGCAAACCAGGAGGCTATCGTACACCCCGTAGAGACTCATCACCGCCGACACCCCCTGAGCACCTGACACATACGCCCATACCAGCGATGGCTGAAGGTTTCACTCAAAGGCAGCAACAAGAGATCGCAGCGATCGTAGCTGCCGCCTTCACCCGAGCAGCAACAAACGCCCCTGCAGCCCAAGCTCCAGCTCCCTCGATTGACGTCGCCCGGCCACGCGAATTCGCTGGCGGCGATGACTACCTCGACTTCAAGTGCGAAGTCCTACTCTTCGTCTCAGTGAACCCCATGAGGTATCCCTCGTCGTCGAGCAAGATCTATGTCGCCCTCTCTTACCTCAAGGGTGGCAACGCGTCGACGTGGGCGCAAAACTACGTCCAGGAATTCACAACGAATGGCGTCGTGGGCTTTACGGACGACTGGACCAAGTTCCAGGAATGACTGGATGCCTCCTTCGATGATCCGAACAGGAAGGAGAAGGCACTGAAGAAGTTCCGAGACAAGATCCAGAAGGACCTCTCCGCCGACCAGTTCTTCCAGGACCTCGACGTGATCATCAAGGCAGCAGAGCTGAAGGACAAAAGTGTCATTTGCGACCGCCTACAATGCGCGATGAACATCGAGGTGGTCCGCGGCATGTTGAGGTCGATGCCCGTGCCGACAACGTATGAGGCATGGAAAAAGAAGGCCATTGAGATCGATCGGGGCGAACAGCAGATTCGCGCCATCCAACGAGGTCGTACGTTGCCGTTCACGCCCCGTCCGACACCCCAACAAGGGCCTCCTGCATGCCAACAGGTAGCAGCCCCATACGCCGATAAGCATGACGCGACGGGCATCACTTTCGGAGGTGCCGGCCAACCAATGGACGTCTCGATGAATGAGGCGCAACGAAAGCGCGCATGCTGGATTTGTGGCGGACTGGGACACTTTAAGGACAAATGTCCGCAGGCGAAGCCGATCATCCAGCGTATGTTGGAGCTGATGGCACCGGGCGAGCGCCGCCTCATCGCTGACGAGCTCGGCGCGATGAAGGAGTCGGCATTCGAGGAAGTCGTGGACACTCGAAGGTCGACGGTGGAGGACTATGTGGAGGAAGAAGACAATGACGAAGAGGTCGTTGACTTGCAGGGTTTTGCGAGTGGTCAGGCGTAGCCATCGGGGTGACTGACCGAGAAGAACAAGGGACTTCGAATCCGGATTCGCTAAAATATAACCAACCGTCTGTACAATACATAGATGCAAATGACGTCGATGGTTTTCCCGATTATGAAGTCCCCACCGGTGTGAACAAAGATGAAGAGTACGAGCAACTGTTCGTGAGAGGAACTGGCGGACGCCAACTGGACCTTCTCCTGACCGTCGAGCATGAAATAGCGGGTGAGGCGAGAGAGGTAGATGCGCATGCCCTTGTGGATTCGGGATGCACGGGATCCTGCATCGACGTCAGGTTCGTCGAGAGGTACGGGTTGGAAACGAAATGCTACATTTGACCCCTCGCGGTGCTCAACGCCGATGGCACGCACAATGAGGCCGGATTGATCGAGGAGTACGTTGATGTCGAGCTCATGATCGGCCGTCACCAGGAGAGGATCGTCCTCGCAGTAACGTCCCTAGCATCGTCAAACATCTTTCTGGGATACGACTGGCTTCGACGTCACAATCCGGAGGTCGACTGGAAAACGGGTTCGATCGAATTCACCCGCTGTCCAGAAGAATGTGCGATCAAGGACGAGCCGGTGGAGGACCTAGGTAAGGTGAAAAAGGTGGTGGAACAGATGAGGAGGGTGAGTGAGATGCAAATGGACAAGGCATCCTGGCCCGCATACCTCAATGACTACACCGATGTTTTCAGCGAAAAAGGTTTCGAGAAGCTGCCGGAACACCGACCCTGGGACCATGTCATCGACTTGAAGCCTGACTTCAAACCGAGTGACTGTAAGATCTACCCACTCACGCCAACTGAGCAGCAGTCACTCAAGGACTTCCTTGATGAAAATCTGAAGTCGGGTCGCATTCGACGGTCGATATCGCCCATGGCGTCGCCCTTCTTCTTCATTAAGAAGGCCGACAAATCGCTACGCCCGATCCAGGATTACCGTAAGCTCAATGACGGTACGATCAAGAACAAGTATCCCCTCCCTCTCATTGATGAACTCGTCGACAAGGTCAAGAAAGCGAAGTACATCACTAAGCTTGACCTTCGCTGGGGGTACTACAATATCCGGATCCGCGAGGGTGACGAATGGAAGGCAGTGTTTCGCACGAACATGGGCCTCTTCGAACCGACGGTCATGTTTTTTGGCCTTTGCAACGCGCCGGCCACGTTCCAGGCCTTTGTCAACCACATCTTTAAGGACCTAATCTACGCGAACTTGATCATTGTATACCTTGACGACATCCTGATCCTCTCGGAAACCATTGAGGAGCATATCGACACGTCGAGGCGCGTACTCCAGATCCTCCGAGAAAACGACCTGTACCTGAAGCCGGAGAAGTGTGAGTTTGACGCCAAGGTCGTCAAATACCTCGGCCACATCATCGGCAATGGCGAGATCAGGGCTGACCCGGCAAAGACAGAGGCGATTGCGAACTGGCCAGTCCCACGGAACCTCAAAGAGCTGCAACAGTTCCTCGGTATGGGAAACTGGCTGAGACGGTTTATTAAGGACTACAGCAAGGTGGTCCGACCGTTGATGTCGTTAACAGGCAAGAAGGACTGGGTATGGGAGACCGAACAGCAGGAAGCGTTCGAGGAGCTGAGACGACGTCTCTGCTCACCTCCAGTCCTAGCCATCGCCAATGACGAGGGCCCTTTCCACGTAGAAGCGGACTCGTCGAACTTTGCGCTCGGTGGTGTGTTGTTGCAGAAGCAGGAAGGGAAGTGGAGAGTGATCGCCTACAGGTCAGAGGCACTTGAACTGGCGGAACGAAACTACGAGATCTACGACAAGGAGATGCTCGCGATCGTTTCGGCGCTCAAGGAGTGGCGGCAATACCTCCTTGGCGCTCGCCACAAGATTGAAATCTGGTCTGACCACGCCAACCTCACCTACTTCAGGTTGGCGCAGAAGCTGAGCTATCGCCAAGCTCGCTGGCGAACCGAACTTGAAGAATTCGACTTCCACCTCGAACACAAGTCGGGCAAAACGATGGGCAAGGCCGACCTGCTATCGCGCATGGCGGGCTATGATCAGGGCAAGGATGACAATGATGGGGTCGTGTTCATCAAGGATAAGTGGTTGAACCGTGGAGTGGTGCGGACATCATGCGACAAGGTGGTGGAACGAGTGGGTGAAGCGCAGAGGGCGCAGGACGAGTCGGAGAGGCCTACGGGTTTGGTGGAGGTCGACGAGTTGTGGCGGATGAAAGGAAAGGTGTATGTTCCATCGACAATAAAGGAGGCCGTGTTGCGGGAGTGCCACGACTCGGTTCTGGCTGGTCATCCGGGAGCATCAAAAACAGTAGAACTCGTCCGTCGCGATTTCTGGTGGGCATCGATGTTCTCCGACGTCCAAGCATACATCCGAGGATGCGACCGTTGTCAATGGACGAAAGCCTTAAGAACGTCAAGGTCTAGACCGCTTCATCCAAACGCTGTCCCTGAAGGACCCTGGGAAATTGTTACGGTCGACCTAATCGGAGAGCTCCCGGACTCCAAGGGACACAACGCGATCTGCGTCTTCGTGGATAGGTTCTCGAAGCAGATGCACGCGATCCCGACGACGACGAGGCTGTCAGCAGAAAGCATGGCCCAGCTGTACCGCGACCACGTCTTCCGCCTCCATGGCCTACCGAAGAAGATCATCCACGACCGAGGCACGCAGTTCGATGCGTCGATGATGAAGGAGCTGTACAAACTTCTGCACATTGAAGGCAACCCGTCAACAGCGTACCATCCACAGACGGATGGTCAAACGGAACGCGTTAACCAAGAGCTCGAACAGTACCTTCGACTCTTCGTTAACCATCGGCAATCGGACTGGAAGGACTGGCTCCCCCTCGCAGAGTTCGCATACAACAACCGCGAACACTCAGCAACGAAGATGTCCCCCTTCTACGCGAACACAGGACGTCACCCCTTGAGCTTCGACACGACGCGAACCTCATCTGCTAACATGTCAGCGGAAGAATTTGCAAAGCACATCAAGGAGACTCATCGCATTGCTAAGGACAACCTAGTAAAGGCAGCAGAGGACATGAAGCGCTACCATGACCGGACAGCAGGAGCTTCGGTGGAGTACAAGGCTGGAGACAAGGTCTTCCTTGACGGGCAAAACATCAGTACGGACTCGCCGACAAAGAAACTCGCAGACAAATGGTACGGCCCCTTTGACGTCGTCGACAAGATAGGAGCGAGCGCGTACAAGCTCAAACTCCCGAAGCGATGGAAAAAGGTCCACCCTGTCTTCAATGAAGCCCTATTGAAACCCGCCATCGAACCGTCCTTTGAAAGCCAGAAGCAACCGCCGCTGCCGCCGCCAGACATCGTCGACAACGAGGAGGAGTACGAACTCGAGGAGGTCTTAGACTCACGTCTGCACCGAGGGAAACTACAGTACCTTGTCAAGTGGGTCGGCTACAATGAACCTACTTGGCAGCCTGAGACGGACTTCGGCGAGAACGCGAAGGAGGCGATCGCTGAGTTCTACCTCAAACATCCCGGTGCACCTCGGAAACTCGACATCCCTCGTCAACGACTCCGTCCGCTCTTCATCGATACCGAGCCTGACGACTGCGATCATGGTTGGTCGGGACGCCCAACCTTGAAGGGGGGTAATGTTAGGACCTGAACTTTCACCTTTTCCTTTATTTTCCCTTTTACCATTTCCTTTATTATATTTGTCCTTTTCATTGTATTTACCCATCTTACACAATCATTCCCACACTGCCTTCATTCGTTCCATTCCCACTCGTTATGTAATGTTAGGTAATATAGTCTCCCGGTCGTCGCTATATAAGGTCTCAGGGATTGCATGAACTCCTTGTTCTGCTTTTCCTCTTACCTCCGTGACGACCTAGGTGAGACTCGTCCCCCTTGTATTAGTTTAGACTTGTATTAATCCTCTTACCTCTGCGACGACCTAGCCTGAGTATAGCGTGTCCTGAGTCCCCGCTCGAGTATAGCACGTCCCAGACGACAGTCAGCCGGGGCCTGCCCAGTCTGAGTCGTCTCCCGGACTCCTGCCTAACACTGAGAAGTGCGCAAGGCGGTAAGGAGTTTAGTTTTGACCTTGTGTCAGCGATGGACTACGGGTATGCAGAGGGTAACCGGGTCGTGCAGAACTCAGTCAGAGGAAGAGGAAAGAGGGAGAGAGCGGTGAGCCAGGGGAGCTGACACAGCGCAGAGGTAGGGGGCAGTTTCTGGACGTAGCCAGGTAGAATTGACCAGGTCAAAACTAAGGGATAAGTACAGGAGGACTACCTACTTATATACCCTTCAGAGGCTGCGCACGGACCAGGGAATTAGCTACTACATAAAGATAGATGATAGAACATCATGGAACTTCATAGAACAATGACATCATAGGATCAGTCAGCGAGTAAGGATAGTATGAGAAAGAGTGTAATGAATAATGAGTAAGCAGGAATAAGTGTGATTAGTGATGGGTGGATAAGATATGATAAGATAAGATAAGGGAAAATGATAAGAGAATAAGAGAATAAAAATAATTAAACAGCATCCATGACAGAGTTCTAACATTACCCCCCCCCTCAAGGTTGGGTTTCCCAACCAACCAAAATTGTAGTTGTCTAGCTCAGTGTTGACAAAGAGTGAACAGAGTCGTTGGCAAGAAATGTTGAGTTTTTGAGAAGTGCCAGGATGTTTTTGATAGAACTCAGTGATCGCCTCCTTTGCATTCTCGCCAAAGTCTGTCTCAGGCTGCAAAGTTGGTTCATTGTACCCGACCCACTTGATGAGGTATTGTAGTTTACCTCAGTGCAGGCATGAGTCAATGACTTTCTCAATCTCGTACTTCTCCTCATTGTCGATGATTTCCGGTGGTGGTGGTGGTGGTTGCCTTTGGTTCTCGAAGGATGGCTCGACAGCAGTTTTCAACAGGGCCTCATTGAAGACCGGATGAACCTTTTTCCATTGTTTAGGGAGTTTGAGCTTGTATGCGCTTGCTCCAACCTTGTCTACGATGTTGAAAGGACCATACCACTTGTCAGCAAGTTTCTTTGTTGGCGAGTCTGTGCTGATGTTTCACCCATCGAGGAAGACTTTGTCTCCAGCCTTATACTCCACCAATGCTCCTGCTATCCAGTCATGGTAGCGCTTCATGTCTTCTGCAGCCTTGACCAGATTGTCCTTTGTGATGTGACGAGTCTCCTTGATGTGCTTCATGAATTCTTCCACCGACATGTTAGTAGATGAGGTTCACATAGTGTCAAAGCTCAAGGGATGACATCCAGTATTTGTGTAGAAGGGGGACATCTTTGTCGCTGAATGTTTGCAGTTGTTGTATGCAAACTCTGCAAGGGGGAGCCAGTCCTTCCAGTCCAATTGCTGATGGTTAATGAAGAGTCAAAGGTACTGTTTGAGCTCTTGGTTAATGTGTTCTGTTTGGCCATCCATCTGTGGGTGGTATGCTGTTGATGGGTTGCCTTCAATGTGCAGGAGTTTGTATAGCTCCTTCATCATCAACGCATCAAACTGCATGCCTTGGTCATGGATGATCTTCTTCAATAGGCCGTGGAGGCAGAAGATGTGGTCACGGTACAATTGAGCCATGCTTTCTGCTGACAGTTTCATCATTGTTGGGATTGCATGCATCTGTTTCAAGAGTCTGTCCATGAAGACGCAGATCACATTATGTCCCTTCGAGTCTGGGAGCTCTCCGATGAGGTCGACCATGATGACTTCCCAAGGGCCTTCAGGGACCGCATTTGGATGGAGTGGCCTTGACCTTGATGTCCTCAGAGCTTTTGTTTGCTGACAGTGATCACATCCTCGAACATATGTTTGAACATTGGAGAATATTGATGCCCACCAGAAGTCTTGACGGATGAGCTCCACTATTTTTGATGCTCCTGGATGTCCTGCCAGGACCGAGTTGTGGCATTCCTGTAGCACAGCTTCTTTCATTGTCAATGGTACATATACTTTGCCCTTCATTTGCCACAACCCATCAATCTCCATCATACCCATCAGCCTCTCCAACTCATTCTGTGCCCTCTGCACTTCACCCACTCTGTCCAACACCTCATCACATGACATCCTCACCACCCCATGGTTCAACCACTTCTCCTTGATGAACATGACCCAGTCATTGTCATCCTTGCCCTCATTGTACCCAGCCTTGCGTGACAGCAGGTCAGCCTTGCCCATGGTCTTCCCTGACTTATGTTCGAGGTGGAAATTGAACTCTTTGAGTTTGGTCTGCCAGCAAGCCTGACAATAGCTCAGTTTCTGTGCTGACTTGAAGTAGGTGAGGTTGGTGTGGTCAGACCAGATCTCAATCTTATGGTGAGCCCCAAGGAGGTATTGTCACCATTCCTTGAGCACTGAAACTATTGTGAGCATCTCCTTGTTGTAGATCTTGTAGTTTCATTTGGTGGGTAGTAGTGCTTCTGACCGGTAGGCGATCACCCTCCACTTGCCTTCCTGCTTCTGCAACAACACTCCTCTGAGTGTGAAGTTCAATGAGTCTGCCTCTACGTGGAAAGGGCCCTCGTCATTGGCAATTGCCAGGACTGGAGGTGAGCTGAGGCAACGCTTCAGCTCCTCAAATGCTTCCTGCTGTTCGGTCTCCCATACCCAGCCCTTCTTTCCTGTCAGCAATGTTAATGGAAGGACCACCTTGCTGTAGTCCTTGATGAACCATCAGAACCAGTTGCCCATGCTGAGGAACTTTTGGAGTTCCTTGAGGTTTCTCGGGGCAGGCCAGCTGGCAATTGCTTCTGTCTTTGCTGGGTCAGCCTTCAGTTCTCCATTGCTGATGATGTGACCAAGATACTTTACGACCTTGACGTTGAGCTTGCATTTCTCCAGTTTCAGGTAGAGGCTGTTCTCTCAAAGGATCTGAAGTACACGCCTCAACATTTCGATGTGCTCCTCAATGGTCTCCGAGAGGATCAGGATGTCGTCGAGGTAGACAATGATCAGGTTTGCATAGATCAGATCCTTGAAGATGTGGTTGACAAATGCCTGGAATGTCACTGGTGCATTGCAAAGACTGAAAAACATCACTGTTGGTTCAAAGAGGCCCATGTTTGTGCGGAAGGCTGCCTTCCATTCATTGTCTTCACAGATCCAGATATTGTAGTATCCCCAGTGGAGGTCAAGTTTGGTGATGAACTTCACCTTCTTGACCTTATCGACGAGCTCATTGATGAAGGGGAGAGGGTACTTATTCTTTATCATACCTTCGTTGAGTTTCCAGTAATCCTGAATCGGGCGTAGGGACTTGTTGGCCTTCTTGATGAAAAAGAAAGGTGACGCCATCAGTGAGATTGACTTTTGTATATGGCCCGACTTCAAGTTCTCCTCGAGGAAATCCTTTAGTGACTGCTGTTCTGTCGGTGTCAGTGGATAAATTTTACAGTTGCTAGGCTTGAAGTCAGGTTTCAGGTCAATGATGTGGTCCCATGGTCGATGTTCTGGCAACTTCTCAAATCCCTTCTCTGAGAAAACATCGGCATAGTCATTGAGATATGTAGGCCAGGATGCCTTGTCCATTTGCACTTCTCGCACCCTCCTCATCTCTTCTACAGCCTCCTTTTTGATTGCGCATTCCTCTGGACAGCGGGTGAATTTAATCGAACCCATTTTCCAGTTGACCTCTGGGTTGTGGCGTCGAAGCCAGTCATAGCCAAGGAAGATGTTCGATGATGCCAGGGATGTCACCACAAGGACAATCCTTTCCTTATGGTGTCCAATCATTAGTTTGATATCAATGTATTTCTCAATCAAGCCAGCCTCGTTGTGTGTGCCATCTGCATTGAGCACTGCAAGGGGTCTGATATAACGCCTGGTCTCTAACCCATATTGCTCAACGAACCTTTCATCAATGCATGATCCCATACACCCTGAATCCACGAGGGCATGAGCATCCACCTCTCTCACTTCACCTTCCATGCTATGTCCAATGTTCAAGAGGAGGTCCAGCTAGCATCTGCCAGTTCCCCTCATGAACAGCTGCTCGTACTTGCTATCCTTGTTCACACCGGTGGGGATTTCATAATCAGAAAAGTCATTGACGTTGTTTGCATCTAGGTATTGGACAGATGGTTGACTATATTTTACTGAGTCTGGATCCAAAGTCCCTTGTTTTTCTTGGTCAGTCGCCCCGATGGCTACGCCTGACCACTTGCAAAATCCTGTGAGTCGATGACCTCTTTGTCATCACCTTTCTCCTCCACATAGTCCTCCACCATCATCCTCCAAGTGTCCACAACTTCCTCAAAGGCCGATTCCTTCATCGCACCCAGTTCATCAGCAAGGAGGTGATGCTCGCCTGGTGCCATCATCTACAGCATGTGCTGCACAATCATCTTTCCCTGCAGGCACTTGTCCTTAAAGTGACCCAGCTGGCTGCAGATCCAGCATGCCCATTGTCATTGCATCTCATTCATTGAGACGTCCATTGGCTGACCAGCACCTCTGAAAGTGATGCCAGTCACATCACACTTGTCAACATGGGGGGCCACGATCTGTCGGTGAGCCAGGGGTGCTTGTTGTTGCTGTGGGCGTAGTGGGGGCGGGAATGCATGACCTCATTGGATAGCTCAGATTTGTTGTTCCCCCTGATTGATCTCAATGGCCTTCTTCTTCCAGTCATCATATGTCATCGGGACTGGTGTTGACCTCAACACCCCACAGACCACCTTGATGTTCATCGTGTGCTTCAGGTGGTCGCAGATGATGGCATTGTCCATCAAGCCTGCCATTGTGATGATCATATCGAGCTTCTGGAAGAACTCATTGGCAGAGAGGTCCTTCTGGACCTGGGTTCAGAAGAGTGCCAAGGCTTTCTCTTTCTGGTTCAGGTCATCAAACAAGGCGTCCAGTTGTTCCTGGAACCTGGCCCAGCTGTCTGTGAAACTCACAATGCTATTCATTGTGAATTCCTTGATGTAGTTTTGCGCCCACGTTGACGTGTTGCCACCCTTAAGGTAGGAGAGGGTGAGGTAGATCTTGCTTGATGACAAGGGGTACTTTATAGGGTTCGCTGAGACAAAGAGAGTGACTTCACGTCTGAAGTTGAGGTAGTCGTTGCCACCAGCGAATTTGCGTGGTTGGGCAACGTCTATTGAGGGAGCCTGCTGGGCAGGGGTATGCATTGCTTGATGAGTGAAGGTGCCCGCAACAATGGCTGCAATTTACTCCAGCTGTTGTTGGCTGAAGCCTCCTATTGACATGGCTGGTTCGGGTGTAGGTGTCAATGGTTCAGGGGGGGTTGGCGGCGATGGGTCTCTACAGGTCTCGCGATATGGCCCTGGAGTCGGAGGTAGAAGGACAGTAGATGTTGATACTGTGGGTGACAATGGTGTAGCTGGGGGCCACCTAGCTCTTCTTCCTTCTTTGTCTGTTGAATACCAGCCATGCCGGATATCACTCCACCAGATGTCGTATATGACACTGCTATTGTTGGTCATGACGTAGCCTGGTCAGTTTGGATCCCAATGTGCTAATGTCAGGAGGGCCCGTTGTTGTTCATCAGTGAGATCTATCTTGATGATGGTGGGGGAACAGGGATTGGTTGTGTGTTCGATCTGGAGTTACGCCAACGTTGAATGGGTTCATTGGTGAAGTTGATGACGAGGCAGTAGGAGCTGAGTGAGATTACAAATGATAGTGTTGTTGACACTTGTACTTGTCTAGTTGCCCACGTCCACATCAGGTGTGTGCTCCACCAAAGGCTAATGTGGAGCGCCAGGGTCAGGAAGTGTCGGTTGGAAGGTTTACATAATACACAAACGTCCGAAAACGTCAGGGCAGGGTTGAGGGTTGTCGTTTAGGGGGTTTACATGTCAAGTCCATCAAGGGGAGCACTCCTCTGGACTGAGTGAAGGCAAGTCAACAGCGACAACATACACTGGGGATGGGCCTGGGTGGGGTTCTGCTTTTATGTTAGGCAGGAGTCTGGGAGGTGACTTGGACTGGGCAGGCCTTGGCTGACTGTCGTCTGGGACATGCTATACTTGAGTGGGGACTCGGGACACACTGTACTCAGGCTAGGTTGTCACAAAGGTAAGAGGATTAATACAATATACTCTACTACAGGAGGAGGATGCAGTCTCACCTAGATCATTGCGGAGGTAAGAGGAAAAGCAGAACAGGTGTCCAGATGTGATTCCTCTTCCTTATATACAGTGATCACCTTGTGAGAACCGGTTGCCCTATTGTCTAAGATTACATAAAGGGAGCGGAATGGAATGAATGAAGGTCATGTGTAAGGGGGTGTAGGAAATGATTGAAAAGATGGTTAAATATATTGAAAAGGAGCAACTTAAAAGAAAAGAAATGATAACAGGGAAAAATAAAAGTAAAGGAATAGTTTGAGTCCTAACACATTCGTTCCATTCTGCTCCTTTATGTAATCTTAGACGATTGGGCAACCAGTTCTCATGAGGTGATTGCTGTATATAAGGAAGAGGAATTGCATCTGAACACCTGTTCTGCTTTTCCTCTTACCTCCATGATGACCTAGGTGAGACTGCATCCCCCTCCTGTAGTAGAGTATATTGTATTAATCCTCTTACCTCCATGACGACCTAGTCTGAGTAAACCCGCTGCCCAAACTGAACATTTGAGATACAGCTCATCCCAGACAATGTTAGTGACACCATCAGGTGTTGCCGCATTTGAGGTTGCCTAGTCTGAGTTCCACCCAGACTTCCGCCTAACAGTTCAACTGTATTTTAAACACCACTGTTCCTTTAAACACCTTGTGTTTTCTGCCACAGTTCCTCATCTCTCTTCACAGAAAAATAAGAATAGCTCTGTATGTATACCAGGTATATTTCAGCAAAGTTCCAGAAGAAAATATATAGTGGTTAAATTCAGAGAAATTGAAACCCATGAAAATCAGGCAATTTATGCACAACCTTCTTCAAGAAATTTTGTTCCATCCTTTCCCAATTAAAAAATGTATAAACTAACATCATTTTTGAAGGACATGACACCTTAGCTGCATATTAAAGTTTGTTTTATATCACAGAAGTCTGAATTGAAATTTACAGAGGGCAGACAGTATGCTGAGGTCCTAAAACATGACGGAGAACAGTACTAGTATGACGTAAGGACTGTCAAAACCTTACTCACCGATCCGAGTCTTACGATAGCATTTGAATTAATATTGGACTGTATGTGACTCTGTCAGTCCTTTGAACATCACTTGTGGTTTCTGTGACAAACACCCTGCCTTTTTCTTGCCTCCATATTTATTTTACATGCTCACTTGAAGGCTCAAAAAAAAACATCCAGCACATGCACTTCGTAGGGACTTGTCATAAGTATGAAAAAAGGTGGAATATTATTGTTGTAAACATTTTGTGGATGGAATCAAAGTTAGTGTTCAAAGTACTGGTTTTTGACTGTAGTCACCTTCATAGGAGGGCATTGATGAAGTTCGACATACAGTAGACCTGGCTTGTCAATAGCTGCTTGTGTGTACAGAAACTAGCTTGAATTGGGTTTCCGACACAAGGCCATCTCCTCTCTATGCATAGAAGCTGCAGAGGACATGACTCAGAGCCGATCCGAGTTTCTGCAGATTCTGCCGGTATCAACACCATAGCTAAGTGAAGGATGCTTCGAGACTTACGTGGTAAAAGCTCTATATTTCCGACATACATACAAATCCTACTTATAAGAAAGAGAAAAATAACAGATTGCAGTGGGTAGAGTACAATGCGCTAGAAGAACCTCTGACAGGCGCTTACATGCAGAGATCCAGAGACAATGAAAGCGTGTAGGACGTGGATAGCAAGAAAGCGAGGAAGTGCGGTAGTATGATAATGCCATGCGTAGGGTCCGTGATGTGATGTAGAACGTATGAGTGTAATAACTTCTGTGAACCGGCAGAGCTGATAGTCTGCGCAGTATCAAGTTGACGTGCTTCCGTCGAGCACAAGATGCGAATCCATAGTGTGTTTTCCGATCATCTAGTTGTTCATGCAACTGCGTTCGACCATGGAGGATTAATAACCCCTCTTTTCCTTTTCCTTCTTCTTCCTGCGTTTCTCTTCCTCGTGCCGCCTCTCTTCCTCGGCAGCAGCCTCGTCCTCTTTTTTTGCAAGCTTCGCGCTGGAAAGTCGTAATAAGGTAAGCAGCCATACGCCAATTCGATAAATCTCTGTACCTTCTGAGCTCTTCCCTTCTCAGTGCATCCGCGTCCGCCTCCATGTCGTCGTCCTCGTCGCTGAAGACGTCGTTCTGCATATACTGACTCCTGTCTTTTCCGAATAGCTTCCAAATTTCTGAGCTGATGTCGTTCCGGCCGGACGAAGCGCCGGGGCGGCGCTTCAACGGCGGCGGAGACGAACCCATGGAGTCCAAGTCCGACAGGGAGCCCGAGCGCGCGCGCTTCTTATTCGAACCCGCGACCGACTTTGCGATGCTTGAAGAAGTCCGAGAAGATTGCAGAGCGGCGGACTTCGATGAAGAAACAGTAGATTTCGCTGATACTGAGCTGCTGACCTTGCTGGTCTTGGAAAACGAGAGCGAGCCGCTGGGCTCTGGCTTTACAACTGTGACTTTGGTGCGAGGTTCCTTTCGCTCTGGTACCTGCGAGCTAGCACCGGGAGCTCGAGGCAGTATAGAAGTCGAAGGTTTTGATACCAACGCGCGTTCCTTCGACCGTGCGCGCGGCGACTGCGAGGCCGTTGCCTCTGGCGAAGGTGATAAAGACGGGACTGAAGCTGCCTTCTTCTTCTTCTGCTCCCCAAACCAGTCACCATTCTTGCGCGCCTCATCGCCTTCGATGACCTTGGACTCTTTCTTCTTGTGCAGGTCCGTCACGATCTCGTCAATTGTCCGCACGTCGCGCTTCGCAGTGCCTAACCGCATAAGCGTGGGCGGCATAGCGGCGAGCTGCTTCCGAACTGACAGTATGCTGCTTGCATTGTCCGTATTGCCGCTATTGCTTGATTGCTGCGCGTGACGTGGCTCCGAGGGACGAGAGGACGAGGGTTCTGAAATGTCATTAGCACTGACCGCTCTATTCGGTCTCCTGAGGCCTGAAGAGCCCGGACTAAAGTACCCCTTTCTTGTCGACGTGAAGCTCTTGTTGAGGTCAGCATTGAGCTTTCGTTGTCGCTTCTCCTCCCTCGTCAGGACTTGTGTTCCCGCATCATCGTCATCATCCGAGCCAGCATGCGACTTGCGCGCGCGTCCGCCACCTCCCGAAGACCCCCAACCTGACCGACGCTCCTTTCCGTAAATAAGATTCTTCCTTTGCTCATCCTCCCGCCGTTGCATCACCTGTTCCTTCTTATGCCGTTCCTCTTCCGCCCTTCGTTTCCGCTCCTCCGCTCGCTGCTCCTCTTCGAATCTCTTCTTGAGGAGCCTGGCTTGAAGCTCACGATCCCGCTTCTCCCTTTCCAACTGTTCCTTCTTCCTTTGCTCGTCCTTCCGCCTCTTCTCCTCAAGAATCTGTTGCGTGGCGGCGTCCGAGTCGCGCGTCTGTGCGGCGCTCATCGCCATTAGCTCTGCGAAACGGGCAGACATTACTGAAAGATGCTAAGAGTCAAGAAGAGAAATCAAGTAAGGAGAGACGTCTAGACAAAGCAGGATGCGTGGCAAGGCAGTGTATGGTGAACAAGGGCTTTGGACAGCACTTCAGCGTCAGCGTGGCTCAAATGCATCCCGATTACATAAGCATTCGACAAAGAGCAATTTCCTCTCTCAACCTCATATGATACAACAATCTGCACAGAGCAAGCTCCAAGGATGCTATGGTACTTTGACGTTGTTCGACTCTGTTAAACAACCCAATGCTGAATCACTTTTCCATCTCATCGAGTACTTTTGCAGAATTCAAAAAGGTCGTCATTTCAAGATTGAAATCTTAACCACAAGGGAAGTCAGAAGTGTTTTCATGTATCGGAGTCGGAACAAGCTCACCATCATCAATAGCTGTAATATTGTTTCTCATGAGCTGCAGCACTTTCTTCCCGCTCGAAGTGAACCTCGGCCAAGGCCCTGAAGTAGCATTTCAGGATGACCCGTCAGGGCTTGCAAGTGAGAGAAAGAGAAGCTCACCGCCGGGATCCATGTCAGTTATGAAATTGATGTAGAAGTCTAACATCGTGTCTGCAAAATCATCCTCCACTGCAGTCGGAACAGGACCGAAGAGGAGCGCCAACTCCGACGCATGAGACACTGCAGAACTTTTCGTCAGCTGGACGTATACGTTCTTTGATGAAAGGGTATTCACCTCCCAGGATCGGATTATTCCCTGGGATGAATTCTGTAAAATGATACGCAAACAGAGGCTGCACCGGCGCCGCCTTGTCGAAGAAGAGCCGACGCGGCGCGAGGAACATATTGTCTCCGTAGAAGGCCGCTGCTCTGTCGAATAGAGAATCCCCGGTGTTGAACGGTGCGCCGAGAGCAGTGTCGTTCGCAGGATAGAACGCATTGATTCTATCTAGCACATCCGATGTCAACGTGCGGTTGTCCAATATCAAATTACCGATGAAAGTGTCGAGGGCCTGGTCCTCTGTCATGCCGGGATGCGTGGAGTTTAGAAGAGACGTGCTGAAGCTAGTTCCCTCGTTGAGCTAAAGGCGACGACAAATCATTGATGAGTGATGGGTAAAAACCAAGTGGTAATAGACAAAATCCCACATTAGTTCCGGCAAGGAAAGGAACATGCAAGAAGTTCCCGGAGGCGATCTTTGCTGAAGCCCTCTCCTCCACGAAGCTTCCCGGTGGCCCAACGGCTGGCTCCCATAGTTGTCCGTTCAATGTCGAGCTTATCATGTCATTGCTCACATTCAGAAGCGTCTAGTACCGTCCTTAGGGTCACAGACTTTTTACAGTTGTTTGGATAGAACATTCTCTCACCTCGAATGGGACACTTTGCAGACACGAGACCGACTCAGAGCTGAGCGGACAACCAGTGCTCTCTACGAGACGAGCAAATGGCTTTCCGGGTTCATCGTATTGAAATGCGAATGGCGCACTTTTACTGTCAATCTGGATTCAGTTTTAATTCAGAGGCTGGACAGGAAAAATATACTTACAATGGTCCGGTTAAAGAGTCTGCCATCACAGCCCTGAATAATGGCTGCGACGCTGGGAAGAGGACATGGGTCTCAACGCCACCAGCACCTGCTGACTGAGACACGTTATCAGGTATAGATTTGGGAGACAAGAAAGATGGCCACTACTTGACCCCATATCGTGACCTGATGGTTTAAAAGATGGTTAGGAACAGCAGATGCTACAGTCAACAATTCTTACCTTGCTTGGATCACCCCCGAATGAAGCTATATTTTCTTGAACGAATTGCAGGGCCGCTCGCTGATCGTGTAAACCGGCATTAAGGTCTTCAGGTGCGACATGCGAGCTCGCCAGCTAGCGTTCGATCAATGAGCGACTTGACGGGAATAGTAGCGCCCGTAGACTCACAAAGCCAAAGGTATTGACACGATAATTACTACCGAAAAGTTCGATGATATAAAAAGCGAATAGAAATAAACGCTCTCACAAAGAAACGAAGATGACGGGCTTTCCGTTCGCAACACTTCGATTGATGATTCCTAAACGTTTAAAATCAACATTAATCAGGAGAACAATGTAAAAAAATACTCACGAGTAGGATCAGTAGAAGCGATTGAAGCGGCGCTAATATACTGCAATTAGTTCTCGGCTTGCACATAATGCAATTATACAAACCCCGTGGTCCAAGCTCCTCCCTGTATCGTAGATCAGTCAGGCATTCTATGGGTCGGTTTGAACCTATACTCACATATATCCACACCAATACAGGTAACTTTTCTCCGGGCGTTGTACCGTTCGGACGCCAAACGTTAAGGAACAAGCAATTCTCTCCGATGGGAGCACCCAGAGAGGCAGGCTGCTGAGGGCAGGCATCTCCAAAAGTCGAGGCATTCTGAACTCCCTGTGGAACTGTCGTTATGGTAACTGGGGCCTTGAACCTGAGGCTTCCGATTGGAGGCTGCGCGAAAGGGATTCCTAGCCACCGCTCAGTCCCATTAGCTGTAAGACCTCCTTGAAACGATCCCGAAGTTGTGTCGACTACCAAGCGATTTAGGGCGGCCCATGACGCAGGGACGCCTAAGAGCGATGAACAGAGAGACAGAAAAATACTCTGCAAGAGCATGGCCAGACGGATGGAGCTCGAAGAAAGGGCGGTCTCGAACATGCATGTTATAAAGGCTCAAATATGCTTCTCTGCATCACGTACGTATTCATGACCCTGAGACCCAATTCCGGACAGTCAATCGCACAGGAATACACTGAGCGTAGTTAGAGCGTGTCATGAGACTTTCATAAAAAGATCACAATACTTCTGAGCCTCGTTGGTATTAAAGAAGAGAAGTCCAAAATTGATCATGATTTCAGCAGGTTTTTCGACATGTGGACGCACAGAGTTTTAACAGAAAGCGTAGTTTAATGCCCGTCAAATGATTGAGTCGAGCGGGCTCATTCACTACAGCGGTGCAGTATCTTATTCTCTAGTAGTAATCGCCAGATGATAGAACTCATTGTCAGCTCGCTATACTTAGCATTTCTAGTAGCACCGAAGTTGGTCTATGTTAAGCTAAGAGGACAGCTTCTACAGTGTTTGCGGTGAGAGTTGATTCGTCAAAATGGGAGAGAAAAAAGCCAGATCGGCCCGTACTAATTTATCACATGACCCAGACGCGTCGGCAACTCGGCCGAACATTACTGTTTACCTCCGCACCTTTGTAAGCATTATCAGTGTCCTGCTTTCTAAGTCGACAGAGATAACTCTTCTCTAAATTACTGTAATGCCCTGCGAGTCACTCAAGGCCAAAATAATCCACTTGCACAGACCAGTTATACGAGTCTTTGTAAATAAATTAGGAGAATGAGTGACTTACATTGTGCTGCTGAAGTGAGAGTGATGGATAAATACACTATGCATTGTGGGTCCAGTCAGGCTTTTCAAAGAACGATCGCTCGATCACTCGAAAACGGAGAATTGTTTGTATGCCCCGAACAGCAACATCGATGACCTCAATTACAGTGGGTGGAACATAGTGAGATGATGATATATTGCTGAAGAATACGCGAGCAATCCTAGACCTCACTTGTTCCTTAAGCCTGCAGCCCATACAGCACTAGTACTACTAGTACTGCGCACTGACCTGGAACTTGAAGCTGTCTGCCTGGCGATTGGCTAGTTGGCGGAGAGAACTGACCACGGAGGAAGAGACGCGAGGATGAGGAGGACAAAGAGGAAGGAGGTGCTGGTGCGCAAAGCAAGCCTCCTGAGGAGGTCAAAATCTCGTTAGGAATGCTGCGCTGTGTGAGCACGCGAGAGCGAGGCTTAGTGATGATGGGCACCTGCTCCTCGTAGACCTGAAACATGGAAATATGCTTTAAGATCGACAAGAATTGATCAGACATCGAGGCGCGCTACGACGAAAAGCAGAAAAACTCACCTGCATCTCGACTGTCCTCATAACTTGGCACCTGCAAGGGAAACCAACCATTCAATCTATGAATCCATCTTCACAAAGAAAAGGAAAAGGAAAAGGAAAAGGAAATTTTAGCAGGGGAAAGGACGGAGTTGGGAGTGAGTGCATAATGTCTGTACGAGCTACGTAACGTACGTCTATGACAAGACTGGAAAAGACGAATATCTACAGAGAAAGAAAAAACAAATGAAGATGGGCAAAGACTGATGTGAGGGGAAACAGAGACAGTGGAATATGGAGTTGGATATCGATCATTGGGTACTGGGCTGAATATGTTATGTTGCGGGGATTGGGCCTGGGCCTGGGTTTGGGGATTAGAGACCATTGGCGTTTTCGGTACACAGGTCAACCGGGACAAAAAGGAACACGGAGCACGGGACACGGGACACAGACACAGACAGAGCGTCATGACGTCTAGTTTTCCGTCTCTATGGGGCTTAATCCAAACACGAGACCGATAGATGGAATGAAAAGGAGGAGAGAAACAAAAAGAGACAGAGGAGGTTGGGAGATACAGAGCAACAACCCAAGAATAAAGACTATAATCGCGCAAAGAAAAGCAAGGGGGGAATGAAGTTTGTCGCTACGGAAGGACTTTTTATGAGGGGAGACGTACGGGGAGGATGCATCATCAAAAAAAAAAAAAAACGAAACAGTACGAGGTATCACAGATTCGCACCGCAGCACCAAAAACAGGCAAGAAGAAAGCAGAAGCAAGGGTGAATTGTGAATTCAGACTCGAAACATAATGGAAATGGGAGAAGTGATCAGGATCAGAGGGCTGTCATTGATAGTACGGATTCCACGACGAATACTCGCTTTCATTCTGGGACCAGCCCTGTGGCGCCACCATCGGCTCGGCGGGCTGTGCCTGCACCTGCACTTGCGACCGTGACTGTGCATGCGAGTGCGGGGGCGGCTGCAGGTGAGGGAGATATACCTGCGGTGGATGCGGATAAGGCTGGGCCGCCGGCGCCATCTGGTTGCTCGGACCTGGCGTTCGGCCCTCGACGGCATTCCTAGCAAATTGACGGTCTTGTGGGGGTTCGGAGGGAGGGCGTGGTAGACCTGGTTAAGAGAAAGAAGAAAAAAGAAAAAAAGGCAATAGAATCAGTATGGGCCTCAATCGCCAGCACGAGATGTCATAATCGTAGAAAATAGTGATAAAAATACGCACTAGCCATCGGGTCGTAGCCCGCCTGATGCATCCCCACAGGCCTCTCCATCCCATTCGTCGAGCCAAACCCATACAGCGAGTGTTCCCCACCGCCGCCCATCGTCATCCTCCCTTGTCCCTGACCCTGGCCCTGGCCCTGTTCCGATGGACCCACAACAAAGCCCTCAAACTCGACCTGCGACGGCACGGGCAGTTGTGGCGGGAACGGCAGGCCATACGACGACGGGGACGGAGCGGGAAAGCCCGCATCGTGGTAGCCCGCAGAAGGGCAGTCGCCCGCCTGCCTCTGTGAGGAGCCGCTGCTGCCAGGCACTGGCAGAGAGGCGTAGTGCGGCAGACCGGGACTGGGACTGGGGCCTGGTGTTGACGACAGCGGACCCGGGTAGGCTAGCAGCGGAGTCGCAGGCTCGGCGGTCGCCATGTGGTGCAGTGGCAGTGGCACGTCATGATTGCTGTGCGTGTGCGTGAGATTGTGGTGCGAAACCGAGTGCGAACTTGACGCGGATGGCCCTGGAGGACCGGAGGAACGCGGCGGGTTCGTGGGCGGCAGCATGTGCGAGCCGTCCGAGCGCGCAGACGCCGAGCTGTTCGCTCGTGTGAGCGACGATTCCTTGCCCTTCTTCTTGCGCACCGAGGTGCCCAGGTGGGACGACTTGAGCTTCGTCGTCGCCGGTCTCGGATCCCCAGCCGCCGTACCCGTGCCCGAGCCGTCCCTTGCTGCTGCAGAGTGCTTCGACCTCGACCTCGAACTCCCCACGCTCCCAGCATCCGTCAACGGTGACCCAGCAGGCGTCACAACAGCATTCACATTCGTCTGAACTGGCGGGCCCGCACTCACGACGCCCGCCCCGACGAACGGCAACCTAAAGTGGTACAAGAAGTCAGAGCTATCCGCCTCCACCTCCTCATTCTTCCTCTTCACCGGCGTCCCCGTGTCCATGCTCATACCCGTCTCCCGCACATACGCCGCCTCCGCCTTCAGTATCAGCTCTTCTATAATCCGCACCGCTTCACTAGGCAAGCTCCCGCGCTCGCCCGCCGACGGCCGACCAGTCAGTACAGTCGGGTCGCGTATAACATCGCTCGCAGCACGCATCCCGACGAACGCCTTCGCCGCAAGGAGCGGCTGTTCGATCGCCAGGTGGCCCAGCACAACTGCCGCGTCGAACAACTCCTTCGTGGATGCGAAGCACATGAACAGCGACGGCCGCACATGCCGCATCACCGCGTGCAGGTGCCTCCACGCCTGCACAATATACATCGCTGGCTTGAGCATCACGAGCGCCTCGAAGCTCCGCGACGACGGCGCGAGGTCGTTCATTCCTGGCCCCATTCCCGTTTCCGTCTTCGGATTCACCTTCCGCCCGCCGCCGCCTTTGGTGAAAGGCAGACAGAGCTTCACGAAGAGGTGCCGGGCGGATATGGCGAGACTGCACCGCATAGAGACCAAGTGCGGCGACACGTCTTCTACTGGGTTGTCGCGATCGGCTGGTAAACCTAAAGCGGACAGTTTCTGCGACGACGGTGACATCGGCTTTACGTCCGGGTGTATTGAAGAAGCAGCGAGTGAAGGGAGGTCCTTGAGCTTCAGATGGTCCGGGAGATTCGTCAGCCAACCTGAGATCTCGCCGTTCATCGTCTCGAGCATATCGTGCGTCTCCGAAGGGTGCACGTCGCTATGAAGTTCTCTAAATGCAGCAGCCTTTCTCTTCAACCTCTTCCCCAAATCCACGAGCCTGACAAGCACGGATAAGAAAATAACGACAGCAAGAAAGGGATTAGACAATAAACAGCCTCAAAAAAAGAAAAGAAAAGACTTCGGAAAACTGACCGACACCGCTGAATAAAATAATCGATATTCCCCTGCAACGACTCCGTGTGAGGCGCAGGAAGGTTCGCAGAATCTGGTCCAAAGTTCTCTTCGTCGACATCGGTCGGAAACTCAGTGGTAGCGCTATCGTTGTTGATGAACGGGCTCTCCCCGAGACAATCCGCTACAAACCTGCCCGTCCAAAAGGAAAGAAAGAAGAAAAGAAAAAAGAGAAGGATTCATTCAGTAAACAAATGCTCTGCAAGAGTGTAGAAGTCGGGAGAACATGCAATATGATATGCATATATAGAATGTGAAAAAAAAAGGAAGAGGAAGAAAGAAAAGGGAAACTCACGCATCGAGAGTGACGACCTCCCACCACAGCCGTCTCCGCACCTCCTTCTCGTACAGCGAGAACCTACCGCCGCCACCAATATCCGGATCGTGGTTGAGCCCCATCATGCGCGCGTTCCCAACTGCATCGCTCACGACGCCAACCATCTCCGGCGCGAGCGCAAGCGTCGGACCTCTTGCCGAAGCCTTGTCTTTATCCCTCGTACTCGTGCTAGGCTGACCAGCAGGTTCCTCATACGCATCATCCATTTTTGTATCGCCCCCTCTCTCTCCCTCTCCGTCCTTTGCCCCTGCCTTTCCCTTTCCCTTCCCCTTCCCCTTCTTCATCATCCGCCTTCTCCGCCCAGCGCCCAATCCACCTAGCAGATTCGCGCCGTCCCCAAGCCCATGGTGCGAAAGCAGCAAGTATCTTGCCTGCAGGCACTTCACGTGCATGTAGTCTGTGTCGAACGCCTCGTACCCCGCACGCTCGAGCGCCAGCCCAAGCGCGAGCTTCGAGAGTCGGTACAGCATGCCAGGGAGGGACGCATCGATCTGCGCTTCTTGTCGTTGCAGTTGTGGTTGGAAGGAGGAGGGGCCGGGGATAGAGCTGGAGGAGGGACCAGAGGGTGGCGAGGTTGGCGAGGCGGATATACCGTTGTCGAATGAGGGGCCGGGACCGGGAGGAGGAGGCATGGATTTGTCGAATGCGCTGGGACCGGGGACGGCGGTCGACGGGCCAGAAGGACTGGGCACGCCTGCTGCTGCTGCTGCTGAAGCGTCCGAAGAACTCGAACCTGCATTGCCAGTAAGTATCCCGCGTTCCGCGAGCCAGCATTGTGCACCGAGCGCCAGGCCCATAGCGGCTGCCGCGAAAAAGCTCAGCGTCGGCGCGAATGGACCTATTGCCGTCGGCGTGCTTGTCTTCGGAGGCGGCTCGTTCTTTCTTCTACTCCCACTTCCACTCGCATTCACAGTCTCGCTCCCACTAAGCTCACCATCTGCCCACCGACACATCTCCTCAATCCGGTTCCTAAACACGAAGAAATTCACACACGGCGCTATCAGATGCGCCGCCTCGAAGCGCGGATAGATCTCCTGACGGACATGCGCTGCGGGTAGCGCGCTCCGCACGAGCTTCGGGGAGACGCCGATCTGGCCGCTGCCTTCCTCTTCTCTCTCGTTGTCTCCCTCGGCATCGTGGTCATTGAAGTCGTCGCCGTCACCGCCGTCATCACTAGCTCCCGCGTCCTCGCCTTCGTCAGACGTGGACACAACAAGGGAGGCAGGAACACGGAAGAGTTTCATGTGCTCCGTCATGAAGTCGATGACGCCCTCGTCCGGCATCGCCGGGAACGGTCGCAGCTCGATCCCACTCCCACTCGCAGTTCCTCCAGCGCCCACCAATTCGGCCTCGAAGTCATTGGCGGGTACAGCGCGCGTAGCAGATGTATTTAGTCCGAGATGGTCGACCCACAGGCCCGCGACGCCCTCGAGGTTAACGGCCACCGATGCACCGTGAGCGCCGACTGCATGGAAGGCACGGGGATGGGCCGCCGCCGCCGGCGTCGAGCGGTTCCGAGTGTTGGAGCTGGAGGTGGACGCGGTTGGGTCGAAGGAAACGGCATTGAGCTTGCGTTCGACAGTGGAGAGGCGGATGTTCAAAGACTGGACGTCTCTGTGAATGCGCAGAGGGCGGCGCGGGCGGAGTGGGTTTACGTGCACCAGGGCGTGTGCGGGGGCGGGGTTTGTCGGTGGCATTGGTCAGGTCAGGATCAGAGTCGCATGAAGAGGAGAGAGCGCAAGGGGGTCAGCAACCACAGTGGACAGGGAGGGAAAGAAAAAGGAAGGGGACGTCGAGAGGCGGTAACAAGGTGCATGTCAGAAGTCAGTGAGTTATTTTCGTGAATAAGGGGGAAACAAAGGACGAGGACGTACACTTTCTCAGACGCGGCCTGGGAGTATATGCACCTGTGGATCGTTTCACGCCTCGTGCACGATCCGCAGGGCGCGCGTCTGTCGCATTTGAGCTTGAGGCGTTTGCACTGTCACATAAACGAAACGGCATGAGCCAATTAAATTTTGAGAAGGGAAGAGCAACGCGCGACACGCGACACGCACCTCGGCACAGACGACGGTGATGCGCTGACGAGACACTCTAAGTTCAAAACGTACACGGTATTCAACACGTCGTCGACATGAACGATCGAAGGGAAAACAACATACGTAGTCGAGGCGGAGGAGTTTACAGGACGCCTCCCGTCAGGTCCCACGACAGAATTGGCGACGGAGACGGAGCCCTGTGTGATGCTGACGCTGTCGGTGGCGAAGCTGACGACGCTCTCGCTGCTGCTCGTCTCGCACGGGCGCTTCTTGCTGTCGAGTGGGTCTTCGTCGATCGCACTCTGAGAGTCCATCGCGCAGACGCGATCGCGGCGGGCGATGGAATAGCGTCGGCTAATCTGACGCTAGTTTTTCAGAACTGGGGGTCAGAGCACGTCATGCGCACTAGTACTCTCTACTTGTTTTCTTTTTCTGTTGGAGATGGAGCGCGCTGCTTGAGGGTGGACTCGGACGACTCGACAGCGAGAGGAGAAGGGAGGTCCAAGAGCCTATGTAGCTGCTTCGGCGGTTTAGCGTATTCTTCCCGCACTCTATATTTGCATCCGTCCTGTTCGGCATGATAAACCTGTCTGCTGTGACACCAGTGGAGTAACACTAACACGGACTTGGTCTGGACAATCAGCATCAAATTACCTCAGTAGGTAGAAACATAAGCTGGATCAACTTCGGTTTATCACTAACTGATGAAACTTGACTTATGGAGGTAGGATTTTCCAATCAGAATTCCAGAAACTCAAAAGTTTAATGTCACGGCCTTGTCACCTTACAACAAATCGTTAGCCATCACGCCGTTAGAAAAGTTGCTGAACAGGGCCGTTGAGAAAACGAAGCTTACGTCATATCACACTGATACAGTAATGATTTTCGTCCTTCATTTAAACTTGATGCCTTTAGGCTTTACGACAGGTTCTGCATGATTTGACTTTGATCAAATAATCAACGTGCCATTTTGGTAGCATGCCCGATCACCCGAGTTTGTGCCGACTCTTCCTGCTTTCATTAGACTACGCAATAAAAGGGAATGAATCTGTGGCTCGCGCTAAGTCACCCTCATGGCAGAATGGTTTGATATTCACGTCCTGGGATGTCATTAGTTGCTGAGAAGCGTCGATGGCCTGCGGGCAGTTAGAAATCGGCCAATTTTGCGTTCTACCTGCTTTAAGACCAGAGTATAAAAATGAACTTGAATGATGTTCAAGTGGTCAAAGTATCAAGAACTCGCATTTGCATTTCACAATCACAGCGAGAGCCAGTCAGTCAATCCTCTCACGAATGAGTCCCTCCAAGTTACTTGTGAGCATCCTTCATAAAACAGAATATCACCAACTACTGATGCCGACGACCCGCAGATCGCAGGCGCGTCTGGTTTCATCGGCCCTCATGCTGTCCACCAGGTTCTTGAAACTGGTTATTCAGTTCGTACGTATGTAACGTCTGCCCTTGAACAAGCTCCAACACCAATTGAAGTCCACTGCAGCACCGCTCGTCCGCGTAAAGTCGACGCTCTGAAGGCCAAGTTTAACGGAAAGATTGAGGTCGCCGCCTTCGCCGCCTTCATAAAAAGAGCTTGATCGAATCATTTCGGGAAGGCACGTTGTTGGTTTTTTTCTGTAGGTGTCGACGCCATAGTGCATCTCGCTGCTCCAATTCTATGGTCAGCGAACGCAGCAGATTCTCGACAACCTGACTAAATGCGACTACTGGTATAGGGGGCAGTTGGCGGCGCTCTGAACATCCTGCAACAAAGCGCAGCCTTGGGAATTAAGAGAACCGTCATAACCAGTAGCTTCGTGACCGTCGCTGATTGTGAGACAGAAGATGTTTTGCGTACGGCGAGACCCCAGCTTAGTGCGCGTCTTGCGAAGATCGAGGAAGGCGGGGAGAGTGTGAAGACCGCGACTTTGGATAACAGCAAGACGAAAGATGTCCTCAGCATGGGTGAATTCGTAGACTGGAAGACGGTCGGTAACACCGTGGATGAGAAAACTTGGGTGGGGCAGGACCAAAAGATAGATATTTAGAACCTGCTATGTCCTAGAAATAGATTTACATATGTTATATCGAAGCTTGGTTGATGAAATGTAGTAGGAATGGAGCCTTGATGCTTTGTGAAAGGGTGAACATTTGCGAAAGGCAGTTCGTAGTTAGCAGCCTGCGTGATGTTTTGCAAAGCAAAGATTCCGCCACTTTATCTGAGTGTTGTTCTCCAGGATGTGCTGAAAAAGTAGTCTAAGACTCGTTTTTTCAAGCAGAAAGCTATGGCATCGTCAAGGTAGAAAGCGTCGAAAGCTCAAGCAGCCAGGCTGACCATCATAAGTTACTTTTAGGTTGAAAGATCACGTGGTGGTCACAACCCGCTTCGTCTCCACGTTCTACGACTACGGATATCCCAACCACCTCATCGAAATCCTCACGTTCAGGAAAGATGAGCACCGACGTACTTAGAACAGATCACACGGAGTCAAACGGAGAACGTCAGCTCAGAGGCCGATGCTCATCGGACCTCTAGTCAGGTGCTAGAATATCTGCAGAAGAAGCTCAGATGCAACCTTCTCCGTTTCACTCGTGAAGCGGGTTTTCAATGCTTTGGACAGAGTTCAACATCATTCGCCCTACGATGTCCGTCAACTCCTTCCCTTCGACCGCTCCAATGCATGGCGAAGCGCTTGGGACTCACACGGCGTTTGAAAATAGAACTCACATTCGCATGCTCCGTGACTAGTCGGCAGATGCTCAGAATGAAGAGTGCTCATCGACATTATCCAACGGCTCTGATTCTCACCGCAACTGTATAAGAACGGCAACCTGAAGAAATCTAACTGTACTTGCCAGCATAGTTCCCTCTAAACATGCCTGGACTAGCATTCCCTCCCTTTCCCGACGACATCCCCACACACCCTCTGCTGGTTGTTGATTATGGACTCATTAAAACCGACAACGCCCAAGAGATTGAGAAACTCTGGAAGGCTGCGACAGAATTAGGATTCTGGTAGTGAGTATCGTACTCTAATCCGCTCTCCGAATTTTGCTCAATTAGTCCAGTTTGAAGAATCATGGTGTCGATAATGAAGTCGAGGGGATGTTCGAAATGGGAGCCGAGACGATGGACCTTCCGATAGACGAGAAGATGAAGTTTGAACAAGGAGATGGCGGCAAGTCCTTCGGGTAAGAGGTCTTCATACATATAGATCTCGTGTTCAGAGCGTTGACTTCTCGGTAAAGATACAAAGCCGTGGGTGCCTATGCGACAAATGAGTACGGTAGCCCCGACAACGTCGAGTTCATCAATATCTCCAAAGAAGACGCTCTTACGTACCCCGGGGTCGTCCATCGCACCTACCCTTCGACCGTGAACGCGCGCATGGAGTTGACTATCACTCCTTTCGTGCGAAAGTCCATTGAAGTCATCAACACCACTCTGTCCGTCTTCGAATTGAAACTCGGCCTCCCAGCTGGTACACTCTTGGAACTTCATGCGCTCATGGATCCCAGCGGCTCGGAAGCGCGCTGCATCAAGAGCCCCGTAAAGCATGCCGCTGCCGCTGCTACGAACGAGAAGGACAGGGTGGCACTCGGCGCTCACACCGATTTCGGCTCTCTCTCGTTCTTGCACAATCGACTCGGCGGGTTGCAAGTGCTCCCGCCTGGCAGCGAGGACTGGCAGTACGTTCGACCGATTCCAGGGCATGCGATCTGTAACATTGGGGACGCACTCGCCCTGTTCTCTGGCGGCATCCTCCGCTCGAACATGCACCGTATCGTGCCACCTCCCGGTGCTCAGGGTGCCTATCCACGCTGGTCTGTCGTATTCGTTACTCGCCCAGGCAACGGCGTGCGGCTCCGTGCTCTGGAGGAGAGTGATGCAGTGAAGGAGGCGATCTCCCGCATGAGCCCTGAGGATCGAGCGAGGTACCAGCCGAACGTAACGCAGAATGAGTGGTACGCCAGGAGATTGGATAATCAGAGGCTCAAGAATATGAAAGTGAGTGTGTAAGGACATAGTTGTGTTCTTTTGCTTATTCCGTCTGAAATAGGGACCTGAGACCTGGTATGCGAGCAGGGGAACGGAACACAAACCCAATGTAATTTGATTTCCTCCACCCGAATGGGTAAACAATGTCATTCTTGGTATGTGAGTTGTGGCTAGGAATTTCTTACTGCTTAGCTTTCTATCATAAAAAAATCAGAGTGGCAGCGGAAGCATTCAATCTATGTTTTACACATACAAACTAAATTCTGAAGTATCTTGACTTTACATCGCGCTTCAAAGTTCAAGTTGGTCAAGGAATAACCTAAATATTTGTTTCTAAAAGCCACTTATCTCGCCTCGGCACCCATGCTACTAATCTCCTGCTTTCCGGTCGGCAGTGTATGGACTTCAGATTTACCATGTGGCGGTCATAAATACGGGACGAATTTTCCAGGCGATACGTCACAAACGGCATCCATCGGAGGAATCTCAATCACTTCAAAACTCTGTGTATTTACTCATGCAGAACCATCAGCTCAGGGAAGATGCTTATCGGACTTCTCGTCAGGTGCTGCTCAAAACTCCGCAGTAAACGTTCAGACGGACTACGCTCATTTCGTTCGCGAATTGAGTACCCGATTCTTTGGACAAACTTCAATCTCGTTCGCTCTACGAAGTCCGCGTACTTCTTCTCTTCGACTACTCCAATGAATTGCGAATCGCTTGTGGTTCACACGGCACTTGCGAATAGCACTCACATTCACATCCTCCACGGATGGTCGGCCGACATCCAGGGCATAGTTCGGTGACTACAACTCTCGTCTTCACAGTATAAGAACAGGGACCTGAGCATTCGCCCGAAACTACCTAGCTGTAGCACCAGCTTCATACTTGCTTAACATGCCTGGACTAGCGCTCCCTCCCTTTCCTGATGACATTCCCACGCATCCTCTGCTGGTCGTCGACTATGAACTCGTTAAAGCCGGCGACTCCCAAGAGATCGAGAAACTCTGGAAGGCTGCGACGGAATTGGGATTCTGGTAGTCAGTATCACATTCTATTCCACCCTCTGATTTTTACTTGAATGTCTTCAGTCTAAAGAACCATGGTGCCGATAATGAAGTTGAAGGGATGTTTGAAATGGGGGCCGAGACGATGGATCTTCCGATAGACGAGAAGATGAAATTCGAACGAGGGGATAGCGGAAGGTCTTTCGGGTAAGAAATCATCATGCAATGAATGAGCTCGAGACTCTGACTTCTCGGGAAAGATATAAAGCACTGGGTACAATTGCGACAAATGAGTACGGTGATCCCGATAATATCGAGCTCATCAACATCTCCAAGGAGGACGCTCTTGCGTACCCCAAGGTTGTCCATCGCACTTACCCTTCGACCGTGATTGCGCGCATGCAGTCGACTATCACTCCTTTTGTACGCAAGTCACTCGGAGTCATTGACACCATCTTGTCTGTCTTCGAGAACAAGCTCAGCCTCCCAGCGGGCGCGCTTCTCAAACTTCATGCTCTTACGGAACCCAGCGGCTCGGAAGCGCGTTGCATCAAGAGTCCGCCCAAGCATGTTAATATTGGGGGCACCATTGACAAGGACAAAGTAGCGCTTGGTGCTCACACTGACTTTGGCTCGCTTTCCTTCCTGCACAACCGGCTCGGCGGACTGCAGGTACTCCCTCCGGGTAGTCAAGATTGGCACTACGTCCGTCCAATTCCTGGGCATGCGATCTGTAACATCGGGGACGCACTTTCTCTGTTCTCGGCAGGGATTTTACGCTCAAATATGCACCGCATTGTGCCTCCGCCCGGCGCACAAGGCTCTTACCCTCGTTGGTCAGTCGTGTTCTTCTCACGTCCCGCTAGTGATGTGCACCTCCATGCGCTGGAAGAGAGCGATGTTGTGAAGGAGGCGATTTCCCATATGAGCCCTGAGGACCGAGCGAGGTACCACCCGAATGTGACGCAGGGCGAGTGGTACACTAGGAGAATGAAGAATCAGAGGCTCAAGAATTGGAAAGTGAGTATAGAACGAAGCGACCACAGGCTTATGCTAATTTCTTATGTAAAAAGGGACCCGAGACCTGGTATGCGAGCAGGGGAATGGAGCACAAGCCTAACGCGATTTGATCTCTTCTAAAACAACTGTCAGCTTCTTTAGGTTCTTGATACATGTACAGTATGTGTGCTATCGACAGAAAATTTGTTCTTCGTAAAACAATTATATTTGTATCACCAAATCACCCGTTCAATTGACATTCCAATTAAATTCTGAAATGCCTTAGGTTTACAACATGGCATTTAAGCGGTTGGCCGGCAGCAGTCTCCTGTACAGTGGTAAATCCATGAGCTTCGCCCATCTTCCGCCGTTGCGACCCTCTAGTCTTTTCCACGCCTCATCAAAGCTCACACGCTTGATGAGGTTCAGGATTGAAATCAGCTCAAAGTCGGCGTAGCTCACCCCACCCGTAATGCGGTAGCTTCCCTCCCCGGCCTTATCGAGATGCGCAGCGAGGTCGTCGAACGCAGCGTCGAAACGCTTCCATGCCTCTTCCATGCTTGCTTCGTCCTGCAGCACCAATTCTTTCAAACTTCTGCCCACAATTCTCCTGCGCGATTCGATGAACCAATCCTGTGTGTGCGCGGGCATCACACCGATGAGCCGTATCAAAATTGTACTGAATACCGAATTTAGCACCTTCTCGGTTAGGCACTTCGTGAAGACAGCCTGGAAGATACGCGTCTCTTTCGGTAGTAGTCCCGGCCCGGAGTCGGGGAACGTGTCTTCTATGTACTCCGCAATTTTGACGGAGCCGGATAGCGCGAATGTCGGTTTGTCTGGGGACGAGATGGTGATGAAGGGGACTGTGTATCCCGGATTCCCGTCAGAGTTCACGCTCGTCGGAGGCGCGCCAATGGCCTTCGCGGTCGGTACAACATCGGGGAAGTCGATCCACTGCGTCTCGTACTGAATGTTCTTGTAATCGAGTAGGAGTCTGTCCGACAAAGTCAGTGACATCAGCAATGTCTCGAGTCTCGTGGAATGCTTTGTAGCGAATACAAACCTCAGTCTCAAAACAAAGAGGAAAACAGACTTTTCTTTCAAAGTAGACGGAACGTCGTAGAGCGTGATTCTGGGACGCTCGGCCATTTGTGATATAGGGATTGTTCAGTAACTTGAGTAGTTAAAAACTGATCTCAATTCTGAAAGCTAAAGTTCAGTATTTATGACCCTGGCTTGGAGACCGGAAACGGGGAGGTAGCCGGTGCAAATACTCGTTGCGAAAAATGAGGCGGATCCTCTGTCAGCAGTAGTAATCACTATCACTATATCAGAACGGAGCTGACGCTGGCAGTAAGCCTGCGGTATGTCAGTGGATGACATATATGCGCCCACCTCTGCTACGTGCGTAGTGTTAGTCAGAGGACGAACTAGAAATGTTTTGTTAGGCAGTACTTCTCTTACCAAGACGCGTGGAGGTCCAACGCGTGAAGAAAAGATCGACAGGCACTGGCACTGTGGCAGTGCAAATCCCGATTACCGATTTACCGTGATTTTGTGATTTTCAATCATTGAATCAACAAACAGCCTGAGTCTGATCGAACTTTAAGCTCAGCTTTTTTCTCCTTGCCTTTCCGAAATTGGGTGATCTCAAATTCAACTAATCACCGCCATTGGAGCACAAAGACAAAGAGGCGGATCTTTTAATTATACGTATTTGACCTTGCGTGGACTCGGAAGTTCACTTAAAAAAGAGCGATTTTATTGGTTTAACATAGGGTCTCAAAGATCATGTCTCTCAGTCGGGCTCTAAAAAGTTTCTTGCTCGTTGATCTGTATTATAACAGCATGCCTCTTTATTTTTGCATTTTTTATCAGTGGATTGAGCGAGCAGTTGAGGTCCAAAGGCGGACGGAGCATGAAGGCACAACTCGACTACGTCATTTTTTGCTGGACATATGCATTTCGTTTTTGACTAGTCTCGTTACCTTTTGCAAACGGTTGTTACTGCGAAGCCAGGGAATCGTCGACTTTTGGGAACCTGTTTGGAAGTGAGACGATAGCTTTCGCGGTAGACCTGATGTCCGGGAAGTCCATCCATACTGTCTCGTACGAGATGTCCTTGCAGTCAAGTAAAAGTCTGTGCGACGGAGACATACTATCAGTTTAGTTCTTTTTCCCCAATAAAAAAAATTAAACGATACGGACTTTATCCTCAAGACACAAGCGACACCGTCTTCCCGTCGAGAGTGGACCGAACGTCGGAAAGGGTAAGAAAGCTTTGTGAAGCGCCATTGCGATGAGGAAACTGTTCATCGGCGAGATCCAAGGGTATGAACGGTTGTATTATCTAGCACAGTTCATTGCTTTGCATTTAAATCGCTATATGACTATCGAGTCAAAGACGGTGCTTGTTAGCAGTAGGCTCGAGACTGTGCTTGGTAACATAGTCGTATAATGCTTAAAAGTTAAGTGCACAGTTAGAGAAGCACGTTTTAGATGATAGAACCATCTAAATCCAGAATTTTGGTTTGCATCTATGCCGGAGCTCTTCGTATACCAATACACATTCAATCTTGCACAAGGCTCATATCTACCAACGGCGTTTGTGGAGAGCTCTCAAGACACGGAGAAGTTGGACAGAGAAAGATTATTAAAGCTTCAGATAGTGACTTCTGCACGTTTGAAAGGCTGTGTTGCCCACAAACAAGATGATTAAGGACGCTTTGAAGGACAGCCTGGGGATGCCATCATCTATAAAAGCAGTGCAAGATTGTATCTATTTGGAATCCAAGTTACAGCGGTGTGCGGTGACCTGAGAAGCAAACAAGCGTTGGAGCTACGCCGTTTCCTTGTATCGCCAGAGTCCGTAGCGAAGAGTTAGGTGACCGTGAAGGTTTGCGTGCCGTCAAGTGGCACGTGCTACAAGATGCGCGCCGCGCTGCACAGTTTGTCATAGACTCAGACTCACCATATTCAACTTTCAAGTCCAGCAAGCTGTTCGAGAGGAATGTCTTGAGAAGCTAAATGGCGCCGTTTTGCGAGCCGTCACTTGTTGTCAGTGGCCTCAAGGAAAAGGTTGAATCTCTGGGCGTTCATGGTGCGCGATATATCCAGCATAGTGAAATACTGTGAACTTATTCTGCAACAGGGGACAGACTGTTTCTCGGGACAGGCGTTGGTAACCTACAAATATATAATGTAGACCAAGATGAAGATGGCCATTATAAATCAAGTCACGTAACGACGAAGAGCTTGGGCAAGAAACCCGTCGAGCAAGTCGGCTACATTAAGGACATAAACTCAGTCGTCGCCCTCGCCGGTGCGTGCGACGCCAATGCAGACATTCGAGGTTAACTGAAACATCAATACAGACTCTGCTGTGACACTATATCCCTTTCCCGACCTTGTTCCTCCAACGCCACTTCCCCAATCACGAAAGGCGTTCTCGTTCGCTGTTTCCTCGACGGTCGAGAGCGTATCAGCAGATGGAAAGGTCCATTCATTCGATGACGCAGGAACTGCGAACGCGTCAGGAATTCCAACTCTCGTGACTTACTTGGTTGTCGGCTCGCAGAGAAAGCTGGTTGTTTACTCATGGAGAGATGGAGAGGCCCAGGAAGTCAAGGTGAGCATCCTTGTACCGTAAGGCGCTGGACGCTAAACCTTATTATTCTAGGAAGCTCCGCTACCTCATTCTGCACGGGTAATCACCTTCATCAAGCCGAATGTTCTATGCTTGGCTTATACGGCCACGGAACATGTTCTATTCTATCTTGATACGATGTCCACGACAGAGCTCACTATGCCTGTGAACGTGCCTTCATCCACGAGCTCTGGTGCATACGGCATGACTGCTCTCTCGGGTTTAGGAGGCTACATGTCACTAGGCCTCGCTGCGAAAGCGAAGCCGATGGCGGTCGCTGTCGGTGACGACGTCCTAATTGCAAGAGACAGTCAGTGCCATTTTGCTATTTACCTGATTCTGGGTACTCACATTTATTCTCAGGCGCCGGCTTGTTCTTTGGTGCAGATGGAAAGGCGACACAAAGTAGTCTGATCTGGAGTGCTCCTCCAGAAGACATTGGTGAGCAGTAAACGCTTGTGTTGAAGCCGCATTCTCATATTCGAGTCAGCTTATGTGAAGCCATACGTTCTATCAATACAATCCGCGGGTTCTATTTCAGCTTCCTCTCTTAGCGCATCTATGTCCGTACCCACAGGACCAACTGGATTTGTACAATCACCCGTTCTGCAAATACAGTCTGCAATAACCTTGCAGCCTGTGCAGTATATGATATTACCGACATCAGCTTCGTCACCGTCATCATTACGATTATTGACCCCATCTCCTTCTGCAAAGTCTCCGGCGTTCGCCGTATCGACGCCTGTGGATCGAAGTGCCGCAGCAGCAGAGGGGAGCACGATTTGGCTTCTTCGGATGAGGGCATGGGGCGATCAGGTCGACGAGCTTGTTGAGGAAGAGAGCTATACCGAAGCACTTGCTCTACTTGATAGCATTGAAGAGGCTACCTTACCTGATAAGGTTTGTTTATTCCACTTTGTTCTTTTTCGAAAATCACTGATAGACAGTAGATGGCTCGACGGGCGATAATACGTGCGTTGAATGCAGTGTCTCAGTTTAAGAAAGGAGATTTCGACGGCGCGATGAATGCATTCATCGAACTCGACATCAACCCTGCGAAGGTCGTAGCCCTCTACCCGGAAAGTGTCTCTGGTCGCCTGCAGGTTCCGCCTGAGCGATGGATACCTCTCTTTGGAGGCCCAGAGCCCAAGCCCGAAGTTAAGCCCGGAGTTAAGCCTGACCAGCCAGAGAAGAAAGGGTCTCATGGCAGATCATCATCAGTTGTACGTACTCCATCGCCAGCGGGTTCTGTGCGATCTGTGCGTGCGTTGCGAAAGGGTACCATGGACACGTTGATATCCGGGCTGGCTGGCAGTCCAGAGAAAGATGATGACCGGGTTTCGCTTCGAGGTCAAACGAAGGATAAGTCTAAAACGGCCGGTTCGTACATTCTCAGATACCGCGCGTTCCCTACAACGATTGATCACTATCGTGGGACCTCTTAGATACATTCCCGCGCTCTGTCGAAGCTCTTTTGCGCTACCTCCCGGATAGGCGTCCTCGTATAGGCCATGCATTAGCCGCTCTACACATCACGCCTTCTCAATCCCATCAATTCCCATTCTTGTCTGAAACATCTGTGGAAGACCTGCTCGCTCTTCCGAGTGTGCCTTTGGCGTCGCTCACTCCAGAGCAGCTGACTCGTTTCGCGCAGGTCGTCGACACTGCGCTATTCAAGGCCTACTTGGTCGTTCGACCCGGCTTGCTTGGGCCGTTATGCAGCCTGGATAACTGGTGCGAGGTCGCGGAGGTGGAAGAAGTACTAATGGAGCGCGAGGTCTGAATGCCTCATAAGCTATTTCAGAAAAAGTTGACAATACTTCCTTTACTCCTAGAAATTCTCGGAGTTGGTTTCTTTGTACAAAGGGAAGAAGATGCATGGAAAAGCTCTAAGCCTCCTAAGACGGTTAGTCCTTTACCGTTGATATCGGTGGTCCGCTTGCTCACTAGTTTATAGCTTAAGCGAAAAGGAAACGGACGTGGAGGACAAAATCCGGCCATCTGTCTCATATGTGCAGAATCTCGGTCCTGAATATCTTGATCAAATATTTGAAGCGGCGCGGTGGATATTTCAACACAATCCAGACGCAGCCTACGACGTGAGTCGGCTGCTCACATTTCGATATGCATCTCCACTAACGGCATGTGTTGCCAAGATTTTCACTGCAGAGATTGTCGAGCTACCCCGGTCCAAAGTGGCCGATTTTCTCGAGGAAGATCTCGATCCCGCTCTGTGTGCCAGATATCTTGAGTACTTAATTGAAGAGCGAGAGGAAACGTCGACGCTGTTCCATGATCGTCTCGCAGAGCTCTACCTGGATATGGCTGTGAATGCTCAGAAGAAGGGAGACGAAGGTCATTCATTATACATCAAGAAAATCCTATGGATTATACTCACGATTACAACCGTACTTTCAGGTGCTTATCACCAAGCGTACGACAAGTTCCTTGGCTTTATACAATCCTCAGATATCTACAGGGTAGATCGACTGTTTGGACTGTTACCATCTGATGGTGGGTCGCTGTGTCAAGATGATGGTCTCGGAACTTGATATACCTGATTCGCAGACATGTTTGAAGCAAGAGCCATCCTCTTAGGTCGTCTAGGCAAGCATGTCAACGCGCTGGAGATATATGTGTATCGTCTGGCCGACTATATCAAAGCGGAAGAGTGAGAATACTCGTACTCTCCTTCGCTATCTCGCGTACTGATGTATTGCGAAGATACTGCAAGAGCATATACATGCCCAACTCGCCAATGCAGGACATCTTTCTCTCATTGCTCAAGATCTACCTTGAACCATCTCCAGCAGCCCAGCAGAAAATTCAACAGCAGCCAAGCCTGTTAAGGCCCGCGCTCGAACTCATAAGCAGACAGAGCCCGCGCCTTGACACTCTTGAGACGCTGCGGCTCCTTCCCCCGCTTGTACCGGCACAGGATGTCCGTGCGTTCCTCTTTGATGCGGCGCGTGCGCCGGTGTTTGATACAAAGGTCGTGCGCGAGGTGCGTAAGGGCTATAGCGAGCAGGTCGGGCGGCGCTTGATGGCATTACAGAGCAGAAGAGTTCGCGTGACGGATGACCGGATGTACGTGTCTCCTCTTTGTAATCGCGTCTAGCCCATTGTGCTCATAAGCCTATGTTTATAGATGCCCGCAATGCCACAAGAGGCTCGGTACCAGCGTCATCGCTGTGCACGCCCCTCGGGGCGAAGTTACCCATTACCAGTGCCGTGAGGCGTTCTCAACCGCGAAGAAACACACCGAACATACACATGCGCATTAATCCACGATTAGGTCTTCCGATCTGTGTGCTTCATTGCGTCGAATTTACTTTCAAACACATCGTATACATAGAATAATCCACAACCATGTATCATTAGTATGAATATACCAAACCGATTTGCTTCAGACTATTCGCCTGACTTCTCCGACATTAACAATCCATCTATCTCAATCGTCATCCTCGTCACTTCCAAAAAGGTCAGGTCCGTTGAAAAACGTCGACTCCTTTGGTACTGGGGTCGTTGCTTCGACGGTGCACGATCGTAAATGGTTATCCCGAGGTACGCCAGTTGAGATAGGGGTAGTGACTTCGGGAGGATCATTGAATATATCATAAGTTGTATGGGCAATGGAAGACTGCTGAGAAGAATGAGTTGCATACTGAGTATTGAGAGGGGAAGCGGCTGAATGATGCTGCGGCATGTCGACATTACCAAAAGGTTCCATTTTCGTACAATTTGGACTATGATGAGAATGGAGTGATACTGGAGATTTTATAGATGCCAAGGGGCTAGAGAACCACACAGACGACGATAAGGATTTCTGAGAATAAGGTGAATATCTATCTTTTTTGCCACTAGCGCCAATGTTACGGGGTCGGAGGATGCTGCAGGCATTGTTGCGGGCTTGAAGCGAGAAGCGGGGACGAGAAGGCAGGTGTGATTTATAGACAGGTGGAGGTGTAAATTGTCGAGGCGGTGTTTTAAAGGTGACTTGGTCGCGTAAAAATGGACCTAGTGGCATGGACGATGCTGGAGAATTTGAAGCATTAGAACAAGGGGTGTCTGGGCGAGTTAGTTCTTGACCCGAATGGCCCTGGTGCCCGTCATCACTGTCCATGGCTTCCTCATGCATGGCGTCTTTAGAGCCATTCGCGTTTTCAACAAATTCGGCATCGTCGTCATCCGAGTACGAAGGAAGCATCGTGGCAAGCGGCACAAAAGGCTTGTACTTGACTTTGGGATCCGGAGGTATATATCCGACGCCACACCTATTATTGCAGTCCACATCATTCAGCGGTTCAGCTCGGTCATCGGTGTCTTCGGACAAAGGACGAGGATATAATGGTTCATCCAGAGCAAGCGAAGGATTACAGTGTTCGATATGAGAAACTGAATTTTGTTGGTATTCGAACGTGCGAAGTGAAGAAGGATAGAATGAACGAGTCGGTTCACGAGGTTCAAATGAGCGGCTAGGTGATAAAATTGCAGATTTTCGTAGTTGATCCTGTGGCACTTTAAGCGTAAACTTGCGAACGAGGTTGTCGTTGGAAGAGAATGAAGAGCCTGATGATGGACTGATGTAGTGCTGATTCTGATGAATGTCGTCTCCAGATAATCTTGACATATCTGGCTGCAGGTCAATCTGTTTTTGGTCTTCGAGCTCAAGGTCATCGGTGAATTGGAGTTCTGAGAAGCCCGAGTCAGGATAATCTGAGCTCGAGCCTAGCTGCCGCGTAGTGGAAGCCATATCTAGAGGGGAGTCAAAGGAATCGTCCCCGACGCTGGTCTTGTGAGCAAGAGCTGGAGATGAATGAGCTGAAGTACGCGCAGCAGGGCCAGGTCGGTCATGATTGATGAAGGACGGTTGCTCGATTTCGTGTTTGATAAGCATGAGTGGCAGACCGGAGGCTCTCTTTCTTGTGGGCGAGTCATAGCGAAAAGACGACGAGGAGTTGCTCGAAGTTTGTTCGCTGGTCTTCTGAAAGGTGGTCAGAATTTATATAGTCATCATTTACGCGGATTCGATACACGATGACTAACCTGCCTTTTCCTAGGGCTTTTGGCATTCAACCCAGAATTCGCACAACGTTTTGAAGAAAGGGATCTAATAGTGGTGCGGCTTAAGCCAGCGAGGTCGGGCTGGCGGAGTATGCGACGCATAGTAGCTTTGAGACCCGATGCTAAATAGCTCATTCAGCAGACAAGATGGATATATGCGCTCCTTCACGCACGGTCATTGATGTCTAGATCTTCCAGCATTTTGGAACGCCTGATGCGGCTTTGTCTGCTCGGTCCAGGACTAGAGCTAGATTGAAGGAGACTCTTCGCCGGCATCCTAGGCTGAATCGACGTCTTCGTCCTTAACCCGCTCCGCCCATCCTGTAAATCCTTCCTCGCATGGGCAAAGCCTATGTCCCGCACACTCCCGGGAGGGTGAGCTGAATGCGTCCCACTGTCATCATCGAGGCAGTGATCTCGGAGTCCACGAACAAGAATTTGGTGCTTCTGTTTCATAAAGTGCCCTTTCTGCGTCCGGCCGGTGATATCCTTCGTCCTCGCTTTCGCAGTGTTTCTGTACAAGAGCATGTCTCACAGAATCCGTATGTGGAAGAGTACGCAGCTCGTACCTCCTTCCCCCCATATAGTTTGCTCCTACCATTGCAACTCCGGCGAGTGATCAGTCGAAATTATTCGTGACTCTCTGGTCTGACTTGATTTCTAAAAAGCATCACTCGTGTTAGCAGCTTCAAGTTCTAGTCAAAGCATTCTTGTAAGCAGAAGCGTAGGTCGAAAAAAGTAGTCCATCATGGCTAACTCGAAATATTCGAATACATACGTGGGAAATAATCACGTGACCGATTACGGATCGCCTTTCCGCGAGAATTGAACGCGACGCCCATGTGCTCTTTCTCTCTGCTCATCATCGACATCGGCGGCAAAGACGAACGAAACGACGAACGACGACGGTAAATACTCTTGTGACGCTCAGACGCTTGTATTATCTTTGCCTGTTGAAAAGCTTTCATGTACGTGTCTCGCGGTGTGGCTGCGTTGTATTTGTGAACGCGTCATGCATGTATCATTTTTTCTGACCTTGCCTCTCCTGTCGTACGGTCTTCGCTGTACTCAGATTATCAGAACTCGATTGCTCCTGTCCTTTTTACCTGCTTCAACGAAGTTTTTACTCCCATCACTCTGTCTGTTCTTGAGTTGCGCAGTGCAGTAAATCATCATGCCTGAGGACGATTTCGACATCTACGGCGAAGACGATGGCTTCGATTCTGCCATGGGCCCTGAGGTGAGTTCGCTGCTCATATACGATGTATTGGACTGCTAATCTGGCAAAATCTAGATCACAAATGATTACGAGCAGCAGAATGTGGAAGAGCCTCCAACTCCGGTCAACGAGCCGTCAGTTGGTGACAAGCGCCCTCGCGAAGAAGACGGCCCTGAAGACTACCCTGAAGACAGCTCGACAGACGTGTCTAAGTCTTCGAACAACAGTTCAAGCTCCTCTGCTTTGAATAGCGCGAATCTTGGTGGTGGGGCGCTGAATGGAAACATGGGTGTAGGACTAGCAGGCATGTCATCTAACATGGACGCTTTGTATATCGGTGATCTGCAATGGGTCTGTTTGTCTCCTTATTTTCCTTTGTTACGCATGTATTCTGAAATGCCTTTCATATGGTGTCTTCTTTTAAAGTGGACTACGGATGAAGATCTGCGCCAGGTCGCCGTGAATATTGGTGTTAACATCGAACTTAAGGATATCACTTTTTCCGAGCATAAGGTCAATGGAAAAAGCAAAGGGTACAGGCGTTGTTCCGGTGCATTGTTCTCTTCGCTGACCTATAAATTGTAGGATCGCATATGTTGAATGTCATAGCCCAGAAAACGCGAATTTGCTTAAGAACTGGTTTGACAAGAAGTAAGCTTTCAACTTGAAATGTTGTCTTTATGATGCTAATGCTTTTCTTAGTGATTTCCAAAACCGACGCGCAAGCACAAATCTTACAATGGCAGCACAGGGGAACCCGTTCCGTACTCTGCCAAAAGGTACGTTTTACGGTTTAACACCCACTAGCTCCTCTATTTACAGACTTCACAGAACCGCCTCCACGCGACGGACGTGTAGGACATCATAACAATCAAAATCAAGCTGGCGGAAACTTCGGCGGGCGTGGTGGGTTCCGAGGCAACCAGCATAACAATGCCAATAACAACATGGGTGTAGCCCCGATGCGCGGTGGCGGGGCTGGGATGATGCGTGGTAATGGTGCGCTGAGCGGAGGGACTATGACGGGTCTGCCAAACATGGCAGGAATGAACATGATGAATATGATGAGCGGCATGGCAAACCAGTTTGCTGGGAACGTGCCTTTCGCTGCGAGGGGCGGAGGGATGATCCCGCAGGGCCCTAGGGGCGGCATGATGAATGGCAACTTCAACGGACGAGGCGGGGGTATGATGGGCGGTATGGGTGAGTACTCTCGTATCGTCTTTGACATGATTTAATGTGTTGAGTAGGTATGGGTATGGTACCGACGGGCCCGATGGCCGGACGCGGCGGATTCAATGGTCAGGCAGGCGGAGGTCACTTCAATCCGGCGTTCATGCAGAACCAGAGCGGTGGCCAGTTTGGTCCGGACGGTCCCAGAAAGCGCTTCAGGATGGAGCAGAGCGGCTGATCGAGTATTTTTAGCCTTTTCATACGACTCCATTTTTATTTATATGTGTATTCTTTCGAAACTGTTCATACTTTATTCTTGTACTGTAAATGCATAAGACAAATAAAGGCAAAGACTTGTAAGTCGCAATACACCTTAAGCTTGTTGGTATAACATGAAGTCAGTGCTGGTCCACCAAGTCCAGTGCGCGTCGATCACGGAGATGCGCTGTGTATTCATTGACCTCCCACCATATCTAAGTATTGGATGCTATGCGCTTGTTTCTCGAGTAACTCGACTTTAATTCACCCAGGAAGATTGCTCTTCTCTAGAGCCTAATGAGCACGGACGACTTAGAGCTGCAAATGCCCTCCGAACTACGTGGCGAAGCTGCGCACGGCCGCGACGCGAGCGGCGCGCAGCCCTTCCTCCCATCTTCCCAGCTTACTGAGCTGCCTGCCGGTGTTGACATAACTCCCAAGAGACGAGGCATTTTACATCTGACGGTCGAGACGCCAGCAGCAAGTTACACACAGAAAACAGCCCTGGCGCGCCCACCGGCACGTTGGCGGACGCTGGAGTTCTTTCTCTATTATGCGGTGTTCATTGTTGTCGTGCCCATGATGGCGTGGAAGCCTATATCTCTGAGTCGAGGTACGCTTGTGAGCTATAAAGTGAAGTAGTGCTGTGCTGAAGAGAATGACCTGCAGAGACAAACCCAAACTATCTTCTGTTTCACTCCCGGCTGAGCGACGGATGGATATTTGGCCGTAAGATTGTGAGCTGCAGTAATACAAATGATTTTGAGAACTTCTCATAGCTGATCTATTGTTCGTGTAGGATAACAGTGACGCTCAGTTCCGTTCTTTTCGAAACAATCTGCCGTTACTCGCGCTCATCGCCGGCGCCTTCCTCGTCCTCAAGCACATTTACTTTCAGTTCTTCCTCCAATCAAGACCATCAGCGGACGGAACGCGATTACACCTCATACCGTTCATCCTCACCTTTTCTATTTTATTTTTATTGGGCCTTCACGGCGCGAATACTCTCAAGATACTCTTCATTCTTAGTCTCAACTACGGAATCGCTAGATTATGCAAGTCGTCAAGAACAAACTCTGTCATTACATGGGTATTTAACATGGGCATCCTCTTTGCTATCGAGCGGAACTCTGGTTATCAATTCGCAAGTCTGTCGCCTTCGCTGGCATACTTGGTATGTCTGCATTCACCATTTACCACCCTGAATCATAATCTGACAACGACTCGATATATCTGGTCAGGATGGGTTATCAGGAGCTTATCCGCGGTGGTATATACCCTTTAACTTTACTATGCTACGGCTTGTATCGTTCAACATGGACTACTTCTGGGCCTGCAATGCTTCGAAATCGACGCGCGTGTGTGGCTCCCTCCTTTGTCTTTATTGAATAGCCCATTTATATAGCGCTTAGAATATTCACTCAGATTCTGAACTGAATCATAAACAACGGACGACGATACCGCACGAACTCGAAGTCTATTCCTTCGCGAACTTCCTCGCCTACGTGCTGTACCCTCCTCTATTCATCGCAGGGCCTATTATGACGTTCAACGATTTCATGTGGCAGGTAATGTCACACTTCTGCTCTCGTATCGATCATCTATCTAATAATCTTTCACCCAAGTACACCAGACCGACGAACGTGCCATCCTGGAGTGCGGTTGCGAGATATTTTATCAGATTCAGCTCGTGTCTTTTGACTATGGAGCTCATCCTGCATTACATGTACGTGGTAGCCATCAAGGACACCGCGGCTTGGAAAGGCGATACGCCATTCGAGCTTAGCATGGTGGGGCTCTGGAACTTGTTTATCGTTTGGCTCAAGGTGAGTTTGTGCAATCATCAAACTTTCGGGATGATGCTGACGTCATTACGGCTAGCTTCTTTTGCCATGGCGTTTCTTTCGCTTATGGGCCCTTGCAGATGGGATAGACCCGCAGGAGAATATGATAAGGTGTATGGCAAACAATTATTCGACCTTGGGTTTCTGGAGGTCCTGGCACAGAAGCTTCAACCTATGGATAGTTAGGTAGTCGCGTCTAATCTACTCTCTAGGCTCGAGTTGCGAGCTGACAGCTGATAGGTACATATACATCCCCCTCGGTGGGACCAAGAACCTCTTGGTCTCAACCGCGGTAATATTCACCTTCGTCGCTCTTTGGCATGATCTTACCTTCCGCCTCCTTGCGTGGGGCTGGCTGGTTAGTCTTTTCATCATCCCAGAGGTTGCCGCGCAATATATTTTGCCTTCTGCCAAGGTCAGTGGATCGCGTACCCGTAAAACGGAATACTCTAATATGCCTTGCAGTACGGTAATCGAGCGTGGTATCGGCACGTTTGCGCCCTGGGAGGGGTTGGGAACGGTCTGATGATGCTGACCGCAAACCTCGTTGGCTTTGTTATCGGAGTTGACGGAATGAAATATATGATCGAGCAGCTCTTTGGGACTGCAGAAGGTGCGTTAAGAGCTTTACTCACCATATCTCAAGCTAATAGATCCATCAGGACTGCAATTCCTCTTCATCGCCTGCGCTTGCATCTTTGTCGCTATCCAAGTCATGTTCGAGTACAGGTGGGTATTCCTTTCGTCGCTTATTCCTAAATACTAGCTATTGATTCTACGCCATTCAGGGAGGAAGAGATGCGCAACGGCATCTACCGAAAATGCTAGCGTTGCTCTTCGTCCGTCTTTCGACCGAAAAAGCTTTTGGTTCGTTCGGACATTTGCATATCGATGAACTCGTCGGTCCCCCCCGCGCGTGCAAGGACTTGCTTATTTACTTTACTCTCTCATGCCCGTACTCGCTGTGTGTAGTTAGACCGGCTCTTACGCTCTTTTTCCTGGATATATGCTACCTGTATGTCGTCGCTGGACGAAAAGCTTGAGGCAGCGCTCAATTCGCGTCGCCGCCGTAACATCTTGCGCCGTCTGCCCTCACCGACGCGTTCCGAGTCGAAGGAGCTTGTCGATTTCGTCTCAAATGATTATCTATCTCTGACCTCCTACACTCCTCTGCGCACGCGCGTACTCAACGCGCTGCAGACGGAGCCCGCCATCCTCGGGTCGGGTGGTTCGCGCCTGCTCGTGAACCCCGCCGGCCACGACGCGCTGGAGGAGCGTCTGCGAACATTCTTCGACGCTCCCGCTGCTCTGCTCTTCAACAGCGGGTTCGATGCGAACTCGAGTTTCTTTGCGAGCATGCCGCAGGCGGGCGACGTCGCTGTGTACGACGAGTTCATACACGCAAGTGTGCATGATGGGTTGCGCGCCTCCCGGCTCGCCAAGTACGAGGAGGCGAACGCCAGGCTCGAGTGCAAGGCGTTGATACCGTTCGCGCACAACTCCGTGCCTGCACTGCGCTCCGTGCTGTCCACCCTCCTGTCAGACCCCGCGCGCGGTCCTGCCCTGAGGTGCGGGACGAGTAGCGTGTTCATCGCGGTTGAGGCGCTGTACAGCATGGATGGCACGCTCGCGCCACTGCCCGACATCGTTGCTCTACTCGATGACCTACTGCCATGCGGGAACGCTCATCTTATTGTCGACGAGGCACACTCGACTGGGCTGTACGGCCCATCCGGCCGTGGACTCGTAGCACATTGGGGGCTGGAGAAAAGGGTGTTTGCGAGGCTGCATACGTTTGGAAAGGCATTGGCTAGCAGCGGAGGTGAGTGCATATATGCATCTGAATACTTCATTCGTTTATTAATAAAATGTCAAGCGGTCGTACTAACGAGCCAGCTGGTAAAGGACTATCTGCTCAACTATGCGAGACCATTGATATATACTACGGCACTGAGCTGCGCGAATGTGGTCGCTATCAACTGCTCGTTCGATATGCTGGAAAACGACACCGCGACAATTGTGGGTATCTAATATCGTAATGAACTTTCAGTACACCTGAGCCCACCACTAGCTTGCAAACGACCTGCAGACGCTGATCGAGTACGCATTGAACGTTCTGCGGTGTCGACTGGCACCGTTTCCTTCAGACTTAGTCTGCCTGCCTCCCCATCTGTCAATCGCTCTTCCGTCAGACTTAAATTCGCCAATCATTCCTATTATGACTCCCATCCCTCGCCCTCTGTCCGCACACTTGCGAGAACTTGGTCTCAACGCGCGCCCGATATCGTGGCCGACCGTACCCAAAGGCAAAGACCGTGTGCGCGTGTGCCTGCATGCCGGAAACACGAAGGGAGACGTGGATCGGTTGGTGGACGGCGTCGTCTCATGGGCCGGACGAGAAGTACACAGAGCATCCGGAGGGAGCACAGAGCCTATCTCCATACAAGCCAAGCTTTAAGAGGCTTTGCGTGTCAATCACGAAGAGCTTCGATCTCTTTAGCACTCGATTCCAAGTACTCGTCGTATTTGCTCTGGTACATGGCTTTGAGTAGCGAATATTGATTCAGAAATGGTCACCCGGTTCTCTGAAGCATAACTCACCTGGTAATTTAGACTGAGCACGTAGTCGTGCAACGGATTCCCTGTTGTGTTTTATTGCTGCAAGCTGAGCATGCTTGATCGTCCCTAATGAATATTAGCTGCGGCCGTTGTGAAGCTGACAAGAAATCGAAAGATGTACGTACCAGAAACGTGGACGACGTTCGGTAAATACACCTTTCCTTGCATTTTCTTCATCAGTGTAACAGCACCCCACGCAATACAGTGATGGTCGCGCGCGACTCGGACGATGCATAAATTTGTCGTCGGCGAGAAGTATTTCACTGTCAAATTCAAAACATTGTCATGAACGCTCCTCTAAGATTTTGCGTAAGTTCAAGGTGTCTTACCAGTTAATGACGACCCGACTGCACCCCAGCCAGTGTCTCCGAAGTTGGCGAGCACGCTCTCCTTGAGTGCAGACCAGATGTGCTTTCCAGTAAGCCCCTCGGAAGGCGCGTACGTCGCGCTGCCGTCACTCGTGCACGGAATGAACTCGACGAGGAGCCATCTGTTCTAACTCATCAAGACAATCAATACAAAGTGCAGCTGCAAATGTGTGTGGGGGCGTACCTTGAAGCGGACCATGCCTCGTCGGAGTGGGTTAAAGGATGCGGGAACAATAAATAATAACTTGAAATATGGTCACGCTTTCCGCGTGCGCGTCGATTTATAATATCTGCTATCTACTCCTAACAGACTACCAACCGCTATGGAAAACAAAACCGGACTAACAGAAGACTCGTAGTGCGTGAATGGGGTGTAAACGATATAATGGGAAGTGGTCATATTGGGTGAGTATGGTTGAGACTAAAGGTAAAAGGATGGTGGTAGATCAGAGGGAAGGGGCATACTGTCGGGTGGGCGACGAAATGAAAAGTAAGCGAATTTTAAAAGGAGCAAAAAGTTATTTGGACGAAACCATTCTGAGAAGGACAAGGGTAACGATCGTTGACGAAAAAGGCCATTGCGAACAAGCACGAAATAAGGGCAAACATTAAGGATGTGACGGACATCATGTTTGATGCACGAGGGATCCGGACAACGCGGTTGGAGGTTTCGATCATGCAAATCGAGCGCGTTCAGCATGATGCTGGCGGCGCGTGAAAGAACCGAACGGTGTATCATCTTCTGTGGGGAAAGCTTCAGGAACGAGTGAAGAGACCGGGTTGGGTAAAGGATAAAAGAGGACGGCTCGAGGACGGAGCGATGTCCACGCAAGTTTACGATTTTGGCTTTCCAAGCTCGAAGGAGGTCGAGATGTACTTGTGCCATTAGGTTGGGTAATGAATCCGGTATGTTCTCGCGATGTGGGTTGGATGCTGCGTCTTTTGCCAGCTTATCTGCTTTGGAATTGCCCAATACTCCCCGGTGAGACGGGAGCCATTGGATGGTAATGTGAGAGGCCTCGTGATGGCGGACTAGGAAGATCCCACATAAGCGGCGGACCAAGTTTATAAAGTCAACATGGCGAGCGTCATCTGAAAAGATGAGCTGGACGCAATTGAGCGAGTCGGATACAATGTGGATGTGTACCGGTGTGAAGCATTTCGATAGGAGGGATGATATACGCCGTAGAGCTGCGATGAGCGCTTCCTGCTCTTCAAACAATATGTTTGATCGAGAGTGCGCTACTGAAGAAAAGACAGCTAGTTCTTGCTGATTGTGCATAATAGCGAAACCGTGGCCGCCATTGTGGTAACCGTCGGCATCGGGGATGATGGAGCCATCTGTGAATATAAAATATTGATATGGAGGAGGGTGTAAGAAGAAAGAATTAAAAGAGCGAATAGCTTGGGGACGCTGCGCTGCTGTAGGGATAGGAGACATGATGAGACGTGAATGAATTGGAATGAAAGACTGAAAAGAAGTAACTTTGGGTATCTGAATATCAGGGAGGAGAGAGGACGACAAATATTGATTGGGGACAGGGACGTTTTTAGAATGGGAAAAATATGACAAGAGAAAATGTTGTGAAAGCGAACGAATGAAAAGATGAAGGGGAGGACATGATAAAAAGGATTCAGCCACCGCGGGTGTAATGTTCGCGGGGAAGATAGCATGAAGGAAGCGGTCTTGAGTTTTTTGAAGAATAGAGGGGATAAATGAAGAGTCGGGAAAAAGAATGGCGCCGTAAATGGCGACAGATCGAATTAAGCCAAAATAAAGCATGCGAGCGTATTGGAAATACGCGCCATTGGACCGGTTAAAAAGAAAGCGACGTTGATGGAGAGTAGAAATGGCTTTGTTTGCACGGGATTGAAAATGAAGTTTGGGAGAGAGGTCGTAAGAAAAAATGACCCCTAGCCAAGTAATGTAACGTAAAGGGGGAATAACCCGATTATTGGGTAAAGACAGGGCGGCTTGAGAAGATGAAGGGGAGTTGGTTAAAAAGGATCGGAAAGTATATTTGGCTATAGCGCGATGGGGAATGATATGGAGGAGTTCGATGGAATTGGGGTCGATGGACAAGCCAATGGATTCGAATTGGACTGAAAGGAATTGAAATTGATTGCGAAGGCGTACTAAATTAGTGGAGATGCTGAGTGAACGAGCATAAAGGAGGTGATCGTCCATATACGCGAGCAAAGGGCGCTGAGGACCGAAACGAGTGTTGTAAGCGGTGATGACATCTGCTGCTGCAAAAATTGAAATGAGGGGAGACAGCGGGGACCCTTGAGGGACGCCGCGGTTGGGTTTGATAAAAGGAGGGGAGAAGAAATTATTAAAATGAAAAGAAATTGGACGATCCCGAAGCCAAGATGCTAAGACGTGAATGATGTTAGGGTGAACGTTAGAACGAATAAGTTTGGAAAGAAGAAGGTTGTGTGAAATATTGTCGAAAAATCCTTGAATGTCGATTGTAAGGACAGAAGTAATAAGGTGACGGTGTCGAGCGTGTACAGATCCTGCATGATCGGCACCGGAGAAAATAAAAGGTTGGTTGAGAATGGTCGAAAGTAATTCATAACAAGCCGTGAGTGAAGACCTATTTTTTCGGCAGCCGTGTTGAGAGTCAGGAAGGAGGTTATTAAGTTCGAAAAAGGGTTGAAGAAGGTTAAAAAGGACTCGTTCAAAGAGTTTACCTATGGTATCGACCAAGGTAATGGGACGAAACGCCCGAGGGACTGTAAAGTCGGAGCGCTTGGGCTTGGGGATAAACGTGACAAGGGACGTTTTAAAAGAAAGTGGGAAATGACCGGTTTTTAAGCAATATGAGAAAAGGTCGACGAAAAATTGCCCTTGATGCTCGACTAAAAGCTCCAAATGTTTGTACGAGATGTGGCTGTTGCTGGGACTCGTTTCGCGGTCGATACCCTGGAGTGCAGCGTGTATATCGCTGATTGCGATGGGGCGAATGTCACGGAGGGCGGGGAGGGTACATCCTCCGATGTGATTGATAACGCGGGGAAAAACGTCTCTCGGAAGAGGGACGATTTATCGGCTTCGGTCGTGGTAAAAACCCCGTTAGTCATACGAAGTGCCCCAATGGGAGCGCGACGGCGTGCTGTGCCCAAATGTTGATTACGCCATGCGGAGTGAGCGTCAGACTTTTGCAGGCGGGAGCCATAGAAGGCATTCTTGGCTCGAGCTAATTCAGCGTCGAGACGCGATTTCGAGTCAGGGTGAGGGTTGCGACAGTGTTCGCGATATAGACGAGAGCATGCTTCGGACCACCAATTATTTGGGCCAAAGTACGAGCGGGCTTTTCGTTTCTGAAGAAAGAGGGTGGCAAAGTTTGAAATGGATGAGTTAAGTGAGAAAAGAAGGTCGTCCAGCGCCTTCGAAGAATCGATCCCTGTTAAAGAGAAAGGAAAGGAGTGAGATTCGCAAAACTCCGCTATAAAATTGGGTAGGTCGCGGGAGCGGATAGAGCGAAGAGGGTGTTGTGGTTCTGAAGGTAAAATGTTGACATTAAAAGAAAAACGTAAAGGACGATGGTCTGAAGAAATGTCCAACGAAGAGTCTGAAACGGAAGTGGATTGTAAAAGAACGGGGGCGAAATCCTCGGAGGCAATAATGAGGTCAATAATGGTTCGAACACCAGAAGAACGGTTGAAGTAGGTGTGTTGGTCGTGAGGGTTACAGACAGTTAGATCATTCTCGTTGATCCAGTCAACGAGGGCTGATGCCCGAGGAAAGTTGGAGGACTGATCTGGGAAAGACCACAGGTCCGAATGACGATTGAAATCGCCTGCAAAGATATTAGATGGGGAGTCGAGGGACGGGAAGGGATCCTCGAACTCGTGTAACGAAGGGGAACTGTAAATGTTCCAAAGTAATAAAGGGGACAAGTCGCCTCGTGAGATTGAAACGGCGACAATATTAGGGGACAAATGAGAAGGAACGTGAAGTGAAACCCGATGGGCTATGCGGGGGTGTACAAGGGTGCAAACCCTGGGTTTGTCCGGGGAGGAGGGACGGAACGCAAAATAAGGAGCATAGTTCCGAATATTGAAGACTCTGGTGCCGGAGGGTGAAGATTTAGAAGGGATGATAGAATAAACGGTTGGAATCTCCTGAAAACAAATAATATCGGGAGCCACGTGAGTGGTAGAAAAGGAGCGTAATAAAAAGTCAAAAGTCGGTTCTGAATTTCGGATGTTTAGAGAAAAAACAGAAATTGTGTCAGTCATAAAAATTAGAAAGGAGAGCGATAATTGCGGCGAGCTGGGCACTCTGATGACCTGGCACTGTGATTGCCCTGGCAGTTAATGCACAGGGCGAAGTGATCGCACTGAAGGTTGTTGGAAGCTGTGCACGGAGCGCATTTGGCGACGTGGACAGCGGTACGATGGGTTTCCGAGCAGATCGCGCAGCGGGCTACTGATCGACATTTGGCTGCGGTGTGTCCCAGGCGATGACAATTATCGCATTGGTTAATAGTGGGGCGGGACTTCATTTCCTCGAGCCGGCGGATGACGCCAAACACGGGGACCGACCTGTTGTTGTGTAGGAAAAAGTGGTCGAAGCATAACCGTGCGTCGTCTTTAAGGACAACCGAGACGTTGCAATAGTCGCGCTGGTTGAGGCGCTCGATGGAAGACATGAACCGAGGTGGGAACATGAATTCCTTCCCTTCGAATTGGGGTAAAGAGGAAATCTCGTCAATGAGGTCTCTTTCTGAGTAGATGAGGTTAGTGTCCTTGTCGAATACCGGGACTCCGGGGATGACCATCTTGAACTGGGGTGAAGGCGTGAACGCCTTGGCTCCAGAAATATTAATGATGCGATTGAGTTGGGAAACGAGTGCGTTGTGCTGAGTGTCGAAATCGGAACGAATATTAGTGAAGGCGATTAGTAGGTTACTGTTTGAAGTGTATTCAACATTCAAAATGACCAGATGTTTAAAAGACGGGTTGCCCTTCAGGCCCGCGCGCACTGCGTTTTTAACGGATACAGGGGACGGGCGAACAGCCAGGTCTCCCGGGAGTGAGAAGAAAATTCGACGAACATTGCGGACGCGGGTGTTAACCGATCCGTTAGACCGATTTATAGGAACTGTAGAGACTTCCCCTTGAGGGTTCTGTTCAGTTATGCGAACTACCTTGGTGGGGGTAGATTTGGGTTTCTTTTGTGTCGCTTTCGCATAAGTTACTTTAGTAAACCCATCTTGATCCGTGTTAACGGCCTCGACAGGTGGGTAGTAGATTTGAGTTTGGGAACCGCACGGGGCGTTATGTTCTGAATGCGCGTAGCCGTCGGGAGCGATAATGACGCCCTCGGTAGTCATGCGAAAGCCCGAGCCTGGAACTCGGGTCTTAGCGATAGCTGCGGCGTACTCGGTTTTGCCGTTCTTAGGCACCGGGACGCGTTGCTTGGTAATCGGGCCAGGAGGGGGGAACCTCGGGTCATGAACAAAGCGAGCCCCAAGGGGGTCCGGTAGGATTTTCTGTTGTTTATTGTGAATCGCGTTAGTAGACACGGACGGGCGAACAGTAGGAGCCGGGGCATCGGCGAGTTGTTTTTCGATGTTATTTGTTTTATCCGAAATAGAAGAGACGACCGCAGAGAGATGCTGAATGGAACGGGACATTGAGTGCATAGTGTCCGTGATTTCCTGGTCACGGATGATCTGACTGTTAATATGGATGTTTTCAAATACGTGCTTAAATGAAGGAGAATGGATACGGTATGTCGAATGGAAAGCCTCCAGACTTTCGTTGGCAGAATTGGCGAGGTTGGTTTCGTCGTCCAGGGTGTTGGCCTTGTTTATCCAAGATACTAGATTGGATCCTATGTTGGCGAGGATAGACCCGGCGCGAACCGGATCTTCGAACCAGGGCTTGTCAGCAGACCACGTTGGTTGAGTGATGAGCGTGTTTATGGTGTTAATGGTCTCTTTGGTGAGATCGGCAAAGGAAAGGTTGAGCTTCTCGGCGATGTCCGGATCGTACATTTCATCGATATCTTCCATAACGTTGTCGACCTGCGGAACCTGACTAGGATGCTCGTCCGGTATGTACAGGTCGTCGTCCATAGCGTCATCGTCAATTCGAGCGGGGGGCGGGATGGCCGCATGTTCTTCCTCTGAGTTCGAGCGTTTAAGGGTAGTCTGCGATTCGATATCCGGGGTGGGGGGAGGTCCCCTTGCTTGCGTAGTTTAGCGGCATGTTCGTCCGCTTCGACATCGGGAGACCATTTGGCACGATTGGCTTGAACTTGAATGCATACGTTGTCATCGTGGTTGTAGGTCTTGTCGCGACCACAGGTGACACATAGCTTGTCGGCCCCACTAACACACTGGCGACTGTGATAGGGGAGATCCTTTTTACACTCCTCACACTTGGTGGGGTCCTTGGGATTGACAAGGGAACGAAGAGACTTTGTCTTATGAAGAGAGGCTTTAGCCCTGGTCAACATCCTGTTGTCCATGGCTATATAGAGAGAGATAACGAGTTGACTGCAAGTTTCCCACGATCCAGATGGTGATGGTAGGAGGTCAAGAAGTGCGCGTCGATCTTTCACCGGCACCTCTCACTTCGACACCCATGAACTCTGTCAAAACATAAGGCGGGATTCATTCTCAAGGTATCTATCTATCTCACAAAGGAGAAAGCAGCATTACAGTCCAGATCAGACCAAGCAATTGCACGCCCTTCTATGGTCAAAAATTACGCCCTTGATATTCTTGTTTGCCGCTCCGAATCGCTCATGTTTTTGTCGTCAATGCACAGTCGCTTTGCCATTTGAAGACCTCAAAGCGAAGGGACTGAACGGTTTATAATCTGCGATGACGGCCAGGCTTCATCACCTTCAACCCTTACGACATGCAAACCGTCCCGCCCTCGAGCTCTTTCAAGATCACAGAGTGCATTGAAGAGCGTTCTCCGATCTCCTTGTATGCTGCTAACGGGACATACGTGTCGTGGAATGGACATTCACGGAATGTCCAGGAGAGAAGGTGTTGTTGAGCGCAGGATTTTGGCTTTCCTTGGTAGCCTTCCTCGTACTTTGCGTTCCTTAACGCAGGCCCAGTTCATTGTGACACGCAGGGATACCTTTGGCGAAACTGTGGAGAGCTGGTGTTGCAATGCGAAGCAAAACTCACACAAGAACTACTACTACGAGGCCAGCTCGTGTTGAATGCGTTTGCTGCGTGTCTCTTCAAAGCCGGCGAATCGCATGACAAACGAGTTACGCAGAATCCGAGATGTTGTCTGCGCTTAATAACGTTGCAGCTTACTTTCGGGAAAGGGAGGGGGAACAGGCTCCAGAATAGTAAGAGCGGAAAATGGGCAATGCCGGTGCACAAAGAAGTAACGCCTGTGAACTACAATATGCATGCGGAGTCAGCAATCGTATCACGAAGCAGGATTGGTTGCAATGTGGTTTTCTTCGTTGTTTAGATGAATCTGTCTTTCAGGCTATGCGGGATGCCCTGCAAGTACGCGCTGGTCCCTACTCAATCCTATAATAGGTGCGACATATGCTTTAATCGCTCTGGTCACGCATGTACAGTGCGAGAGTGTTCATTGAGACACGGCAGGAAAATCCGGGGTTTTCCGTGAGGGAGGAGCATATCACAGAGTGTTTAGTGGGGCTCATATAATTTTGGCCGGAAAAGCCTTACATGGATTGTAAATTCTCAATCAATCAAAATGTGCAGAAATTATGCTTTATGTATCTAAAATTGATGGCCATCAAGAAAAGTATTTCTGAACTCAGTGTCTACAATCTACTTTGCCAAAGGATAAGATAATTCTGGGATTCTGAATCTCCATTGTCCATAAATAAAGAGAATGGTGGTTATTAGATTTAGAATCTGTAAAGTCTTGGACACAAAGGAAAGAGGCTCATTGGATTTAAAATCCACATAGACTCCTTGCATGAATGGAAGATCTCTCTTAGATTTGGGATCTATGCTGAGTTGATTATATGCTAATCATGTGATCCATAGATCCCAAATCTGAGAGAGATCTTCCATTCATGCAAGGAGTCTATGTGGATTTTAAATCCAATGAGCCTCTTTCCTTTGTGTCCAAGACTTTACAGATTCTAAATCTAATAACCACCATTCTCTTTATTTATGGACAATGGAGATTCAGAATCCCAGAATTATCTTATCCTTTGGCAAAGTAGATTGTAGACACTGAGTTCAGAAATACTTTTCTTGATGGCCATCAATTTTAGATACATAAAGCATAATTTCTGCACATTTTGATTGATTGAGAATTTACAATCCATGTAAGGCTTTTCCGGCCAAAATTATATGAGCCCCACTAAACACTCTGTGATATGCTCCTCCCTCACGGAAAACCCCGGATTTTCCTGCTGTGAGAGCTGATTTTGTCCGATGCTTATTCAGGAGGAGCGCTGACACAGACCATTATGAACCGGTCACAAGGTATCTGTAAGACAGTGGCAAGCTTATTCATCAAACTCTTTGACCGCACGGCTCAGAGCCCTGTCGAGGAGTATCGAGCCACTTCGGCATCTATTTTTACGACTCCTCCAAGAGGAAATTAATAAGTCTGTCCCAAGATGTTGTTATTTTACATTGGATCCTGGTATGCATTGCTTCAAGTCGACTCCGGACTGACTGCATCCCAGTGGTTTTTTTTTTTCAGTCTGAAGGCTATAAGGCAACGATACCTGTTTGTCCGTGATGGCATCTAAACACTGCTTTCCGCTGGTAAGTGTCTTCTGGGAAGTGCGTTCATATTGGTAACAGACTGCCTGACAAACATTCATAGTGACGTATTACCAAGGCTAACGCCAGCTCATTGCAGAGAAGCATTGCTTAAAATAAGATCATAAGGGATAAAAGGGCAAGGGGACAGAAATTGAGCACATAACTCCTCATATCCCTAGAACTCGTTAAGCGAGATATTCATCACAATGGCGGCGGCATGCAGTGTGATTACTTTTTACGACGTCGCATTCATGGTTCAAGAAAAGACGTTGTCGCCATACTCTGTGAGATTAAGGTCGGAATTCATTCGTGACTCCCCGCAGCAATCGATCGGGACTCCTAACGCTGGCTTTATCGGACAGACTCCTACTGGATTACAAGAATATTTCATACGAAAACGTGTGGCCCGATTTCCCCGATGTCAAAGCAACAGCAAGAGCCGTTGGCGCACCCCCGACGAGGACGAATGCTGACAGCAGTCTGGTGTACACAATCCCTTTCATCACCGTTGCGCCCCGGGCCCGCGACAAGCCGACCTTCGCGCTCTCCGACTCCGCCAAGATCGCGGAGTACATCGAGGAGACTTTTCCAGATCTCAAGGGCAAGCTGCTACCGGCAGAGACACGCGTATTCCAGGCTGTCTTCTCGAAGTACTTGGCCGAGAATGTGCTAGGTTCCATGTACAAGCTGATTATTGTGCCGATTACCCATGCATTACCCGCGCACACGCACGAATGGTTCATCGAGTCGCGTAGAAGGACCACTGGCAAGACTTAGCGCCACAGGACGAAGCGAGCGTGGCGGAGGCATGGAAGAACTTTGACGCTGCGTTCGACGACCTCGCTACACATCTCGACAAGGCCGGGGAGGGTAACTATCGTGTCATGGGAGGAGTGAGCTACTCAGACCCAGGGAAAAATAGCAATTGTGGTATAGAATCATATAGAGTGAGATCTAACCAGAAATCGACATCGAGTGGAAATCGAGTGTGGGACGTTTTCATATTGTGATATTGAATGGTCATCAAAAGTACAAATTTTAAGGCTGTGAAGAGGCTCGATTTCACTCGTTTCTACTCAATTTTCAAATTACAAACATCGAGTGATTTCGAGTGGTATCAGATTTCACAACATAAAAGCGTCCAGCACTCGATTTCATTCGATGCTCATTTGATGGTGATATTTCACTCGATCCGACTTGATGCCACAATTGCTAATTTTCACTGGGTTTGATGAGCAGTGGAAGAGGCTTGAGAATCGCAACGGTGGGAGATGGGCGAAGCTTATGGATCTTCCGGTGTACAAGAGATTGCTGCCGGCCAACCGACAGTAGTACTATGTCGTAAAATTGGGAACTTTCAATGTTAGCAGAATGACATTCTTAAACTCAAGTGCTACTATTTTACACTCGCAATATTCTATGCGGGGAAGATTTCAGACTCGCTGAGCACATTACTCATTCAGAATATCAAATGAAATCGGGCTTATACTCCATCCCCCTGCTCGCGTGCCAGGTCTCAGGACCCTATACCAGACAGCGTCAACATTATTCTGTGATCAATTTGCCGAGCACTCACTTTCATATTCTTGATCCTCTCATTCGACACTCTCCTTGCGTACCACTCGCCCTGCGTCACACCCGGCTGGTGTCTCACTCGATCATCAGGACTCATACGGGAAACGGCCTCCTTCACTGCATCGCTCTCTTCTAATGCGCGGAGGGGCACACTATGACCGGGGCGCGAGAAGAAGACAACTGACCAGCGTGGGTAAGCACTCTGAGCGCCGGGCGGAGGCACGATACGGTGCAGGTTCGAGCGCGGAATTCCACCAGAAAACAGTGTGAGCGTGTCTCCGATGTTGCAGATCGCATGGCCAGGGAGTGGGCGAACATATTGCCAGTCTAGAGAGCCTGGCGGGAGCACTTGTAGCCCGCCGAGCCGATTGTGCAGGAAGGAAAGCGAGCCAAAATCGGTGTGGGCACCAAGCGCTACTTTGTCCTTGTCGATCACACCCTCAGTATTGGCATGCTTGGGTGGACTCTTGATGCAACGTGCTTCTGAGCCGCTCGGATCCGTGAGTGCATGAAGTTCGAGCAGCGCCCCAATCGGCAGGCCGAGCTTCTTCTCGAAGATGGAGAAAATAGTATCAATGACCCCGATGGACTTGCGCACGAAAGGACATCACAAAAATCTGCAGAGTATTATAACTAATTATATTCAATTATAAGTCTTAAAAGACATGTAATACATATAATCATTTCGGGCATAATTATAGAGCAATAAAATCTGAACTCCATCTTACAATCCACCATAATACTTACCGAAAAGCATGACAGTCATACCAAATTATAATATATCAAAACACTTATGAGAGATTTTAATACATGATAAGACTTTCAATAGAGTATAAGTTAGCGGAAGTATTGCAGACTTATATATAATTAAATAAATTCTAAAGTCAGGATTACAAGGCGGCGGAAGAGTTGTCGGAGTTATAAAAGCAAGAAATTACTTATAATGCTTTCTAATTGATGGTGATGCGCACTGTCAGTTCTCATGTATATAATAGTTATAGCTCACTTAGCAGCAGTTGTCGTGGATGACAATTAGATGGAAGTATTGGAATAGAATGAAATTGAAATAGCACATAACAATATGCGACCAACGATAGGGAAAATAGAAATAGCTGTTCAAGATGGATGGTATTGGATTGAATGTGAGCGGAAATTTCAATCAAAATTCATACATTGTCCTCTTCCTCTTCGTTGTCCTCCTCACCCTCGGTCCAGTCTCGATAGAAGTCTTCAATATCAGCTATGGCACCTAGGTCATGAGGATCAGTTGCCGCTTGGGTATTCGGAAAGATGATTCTGAGTAAGGGTTAGTAAGGGACCATAATATCACATAGACGCAGATGAACGTACCAATTCCACCAAATCAATAGCTCAGCAGTGTACCTCTTGACATGTGGGATGTCAGACCTGAACAATTGAATAATACCATTAAACATCTCGGGTATTTCTGGAGCACTCGACGTAGAGAAATGGAGCCTTGCGCTAAGAGCAAAGTAGACCTGGTAGTAATACATTTTTCAGTATTATATATGCGCAAACCGTGAAACAAATAAAATACCTGGACAGTAACGTATGCAAGTGATCCTGGAGTGACTTCGGTCATACCATGGATCTCTGCATTACCTATTTTTGTACACCTTGAGCCTTTGACAGCGGGACCTGAGTTAGCAGAAGAAGGTGCCGTAAAGATGTGTTTATAGGCCTACAAACCGTTTTCGAAGGCAAAGACTCGGCTATGATTGCCATCAAGTTCATGGGTAACTCCTTTTTTGTTTGTTACCGTGGCCCTGTCCGCACGCAACAAAGCTAGATATCTAGAAAGTATGTAATATAAATCAGCAATGATGTGATAGGGAAGGCATGAGTACGTCTTCTTTTGTTCAAGGTGGATCAGTGATTTGTTGTAATTCAGCAGGGCTAAGCTTTGCGTTAGGAATACCTTTGTTTAGAATTTGTTGTGGGCTAGTCCATGGTTCATATGCTCTAGCAAGGTAGCGTCCCTTGCTGACGAAGATGTCCGCTGCAGTACTGCAAATGAGTAAAGTAAACAGATAAACGAAGACAAGAGGAAGAAGCCAGCGTACTGATCACAGAAAGACAGAAGAAAGAATAGTACACACCTCTTTTTGAATCAATCGTAATATCTCGCCTGACATGACAATGTATGTTCGATGTGCATCCTTCACCCTATCAAAAAACAGCACCGCTAACTATAGTTTGCGGTACTGCATACTCCACCCCACCTGTCGCATGCACTAGGCTGGCGACGACGGCAGGGTTGGCTATACTATGACAGCGGTTGCTATCGAGCCTGGGAGCACTTGTCGAAAGACGAGGTGAAAGAAGGCTCGAGACAGCGAGAAATCCCGTCCTGATCCCAGAAAGCTCAGATCCCAGTATTTGCTTGATCTGGCTGTCGATGGTCAGCCGGTAAAGCAATATGATATGTTTTAGTATACGGACCTCTTTCTTGAGTTCTAGTGCTCAAACTTGTTGGGTAATGCATGAAGTCCATATCATGGCTTGCTACGACAGCTGCTGTTGTCGACTCGTATCAACGGATGGGAAAACGATCCACTGGAGGATTATCTCAAAGTACTTACTCCGGAGTGAGCAGCTGAACCTCTGCGGGGGCCAGGAGCTTTGCGAGTGTCTCGTTCTCGAATCCACGAAAGTCTTTGTGATCATTATCTGGCTGTGTCGACTCGTTGTCAATGGATGGGAAAACGATCCACTGGAGGATAACATCGCTGATCCCTGATGTGTCGCTGATCCTTGGTGTGTTGGTCATTCGAGCGGTACGCAGATGCTCACGCAAGTAACAAAGCCCATGAGTTATTGACTATGCAGAAAGAAAAGGAAACAGTTACTTACCAAACCTGAGCGGTGGTCCGTGCCGTTTCGCAAGCTCAGTCTAGCAAGGTAGCATGATCGCACCTACTACTTGTAATCTGGCCGTTGAGCGTGTGCTTGGTCGTGGTCAAGTAAAACATTGAGGACGGTCGAAGGGCTACAGTCGTGGAGAATGAGATAGGGGGGAGGGAGACATCAATGTGAGAGTCAGGCTTGTGGCAGTGGGGCCTGAGCCTAGTTGGGAGCGAGTCGCGCGTGCGTTCCCACGTACTCCGGCACGTGACGACTCGGTCCGAAGTTGATCATCACCGCTGCCGCTCTTGTCATCGACTTCAAGTTGCCTCCCACCATCAATCAACCTGTTACCACTGCCCGAAGAACCCACCCGACCATCACGAAGTCCCTAAGAGTCAGCCTAGTGCATACTCGTGGACATATTATCGACGGTCTGCAGTAGCAAACCGTCTTGTGTATCTCAGCGGCTACAATTCGTATTTGCTGAGCTGAAGGTCGTCGTCTTCAGGGCCCAACACTTCAAGGATTTCTCCACGGAGAGGCAGATTGAAATTGCGAGGTGTGTCATAGAAAGTTGCTTATTTGAATGCGCTGAAGGCTCGAACGTTTTCAAAGACATTTCAGTCCAATCCTGATTCATCCTACGTCAAGGCTTTCTCGAAGTTCTCCAAATTTCAATCCTTTGTCGACCACATAACTTGTGACAGACCTATCTCAAGATGTCAAGCGGAGGTGATTACTCTTGGTATGGTACGAATGGCGAGAATAGCTCGTGGGGCGAAGAGCAAGACTCGTGCCAGTGGGAGCTTGGCTCATGGGGCAAGGAGCAAGGCTCGGGGGGCAAAGAGCAAGGCTCAGGGGGCAAAGAGCAAGGCTCGGGGGGCAAAGAGCAAGGCTCAGGGCGCAAGGAGCAAGGCTCGTACCAGTGGGATGGAGAGCTTGGCTCATGGAGCAATGAGCCTGGCCCGTGGGGCAATGAGCCTGGCTCGTGGGGCGATGAGCGTCGTTCGAGGAGCGAAGGACAACAACAGAATTCCTTACCTTTGAAAAAGACGCATGATCTCAGTACGTTTGCGAGCTGCTGATTCTGAAATGCATTCTAAAGTATTCGCACGCAGATGAGAGTGTATACCCAGTACGAGCCCTAGATGCCCGAGTTTTGGCGGATATGCAGTATAACAAGAACGTCATCTCGAGTCCAAATGCAAACTGGGTACCACAATACCCGATAGTGAATGAGAAACTTGGTGTTCTCAAACATGTCAATGGCTTTTGGGGAGGTCACGAATACAGCCGATGGCCCCAATTTTTCTCAAAAACTTCCATCCATCACGCTTGCATCCCGTTCGATGTGAATAACACCACGGGTAGCTTTGTGCGCCTTTGTTCTCTCGTCGTAGACATTCCTTTGTACGATCCCAAAGAGTCTGAGGACTTTACGGAGGTCCTCCTGCTCGACGAGGATGGTAACAAGGAGCACTGGCACAACAACGAACCGCAGATGCAAGTCGGCCGGTTGCGTCGAGAACTTATCGACAATTTGGAAACCGCACTGCTCTTGATAGTGGCGAAAACGCGAACTAGTGGCTCGATACACAGGCAAGAAGGGTCTGATGATGGAATGGACAAGACATACAGGCGGTGCTTGCAAGCGGGCCAGTTTGGAGTCAAGCGCCTTCGCCTCCTGAAAAGCAGCTGGCGGCAGACATTGTTCACTGTACGCGACATCCAGCGCTCCATTCTCGAACTGCATGGGCTGCATATGTACCTCGATGTCATGCTGCCGCACATCAAGTCGAAGCAATCCTATGAAACAGAGATCCTGCCTGTTCGCAGCGCATTCACTACCGAGCCCTCCATCGTCAACCACCTCTATCGGATCGGTATACCTGTGTGGTTCATTTGTCGGCATGAACAGTTAGATGGAAAAATTTTTGCTGTCCGGGATTGTGTTCCATGGTTGAAGTACGTTGAAAGCGGCTTATTCCAATTTAAAGGAAGGCCTCTTCACGACGGCTTTAGCTTTCAACTGGATGCGCATTTGCGAGATCTGTCGAGGAGTCAGTTCATGGTGGAAGACAACATCAGCGAGCTCCTCGAGCAAATGTACGGCTTTCAGAATCATCAACCCGGAGCTCCCGCTTTCAGTCATCCTTCGTCATCGTTGTCTGCTACGAAACACACTCAGGCTCCTCCTTCAATACCTTTGTCTTCAGTCCCTTCCACTGACGCAGCGTCCCAGGTGAACGTACCTTCAAAGAAGAAGAAGAGCTTCAAGAAGAGGGCTGAGAAAGAAAAGGCAGAGAACAAGGGGAAGCAGAAGGCGCAAAGCGAGCCTTACATTAACTACGCTCGTATCCTCCACATACCGAACGGAGTTGATGGTCGACCGGACCTGCCTTCGTACCACAAGGTTGTGTTGGGCAGTCTGACGAAACTCGGCACCATAGGCCAGAACAAGACCCACGCTGCACTCTACCCACTCCCTCCACCTTTCCTGCTCATCCACCCCAGCGCAGAAAAGACGGCAGATCTTTATCTCAACTACATCCATATACGGCCTACATTGATTGATATGCTCCTCAAAGGCGGCATCTTCAACAAGTCAATATGGCGCAGGCTGCGAGACTGGAAGACCATCGTGCACGGCGACTACATGAAGTCCACGCCGCTCCCACCGAACACCGCCGATCCATTCGTAGAGCGCATCTACAACAGGATGCCTTCGGTACTAGATGCCAGTCCGTCCAGACAGGCTGCCAGTCACATCTCTCTCTCTTTGCATGATCATGACACGCCAGACACGAGCGACTTGCCTCCCGCGAAACGGCAACGAATTTCCGACAAGGCGACCATCAAGGTCGTGTTCAGTGTCGAGCGCCACTTGGAGCCATTTGATCGAACTAAGCAGCAGGTATGGCGCGGTAAATCTGTCTCAACGGACTGCATAGGCCGCAACAAGGTCCTTCAAATGGAAGTCCAGTGGGAACTTTCTGAGCTTTTATTCTGGTACGAGCTGTATGCGCTCGATCAACTGATCCTGCCACGCGAACACATGACAACGGACGAGCATCGGCAACAGAATGCTCTATTGAGCCGCATCTATCTCGGCACCACCGACGGCTCGACCACTGTCATTCCTGACATACGGAAGCCGATAAGGGAGTACTGGGGAGAACAATTGGACAACGGCTCCGTCGAGGCCCTTTTCCTCATTCTGAAGGTGTGGCCTGGCTTCCCCATGAGCGTAGGTGCCAGTGTGAAGGACTTCTGTCCCTTGATCTCATTCTACATTGAGACCTTCGTTCGATATTTCAATCGCATTCCCTCTATGCACTGTAACGTTCCCGTCTCGCTGCTGTAGCATCACTCATTATTGGATAGGATACATTGTAATTATACGGCATAGTTCTTCATGTATTTAATGCAATTGTAGTTATATGGCATAGTTCTTCAGGTATTTAATGCAATTATACTTTCCGTGTAATACTTGCAGAGATGCTTATAAGCATCGTATATAACCACCAAAGTCTTGCACAAGTATATGAGACGCTCGCAAAACTTACGCCTTGCTTATTATGGAAGTGTCAGAACTTGAACTTTTACCTTTTCTTTATTTCCCCTTTTCCTTTTCCTTTTCTTTTAATCACTTCCCACACTCCCTTCATATAACCTTCATTCGTTCCATTCCCACTCATTATGTAATGTTAGGTAATATAGTCTCACGGTCATCGCTATATAAGGTCTCAGGAATCGCATGAACTCCTTGTTCTGCTTTTCCTCTTACCTCCACAACGACCTAGGTGAGACTCGTCCCCCTTGTATTAGTCTAGTCTTGTATTAATCCTCTTACCTCCGTGATGACCTAGCCTGAGTAAACGTATCCCGAGTCTACGCTCGAGTATAGTATGTCCCAGACGATAGTCAGCTGAGGCCTGCCCAGTCCGAGTCGTCTCCCGGACTCCCACCTAACATAAAAGCAGAACCCCACCCAGGCTCATCCCCAGCGTACGTCGTCGCTGTCGACTCGCCTTCACTCGGTCTAGAGGAGCACTCCCCTCGACGGACTTGACGTGTAGAACCCCTAAACGACAAACCCTCAACCCTGCCCGGACATTTTCGGACGTTCATGTATTATGTAAACCTACACCTGACCTTTCCCGACCCTGGCTCTCCGCCTCTCCCTCTGGTGGAGGAACCATCTGACCTGGACGTGGGTAACACACCGTGTACAGTCCTCGACGTTGTTGTCGATTGTGCTCTCGACCGCCCCCTTCCGTTTGGTCATCAAATTCGCCGATGAACCTGTCCTTCGCCAGCGTAATGTTCATCCGGACAACCAGCCCCTCCCAGTTCCCCCCCCCCCCCCCCTCGGTCTAGTCAACATAGATCTTACCGAGGAACAACAGTGGGCTCTCCCTCATTTGTCGCGCTACGACACCGAACGACAGTCGTACGTAGCCGACGATAGAAACCACGTCACCCATAACCTCTGGTGGAGTGACATTAGACACACCTGGTACTCAACTGAACCATCAGGCGAAAGAACTCGGTGGGCGCCTCAAACCCCTCGTGCCCCAGCATCCCCTACCATTTCGACATCGTCGGTCGTCCTTCCCAGCGAACCAGGAGGATACCGAACGCCCCGCAGAGACTCGTCACCGCCGACACCCCCTGAACGCCTAATGCACACGCCCATACCAGTGATGTCGGAAGGCTTTACCCAAAGGCAACAACAGGAAATCGCAGCGATCGTAGCGGCTGCTTTTACCCGCGCCGCAACGAATGCCCCTGCAGCCCAAGCCCCAGCTCCCTCGATTGACGTCGCTCGGCCACGCGAATTCGCTGGCGGCGATGACTACCTCGACTTCAAGCGTGAAGTCCTTCTCTTTGTCTCGCCAAACCCCACAAAGTATCCCTCGTCGTCGAGCAAAATCTATGTCGCCCTCTCCTACCTCAAGGGTGGCAACGCGTCGACGTGGGCGCAAAACTACGTCCAGGAATTCACAACGGGTGGCATCGTGAGCTTCACGGATGACTGGACCAAGTTTCAGGAACGACTGGATGCTTCCTTCGATGACCCGAACAGGAAGGAGAAGGCGTTGAAGAAGTTCTGAGACAAGGTCCAGAAGGACCTCTCTGCTGATGAGTTCTTCCAGGATCTCGACGTAATCATCAAGGCAGCGGAGCTGAAAGATGATAGCGTCATTTGCGACCGCCTAAAGCGCGCAATGAACATCGAGGTGGTCCGCGGGGTGTTGAGGTCGACGCCAGTACCGACGACGTATGAGGCATGGAAGAAGAAAGCCGTCGAAATCGACCGGGGCAAACAACAGATTCACGCGATCCAACGAGGTAGGACGTTACCATTCATGCCCCGCCCAACGCCCCAACAAGCACCCCCCGCGCGCCGACAGGTGGTGGCCCCACACATCGACAAATGCGATGCGACTGGAATCACCTTCAGAGGAGCTGGCCAGCCGATGGATGTTTCAATGAAAGACGCGCAACGCCGACGTGCGTGCTGGATCTGCGGCGGTTTGGGCCACTTTAAGGACAAGTGCCCGCAGGCGAAACCGATCATCCAGCATATGCTGGAACTGATGGCACCAGGTGAACGTTGCGTCCTCACCGATGAGCTCGGAGCGATGAAGGAATCGGCATTCGAGGAAGTCGTAGACACTCGAAGGTCGATGGTGGAAGAATACGTTGAGGAGGGAGAGAATGACGAAGAGGTTGTCGACTCACAGGGTTTTGCGAGTGGTCAGGCGTAGCCATCGGGGCGACTGACCGAGAAGAACAAGGGACTTCAAATCCGGACTCGTTAAAATATAACCAACCGTCTGTACAATACGTAGATGCAAACGACGTTGATGGTTTTCCCGAGTATGAAGCCCCCACCGGTGTAAAAGGAAGTGAAGAGTACGAGCAGCTGTTCATGAGAGGGACTGGCGGACGCCAGCTGGACCTTCTCCTAAACGTCGGGCACAGCGTGGAAGGTGAAGTGAGGGAGGTGGACGCACATGCACTCGTAGATTCAGGATGTACGGGGTCATGCATTGACGTGAGGTTCATCGAACGGTATGGGCTAGAGACGAAGCGTTATATCCGACCCCTTGTGGTACTCAATGCCGACAGCACACACAACGAAGCCAGGTTGATCGAGGAGTACGTTGACATTGAACTTACGATCGGTCACCATAAGGAACGGATCATCCTGGCGGTAACCTCACTGGTGTCATCTAACATCTTCCTGGGGTACGACTGGCTTCGACGGCACAACCCAGAGGTCGACTGGAAGACGGGTACACTCGACTTTACTCGCTGCCCGAGCGAATGTGCAATCGAAAGGGAGCCAGTGGAGGACCTAGGTGAAGTGAAGGAGGTGGTGGAGCAGATGAGGAGGGTGAATGGGATGCGAATGGACAAGGCGTCCTGGCCCGCATACCTCGATGATTACACTGACGTCTTCTCGGAGAAGGGATTCGAGAAACTGCCGGAACACCGCCCATGGGACCATGTCATCGACTTGAAACCCGACTTGAAACCTAGCGACTGCAAGATCTATCCACTGACACCAACGGAGCAGGAGTCGCTGAAGGATTTCCTCGAGGAGAACTTGAAGTCTGGTCGTATATGCAGGTCAATATCCCCGATGGCCTCGCCTTTCTTTTTTATCAAGAAAGCCGACAAGTCCCTACGCCCGATCCAGGACTACCGAAAGCTTAATGATGGTACAGTCAAGAACAGGTATCCCCTTCCCCTCATCGACGAACTCGTCAACAAGGTCAAGAAAGCGAAATACATCACTAAGCTTGACCTTCGCTGGGGGTACTACAACATCCGAATCCGCGAAGGCGACGAGTGGAAGGCAGCGTTCCGCACAAACATGGGTCTCTACGAACCGACAGTAATGTTCTTCGGTCTCTGCAACGCCCCGGCGACGTTCCAGGCTTTTGTCAATCACATCTTCAAGGACCTGATTTACGCTAACCTGATCATCATATACCTCGACGACATATTGATCCTCTCGGAAACCATTGAGGAACATATAGACACTTTGAGGCGTGTCCTCCAGATCCTTCGAGAGAATGGCCTATACCTGAAACCGGAGAAGTGTGAGTTCGATGCCAAGGTCGTCAAATACCTTGGTCACATTATCGGCAATGGTGAGATCAGAGCCGACCCGGCGAAGACGGAGGCAATTGCGAACTGGCCTATCCCGCGAAACCTCAAGGAGCTACAACAGTTCCTCGGTATGGGAAACTGGCTGAGACGGTTTATCAAGGACTACAGCAAGGTGGTCCGACCGTTAACGTCATTAACAGGCAAGAAGGACTGGGCATGGGAGACCGAACAGCAGGAAGTGTTCGAGGAGCTGAGACGACGTCTCTGCTCACCTCCAGTCCTTGCGATCGCCAATGACGAGGGCCCTTTCTGCATAGAGGTGGACTCGTCGAACTACGCGCTCGGAGGTGTGCTGTTGCAGAAGCAAGAAGGGAAGTGGAGGGTGATCGCCTACCGATCGGAAGCGCTCCTGCCGGCGGAATGAAACTATGAAATCTATGACAAGGAGATGCTTGCCATTGTTTCGGCGCTCAAGGAGTGGCGACAATACCTCCTTGGCGCCCGACACAAGATCGAGATCTGGTCCGACCATGCCAACCTGACCTACTTCAAGTCGGCACAGAAGCTGAGCTACCGACAAGCTCGCTGGCGAACCGAACTCAAAGAATTCGACTTCCACCTCAAACACAAACTGGGGAAGACGATGGGCAAGGCCGACCTGCTGTCACGCAAAACGGGTTATGATCAGGGCAAGGGTGACAACGATGATGTTGTATTCATCAAGGAGAAATGGTTGAACCGTGGAGTGGTGAGGACGTTGCGTGATGAAGTGTTGGAACGAGTGGGTGAAGCGCAGAGAGCGCAGGACGAGTCAGAGAGGCCGACGAACATGGTGAAAGTCGATGGGTTGTGGAGGATGAAAGGCAAGGTGTACGTACCGTTGACGATGAAGGAAGCGGTATTGTGAGAGTGCCACGACTCGACCCTGGCAGGACATCCTGGATCGTCGAAGACGGTCAAACTGGTACGTCGAGACTTCTGGTGGGCGTCGATGTTCTCCGATGTCCAAACATACGTCCGAGGATGCGACCGTTGCCAACGGACGAAAGCCTTAAGAACGTCGAGGTCGAGACCGCTTCATCCAAACGCGATCCCTGAAGGTCCCTGGGAGATCGTCACGGTCGACCTAATCGGAGAGCTCCCGGACTCTAAGGGACACAATGCGATCTGCGTCTTCATGGACAGATTCTCGAAACAGATGCATGCAATCCCGACAACGACGAAACTGTCAGCGGAAGGCATGGCTCAGTTGTACCGCGACCACGTCTTCCGCCTCCATGGCTTACCGAAGAAGATCATCCACGACCGAGGCACACAGTTCGATGCGTCAATGATGAAAGAGCTGTACAAACTCCTACACATTGAAGGCAACCTGTCAACGGCGTACCACCCGCAAATGGACGGTCAAACGGAACACGTCAACCAAGAGCTCGAACAGTACCTCCGGCTCTTCGTCGATCATCGGCAATTGGATTGGAAGGACTGGCTCCCCCTCGCAGAGTTCGCCTACAACAACCGTGAACATTCAGCGACAAAGATGTCACCCTTCTATGCAAACACCGGACGTCACCCTATGAGCTTCAACACCGTACGAACTTCCTCTGCCAATATGTCGGCGGAAGAATTCACGAAGCACATCAAGGAGACTCATCGCATGGCAAAGGACGACCTAGTTAAGGCGGCTGAGGACATGAAACACTATCATGACTGGACGGCAGGAGCATCAGTGGAGTACAAGGCAGGAGACAAGGTTTTCCTCGATGGGTGAAACATCAGTACAGATTCGCCCACGAAGAAACTTGCCGACAAATGGTATGGTCCCTTCGACATCGTCGACAAGATTGGAGCGAGCGCGTACAAGCTCAAACTCCCAAAGCGATGGAAGAAGGTCCACCCCGTCTTCAACGAGGCACTACTCAAACCTGCCATCGAACCGACCTTCGAAAGCCAGAAACAGCCGCCACCACCTCCACCGGAAATCGTCGACGACAAGGAAGAGTACGAGGTCAAGGAGGTCATTGACTCATGGCTGCACCGAGGTAAACTACAATACCTCGTCAAGTGGGTCGGGTACAATGAACCGACCTGGCAACCAGAGAAGGACTTTGGCGAGAACGCAAAGGAGGCGATCGCTGAGTTTTACCTCAAACACCCCGGTGCTCCTCGCAAACTCGACATCCCTAGCTCACGACCCACTCTTCGTCGACACCGAGCCAGACGACCGCGATCTTGGTTGGTCGGGACGCCCAACCTTGAAGGGGGGGTAATGTCAGAACTTGAACTTTTACCTTTTCTTTATTTCCCCTTTTCCTTTTCCTTTTCTTTTAATCACTTCCCACACTCCCTTCATATAACCTTCATTCGTTCCATTCCCACTCATTATGTAATGTTAGGTAATATAGTCTCACGGTCATCGCTATATAAGGTCTCAGGAATCACATGAACTCCTTGTTCTGCTTTTCCTCTTACCTCCACGACGACCTAGGTGAGACTCATCCCCCTTGTATTAGTCTAGTCTTGTATTAATCCTCTTACCTCCGCGACGACCTAGCCTGAGTAAACGTATCCCGAGTCTACGCTCGAGTATAGTACGTCCCAGACAATAGTCAGCTGAGGCCTGCCCAGTCCGAGTCGTCTCCCGGACTCCCGCCTAACAGGAAGTGACAGACTTTCCAGCACATTACATTTGCATGAAACATATGTACAACTATTTCATGCCCTTATATCCTTGTGGAAAGTCTTAAATTACCCTTACAACCTTGCACAATTATTATGCACGCTTATAAGCCTTTAGGAAGCCTTGTCATCCCATTAAAGCTACATATAACCTAATTTAGTCTGGTCCGATCATTACTGCGTCATTATCATTCCCAAAAGCGTATATCATTTGATGCAAAATTTTGTGATGGAGTGATAGTTGATTCCATGCGTGCATTGACTGTCGAAGGGTAGGTGCGATGGATGACCTTGGGGTACGCAAGAGCATCTTCTTTGGAGATGTTGATAAACTCAACATTGTCAGGGCTTCCGTACTCATTTGTCGCATAAACGCCTGCTGCTTTGTATCTATTGTTTCAGCAGTAAGCGGCCTAGTTGCAAGCCTCGGAGAACACGTAGACTCGTTACCCAAAGGACTGTCCACCATCACCTTGATCAAACTTCAGCTTCTCTTCTGTTGGAAGGCGCATCGTCTCGGCTCCCATGTCGAACATCCCTTCGACTTCACTGTCGGCCCCATGATTCTTCAGGCTGGAGAGTTTCGAGTCAAAAACGGAGAATAGAGCAAAGTTCGGTACTCACTACCAGAATCCCAATTCTGTCGTGGCCTTCCAAAGCTTTTCAATCTCCTGAGAGTCGCCAGCCTTGATAAGCTCGTAGTCGACGACCAATAGAGGGTGTGTGGGAATGTTGTCCGGAAAGGGAGGAAATGTTAATCCAGGCATACTTACTTTTAAAGCTACGAAGTTGATGAGTACAGTTTGATATCCTTCGAGTGGTCGCCTCCCTCTTATACTGTAGCGGCAGGAAGTAAAGCAACCTATAACCATAGTAAACTCTATATGCTGAGCGTCAGATGATCACCCGTGGGTAATGAGAATGTGGGTTTGATTCGCACTGGCAGGCCGGATGAGCTTCGAGCGGTTTGCAGTGCTCGAAGAGAAGTCGTCAATGAACTTTGTAGGGCAAACGAGGCGAGTTCTATCCACAAGACCAGACAGGCAACAGCAACCCGTGCTTCCTCTTCAGGATACCGAGCACTTGAATAGAAATACAATAATGAGCTAGTGATTCTGCGTGAGCAAATATACAAAGTTCGGATTGATTGGGGCTTCTCCGATGGATTTCATTTGTAGTACACTTTTGATATGCTTCTGCTCTGCTCTGATGACCATGGTGAAGTCAGTGGCTTATGTGTGATGCTGTGGGAAAGCTCTCTCACGCCTCTTTCATAGTTACGTCTAACGGATCGTGTCGTAGGACAGGGCACAGCAAGTTTGAAGAAATGCTTGGGGATGTTTCAATCCTGCTGTATATTAGTGAGCAAATTGATATATCAGGGGACACCGGTCTTCAGTGGAATACGGCTCGAGCGGACTAACAAATAAGGCTGACCAAATCATCGATGGTGAGACTTAGCATGCTATCTCGAGAAATCCTACGACGAGTAGCTACCTTCAACTTTGCATCCAATTTTGATCTTATTCTCCGTGAAAGATAGGCCGTATCTCGCGCCAAAAATATACAAGAACTATGGCACGGGTCACTCATTACATTGAATAGTCGACGGAGGTACAATTCAGTAATTGGCAAGCGGAAGGGATTACGAGCAGGATGAAAATTAGATTACTATAATGTAGTCTCTAATTCGAATGCAGTGGAAGACTAGGATGATGAATCGCTCCGATGGAGCTTGTCCTAGGCTCAGAAGACAACTTTCAATGATCTTTTTGCAGCCTGCTTTGCCTGCTTTATTATGCTTAAGATATTTGCAGCAGTTTCGAAGCTGAGTCTTTACATGCGGAAGAATAGAAATGCGAGAGTAATGACATAGTGCGCTAGTATTGTTCCTTGGGCTCGGGGTCTTAAAGATTTAAACCCCGCCGCAACCGTCACGCGTTCAACGTGGCATAGTCACGTGAATATAAACCACGAGAAGACTACAATAATGAAATCAAATACAATGCAACAATCGATACACGAAACTGAAAAAAAAGTTTCATACACGCATCTAAAGTCCTTGCTCCTCTAAGTCTTCGAGTTTCTCCACTTGTCTGAACAAATAAAAACAAAAATAAGGGTGACAGAGTAGAGAGACCATCAAAAGAACTAGGCGAACCTGTCTCTTACCGCATCCTGCCACCGCTGCAGCTTCGCGATCTCATTCACCTGGAAGCCAAATATCTTTGGCCGGTACCTCTCTGCTTTAAGCGCTGCCCCTGCCGTGCTCACACCCTCGCCCACGCCCTCCGCGAGCACCTCTGGATCCTCACGAGTGCGTCTACGCCGCGTGCTATCACTTGCATCAGTTCCACGCACACTCCCGGACAGTAGGAGCGACATGTCTGGCGGACCGGTCTTTGGTGGGATCATCGCGGGGTAGACGAGGAAGAGCATATGGGGAAAAGACGTGCCGAAGTATGCGCCATCGATGGATCCGTGTCGGGAGGACTTAGGTGAATATATGTCCTCGCATCGCCCGCAGTAGAGCTTAACAGATTTTTCGTATGGGATGTCGCTAAGTCCAACCGGGAGAAGTGGCTGGGATTGACAGAGCACGCGAGGACAACGGCCGAAGTCGGCTTTCTTGTACTTCTCGAGCTGGAATTCATGTCAGACCAGAACTGCTAGGAGGAATCGAATCGAAGAACCATTTTTGCGAGTCCCCTAGACGTGATGATCCACCTTGCATGGATCAATCCATACAATAAACGGGCCTGAACATCCAACGATCCTCGATATTCGTCGGCAAGTTCGTCGTCTGAAACACCCTTCATTAGATTCGATATAAATGTTCATAAGACGTATGCAGACCGAGATTATCAGTGATAAGTTCAAGCGCCTGGTTGTAGTTTTGGACCTCCGTGTTCAACCCTGTCAAATTGAAGCGATCTATGATATAGTCTTCCTCGACTTCACAGAAGTATTCATTGCCCTTCGACGAGAGGAACCAAGAAATCCACTTTGCAACGTCAGACAAGAAGTCAGCGCATATCTCTCATATAGAAAAGCGGGCTCGTTACGGAGCTGTGAGGGTCGAAAGAATAATATATATTCAGATTTGTGAATGGAAGATACAGCAATGTACGCACTTGGAGTAATCCGAGTCAGAACCTGTTGAAATTTCTTCCACTGCTCGACGCATAGTCAGCGATATGATACGTTTCTTGAATGTCGCGGGCTGAAGGACACTAACTTGTACAGACGTAGGTGGTGGTTAGAGGTCAAAATGGGTTGCGTACAAATAGGCGTGGACGCGTGCCGGTCGGGTTCCGGCGTGACCGCACGCTTTCCGACTGCCGCTCTGGGCTTTGGCCCGCAAGTAACGCGGTCGCATGAGCCTCGTTTCGCAACAGATGCTCACTAAATTTATCATTTCTCACTCTTACTCCCGTGCACTATGGAGGCATTCGACGACGTCGGTGGCGGTGATATGGATCTTGGACTCGTGAACACAAATGACGACGCTGCAGTCTTCGTCAAGACGCCAGATCGACCAGCGCGGCAGCTTCCATCGCCCGACCGACATATGCGACGGCCATCTTCATCATATGCATCGGCCACGACACCAGATTTGCTGGAGAGACAGGAGAGAAGCAAACCGATGCGGCCTCCTTTGCATCATCTCTCGCGCTCGCAAACCTTGCCGCGAAGTTACCTTAGGAGCCCGGTGAGGGAAAAGGCAGTAGGTTCACTGGACGCATCCTTGGAGGCAGACGTAGTGGCAAGATTGAGGAGGTGGATTCTCTGTGTCCTTGTCGGTGAGCGATGACCATCAGGTTTCGTGAGCAGAAATGTGCTAAATGCATGCACAGTAAACTTTGACCTGGACTTGGGACCTGTAATGGACGGCGTTTGCCCTCCATTCTCCCTTTCAAAATCTGAGAAGGACAACGTGTGAGCACTGTCGCCCGTCAGATCCTTCGATGTTGTAACAAATTAACCACAGTTGCTTCTCTTCATTCCCGGACTCATTTCGTTATGTAGAGGGCGCCGAAGCGCATACATTTCGAATACGAGAGTCTTTACCTGACGAAAAAGAGGAGCATACCATGAATATCGAAGATAGGGACCCTTCGGACTCTCAAGACGGTTTCCTTTACGGCTTCTCGTACTTTTGCAGACGGAAGGATGCAACCACCCTTCGTGGTTATGACCAGGTAAGTTATAGCACTTCCTTCTATGCCATTGACATTATGTGCTCATTGATATCTCACACAGCGCTCTGTGATCATCCTGACCTATCACCCTTGGCCTTCCTTGTTCTTGGAATTGATAAATCGCCTTGGGCCGATGTTTCTAGCCCATGGTGGACCTATGCTGGAATCGGCCTGTCACAACATGGCGAGCTGGTAAGCGACTCAGCAAGTGATAGATCACGCACTCATAAGGATGGAAAGAGCAGGCCTTCACCAGAGCCAGGAGAGACGCATGAGCTAGGGTTTCTCGGCTCAGTCCTTACTGTGGAGCTTCCAGACAGTTTCGACCAGCAGCAGACCATCAAGATGACAGCCTTCCGCGAAAAGTTTGATCCTCAATTGCATGTGTGTTGATGGGAATTGTATCTGCACATGAAACTCTACTGACTCCTCTGAAGCTTCTAGCATCTGTCGCACCATTAGCACCACCTCCCTTGCGACTTTTGGCTGCATCCATATCTCACTTGTGGTCAATTTGGGAATGTGTTCTGCTCTGTGAGCCACTTCTCATATTCGGACCATCTCCTGCAATGACCAGCCAGGCCATATGGTGGTTCATCGACGTCCTGAGGCCTGTATGCTTTTCTCTCGATTAACGGCTACCAGTTTCTGAAACTCATGAGCTGTACAAAGATACCCTTTGCGGGAGATTTTCGCCCGTACTTCACTATCCATGATAAGGACTATCACTCCATCGTCAACAAGAATCGACCGAAGTCAGGACTTCTGCTTGGCGTGACGAATCCTTTGTTCGAGAATATGTGCAAGCATTGGCCTCACAGGCTCAGTCTGGGTGCAGAAGTGGAGACAAAAAAGTTAGTTTGTGGTCGAACTTTGTAGAACAATCTCTTGACGGCTTTTCGTTTCAAGGAGATCGAATGAATCGAAGAGTGCTCTTCTTGCTGGTCCTGCGCCCGGGTGGCAGACGAAGACACATAATCGATACATCTCAAAAGACAGGGATCTGCTGAAACAGCTCGAGTCCGTCATAAAGAAGGGCGGGGCATTGGGTGTGCATCTTTCTGAATATCATCAATTCTAACTAAATGTATACTAGACGCAGATGGGAAATATTCTCTTCTTCTACGTCGTCACTTCACGACCCGCTCCGTGCAATTCCTTGTCCCCCTCAACCGCTACCTCAACACGCTCATCCCCTCTCCTTTGACTGGCTCGTCTAAAAGTGCGTTGTCTGCACTCTCGTTAAAGCCATTCAACCAGGACCACTTCTTTGCGTCGCTGAAGACGCATGGTTCGCCACTCCCCTTTCGGAGCTCCGCAAAGCAAAGGGAGTTCTACGAGCGCTGGCTGAGGACTCCAGCGTTCGGGCTTTGGATGGCAAAGCAGGAGGACACTATTAACCAGTTTCTGCGAAAATCTGCGTAAGCGCGGCATCTGCATGTCTTAATATCCATGTGTTGTCTCACTCAAAATGCATATATACGTTGCGAGCCTGAATTGGGATGCTTATTATCTTTATTGCACCGTGCAAATATATTTTGACTATATGATATTGCTGGTATCTCGTCATCTCGAGCCATTAGTCTCCTACAGCAGACTGCTGGACACTACCATCCATATTACGATCGTCTCACTGTCTGCAGGATCGTACAACGCCGGATTACTTCGCAAAGAAGTCTCGATGCCTCTCTACCACTCTTATGAAATCAAGTAGTCCACCGAAGGGTGATACAAGGGTCTCGTTGGAGTCCAGAATAACCTTGTCGATGCCGATGCGGCGAATGTACTTCTCGTTCTCCGGTCGCAGCCCTGCACATTGACGAAACATGACCTCTTTGATCTCACTTGCGCCTTCCAGTGGACGCCCTTCCTTACTCACGCGACTTTCGAGCACGGAAATGATGTCGGCGTCCTCGAAATCCTCGCACCCGCCGAAGTGAATAGACGTGAGGTTTGGAACGAGCTGTGCATCAGAGCGGTGGGGGTCCCAGATGAGTGCGCGCAGCAGGGGCGGCGTGATGAGAGCGTGATTGACAGTGAGGTGAGTAAGCGTTGGCGTGGCGCGAAGAACGTCGAGGAGGCACGCATCCGTTGCTCCCATGTCACCAATCGCGAGGTGCGTGAGAGGCGGGCGGCCACTGGCTATGACGAAGCGGAGGAGAGTGTCCCACATGCCAGTCTGCGTCTCCGCGCCGCCGCGCAGCGCGAGACGCTCAAGCTCCGGCGCGGAGATGGCATCGAAGAATGGCCGCGCGTCCAGTTCGACTTCCCAGCTGTCCCAGCTGATATAGAGAGATCGCAGAGCGGGAAGATTGAGGCGGCCTTGAGTGATGAAGTGCTCGAAATCGTTCGGACGGTTCAGGCCGATGTACACAGTTTGCAGATTTGGCAGCTCCTTCAGTATCTCAACGGCCGTCTGGCAGTTCATCCAGAAGGGGCCACGCATTTCTGAAAGCTCTAGCCGAGAGAGTTGAGGCTGGCTGTAGAGGGATTGCTGGTCAAGCCCGATGCTTTCAAGCGAAAGGAAGGTCAGCCTGGGCATCTGCTTCGATAGATCGAGATGCAGAGGACGTGAAGACGTCACTATTTCAGATATTCCGACCAGATCCAGGGTCTCCAGAGATATCATCCCCTCGAATCCAAGGTCAGCTGCAACCGACAAAGGAAGGGTCCCCTGTAATGAGTGTATGCGATGCCGATGAGAAGAGATAACTGCCAAAAGTGTCCTGTAGACATCCCGCTTCTTGCGATATTCCTCAATGGTGACGTTTCTGACTACTCCGTCTAGGATGCTTATGTCTACATCGACGTTTAGTGTCCGCGAGCCAGATCTTTCAAGCCAGAGATGTAGTAACGGGAGAATGTTCTTGCGTCTGAGTGCCGGATTGTTGATATGCAGGTCGGACCAAAGTTCATGAGTCTCCAAAGCGACAGTCCGCCAATGTTGACAGACATGGGTCAGTAGGAGAGGAGCGAATTCAGGCCTGAAGCATGGAAATTCCGGGAGGCTATACTTGAAGACTTCACTTAATAGTTCGACTGGAAGTGAATTGATGACCGCCTGCATGCACGGTCGGGGGAAAAGAAACAAAAGAGTGGACCTGTCTGCGCAAAACCATTAGTTGCCAATCCGGTAGACAGTATAAATGATGTGCTTACGGTCAGTAAGGAGCGTGGAGTGTTCAAAAGAACAGATGTAAGGGAAAGAAAGCAAGGGCGTATCCTGCGCTTAGACGCACTTGAGAAAGTAGAGATTTGAATGAGCATGCGCATACAATTTTGACCGACTGTAATTACTTTGCCTCCATTGCTTAATATTTCTGGACTACGTAATGCAAAGATTCCATTCCGCCATCGTGCTTGTAGGCAAAGATGCGAGTCATATCCCGGCCACGGCAGTCTTTGTTGAAGTCGGTTTCAAGGTGCCGCGTTACGAGTTGAGGGTCTTGCAAGTCTAGGAGGAAAACAGTCGCTCAAATCCCCGACATTTTGCTTTTCGGACTAAGGAGAGACATGACGCAAAGTTTGTCAACAATTCAGGCTCAGGAGAATGAAAAGCAAAATAGTAAAGCTTGACTCGGTCATCTTACCCATACACCCCCTCTCACATTTCTTTCGTACACCCCCTTCCCTGCGCACTTCGCGTTGCTATTGTTTCTTTAGTGTTTTGATTTCCTTCTTGTGTAGAGAGTTTTAGAGCAGCGCTATTATAAATTACCCATACACGTGATCGACTTTATATAATCTGCTATCTACTGCTAATAGCCCTCCAACCGCTACGGAAAAGAAACAAACAGAGGTCAACTACGTAGTGCGCAAGAACTAGGGTGGGTTGTCATGGATGGGAAATGAGTGGATATAGAGATAAAGGTGGTAACTAAAGTTTAAAGGAGGGTGGTAATTCAGATAAGAGAGGCATACTGTCCGGTGGGCGACGGAAGGAAAAGTAAGCGAATTTTAAGAGTAAAAGAAAGTTATTTGGGTGGAACTAATCAGCAAAATCTAAAGGTAGGGAACATTGACGAAAAAGGCCTTTTCGGACAAGAGAGAAGAAAGGGCAACAATTGAGAATATGGTGGACATCATGTTTGATGCACGATGGGTCCAGACAACGGGGTTCGAGGTTTCGGTTATGCAGGTCAAGCACGTTTAGCATTAAGCTAGCGGCACGAGAAAGAATTGAGCGTTGTATCCTTTTCCTTGGGGAAAGCTTCAGAAACGGACGGAGAGATCACGTAGGATATAGGATGAATGAGGACGGCTCGAGGACTGAGCGGTGTCCGCGAAGGTGTATGATGTTGGCTTTCCAGTCTCGTAGGAGATTGAGCTGTACTTGCGCGTTCAGATTAGGTAGAGAATCTGGGATGGTCTCGCGATTGGGTTTTGTAGCAGCATCTTTTGCAAGTTTATCGGCTTTAGAATTGCCCAGTACTCCTCTATGGGAGGGGAGCCACTGGATCGAAATGTGAGAAGCCTCGTGATGGAGGGCAAGAAAAATGCCGCAAAGACGGTGGAATGTTATGATGAATTCCGCATGTCGAGTATCATTGGAGAAAATGAGCTCGACGCAATTGAGTGAGTCCATAACGATATGGATATGGATAGGTGTGAAGCATTTCGCCAAAAGGAGGGAGATACGTTGCATGGCTGCGATGAGCGCTTCCTGCTCCTCGAACAAGATGTTCAAATGAGACTGCGCTGCTGAAGAAAAGACAGCGAGTTCTTTGTGATCGTGCATAATAATGAATCTGTGGCCACCGTTGTAAGAACCGTCAGCGTCAGGGATGATGGAGCCATCTGTGAAAATAAAATATTGATATGGAGGAGGATGTAAAAAGAATGAATTGAAATTTCATATAGCGCGGTAGCATTGCATCGTTGAAGGAATAGGTGTCATAATAAGACGTGAATGAATTTGAGTGAAGGAGGGATATGAAACTGATTTCGGGATTTTAACGTTTGGAAGGAGGGACGATGTTAAATATTGATTTGGAACAGGGTTAAGCTTCGAATGGGAAAAATATGAAAGTAAAAAACATTGCAAGAGAGAGCAAATAAAGAGGTGAAGTGGAGGGCATGATAAGAAGGATTCTGCAACAGCCGGAGTCATGCTTTTATGAAAAATACAATGGAAAAAACGGTTCTGGGTTGGTTGAAGAAGAGTTGAAATGAGCGAAGAGTTAGGAAAAAGAACAGTGCCGTAAATGGCTACGGAACAAATCAATCCAAAGTATAAAAGTCTGGCGTACTGGAAGTATGCTCCATTGGATCGGTGAAACAGAAATGAGTGTTGATGAATAGTAGATAGCGCTTTGTTAGCTCGGGCTTTGAAATGAAGACTGGGTGAAAGATCATAAGAAAAAATTACACCTAACCAAGTCAGGTGGCGTGAAGGAGGTATAACACAGTTATTGGGTAAGGATAAAACTGCGTTGGAAGAAGATGGGAAATCATTCAAAAAAGATTGGAATGTGATGGCCGCTGCCTGGCAGTGCGGGAGGATATGAAGGAGTTCGATGGCATCCGGATCAATGGAAAGGCCAAGAATTTGAAATTGAAGGGATAGAAATTTGAATTGATTACGAAGATGAGTCAAATTGGTTGAAATGCTAAGCGAGCGTGAATAAAGGAGATGGTTGTCCATATATGCAAGCAGAGGACGGTGTGGACCAAAACGAGTGTTGTAAGCTATAATGGCATCTGATGCCACGAAGACTGAAATAAGGGGGGACAATGGCGATCCTTGAGGGACACCTCGGTTGGGTTTAATAAAGGGGGCAGAAAAGAAGTTGTTGAAATGAAAAGAGATTGGTCTGTCCCTAAGCCAGACCAAAAGAACGTGAATTAGGTTCAGGTGGACATTGGAAAGGATAAGTTTGTTAAGAAGACGATTGTGAGAAATATTGTCAAAAAAACCTTGAATGTCCACGGTAAGAATGGAAGTGATAAGATATTGGTGGCAACGTAAAACACCACTGAAGTGGTCGCTACCACTGAGAATGAAAGGTTGGGTTAAGATGGTAGAAAGTAGTTCATAACAAGCTGTAAGGGATGAACGATGCTTCCTACATCCGTGTTGAGTTTCGGGCAGAATATTGTTAGTTTCAAAAAAGGGTTGTAAGAAATTGAAGAGAACGTGTTCAAAAAGTTTGCCAATGGTGTCAACGAGGGTAATGGGACGATAAGCCCTTGGGACAGAAAAGTCAGAGCGTTTGGGTTTTGGAATAAAAGTGACGAGTGAAGTTTTAAAAGATAAAGGGAAATGACCGATTTGAAGGCATAAAGAAAAAAGGTCAACGAAAAACTGTCCGCGGTGTTTGATAAGTAGCACGAGGTGTTTGTACGAGATGTGACTGTTGCCAGGGCTCATTTCCTGATCGATACCTCAGAGCGCATCGTGAATGTCGCTCATAGTAAGCGGTCAGAAATCACAGAGGGCTGGGAGCGGAATGACCTCTGGTGTAGACGTTAAAGGAGGAAAAAATGTCTCGCAGAATAGAGACACCTTATCGTCTTCGGTGAGTGTAAAAAGACCGTTGTTCATACACAGGGCCCTGATAGGGGAGCGGCGGTGAGCAGTACCCAGATATTGGTTATGCCAGACAGATCAAGCATCAGAGTGCTGAAGACAAGTGCCAAAAAAGGTGTTTTTGGCTCGGGTGAGTTCGATGTCGAGGCGTTTCCACGTATCAGGATTAGGGTTATGACAGTGTGTGCGATAGAGTTTTGAACACGATTCGGACCACCAAGCGTTGGGGCCAAAATATGAGCGCGGTTTCCGTTTGTTAAGAAAGGTAGAAGTGAAATTCGAAAAGGAAGATTGAAATGAAAAAAGGAGGTCGTCCAGTGCCTTGGGTGTATGAATGTCTGTTAAAGAGAAGGGGAAGTAATTAGATTCACAAAATTCTGAAACAAAGGAGGGTAAGTCTTGGGAGCGAATTGATCGAAGGGCGGGTTGTGGAGTAGAAGAGATTACATCTATGTTAAATGAAAAAATGAGTGGACGGTGATCAGATGAAATGTCGAGGGTTGGATTAGAAATGGTAATATGGTCCAGGATATAAGGGGAGAAGTCATCTGAAGCGATGACGAGATCAATAATGGTTTTGGTATTGGAAGCACGATTGAAATGAGTATGTTGGTTTGGGGGGTTACAAACGATGAGGCCATTGTCGTTGATCCAGTCAACGAGGGCACTAGATGCCGAAAAGGTGGCCGATTGAGCCAGAAAAGACCAAATGTCAGAATGTCGGTTGAAATCTCTGGTAAAGATATTAGAGGGGAAATGCAGCAAAGGAAAGGGATTTTTGAATTCGTGAAGACTGGGGGAATTATAAACGTTCCAAAGTAAAAGAGGGGATAAGTCTTCCCGGGAAATGGATATGACGCAAATATTAGGGGAAGGAGAGTCGGGATCATACAAGGAGATGCGATGAATGATGTGAGGATGTACCAAGGTACAGCAATGAGGTTTGGATGGAGAAGAGGGTCTGAAGATGGTGTAAGGACCGGGGTTGCGAAGATGAAAAATGCTTGAACCCAAAGGGGATGTTTTAGATGGAATTACCGAAGAAATGGTTGGAATTTCCTGGAAACAAATAATGTCAGGTGTAAAGTTTGTGGTTGAGAAGGAATGTAATAAATAATCAAAGGTGGGCACCGAATTGCAAATGTTAAGAGAAAATACGGAAATATTGTCAGTCATATGAATTAAAAGGAAGATCTGTAATTACGGCGAGCTGAACACTCTGATGACCTGGCGCTGTGGTTACCCTGGCAGTTAATGCAGTGGGCAAAGTGATCGCATTGGAGGTTATTGGATGCTATACATGGAGCGCATTTAGCGACATGTACGGCTGTCCGGTGTGGTTCAGAGCAGATCGTGCATCACGCAACTGAGTGACATTTCGCTGCGGTATGTCCCAAGTGATGGCAATTGTCGCATTGGTTGATGGTGAGGTGGGCTTTCATCTCCTCGAGGCGGCGGATGACTCCAAAGATGGGGACTGATCTGTTGTTATGTAAGAAAAAGTGGTCAAAACAAAGACGGAAGTCGTCCTTGATTATAACCGAGACATTGCAGTAGTCTCATTGGTTGAGATGTTCGATAGATGACATGAAGTGTGGTGGGAACATGAACTCGTACCCTTCAAATTGAGGAAGGGCAGAGATTTCGTCATATAAATCTTTTTCTGAGTAAAGAAGATTAGTGTCCTTGTCGAAGACTGGGACGCCAGGGATGACCATCTTAAACTGAGGAGAAGGCGTGAATGCTTTCGCTCCAGAAATGTTAATGATGCGGTTGAGTTGGGTGACGAGAGAGTTGTACTGGGTGTCAAAGTCAGAACGGATGTTAGTAAACGCAATTAAGAGGTTGCTGTTGGATGTGTATTCGACGTTAAGGATGATGAGGTGTTTAAACAGAGGATTGCCTTTCAGGCCCACACGGACCGAGTTTTTAACAGAGGTGGGAGAAGGGTGAACAGCAAGGTCGCCTGGGAGTGAGAAGAAGATGCGGCAGATGTTACGAACACGCGTGTTCACCGATCCGTTAGACTAGTTGATTGGGACAGTTGATATTTCCCCTTGGGGGTTCTGTTCCGTAACTCGTACAACTTTGGTAGGAGTGGTTTTAGGTTTCTTTTGGGCGGCTTTGGCGTATGAAACAGTGGTAAAACCTTCCTGGTCGACTCCAACTCCTTCGACCTGTGGATAGTAGATGGAAGTTTGTGATCCTCGGGGTGCGTTATGCGCTGAGTGGGCGTAACCATCCGGTGCAATGATGGTACCCTCTGTAGTCATTCGGTAGCCCGAGCCCGGAATACGGGTTTTGGCAATAGCAGCTGCATAATCAGTTTTCCCATTTTTTGGAGTCTGGACGCGTTGTTTAATGATAGGACCGGGGGGTGGGAATTTAGGGTCATGAACGAAGCGGACCCTGATAGGGTCAGGAAGAATCTTTTGCTGTTTGTTAGTGTTAGTATTATTGGAAACAACTGGTCGAACTGTAGAAGCCAGAACGTCAGAAAGCTGTTTTTCGATGGTTTGGGTTTTTTTCCGAAATAGAAGTTACCACTGCTGAAAGATGTTGAATGGACCTTGACATAGTGTGCAGCGTATCTGTAATTTCTTGATCGCGGATGGTCTGGCTGTTGACGTAAATATTTTCAAACACGTGTTTGAAGGACGGTGAGTGAATACGGTATGTAGAATGAAAGGCTTCCAGACTCTCGTTAGCGGAGTTCTGGCGCGCGGTCTCATCATCCAGAGAATTGGATTGGTTGATCCAAGAAACCAAGTTGGAGCCAATGTTGGCGAGGATGGACCCGGCACGAACAGGATCGTCATACCAGGCCTTATCCGACGACCACGTAGGTTGGGAAATGAGCGTGTTAATCGTATTGATGGTGTCCTTAGTAAGCTTGGCAAATTCGCGGTTGACCTTTTCGGCGATAGCCGGGTCCTCCAGTTCATCGATATCGATCATGTCGTTGTCGACCTGCGGGGCCTGACTGTGCTGCTCGTCCGGGATGTACAGATCATCGTCCATAGCATCGTTGTCAATGCAGGCGGGGGGCGGGATTGACTTATGTTCTTCTTCAGAGTTTGAGCGTTTAAGTGTGTTCTGCGACTCGATATCGGGTGTAGGGGGAAGATCTCCCTGTTGACGAAGTTTGGCGGCATGTTCATCCGCCTCGATATCGGGTGACCACTTGGCACGGTTCTCCTGTACTTGAACGCATACGGCGTCGTTGTGATTGTAGGTCTTGTCGCGACCACAAACGACACATAACTTGGCGGTCCCACTAACACACTGGCGACTGTGAAAGGGGAGATCCTGTTTACACTCCTCACACTTGGTGGGGTCCTTGGGATTAACAAGGGAACGGAAAGACTTGGTCTTGTGTAAGGAGGTTTTTGCCCTGGTTAACATTTTGTTATCCATGGCAGAGAGGGTACGAGAAAGACTGTATGCAAGATTTTCCCACGGTCAATGATGATGGTAGGAAGAAGAGAAAGTGATCGACTTGTTACCGCAACCTGCTGTTTTCTGACTTCGTCTAGTTAGTTGTCCCGTTTTCGAGTTCGCCAACATCACACTCGGTTAATGCTCCGCCTATGAGCACTTACTTCTAAACACGTCTGGCTCCGAATATAAATTGCTGCCTCTTTTGTGCGAAAACTGCAAAATTTGAATTGCGAGTGTGAGCAGCACGGAGCTCCATCATGGTGTCCACTCGCATGGGAACGTCGATGACATGGACACTGCTTCTCGGGCTTGTATTCCATCTAGTCTACATAATGTCAGTTTTCGATTGCTACTTTACGAGTCCCGTCGTACATGGCATGCAGCACTTCAGTGCTGGTGACACGGAAGCGAAGCGCCTTGTCCTGTTCATAGGTGAGTTACGTACAACTAGAAATAATCTATACTGTCTCATGCACATATTGAGTAGCGGATGGGCTTCGAGCGGACCTTCTGTATAACTTGAAGCCGTTCCCATCTATTCCCGACTCTCCTGAGGTCGTTGCGCCTTACCTACGTGATATTGTCGAGACGCGGGGGGCGTTCGGTGTATCTCACACGCGCGTGCCGACGGAAAGCAGGCCTGGGCATGTTGCTATTATTGGGGGAATGTATGAAGACGTGTCGGCAGTGACTAAAGTGCGTGTAAACCATCAGTGCTCAGTAAATTGCTCAATGCTGTTGAATCAGGGATGGAAAGCCAATCCAGTATAACATAAAACAATCCGCTTGAGAAATGGTTGGAACTGAGCATAAATCTGCTTATATAGGTTGATTTCGATTCGGTGTTCAATCAGTCGCGCCACACGTTTTCCTTTGGATCGCCAGACATTCTGCCCATGTTCGCTCGAGGCGCTGTTCCGGGCAGGGTAGAAGCATGGTCATATGACGAAGAGGACGAAGACTTTACTAGAGGTATGATCAGATGTATCTACGACTCTAAAGAGATTTTCTTTAATCTTACAATTATGGGAACATGCGTAAGATGCCACGGAACTTGATATTTGGGTCTTAGATCAGTTACAAAACCTTCTCCGAAATGCTTCGTCAAACGCCTCGCTAGATTCAGAAGTGCGCGGTGACAAAGTGATCTACTTCCTCCATTTATTGGGGCTGGACACGACTGGACATTCGTACCGGCCACATTCGAAGGTTCTTCTTCTAAGCTCATTGTCATAATAGGAACGCTTATGTAGAATAGGAATACATGCGAAACATACAAGTCGTCGACGAGATCGTGGAGAAGACAGAGCGGGTCTTCCGCGACTTTTATAAAGATGAGAAGACGAGCTTCGTCTTCACAGCTGACCACGGCATGTCGAACATTGGGAACCACGGCGACGGTAGTCAGTGACAAAGATATCCCTAAAATGCCAATGCTGATTGTGAACAGACCCAGATAGTACGCGCACGCCGCTCATTGCGTGGGGTGCAGGGGTTCGCGGTCCTCTCCAAGATACAAGTCCCTCTTCACACGATGCCTACTCAGCACCATGGGGCCTCTCTCATCTTTTTCGACGCGATGTCGAACAGGCGGACATTGCACCGTTGATGAGCACGCTTCTCGGACTTAACTTCCCCGCCAACTCGGTTGGCGTCCTGCCTGATGTCGACGTACGACGTGCTGGTTATCTAAACTTTAGCGAAGGAGAAGGCGCGGTGGCAAAAGCTGCTGTTGCAAATGCGAAAGTAAATGTTATTCCTGTTCTCACATTTGAAGTATAAGCAACTCATACCATAGCATTGGAGTCGATTTTGGAACAATACAGGGTTAAACACAGTACGAGGGCTTTCCTTCAGCTCCACGAGTATTGTGTCATGAATCTTTTACAGGACTCAAGGCGGCACACAAAGCTTTCTTTACTCCCTTCCCGGGGCTTGCGACACAAGATATACATGGCTCACCGGGAGCCGGACATATTTTGAACGTCGAACAGCTAGTATATGCCAAGAAATGGAACGAAGTGCGTAAGGAAGCCGCAGAGATCATACAATTATCCCTCGATGGGTTGCGATATCTAGAAACGTGCGCAAATACTTGATGCACCTCAAAAATATGCTAAGACTGTGCATCTCTACTCGCAGATACGATCGCGGAATGCTTCGAGCAATCGTGGCTATAGGTTATCTTGGTTGGTCTGCCTTTAGTGCGACGGCAATTCTGGTGAAATCCTTAGCAGAATCCTCGGCTGCTCCCCCCAGAACAGCTGCCTTTATAAACATCTTCGTACTGTGCGTACTATTTGCATTTTTTGCGCTCTTCGCTGTGCAAAGCGAACCATGGACGTATTATCTTTACGTTGCCTTTCCCTGCTATTTTTGGCGTTCGGTCGCTCTACGGATCTCTCGGTTCCGTGCAGCTGGCAAGCCTTTTGGATTGCGGAACACTGTTTCGTCAAATCGTGTGGGTTCGACAGCGAAAAGTAGCTCTGGCCTCAAGTTACTGCAAAAGCCCGTGTGGATGAGTATTCTAACTATTGCGTCCCTGCAAGCAATGGTGGTACGTTTACAACATTACATTCTGCGAGAGTCGAATAATGAACTGATATTACTTCGTCCGTCACCATCAGCTCGCTTACAGACAACGCTCAATCTGGAGTGTCGGTTTTGTTGCCATGGGCTTATTATGGCCTTTCCTTTCCTGGCCTGAGGGCGTCCCAAAAACAAACCCTGCCCTCGCTAATAAGTGGACCGTGGTCTGCCTCATTTGCGCAGTCTTTCCTTTACGGGACGTTGAGCAAAGCGAGGACCTGCGTGTCATGTACGTGGCCTTTATCAGAGTTGATTTGGCGATGAATTTGATGTTTTTGATTGTGCTACATCGAGTATGACTGGCGGCCTTGCGATATTATTTGCTGGCTTGTACGCGACAAGCAAAATAGGACATCGAGGTTCGCAAAATGAACATGAGATACAAGTACGTTTTCGGTCCCACTATTTCGAAATGAGAAAGTAGTTGATTTCGCTTACAAACGTGCTGAAGCTGGTCCTTACTCTTTCAGCCATACTGGTTACAAACGACTCTGTCCGTCGCCTGTCTGCAAAAGAAGGTCTCCCACTAGTTAACCAGGTCCTCGGGTGGTTTATCTTAGGTATGCACCCGCCATTTCATACGCATTGCCTATCACTAAAGAGGCGGTGCTGGCAGTGGCATCCGCGCTTCTCCCGACGCTCTTCCCCTTCCGTGAACAACCGCGACCCGCAAAACTCCTGACGTTGTTTCTTGCGTTCGCGCCATGTTTCGTTCTACTCTCGATCTGCGCAGAGGGTCTGTTCTACCTCGCCTATTGTGCTACGCTCGTCGTCTGGGTAGAAGCGGAAGCGGCTGTTCGCAAAGCGGGTGTTGCGAAGCGGCCCAAGATGAAAGAGAACGTTGTAACTTTTACTAGGCTTGACAGAAGGACGGCCGAGGAAAGAGAGGCAGCACTAGAATGGGAATACAAAATGCGTGCAGACGACGTACGCATCGCGGTGTTTTTCCTGTTCTTCGTGCAGGTTGCGTTTTTTGGTACTGGAAAGTAAGTGTCGTACGTCAATCCGAACTCGTGGTGTTCCTAATTCTTTCTCTAAAGTGTGGCATCAATATCGTAAGTTTTTCTTGTCTGCTGCCTGTCAGGAAGCAGGAACATATATATCAAGTTAATTTGGCTCATCTAATCAAGATCATTCTACCTCGAACCCGTTTACCGCCTCGTCCCGATCTTCAGCCCGTTTATTATGGCCGCCCTCCTCGTACGTATTCGTTCATAATGTTTCTTCTTTTTTTTTTCTGCATATGAACAGAAATTTTCTGTTTCAGATATTTAAGATCATCGCGCCGTACGTGCTGCTCTCTGCAGCGTTTGCATCACTCAGCCAAGAGCTGCGCATGCCGCCCTTTACTCTATTCCTCATTGCGCTCAGCCTCACGGATGGTCCGCCTCTTTTTCATTTTTTTTCTATCCCGCTCAAATACTCATAGCTTCCCATTTATTGCCTTCGCACGCAGGCATGACGATCACATTTTTCGTGAACGTCACAGATAGAGGTCAGCATCCTACCCTTCTATCACTATTACGAAGGGAACAAGCTGACAATAGGATTCATTGCCCCGATAGGTTCCTGGCTGGAGATCGGGCAGAGCATCAGCTTCTTCGTCATCACTTCGCTGCTCCTCCTCTGGTCTGCCGGGATTTGCGCGCTTGGTGCATGGCTCATGCGGGGAAGCGGATCGAAAATAGAGAAGGATACCAAAAGGACATAGAAAGACTCACGAGTCGTAGAGAGCGCCTTTATCAAATTAATTGGACTTCTTACAATTATCGAATCCGATGCATAGAACGTTATCGCTCTGGCTGTCTGTCTGAGATATCCACAAAATAGATCCAATAGACTATCCAGATTTTATTCGGAAGAGTACTCCCGCCATCTTCGATTTAAGACACTTTACTCCCGCTTGCCAACGGACAGGAAAGACTTACACTCGCAACGCTGACGGTATCTCCTTCACCTGCCGCTGCTTCTGCGTGCATGAATCTGTCAGGATGGATGGATTAGTTACACTGATCTCTAACCTCAGCGCCTCTCGACGTCATCACATGTCTCGTGAAGCAATCCTATCTCTTTGCGAAAGTCACAGTGAAATTCAAATAGAATACAACGAACAGTAGAAGGGTGTGAGAGATAAGGAGGAAAGTCGTGAATGAATGAAATGCTGAGCATGGGAATATGAGTCGGAATAGAGTTATTGGTATATCCTATGCATCGAAGGGAAAAGGCAGGACGTCAAAGGAAGGCGTCGCCGTGAACGGGAACAGAAAGTTGGGGTCAGCATACATCGGCAACGGCATATCTATGTTCGTCGATAACAGGAAATCGAGCCCGAGCGCATTGTCGAGAGCCGCGAGGCACCCGGGGTCGTTTTGGTAGGGTACGGGCGAGAACAAAGGTATATGCGATGATGACGCCCACTCGAGTGTCTGAAAATCCTGTTCTCTTGGCTCGGGTCTACAATCGTCTGTCTGGGGACTCCACTTGAGGAGGCTTGGAGGGATGGCGAGTATAGGCTGCGGTGCCACCAGAGGCGGGACTGATATATTGCTGGGCTGTAGTGTGCGAGCAAGTTAGCGTTGAGGCAATGAGATATATTAGTAATGATTTACTGGAGCAGAAGATTCGAAAATGGGAGCAGAGAGGGCTGCTAGTGCTACAGATGTCGCACTAGCTGTGCCCGAGCCCGGGGGAAACGCGTATGCCAACGAAGGCGACGTGGAATCCTCCGAATCAGAAGTAGGGCTCTGCGGCACATAAAACTTCACATTTAGCTCGGCGGCATTCGAAGGACGCGGTTTCCTCGTCCTCGTCCTCTTCTTCTTCCTCGCCTCACCAGGCCCCTCGACCTCGTACCGCAGCTTTTCGTCTTCCGCTTTCCGGAAAAACACTGCGCGCTCCGACGCAGACGATGACCTCCACAGTTCCGCAACGAAGCGCGAGACGTCATTCTGATGCTTGATCTCCGGAGGGTAGAGCTTGTTCGCGATGATGTACGATCGGAAGAGGATGAACGCGTTGGGCGGCCGTCGTTTCTTGGAGGCCGTGCAAACGGTGGGTGGTTCAAGGGCTTTGTGCTCACCCGCGTACAAGGTGGGCGAGGTTTCGAGCTGAGTCTCAGAACCATACAGACTCAAGGGTCCTACAGCGGAATTCAGCATATGAACCGAGCTAGTCTCGACGACCGGTACGTACCCATGTCATGATGCAAGGTCGTGGTAGAGCGAGCAGAAGTGCGAATCGCAGGCATTGTGCGAAAGGGTAAGAGTCGCGAAGACCAGAGGGTGTTGGGGATGCATTTTGGCCTGCTATTGACGCGCTTTTCAAGTGTTCAGACACGTCGGAAGGAAGTGAAAGTGTGGATTCCCGAAAAGGAGAACTACGCGCTATAATCACGTCGTGTTTCTGCCTCGACAAAAAAGGAAATCCCTTTCAGTTCGTCACATCATGTTCCGCGTCGCTCTGTCATACAAGCCTCACTACCGAACTCTGCCGGTGCAACGTGACCTTGCGTGCCAATGGTCTTCCTGATTTTCACTCTGAAGCTATACTTTCACTGTCTTGCTGGTAGCTACGCCCATTCTCAATAACAGACAGGTCTGGAATACCCTCTATTGTCATTTGTCAACGGCAAGCCTGTATAAGAGTCTATGCATCCGTCATAAGATGCGAATTTCTTGACAGAAGGATTCCAGCGCAAAGACCGACTCGTATGTCCTTCTATGACCACTCACATTGAGAGGTACTCCTGAACTACCGGACACCCTAACAGCGGTACCAGAGTATATCGAGGGTAGCTTATAGAATCGTTTTCTTGGATGGGAGAATTGTCAGATTTTCAGATTGAAGTCCAGAAATACCGGAAATCCAGAACAAATCGGCCGCAACATCTCATCAGCGTCGTTCCAAATATGCACAAGCTTTCGTGAAGTCAATGAGTATAACCCTATGACAGATATCCTCGATTTTCAGCTTCTACAGTTGCAAGGACTTCTCTATTTCTAACAATGCCGCGAGTTCCGTCTGCTCCAGCGCATTCACCTTTTCCATTGCAACCGGGACCAACGGACCTCTTACCCTGCCAGAACCGTACCCAAATTCCTTCGCTATAATTGCTTTTAACCCGCCAATCCCACCGATTCTCTTTACTACCCAATCGCCATGGACGAGTAGCGACTGGAGCTGCAGCACTTCCTCCGTCTTGCCCTCTTTCCACAGCCTGTACACCTCGGTGTGCACTTTGGGGAGAATGTTGACACTCGCGCCGATGACGCCCGCGCCACCGACAAAGAGCGAGGGCACGAACACGTCCGACGCGCCGGGAAAGACAGCAAATTCGGACGCGTGAAAAGTTGACGTGAGGCGGTGCAGCTTGCCGATGTTCCCGCAGGAGAGCTTGGTCCCGACGATGTTGGGATGCGTCGCGAGCGTCGTGAGCGTGTCCGAGTCGAGGTCGATGCCTGCCGTGACGGTGGGGAAGTTGTAGATCATAGTTGGGATCGGTGATCCGTCTGCGACCTATGCCCATTTCCTTGACGTCCACATTATTATCACGCTTAAACTTTAATATATGCTTACCGTGCGGTGGAAGAGAATTATATTCTCCTTAGTCATTTGCGGAAGCCAAGTCGACGGAGTAAGCACGAGCGCATACGATGCGCCCGCATCCCGTGCCTGCCTGCACAGCTCAATCGTCTCACGCGTCGACTGCGTGCCAGTGCCGGCGATGACCAAGACGTCTTTGAAGCCATTTGCATCGAGCGTGTCGCGAATAGTGCGAAGGGCCAATGTTCTTTCGGCGTGTGAGAGGTGCTGAGCTTCGCCGTTGGACCCTTGAACGAGAATACCCGTTACCCCTCCCTGAGGACAGTATTAATGTGATTATTCCGACGCAAGATTAGGCGAACGTAGGTGTACCTTGGCAAGACGGAGAACATGCGTTTTGATGGCCGGAATATCCAGCTCCTCGTTTTCGTCAAAGAAGACGACCGCAGGGACGTAGACGCCAGGGGGCGGGGGAGCTGCTTTTGACATGGCTATATGCAAGGTACGGCCCTTTCTCGTATTGGAGAAATGATTCAGGGGCAGCTTAGAAGGTAAACTGCAAGCTAAGAACTCTGTCTATTAGTCCTGAACGAGACAACTCAGGGTCGCAGGCACTCTAGACCTTCGATGCTGACAGTACTTATCGCAAAAAAAATACGATCGATCGGCGCGGCGATTTCAGATTAGCGTTTTGAGTTAGGACAACGACAAGCAAGGACAAACAAGTCCAATTTAGTGCAACGTTCACAGAGCCACACAGTAGTTTCGAAAAGGGAATTAAGGGTACATATGAAACACATATGATTTGTTTGTGAACAATACAACATTGCAAAGTAACGTACACTGTTTGTCGCATACATGAACTACCAGGCTGAAGCGAAGTGGGCCGAACCAGACATAAAAATTGCGAAGCAATCTCGATCAAATCATGCCAAGCAACGCCTCCTCCACCTCCCGGATGCGCGTCGCCTCTTTTTCGCGTTCCTTCTCACGCTCCTTGACTGCCTCGTTCTCGCGTGCGATCTTGTACGTCGGGAGCGAGAAGGGCTTGTAGTCCAGGTGACGCTTCACGTAGAAGCACATATATACAGTGGACCTAAGTACGACGTCGAGTGACGAGTGGGTGACCCTGGGTAGTTGTCAGGAAACGGGCATTCAATGATGTCTGTAATCTGCTTACTTCTCATCATCAAAGCGGTACCACTAATGAACAACAAAACGGTCAAAATATAAATAAGGGCCACATAAAGATGAACCCACTTGATCCTGCGAGCGAGCATAATTCGTGTAATGTCCAGTATCAATCTGTCCGTCATGGTTAATGACCGCAAACAAGTCATATTCATAAAGAGTCTCCGGCCCCAAGCTTCAAAAAGATCGCGTTAAGAGTAAACGAGGAGTTGAGAAAGGTATAGAGTGCGCTTACTATGTTTCCTTTTCGCTCTCCTGACTCTTGATGCCCAATGTTGTAAAGGGCAGCATATTTATAAAAGCCGGAATGCGGACGTGTGCGTCAATTTTTTTCGGCGTCGCCTTGCCATTTTGACCTTCGTGTTCAAATCGCTGGAGCAAGAGCCCATGATCAGCCACAGCATACTTGGATGGTGGATACCATGAGACACTACCTTGAACTGCAGGCTCAACACAGGCGGAAGCTTGCGTATGGACAAACGCTTGGTCCCTTGCTAGTAATGAGGGTCAGCCCCAAGCCGAAGAATGCAGGAGACTAAGCAGATGTACCTGAGGTCCGCATCGATTGCAACTGTACTTCATCGTCTCAGGATGTGTAAACCTGCAGCGAAGCATCACAACCAGACTGTATAAACCGATCAGCACGATCCACCTTACCGACGAAGACACCCCGCAAGTGTATTATTCTCCGCGCTGTTCCCCTTCAACTGCAAGCTGACGTCCAGAATAGGGTCCACTTTGCTCGACACGCTCCCGCACTTGCCGCACGTGTGGTCGCTCTGCAGCTGCCCGCCGAAGACGGCATGCACGACGCAGTTGCACGAAATGCTCGTATTACCGTACGCGCTCTTGTGCAGCTGGTTCAGCGCAGAGATGAAGAACTCGTGCGCGTCTTGCTGCGAATAGCCTGCAAGCTCTGCAGAGGCTTTCCACGTCGTAGCGAGTAGAGTGGCGGGGCCAAATGGTGTGGATTTGCCAGAGTAGACCTGAAAGGGCTGCAGAATGAGCTCTGTGCGACCTTCTCGTAGAATGGGAGAGACGTACCTCTGTGAAGAGCTTGTCGATCTCGCAGCACATGCAGTCCTTCAGCTTGCACGCCTTGCTATTGTGCATGTCGCTGAGGAAGTAGTTGCGCAGCATCGGATTGTGAAGGAAAGACTGAAGGATGACGTTCAAAAAGCATGTCTGGCCCAGGTTAAGGAGTCCTATTCGACCTGATAAAATGGACACATAATATTTATAAGGAGACAGCTACACTGGTTTTGAAATTATGAAGCCTCACCGCTACACGATATCGGAGACGTATTTGCCAGAGCAGCTTCTTCTCTCGGCTCCGGTTTCCAGGGCTTGTAGTTTTCTCGGTGCTTCCGCTGAGCTGATAGGATGCTTTGAGTCGACGGAACGCATATGCATACAGTCTGACAACTTACAGACGAACTTAGTCTCCTTCTCCTCCACATGCAGTGTAGTCGAATGGAAGAGCTTCTCGAACGTCTCGTCTGCAATGATGTCGTCGCACTCCAAGCAAAAGACGGATCCCGTCTTTACATCCGCACCTGTAGTGAATTCGTGAGACAAACTGCACTTTACGACACGAACGGTTTCTTTACTCACAGAATTGGTGGTTCAAGTCCTTCATGTGCGCCAAGATGTGGCCATCCTTCCAACATCCTCCATACGAACAATGCAAGCATATAAACGGCCGGTGCAGGACTAGTCCGCACGTTCCGCACGTCGGCGTCTGCAGCTAAAAATCGAAGCCACCCGATCAGTAACAAAAAAAAGCCTCCTTTGAAACTAAAGAGTAATATAGATGCTACACACCTTACGCCGCTTCGTCGCCCGCGCGCTGCCTGACGCGCCCCACGCGACGGCGGACTTATACTTGCGTAACATCGACAACCGTGCAGCCTCGACCGCGAACGCCGTGTCGATGTGCGGGCATCGCGCATCCGCGACACTTTCGCTCGACATACTCGCGTCGACGTCCATAGCCGTCGCTGTGAGCGGCGAGGACATCGAGGCGTCCATGGCCATGGCTCGAGTAGACGCTCAACGCGTTTACCATAGTGCACCGCTAAGTAGGCACGTGACGGATTACGTATGAATATCAATGTGGCCGTCGATTGCCGGTCATTGAATTTCTTCTTGCGGCTTTGTCGACAGCTCTTACCCCTCGGTCTATCAAAGCTCACCAACGAATACATGATTCACTGATTGCACCTATACCATCCATATTGTTGGAATCCTCGTATATTTTTCTATATTATAATCCGGGGCAACAAATATGCGATTCCGCGCTAACATCGAGCACGTCCAGACCTTCCAGCGTTCGTCCCATTTCCTACGTATTTACTGAAGAACGAACGCGTCAAAAACGCACCTGACGCGCCATTTTGAATCTAGGTATAATACAAGCGATTGAGAAACTGCAGAAACGATGCATAGTGCGATTTACGGAGACGGAGATGCATATCATCTGCAACGAGGAGACGGAGGATGGCGTGCAAGTATGGTCGTGAGTCTATTGCCACATCTGCATCCCCTACGTCCCCTCTAACGATAGAAACAAGGACGATAAAAGTCGTGCGTCTCCTCCAATCCTTAGATCCTCGATCAAAAGAGAAGAAGCTTATTCATACCACAGGACTCGCTCTTCACAGACTACCGCATCCAATCAAACGCAAACAACGAGATCAGCCTGCAGCTCTCGCCCGAGGCGCTGCTGCAGGCGCTGCGCTCCGCCGCAAGCTCATCGGATGTCGTGATGAAGCTCGCGAAGAAGCACGCGCACGCGGTGCTCTCGTTCGAGATCGCGCTCGCGCTCGGCGGCGGCGGGCTCGGTGCGTTCGGCGCGTCGAGCGGGACGCGCCGCGCGAGCGTCGCGCACGATGTGCTGATCGACGTCCTGAAGCCCGCGGATATCGCACGGCTGAAGGAGCCGCTGTGTCCTGAACCGGACGTACGTCGCCGCGTGTGCTCTTTCTCTCTCTCGTCGGCCACTTTGCTTATGTAGAGCGTAGATTCACATTCTGCTGCCGCCGCTGCAGAAGCTGCGCACGGTCGTGGAGCACATGCGCTCGATGGCGGATGTGCTCGGCGTGCACGCGAACCACCGCGGCGGCCTGCGGCTCTCCGTCGAGTCCGACCAGGTGCGCGTCGAGACGCAGTGGTCGAAGTGTCCTATACCCAGCATGGGTACGTGTACCTTTCGCTTCCCTCCCTCCTTTTGTGAACCAAGCTGAGACACCCCGAAGCCACTACACAGCCGAACGACACGCAAACGCAGTCAGAGACCGTAGACGGGCCAGATTCTGAGCAGTCGCGCGAAGAGCCCGATCCAGGGCAGTGGTTCGGCGTGCACCTCTCCATCCGCGCCTTCCTCAAGTTTCTTTCCAGCCACGTCGTCTCCACGACCACCATCGCCTGTGCGTCTTCATTCGCTCTTTCATATTGCAAAGAAAACCGCAACACACTCAAGCTGATTCCATTCGTTCGTGAAACATGGGATGCAGGTATATGCGAAGACCATTGCATGATTCTGTACGTCTACATCGGGGACGTGCAGGACGCGGGCGGCGTGCTCACGTTCTGGATCCCGGCGCGCCTCAGCGGCGTGGATTAATGGTAGTGGCTATGTTACGGATGCGACATTGCGGACAATAATGTTCTGGTGTTCGCGTTTCCTCCTATCGACCTCTGCTCTCCTCACCTTGATCCGCACACGTTCTCTCGTGCCTCGATCTCTTATCATCGTACGTGATCCCGTCTGCTGCGCATAGTATTGATGCCTCTTTCCGCACGCGATTCCCGATATAAATCCGATGTCTAGTCGCACAACCAAAGAAAACAACGGAAGAAGAAAGAGATGCCGTTGACCCGAAATGATGATGGATTAGAAAGACTAAAGAATCGTTTCAGCCGTGCTCTCTTATTGACTCGATCTGATTCGTTCCTCACGCCGCGTCTATCTCGTCCGCACTCCCGCTGACCTCGACCTCGACTTCGCGCATCCTAATTAACCCCTTCCGATTCCCGACCCGAATGCTTGATCTATCGAAGGCGGTATGCTAGTTCTCCGCCGACTGTGATTGTCACGAATCCTCCTCAAAGACATGCGGCAGGTCCTCTACCTTGACCACGAAGACACCCGCCTCCTCCAACTCGCTCTCGATCTCCTTCTCCACCGTGTGCGCGGGCGTGACGAGCACGGGGCCGCACGCGGAGTACGCCTCGGGGCGGTCATACGTCGCGTGCGCATCCTCGACGAGGAAGACCGTGTTTCCACGTCCAAGCGCAGCGCTGCACGTCGCCCGTATGCAAAAGTCGCTCTGCATGCCCACAACGAGGAGCGCGGCCTTCCGATCGACGAGCTCGCCGAGTCGCGTGCCCGCAAACGCGTTGTTCTTCGTCTTGTCGATGACGGGCTCGCCCGCGCGCGGCGGATGCACGAGCTGCCACCCAGGCGTGCCCGGTGCGTCCGCATCACCCGACTCGCCAGTGTTGCGCACGTGCACGATGAGCGGTGGGGTGGGCGCGCTGCGCGCGAGGTGCAGCACGCGCTCGATGTTCGCGGCGACGGGCGCGGCGTTCGGGACGCCGCCGCGCGGCGCGAGCATGTTGACCTGGACGTCGACGAGGAGGAGGACCTTGCGCGCGTGCGCGGGCGGCGTGTTCGACGAGTCTGTCATGCGAAAAGAGTCGGCGATATTTGATTTCGATGCGATTTGAATTTGTGGGTGGCTGTGGGGCAGGAGGCACGGCGGGTTTGTTTGCGTGTGCGATGTGGACGCCGATGGGGCGCGATGGATGCTTGCCGACGGTGACGGTGGACGAGGAGGAAGGTGTGCGGGGGTATAAGACTCAAAAGTGGATTGGTACTGAGGGTATGAGGGTATGAGCCCGGACAGAAGCGTGGCATTGGGAGACTTTATATGATTCTGTACATGATTGTACGAAACAGGCCAGCCGCACGCCTCCTCCTCGGTCTCACTGTGCGCGCTCACTGGCTGCTATTCTAGTATTATGAACGGTGCTTGACATATATTGTATTCAATGTATGTCCGTGATACCCGCAGATAAATCAAGCTCTCTGGCCAGACCCCCAAATGATTCGATCACAGCCAAGTAAGTATCCGTGTGCAGTAGGCCGCAGACAGCGAACACAGGCTAGTCTGCACATATCGCCATGCTACGTAGCGATCCTCGGTGATCCCTGTCTCGTCGAACCACTAGTGCCGCCGTCTTCGCAATACACTCGTCGGGAGAAGTCAGCGTCGACGTGCTGGCTTCGAGTTCGAGTTCGCACGGCACAGAGCAAACCATAATGTCGTCAAGGCGCCTGATCACTGCAGAGCGCTGGGAACCGGAAGCTGCGGCATGGATGTCGCCAGAGGGACTGGACAGGAGAGGGACGAGGGTCGACGACGTCCACAATATTAATGAAGGACAGGCCTGTTTTGAGCGGTGGGCACGTGTTGATGAGTCATCGTTGCCTTGCACAGCAGACACGCGTACGTCGATATACGGAAAGAGAACAAAAATAACTGAAAAGAAAGGGCAAAGACATTCAACAGCTTGAATGGATCTTCTTTCGTCGATAGCTGTACGAGTAAACATGCGTAGACTTGAGTACGATACCACTCTGCATGCAGAGCACCTAGAGTCGAGCCGCCGGTCCAAGGTAAGCACGTGTCCCACAGACGACGCGTCGCGTCGATCCATCTCCGACTGCCTCTTGTCTCCCACCCAAGTACTCGACCCTCGATGGTACCCAAACATCAAGCCATCAAGCCGCACGCGCTCAAAGTACCGGGTCTCGTCAAGCTCAGCGGCAAGCGCGTCGTCCTCGCCTCCGCCAGTCCGCGCCGAAAAGACATCCTCGCGACTTTCGTGCGTCCGTCCCATATTTGTACTTCTGTACACGTCATGGACTGGATTAATTTGCTTATTATCTACTTTCAATCAACCATCTCGGACATGCGTATGCTTTTGGAACCTGAAATCGAATGATGCTTGGATGCTCGCGTTAAATGCGTCAAGGGCGTCGAGCCGGAGATCGTCCCGTCGACGTTCGATGAGACGCTCCCGCAGAGCACGTTCGAGGACGTGCATGAGTACCCCGTGGCAACCGCGACGCAAAAGGCAGTGGAGGTGTACGAGCGGCTCGTCGTACGTCTAGCTTCACACTCTTCTACTGAACCAACCAGCCTAAAGTATTATATATAAACGCAGGCAGAGCACCCAGACGACCCGCCCGACCTCGTCATCGGGGGTACGCATATTCAGTCCGTATCCACATCGAATATCCCCATCTGATAAACACCTCCACACAGCGGACACCGTCGTGCTCACCCACACCTTGCCCGCGCACTCCGGTATCGACGCCTCGCTCCTCCCGCAGTCGCGGCCCGAGATCCTCGAGAAGCCCATGTCGAAGGCCGACAACCTGCGCATGCTGCTCGACCTCAACGGCGCGGCGTGCGAGGTCGTCACGGGCGTTTCCTTGGGTGCGTTTTCGTATTTTATTTTATTTTATTTTGTTCTGAGTATTTCACGTATATGCGTATATACTGATTACTCTGTTTTGTTTTGCTTTCTGCTGCACAGTATATCCGATCCTAACAGCACCAGGATACCAAATAAAGTACGCCCTCCCCTCCTCTCTCTCCTCTCTTCACTCACCGCCCTCCCCTCATCCAGATCAATAGACGAACGCACCCTCGTGCACTTCGCCGACAGCCCCGCACATGTGCTCGAGGCGTACGCAGACAGCGGCGAGGGCCTTGACCGCGCGGGCGGCTTCGCGGTGCAGGGCCGCGGCGCTCTCCTCGTGCGCAAGATCGACGGGGACTACAATAACGTCGTCGGCTTCCCCGCGGCGTCGTTCTTCAAGTTCTTGGATCTGCTGGTTGAGGAGGAAGATGATTTTTTGGAGGTTTAGAATAGAGAGGGAAGAATAGAGAGGGAAGAGATGCTCATTTGTATATTTAGTAGACATTGTATGTGATCGACCTCGCGACGGTCCTTCTCTGACCCTCCCGCATCCTTAGTGCTTTCTTCAATCCGCGTCTTTTCACGAGCAATCACGCATGTAATTGTGGAAAAGAAAAATTATACACCGGATCCCATATTGATAACGACAAAAAGAGACGAACGAAGGAAAAAAGGATATTAGTCCAACTTCTTCTCATCCTTGCTACTCCCCCTCCTCGGCGGGCCCGACGTCGACGTCAACGCAGGTGAATGCGGCCCAAAGCCCGCAGGCGACCCAAGCGGCGAGTGCGGGAACGGCGACGTCGGCCCGACGTTTGGCGATGCAGGATATCCGGGGGCGGCGTACGGGTTCGGCGTCGGCGGGAGGACGCCGCCCTGGTGCTGCTGTTGCGACGCGAACGACTGCGCGCCCCCAGACGCCAACGCCGACGCCGGAGCGGAGCTAAGTCCAAGCCCGTACCCAGCGTTTGCGCTCCCGTTCACCGAGCCGTTGCTCACCGCGCGGCCATACACGGGCGGCGGCGCGGGCGAGTATGGTGCGGGCGTGCTGAAGCTGCCCCCGTACGGCGCGGGGCTGGATACGCCGCCGAACGCACCGCCGACGGGCGTGCCCGCGTAGCTCCCGTACGGCGAGCCGCCCTCGACGACCCACCCGCTGCCCTGGCGCGCGACGCGCGCGCGCAGCTCGCCGCCGCCCCACTTCCTCTTCGTCTGTGCGCCGGACGCCTCCGCGGCGACGAGCCCCGGCGCGCGGTCCGCGCCCGAGACGACGTCGATTGCTTTTGCGGAAATGCGGAAGGCCCAGCCGGCGCAGCACCACACGCCGCCGACTACGCCGACCACTCTACAGGTGAGGCAGAAAGTGAGTGGAGTGGGGGAGGAAAGTGGGGGAACGCAGACGGGACGGACCGTATGAGAAACTGGATGAGCGTCGTCGTGCGCTGGTGCACCGTCATTTTGAGTGGCTCCAAATCGAATTTGAAGAAGATTCCTGGCGTGCCCTGTTCGTGCTGCAGAACACGAGTGTAATGCGTTACACTGTACTGGTTTGTATGCACGGGTTTGGCACCCGGCGCAATGTACGTAGTAGGTACGACGGAGAGGAAATATTGGTAGGCAATGAAGGCTAGAAATCCCGCAAAAAATAGTGTCAAATACTCAATACGGGTCAAATGTATGGGGAATCGTACGTTCGTGGGTGAGCTCGAATATATTTTTGAGAGGTTGGGTCATGTCTGGGAAGTAAGGACCAAAGGAAAAGTCGGTAATAACATGGGACAAGTTCATCACTGTACAAGTATCAATATTTGAGGGGGAAAAGAACTTCATTCAGCCTTACATGAGTGATCAACATGTTGTATACTGCGATATCCATGCCCAGCAGTCGTAATATGTAGATTTGCTATGCAGGTATTTGAGCCTCTAATTCATGTTATAGGTCACCAGCGCTCACCAGTGACTTTCTTCACCTCCATGCTACCATATACACGACAGGCTCCGCCATCTGGTTTGTAGTTGTAAGTTGGTCGGAATTTATCCTTGCTTCTTCTGAATAGCGTATCGAAGAATCCGCGGGACTTGCGAGATTGCGCCACGGCCTGCCGGGCGTCGAGAGTACGCGTATGCGCTCTGCGAAATCCTCAGTGGCGAGCGCGACAATGACATGATTAAGGGCTTACTGTAATGACTGCGCCTGGGTAAAATCGAAGAGCGTCTGCAATTCGCGGTAAGGGAGAGTAAACTTGGTGTGTACTCGCGTGCGCACTTACCCCATCGCGCTTGAAGCCGTCACTTAGATACAGTCGGTCGCCTACGGCGTCGCGGAGATCCACGCTCAAGTCTGCCCTCCCGTAAGCTTCAAATCTAGAATAATAATGAAACGAGTACACATACACCGACAGGGCATATTAACGATGAGGTCGACATTCACATTCATGAAGCTCTTCTCGTTCTTGTCGATGCCAAAGCCATAGGTCGGCCAACCCCACAGGAACTCTCCGATATCATTAACGATGAGGAGGAAGGATATGAGGGCGACGAGGACGGTGAGGAAGCCGCGTCCGCCAGAGCGAGCCTTGTAAGTTGAGGGGAGCTTCGGGAAGGCGTCGAATTGGTTGAGCGCGGCAGGGGCGACCTTGTCGAGCTTGTCGAGGATTGACTCCTCCGTCGGAGTGACCGACATCACGGTACCAGACCCTTGTGGACGTGGAGGAGGTGAAAGGAGTGGTAAGGAGAAGGAACTTGACTTGAATTCCTTGGATTGCCAGCAATAACACTCGGTCACGCGTCGGGATGCTAACGTGGCAAACGCGGATCTGACCGCCTCTTATAGGAACAGACGCGTCTTCGTAATCCGAAGTGCGGCCGTCGACGATTCCGCTCAACGTCAACGACAACGGCGACCGAGCAACCGAGAATAACGTCTGAAATGGCATCGAATGAGGGCGCGTCTTCAAGCAGCGCACCGAGAACTCCAACAGACTCTTTCGGTGAGCCTCTGCCAGTGCCGACAACGCTCACAACACATATCCGCGGTCCGCGTCTTTTGCGCTCTGCATCGCGCTCTTCCCGCGCTTCTCGATCGAGCTCTAACGCAGGCTCGCGGAACTCGAGTCGCACGCCCCAACAAGAGATCATCGAACCGGTTCAAGCCGAACCAGCGTCAAGTGGCTCGGAGGGGTTGCTGAGAGCAGAAGAGCCGTCAGGCAGTGATCTCAGTATTGGAGCAGAAAATAGTGGATTATCTGTTGCTCAATCTCACGCAGGAGGAGAACAGGAGCAGGAACTCGCGCAGTTATCCAGAAAGCGGAGACGAGCATACAGCATACACGACGAGATGGATCCCGAGCGCGAAGTTCCCGCCCAGTTGTCAACATTCGACTACTCCGCTAATATTCCGTCCGAAGAAAGCCTTGACCCAGTCGTGCCTAGCAAACGGACCATTTCGACTCAAAAAACAACCAAGCGGCGGAAGATGCGAAATGCAGATACTAGTGAAGCGGGGGCTGGGCCCTCGACGCGACTGCAGTTCTCTTCGTCCGAACCGGACGTAGAGATCATCCGCCTTCCCGGTGAGAGCACCGTTGAGGAAAGCGCTTTATATACGGTCGAATCCAGCTCTTCGTCTGTCGCTGCTACAACTGTTGCACCACCCGTACCTTCCGTCTCCGCCTCGGAGCCGCTGGCAGAGTACGCATGTCCGATATGCTTCTCGCCGCCGACGAACGCGACGATCACGCCTTGCGGGCACATCTGCTGCGGCGAGTGCCTATTTACCGCCGTGCGCTCAGCTTTGCATCGTGCACCTGCCGTGATGGCTTTTCGCGAGCCTGTCGTTGCGAGGTGCGTCTGCCTTACTTTAATCTACTTGGCGAGCCTTATATGGACTCGATGCATTTCTCAGATGTCCTGTATGTCGTGCGACGCTGGATGGTTGGGATGGGCGAGGCGGTGGTGTTATAGGCCTCAAACCGCGGTCTGTTATTTCACTCTAGCTATCGAGCAAATTGTATCGCTTTTGGCATCTTACATCATAATTGTATATTCTATCTGCAATCGCATATATTATCATTCCTCGCTCAGTATTGTTGGCCGTTGTTCCCAGAATTCATCACCAATGAGATCTTCGTGTAGCACGCGAACGACAGGTTTAGACTTCTTCCTCGCGACGCGGTATTTCGATTCAGGATCTACAGAAGTTGCGTCCGTGGGTGCGTCTTCTGCCGCTTGCTGTGCATCTGCCTCCGCTGTATCTATAGGCGGTGCGGGATCTGTGTCGGGATCGATCTTATGGAATTGAGGTCAGAATGGGCTTCGCACGCATGACAGAGTGCGATCTCACTTCTCGAACCAGGGTGCTTCCCTTGCGATACCGGGCATCGAGGCTGTTATAGTTAACTCCGAAACGGGAGAAGAGAATTTCGTGTTTTTGACTTGAGACGGTTCCCTGTTCGCATTTCCAAGTTAATAGCCGTTGCAATTCCGGACGACGCTGTCAATCTGGAAAAAAAAGGGCTTACTCGGAGGGTCGCGTGGGCTTCGGTTGTAGTCTGTCCGCCCTGCTGGACAAGAGCCCAGAACACAGTGTTATACAGGTTGTTTATATGCGCTTGAGATGGAAACGAAAATGTCAGAATAATCTAAGACAATCTCGGAGGAAACGCAGAGCGTACTGTCGGCTTGTCGCCACGCGAAATACTCGCGGGCCTCGCGTGCTGTGGGGTAGAGCACTAACCGGCCGTCGAATGTGGGTGGATACTGCAGTGGCGTGTCAGGAAAGTATGCGCCCCAGTGAAAGTTGTAGGCAGCGGTGAAATGCGAGACGAGCGTCGTGAGGATCTTGGACTCTCGCCGATTATAGAGCTGCGTTGCGCGGCGCAGTAAGAAACTGTACGATATCAATTTCGTCGTTTGGTTACAGGTTTAGTGAAGGGGAATGAAGTAGGAATGGGCGCACCTGAACTCGTCCGACTCGCCGAAGCCGAGGACAACGTCCTTGTACTCGTCCATGACGGCACGTGCGGCGCGATCCATGAGGCGCAGCCCACGCACGTCGTTCGGCTTCTCAAATCCGTGGGCGTCCGTGAAGCTAATGGATGCTTGGCACCGTCAGACTCACAGCGAGCGCATATGTAGCGGAAGGGAGATGCTCACCGGTGGAAGGCGTGTCCGTCGACGCGGCACACAATGAATGTGTTCGGCAAGAGTGGGTCGGGACGCTCGAAGGCCTTGACATATGCGTACTTCGTGCCCGCCATTGCTACTCGCTGTTAAGTATATCCTTCTGCAACGACGATAATAATGAGGAGGCTCTAAGGCGCACGGCATTTCCCGAGCGAGTCATGCACCTGCACCTAAAGCGCACCCTCTCGTCTTTCACTGCTCTCTGCTTCTTACCACGATCATCACCAGCGCACCGAGTCCACCTCCGAGCCCTCAGCTCGTACACATAGCAGATACATACACACCGCAACTCACTGGCAATGAGCAGCAACCCGTCGACGTATCGCCGCCGCCTCGGGCGTGCCCCCTCGCCGCCGACCTGGCTCTGGTACGAGCAGATCCCGTACGACGACGACTCGAGCTGCTCCGATGACGACGTCTCTGCCGATGGTGGCGACTACGATGATGATAACGATGATTCGTGCTCTGAGGACGACGAGGACTATGCCCGTGCGCACGCTGCGCGGTCCGACCGCGGCGCACCCGCCGGACCCGCTAGCGAGTCGGGTTCGTCGAATGCGGACTCTGTCTCGGGCTCGGATGAGGCGGGTGCGCACATGGTGCAGCAGGAGCGCATGCGTGCGTCGGACGGCGGCGTGCCGAAGGAGACTATGGACGTCGACGGCCATGCCTCCGGCGACCATGGCGTGGGAGCTGGTGGCGACGGCATTAAGAAGGACCTGAAAGGCAAGCAGCGTGCTGTTGAGCCCGAAGTTGACGAGAGCCCGAAGCGCCGCGAGCGCAGGAAGAAGCGCGACCCGGTTATCACGCTCCGGCCCATCCTGACTATTCAGAAGAGCCAGGGCTTCGTCTGGAACCAGGTACCCTCGAAGTGTTGTACGGTGTTTTGCTTAAAGTCTTTACTGAACGCTTTTTCGCGGTAGGACCTCTTCGTCCCTCCATATATTAAGGATCGCTGTACGTTATTCCCTAACTTAGCTCTACTGCGCAGCTCACTATAGCATCCTAATTAATTCTCTCTTATTCCGCATTATCTGCTGATGATGCATGACGTCGTGTGGGCGCTGCAGATGTCGCGTCGACGTCTCCGCCGAACGCGAACGGTTGCGCCTCGACGTGTGCATCGTCGTACAACTCGATGCATGACTACGAGGTTGATGTCGTCGAGATCCGCGTGAAGGAGGGAGAGTATGCTGATATCATCCCGTAACTGGGCCGGGCGATCCGAGACCAATGCTTCCCGCATGGATCAGAACAAGTACAACACATACATAGAGGGACGTCCTGCGCCGCTGGTTTTGCTTTCGTGTCCGGACTGTTCTCTTTACTTACTCATCCATTACCTTGTTGTTTGCCCACTTCAATCCGCCGTTTTGCGCTCTCAGTGCGACACCCTTGTTGATGGTTTCACTTTGTTTTATTAGTTCGCTCTTTCTTTCTTTTTATTCGCATGTTCAGTAGCACACACATACGCACTAGTACTCTCAATAAGGATTCGAATAACTCTGCTCACCGTATGCTTCTTCCATGAATTGGACCTACACTTGGTCTATTACGAAATGTTTACGTGCCTCGGTTGTATTAGAAGACCATCACGTGAGATGACGTACATGTTATTTCTCAAGTTGCTGCGCCTACAACTTACAAGTACAACTTACAACGACTTGCTCGCCCTCCGCAACGATGAGCATCCGCGACCACATAGCGTCCGTGCTCGCCTTCAAAACACTTCCTGTCACGGTTGTCACGGTCGTCGTTTACGCTGCCATCTATCTCTCGGTCGCTATCCTTGACGACCTACCATCTGTCCCAGCGCCTAGCAAGCAGCTCGGACTCAACATCGATGTCGCGTACGATGACCTTCACAAAGTATGTTGTCAGGTACTTTTTTAAATAGGCTCTACTTAATGGTGCATGTAAGATTGCGGGACTCCCTCACCCTTACAATTCTCACCAAAACGATGTTGTCCGCGACTACATCCTGGAGCGCGTGCAATCCGTAGCTACGCATTCTTCTATCGTCACGGTTGACGACGACCTTGTGAGCAACGCCACATTCGGCTTGAGCTCTGGAGATGCTGCAGCGTATTTCGAGGGCTCAAACATTCTCGTCAAAATCAATGGCACGGAACCCGAGTTGGACGCGGTCCTGTTTTCCGCGCACTTCGACTCGGTGTCGACCGCACCGGGAGCGACAGACGATGGAATGGGTGTGGCGACGCTGATATCGCTAGTGGACTACTTCTCGGAGAACCAACCAAAACGGACGGTAGTCTTCAATATCAATAATGGAGAGGAGGACGGGCTGTATGGCGCGCATGCGTGAGTACCATTCTGTACAGAGCATTTGTTGCAAGTTGAATTGCTGAGCTTGCTATCAGCTTTCTTGAGCATCCTTGGTTCAACATCACAACCGACTTTGTAAACCTCGAGGGTGCGGGAGCGGGCGGGTGAGTCCGATTTTTGCCTTAGATTGTGATCCCGACGAACTCAGTCACTTGCAGGCGTCCACTCCTCTTACGCTCGTCATCCACGCGTCTCGCGCACGCTTGGAGCCATGTCGCACATCCTCACGCGCTCGTCATGAGTGCCGATGCTTTCAATCGTGGTGTCGTCCGGAGCGGAACAGATTACTCCGTCTACACCGCCGCGGGCCACGGCGGGCTCGACTTCTCGTTCTACCGCCAGCGCAGCAAGTATCACACGAAAGAGGATGCGATTCCCTCGCTAGGCGGTAAGGCTGCTCTGTGGAGCATGATGGAGTCTACTTTGCTTGCCGGTCTTGCGATCGTCGATGACGAGAGTGACGGCTCCAATGCGAGGAGCTCACCGGTGTATTTTGACTGTACGTTTTTTTTATTAGGCCGAGCGAGACATGTTACTAACCAAATATATGGTAGTGTTTGGAGAGGCGATTGTTGTTGCATCCCTCAAGACGTTCTATATCATTGATATCGTGCTGCTTGCGGCCGGTCCACTCGTGGTTGCAGCACTCGTCTTTTTTCGCTCACAGCAAAAATAAACTATATTGGTCGCCTAGAGGCTGGGGCCGGACTTTCGCCGCTATTGTAATCGGCGGAGGGTTGTCAGTCGGACTCGGAATGATCTACACTCACGTTAATCCCTTCGTAAGTGTACCGTTCTCGACTTCTTTATATAAATAACTGACGATTTTTACAAAGATCATATATTCTTCTCCGACGGCTGTGCTTGTCTCGACCCTCGCTCTGAGTCTTCTCTCGATGTATGTCGTACTCGAGCTCCTAGCGTTTTTCGTACCCGTACCACAGCAGAAATCAATGGCGCTCGTCGAGTGCTATATCTTCTGGTGGATTCTTCTCGTGGTCACTACGGCACTCGTCGGCCGAAGTCATATTGCGGGCCTGTACTTCGTGACATTCTTCCATACTGGTACGCTTGCTGCACTCCTGGTAGCCCTCTTCGAGCACTTCACGCTTCCAAGTGCTCTGGGGCGCAACAACCGGAGTGTAACCGCCGCTATCGCTGAAGACGGAGATGAAGACACACCGGGCCGCGAGGAGTCTAACGAGCGCACGCCGTTGCTCGCTCAGAATGGGCGAGCAATCCGGAAGAGCGACATCGATGAGGATAACGAGATTGGACTGTGGCTCGTGCAGTTCTTGCTGGCGGTGCCATTCCCAGTTATCCTAATCACGCAGATCGCAGTTTTGCTGGTGAATGCATTGAGCCAGACGCTGGCGGATGGAAGCTCAGCGACGACGGTCTATCTTGGAGTTTCTTTCATCTCGATCCTGAGCTTCGTCCCGCTCCTGCCCTTCGTACACAAGCTTCACCGGGCCATTCCATATGCACTTGTAGTCGTGCTGGCGGCGTCTATCCTTTACAATGTCTTGGCGTTCCCCTTCTCCGAAAACTCCCCCTTCAAGGTCTTTTTCCAGCAATCCATCGACCTTAACTCGGGTGAGAACACTGTCAGCCTTACAGGCATGGAGCCTTGGTTGTCGAGCTACATCGTCCCCGAGCTACCCTCCTCTTGGGGCGCAAGCGATACTTGCGGGCACCGCGACACCCTCCGGTACGATATGCCCTCGTGTACCTGGCCGGGCCTGGCTCCGCACGTCGCCGCGTCGTCGCCATCCGAGTGGCTCACCGTCAACGTCTCAGAGACGGCACCTGGTATGGGCACCCTCACCATCGCAGGCCTCGATTCTCGCGCATGTCGTGTATACTTTGACCAGCCCGTGAGCGCGGCAAGCGTGCAGGGCTCGTCGGGCGCCGTGCAGGAGCAGTTCCCACTGGCCGAGGACGGCGTGCGTGAGCTGAGGCTGTGGAGTCGTACGTGGGAGCGCGAGTTTGAAGTGAGCGTCGCGTGGGACGCCGGCTCAGGTGCGGATGCGCAGGCGCTGACGGGGAGCGTGGCGTGCGAGTGGGCAGAGGCGGCGGCGATCCCTGCGCTCGAAGAGGTGGTAAGCTTCCTGCCAAAATGGGCAAGGGTAACGAAGAGGACAGACGGACTATTGGAGGGGTATAAGACATTTAGCTTGAATTGAGCTTGAGTGAATCGGTTCACTTGCTTTTCTCCGTCTTTTCTCTATTTTCCTTGACCTGATGATTTCACGAATAGCTACGAACGAACTTGTATATGCTTCTTGACACATCTCAACTCTCCGATGTAGTATACAGTCCTTGCAGTGTACTTTAATGTAATATAAATATTTTATATTCTGATCCTGCTTTCCGGTTGTATAAATTGAACGCAGAGAGGATAAGTGATGGCGGGCTACGTACATATTCCTTCCATGAGATTACTCACTGTACAGTAACCGTGTCGTCTCCTTCGCACATTGAAAACAAAATCATTCACTAGCGGTCGCAGCACCCCAAACTTTTGCGCCGAGACAACCCGTACTTCGCACAACCGCGTATTTTAGAATGGATCAGCTTGTAAGTTGAAACTTTAGAGTTACGGCCCGGGTAACGGGTTGCAACCGACGTCTTTTAGTATATAACACAGTACTGGTGACATGTTAAGGGGTTTGAATGGTATACTATAGAGAAACTAGTATTCTCATTAGCATCTGCCGGATTAACTAATATCTGTTGATGCAAGAGCGTCATTAATATTAGCTCTCGGACTCCCCTACATCTGGGACATGGATTTATAGAAGACAATATTGGCGCCGCGGGTATTCATACGCGTGACGTCAAGATCATGTGATTCGCATGTAACCGGCTCAAGAATCAAGCTGCTGGCCTATTTCCAACTGGCAGGACGCTTGAACTTGTCCAACTAACTTAGGACTCGCGTACTTCATCTCGCTACGAATTGATCACGTACAATATTCTGACAACAACATTCTTCATCAGCACCGAGACCTCGTCAAATGTCCAAGCATCATGGTCACCGGGTTTCGTTTCATCAGGTACCCCAATCTCACATGCTGTAGTCCAGGATCTGTAGGTCGGAAATTTCGGACAAAAGATCCTATGCTATAGAGTCAGATCACAATTTTGCTGGACGACTCGTGTTTGCTTCTAAGCATTTATACACGACTGTCGACTCTTGCAGTTCTACAACTCGAATATCACTGTCTCCTTCAACCCAGCTTGTAATGAGCCAGCCGATAGTCCCATTTAGCAGCTACACGCCGCGCATCGCGATAGTCACCGGAGGCGCGCAGGGTATAGGATATGCTATTGTCCAGAGGCTCGCAGACGACGGGATTGATGTCGCGATCAACGACATATCTTCAAAACAGAAGCAGATCGATGTAGTCGTCGACGAGTTGCGCAAGAAAGGTCGTCGTGCACTTTCTGTGCCGGGGGACGTGTCCTCCGAGGCTGATGTTATTTCTATGGTTGAGAAGACGGTGCGCGAGCTAGGAAGCGTGGATATTGTAAGAATCCTTACTCTTATTGCTCAGCTCAAGTCTGACCCAGAGTAGATGGTCGCAAATGCGGGAGTCCCCCCGGTCAGCCCATTCCTCGAGAGTAGGCTTGTGTTTTGGCGAATTCACATTCGAGCTCAAATGAATCATCATCATCTCTAGCTACCGTCGACAATTTCGACACTATCTATGCGATCAATGCCCGTGGTGTCTTCATGTGCCTCAAATACGCTGCTTTACAGATGGTAAAGCAAGGTCGCGGTGGGAGATTGATAGGTCTGTCGCTCAAAAAAAAAAAAACTAATAACTCCAACTGCATCTCATACTATTCTCCTTTTATGAAGCTGCGAGCTCGATAGCGGGCAAGCAAGGTAGCGGACCCGCGGTCTGATCTATTACTATATCTGACTGTCCTCTGTTAGGAGGACTGAATTTGACAGCCTACTCGGCTTCGAAGTTTGCCATTCGTGGCATAACGCAATCTGCCTGTGAGTTGTTGTAGCTATCTAGAAGCTCGAAGTTAAGTCTGCTTATCGGTGACGCTTTTCTCGCATGAATTAGCTATCGAGTTGCGTAAATACGGCATTACAGTCAACTCATATGCGCCTGGACCCATTCGCACCCCCATGTGTAAGCTATCAATATCTCAAAAAGCAGTTATGCGTGTACTAACAATAAATGGCCCTGTCAAGTTCTCGAATCTGATGCGGCCGATGCCGCAGCTAAGAATGTCAGATCCGCATATTGAATGTGATTGTAAAGATCTTCTCTCCTTGTGCTCACCGTCTTTGTTTTCAGATTTCTGCGGATGGATCACTTGGCGAGCCTGAGAACATAGCCAGCATTGTCTCGTACTTCGCCAAACCTGAATCGTACTTCGTAAATGGTATGTCTAGTTTCAGATCAAGTCTGTGGAATAATTTGTGAGGCTGAACGTACTTGGTATTTCGTAGGGCAAAGTATCACGGTCGATGGAGGAGGCTTCCATTTTGATTGAATACACCAAGCACCGAAGAAAGGAACAGAACAGAACTTCAAGTTTTCTGGACATAATCCCAGTCTGAGTTTCCGATCCATACGAAAGGATCTTAGCGTTTTTTGGGAGCCTTTTGTTTCTCGCCATTGCCCATGTTGATCTTCTGGTATGTTTGTAAATTTATCCCTCAAACTGAACAGAGGATATTTCGATACTCCTGTGAACTTGAGCGCACCAGCCTTTCTTGCTCTCGCTTCAAGCTGTGGCGACTCGTGCATGACGTCGTAGTCATGTGGTCCATTTCTAGCACGTACAGCTGCTGGCCCACCGCCGTGACAGGAAAGTCCATCGAATATCTACCGCGTCTTTCTACTCTATAATACTACAAATTGCTCTCGTACAATATTCTGACATCCGCATTCTTCGAGCGCGCCGAGGCCTCGCCAAATGTCCTCGCATCATCGTCACCGGGTTGGATCTCATCACGCGTACCAAGCTCCCCAAGTCTAAGCTCTCGGAGTCTGTGGGATCGAAATCTCGGAGGACATTTATTCATATTAAAACAACTTGATTCTTCGCTCGAGCGAGGCCTGCTTGCTTCTAGACACCTATATACTCGGCTTTCTCTCAGTCCTGCAACCCGAACACCCCCGTCTCCTTCAGCTCAGCTTGCAATGAGCCAGTCGATAGTTCCGTTTAGCAGCTACACGCCGCGCGTCGCGATAGTCACAGGGGGTGCGCAGGGTATAGGATATGTTATTGTCCAGAGGCTCGCAGACGACGGGATTGATGTCGCGATCAACGACATATCTTCAAAACAGAAGCAGATCGATGTAGTCGTCGATGAATTGCACAAGAAAGGTCGTCGTGCACTTTCTGTGCCGGGGGACGTGTCCTCCGAGGCTGATGTTATTTCTATGGTTGAGAAGACGGCGCGCGAGCTAGGAAGCGTGAACATTGTGAGGATCATTGCTCCTATTGTCCAACTCGAATCTGACCATGGAATAGATGGTCGCAAATGCAGGGATCGCCGCTCTTTGCGCATTTCTTGAGCGTAAGCCTTCTCCCAAAGAATTTCCGTCTGAGTTCTAAACCAGCATCAATTCCAGTTTCCGTTGAAACTTTCGACAATGTCTATGCGGTCAATGCCCGCGGAGTATTCTTGTGCCTCAAGCATGCTGCTTTACAGATGGTAAAGCAAGGTCGCGGTGGGAGATTGATAGGTCTGTCGCTCAAAGATCTGATAGTTCTAACGGTATCTTATACTAATCGCTCTTTCTGAAGCTGCGACTTCATTAGCAGGCAAGCAAGGTAGCGAACCCGCAGTCTGAGTTATTACCGTACCTGACTGACCTTCATTAGGAGGAGTGAATTTGGCAGCCTACTCGGCTTCGAAGTTTGCCATTCGCGGCATAACGCAATCTGCCTGTGAGTCGTTGTAGTTATCTAGAAACTCGAGGTTGGATCTGCTCATCCGTGACGCTTTTCTCGCATGAATTAGCTATCGAGTTGCGTAAATACGGCATTACAGTCAATTCATATGCGCCTGGACCTATTCGCACACCCGCGCGTAAGCTATCAATATCTCACCAAGCAGTTATGCATTTACTAACAATAAATGGCCCTGTCAAGTTCTTGAATCTGATGCGGCCGATGCCGCAGCTAAGAATGTCAGACCCACTTATTGAATGTGGTTATGAAAGTCTTGTTTCCCTGTGCTTACCGACTTTGTTTCAGACTCCGGCGAATACAGCAGTTGGAGAGCCTGACAGCGTCGCCAGTGTTGTCTCGTACTTTGCCAAGCCTGAATCTTATTTTGTAAACGGTATATTTCATTTCGAATTAAGCTCGCGCCATAATTCGAGAAGCTGAACCTATTTGATGTTATTCAGGGCAAAGTATCACTGTCGATGGAGGGTGCATTCGTTTTGATTGAATACAGTATATTTCGAAGAAATTAAAGGAACAGGACATAACTCCGAGTTTTCTGGACTTAATCGCAGTCTGAGTTTCCGATCGACACGAAGGGGTTTTAGTATTTCGGAACCTTTTTTTTCACTATTGCCCGTGTTGATCTTCTAGTATGCCTGCAAATCATTCCTCAAACTGAGCAGTAGGTATCGAGCTTAAGAGCACCGGCCTTTCATGCACGCGCTTCAAGCTGTGCTGGCTGCTGTGTAGCGGTCTCACAACTTCTTACGCGTAACGTCAAAGTCATGTGGCCTATCGCGACTGCAAAGTTCATTGAATTTCTACAGGAACTTTCTACTCCATAATACTGCAAATTGCTCTCGTACAATATTCTGACATTTGCATTCTTCAGGGGCGCCGAGGCCTCGCCAAATGACCTCACATCATCGTCACCGGGTCGAGTCTCATCACGAGCACCGAGCCTTAAAGTTCTCGGAGTCTGCAGGATCGAAATCTCGGATGTCAGTTATCTATATAAATCAAGGAGGAAAGCCTGCTTGCTCTAGGCATTTATATACTCGACTCTCTCGCAGTCTTCCAACCCGAGCGCTCCCGTCTCCCTCAACTCAGCTTGCAATGAGCCAGTCGATAGTCCCATTTAGCAGCTACACGCCGCGCGTCGCGATAGTCACCGGAGGTGCGCAGGGTATAGGATATGCTATTGTCCAGAGGCTCGCAGACGACGGGATTGATGTCGCGATCAACGATATATCTTCAAAACAGAAGCAGATCGATGTAGTCGTCGACGAGTTGCGCAAGAAAGGTCGTCGTGCACTTTCTGTGCCGGGGGACGTTTCCTCCGAGGCTGATGTTATTTCTATGGTTGAGAAGACGGTGCGCGAGCTAGGAAGTGTGGATATTGTAAGGATCATTACATGTCTTGTCCAGCTTAAACCTGATCCATGGAACAGATGGTCGCAAATGCAGGAATTTGCCTGATCAAGCCATTTCTCGAGAGTACGCATTTATTCTGGCGAGTTTCCGTTTCAGCTCAAAAGAATCGTCGACATCATCACTAGCTAGCGTTGAGAAATTTGACACTGTCTACGCGATCAATGTCCGTGGAGTCTTCATGTGCTTCAAGTATGCTGCTTTACAGATGGTAAAGCAAGGACGCGGTGGGAGACTCTTGGGTTTGTCATCTTTTTTATTAAATTCTTATATCTCCATCCATACTGCATACTAATCGCCTCTCTATGAAGCTGCGAGCTCTATAGTGGGCAAGCAAGGTAGCGAAACTCTGTCTGATTTACTGGTCTACCTGACCAGTCTTCTTCAGGAGCGCAGAATTTGGCAGACTACTCGGCTTCAAAGTTTGCTGTCCGCGGTATAACTCAGTCAGCTTGTGAGTTGTTATCCTTGTCTAGAAACTCGAGGCTGAGTCTGCTCATTTGTGACCTTTTCTCACCGAATTAGCTATCGAGTTACGAAAATATGGCATTACAGCCAATGCATATGCACCTGGAAGCATCCACACACCCATCGGTAAGTTCTCAATATCTTATCAAGCACTTGTGCGTGTACTAACAATATATGATTGTCAAGCGCTTGAGGCTGCTGGTACCGATGATTACTCTGCCGCAGTTAAGAAGGTTAGACCCGAAGCATATTGAATGTAGCTATGATGATCTTCCTTGCTTGAGCTCATCCCCTTTGTTTCACTGCTCTCAGGCTTCTAGTGCGCTTGGTGCGCTTGCAGATGCACCAGCTGCAGAGCCCGAGACCATTGCCAGCATTGTCTCATACTTGGCCAAGCCTGAATCTTATTTTATAAACGGTACATATAATTTCGAATTAGGTTCAATTTGTGAAGCTAATCCTTTTGATAATTCGCAGGGCAAAGTATCACTGTTGACGGAGGCTTCCGTTTCGATTAATACGTAGGGCGCCAAAGAAGGAAACAGAAAAGAACTTTTGAGTTCTTGGATTCCATCGCTATTTATTTCTGAGCCAATTTATCGTTGCCTTGTTGGTCTTCTCACATGCCTGAAAGGCCTTCCGTCGCTACATCCTTGTTTGACTCGTGTCCTGTCAGATCCAAATAGCTCAGTCTAGGGGGCAGCTCCGACAACAAGTCCTCACCGAAATCATACCAGTGCCTCGACGTTGACTCGAAAGCTACTAAAAGCTCAGCAATTTCCAGCTCTGTATTGTCACAAGCCGGCCCTCCCTTAACATAAGCAAAGAATGTTAGTATGGGAGTATGATCGAGGGATGAGGGCAGAAGAGCAAAGCTGCTTCCGAGGCAGGCAAACGGCTCACTATAAGACCATATGTTCAGCATGTTAGACAATTGTCTTCGCAGCCTGAGTGTACCACGCGAGCAACCGACTCTGCACGGCACTGCGCTTGGAACAAATCCTGCGCAACTGCGAATTTGTCTTCATTGCCAATCTGAGCAGGAAGTATTGAGCGAAAGTAGCACTCACGACTGAGGCACGGCGCTGTCGCGCGCACTTTTGTGTGGAGTATTGACGTGGGTGTTTGGGACGAGCCGGATCGTGAACCGAGCACAGCTCTCGGCCTTTCCGCCAGCAGTCGCGATAGCGTTGCCCCATCGCATCCGGAAAAATCGAGAAATTTACCCTTCCCATATTCCCGCCCGAGTCAATAGGATACCTAAGCAGTTGCACTATTTGGATGTTTGATGACATTTTGTGCAGGTTTGCTGGGCTTTGACATGAAAGGATCAGAGCTCAATGCTGCTTGTACTGCTACTATGTAGTAGTACTTCAGCGGCCCGTTGGAAGAGGGTTGTGTTGATTCCTGCGAAGCACCAGTCTTGCTAAAAATTGACGCGAGGGGAATGCTAGCCTGAGACAACCTTCTCTTGCGGACTTAAAACTTGTTTCCAGAAGTATTTTTAAAGGCGCTGCTAATGCTGACGGATTGCTCAGACAGTGCAAAGTTCATTGGGTTTCTACAGCGTCTCAGAGGAAACACTGCCGGAAGCCGGACCTCCTTCTACGCAGCGGTTGTCGAGGTATTTGTTTATGCTTCGCTTTGGGACGTGTCGAGAGCATTCTGAACTTGCTTGTGCAGTAGTAAGCCTAACGAAACTCAAATTACTTTACCAAGTTACGTTGAGCACTTCAAAAGGTCAGAATGGAGAACAGCAGTGACAACGTAAGGGCGCTAGTACGCGTGACGTCATAGTCATGTGATCAAAGCTAAGGCAGCGACCCCGGCGTCAATCAAAAGCTAATTCAAGTAATTGCTCTCATCAAGGTCACTGGGTCTCGTCTCATCAGACACCCGAAACTCTCATGCTGTAGTCCATAATCTGCGGGTCGGAAATCTCGGACAAAATATCTCACGTTATAGAGTCAGATCACATTTTTGCTGGACGACCCGTGTTTGCTGCTGAACATTTTATATGCACGACTCTCAACTCTCGCAGTCCTACAACCCCTGTCTCCTTCAACTCAGCGTGCAATGACCCAGCCGACAGTCCCATTTAGCAGCTACACGCCGCGCGTTGCGATAGTCACTGGGGGCACTCAGGGCATTGGATACGCTATTGTCCAGAGGCTCGCAGACGACGGGATTGATGTCGCGATCAACGACATATCTGCGAAGCAGAAGCAGATCAATGTAGTTGTTGACGAGTTGCGCAAGAAAGGTCGTCGTGCACTTGCCGTTCCGGGGGACGTGTCCTCCGAGGCTGATGTTATTTCTATGGTTGAGAAGACGGCGCGCGAGCTAGGAAGTGTGGATATTGTAAGGACCATTGCTTGTGCTATCCAGTCTTGAATTTGATCCATGGAACAGATGGTCGCAAATGCGGGAATTTGCCCGCTTATACCATTTCTGGAGAGTAAGCCTTTAATTCGGCGAATTTGCATTCAAGCTCAAAAGAATCATCGTCCCTCCTAGCTCCCGTCGAGAAATTCGATACCGTCTATGCAGTCAACGTCCGTGGGGTCTTCATTTGCCTCAAGCACGCTGCTCTGCAGATGATAAAGCAAGGACGCGGCGGGAGACTGATAGGTTTGTCATTTTTAGACTCTGATAGCTTCATCAGTTTCTCATATCGATCGTCTCTCTATGAAGCTGCATGCTCAATATCGGGCAAGCAAGGTAAAAAATCTTCAATTTAATTTGTTGCTCTTTCTGACCGGTCTTCGTCAGGGGCACAGCAGCAGACAGCCTATGCGGCTTCAAAGTTTGCTGTCCGCGGCATAACTCAATCAGCTTGTGAGTTGTTTTGCTTGTCTAGAAACTCGAGGCTGAATCTGCTCGTTTGCTTTTCTCACCCGAACTAGCTATTGAGTTACGTAAATACGGCATTACAGTCAATTCGTATGCACCTGGATTCATCCGCACGCCCATGAGTAAGCTACCCTTATCTTATCAAGTGCTTGTGCGTGTACTAACAGTATATGGATATCTCAAGTGTTCGAAGCCCAGGCGTCCCATGCTGATATTCAGAAGGTCGGACCCACATATGAATGTAATACTGACGATCTTGCTTCCTTAGCTTATCATCTTTGTTTCAGGTTGTCGCAGATGCACCAGTTGGAGATCCCGAGAACATAGCCAGCGTCGTCTCATACTTCGCCAAGCCTGAATCTTATTTTGTAAATGGTATATTTCATTTCAGATTAAGTCTGCGGCATGATTTGTGAGGCTGAATCTACTTGATGTCTCGCAGGGCAAAGCATCACCGCGGATGGAGGAGGCTTCCATTTTGATTGAACACGTTAAGCGACAAAGAAAGGAATCGAACAGAACTTCAAGTTTTCTGGACGTAATCCCAGTCTGAGTTTCCGATCGACACGAAGGATTTTAGCATTTTTTGGGAGCCTTTTGTTTCTCGCCATTGCCTATGTGGATCTTCTAGTATGCCTGTATTTTAATCCCTCAAACTAAGCAAGGGATATTTTGATACTCATGTGCATTTAAATGTACCAATCTTTCTTACACGCTTCAAAACTGTGGCGAGATCTCACCGGTCCGAATGGGGCCTACTTCTGCTGGAATGATGACGACCCTTCAGAGACTAGAGTGCTTAAGGATGAGGACACTATCGGCGCAGAATGCCGGCTTTTGGCCATTTATTTTCGGATTGTCATTTATGTTCAGGTCAAAAGAAAGGCCTGGGACTAACTTCGCCGAGGCTTCAAGTCTACATCATCAATCAAAAGGCCTCGAGCTTTACAGGTGGAGACCACTTGTCCGCGTGAACCTTGCTTCTCGTGGCGGTTGTTACCGACGCAGAATAAATAATTGGTTACAGGATCGGCGACGGCAGAATCGATGTTGCTGTGAACGATATTTCTGTTAAAACGGTACAAATCGATGAGGTTGGAGGGCACTGACCGTTCCGGCGGATGTAACCTCAGAGCAAGGAGTTAGCCTCATGGTCGGGAAGACAGCGCAAGGAATCGGGAGCGTTGACACAATTAATCTCGAAATCTAGGCAAACTCCACTTTGACTTGTAAAATGCTACAAATATAGGGATGGGATTGTTTTCCTCTTTCCTCGATTTTCCTCTAAAGTGCGTACTGTCACATTTTGTTACCAGATCACCTCGTTAAGCTTGTATTCGATAGGAGCTGTATAACCCGTATACATCTTGGGGTGATTAAGCCTTTGACAATACACTCGTCCCTTCTGTCAGCGACTGATAGAACAGACGAAAGGCAGGTAAGTATAGAATTCATACTATAATTTTCAAGTTCCGTATCTTGACAAACATTTCATCTTTCCCCAGGCGAACCCGAAGAGGTTTGATTGCGACATTGATCTCCCCGAGTCCTATGAATACCGTACAGCGATGTTGAAGGTGCTCGGACGCAGCATTACCGACAAAAACATCACAGTATCCGCTGTGAACGGTTTTCGCAGCTCTCCGTCAAATCCAGATGGCTGAGTTTGAGGAGCATCTTCGAAAGTATGTTCGCCGCCATAATGCCTTTCGTCGAAGCGACCTTATCGCTAGGCTTCATTACCCATGGCCTTCCGGTAGGACCATGAAAGTCTGGCTGTAGTCAGCTCCGCATTATTGCAAGCTGATTCACGCCGTCACTAGCTCCAGAAAGCCTTGCTATGAGTTGAGAGAACTTCTAAAGGAACAGTAGAAGGAGAAGGACATAGGGCCGCAGGCATGCAGTACAGGTGTCCGTTTCACATAGAGACGCTCGCACAGCAGCTCACCACAGGACCATACCATATTAGACGCGGCCCGCCTAACTTCACAGTTTGTGTAAGTCCGCAAGCATAGTCGAGTAAGATAAACTATGCTGGAATCCAAATTGACCACAATGAGCTAGCTAGCAGACACTTGTCTACATTTCAATTGTTTTTGTTGAGCAATATGGTGGAATACGCTCCAGAAACGGAGATTCAAAGCGTCGAAGCCGCATGATGTGACGAACTGAAAGGGATTTCCTTTTCTGTCGAGGCAGAAACACGACGTGATTATAGCGCGTAGTTCTCCTTTTCGGAATCCACACTTTTGGCTTCCTTCCGACGTGTCTGAACACTTGAAAAGCGCGTCGATAGCAGGCCAAAATGCATCCCCAACACCCTCTGGTCTTCGCGACTCTTACCCTTTCTCACAATGCCTGCGATTCGCACTTCTGCTCGCTCTACCACGACTTTGCATCATGGCATGGGTACGTACGGGTTGTCGAGACTAGCTCGGTTCATATGCTGAATTCTGCTGTAGGACCCTTGAGTCCGTATGGTTCTGAGACTCAGCTCGAAACCTCGCCCACCTTGTGTGCGGGTGAGCACAACGCCCTTAAACCACCCACCGCTTGCACCGCCTCCAAGAAACGACGGCCGCCCAACGCGTTCATCCTCTTTCGATCGTACATCATCGCGAACAAGCTCTACCCTCTGGAGATCAAGCATCAGAATGACGTCTCGCGCTTCGTTGCGGAACTGTGGAGGTCCTCGTCTGCGTCCGAGCGCGCAGTGTTTTTCCGGAAGGCGGAAGATGAAAAGCTGCGGTACGAGGTCGAGGGGCCGGTGAGGCGATGAAGAAGAAGAGGACGAGGACGAGGAAACCGCGTCCTTCGAATGCCGCCGAGCTAAATGTGAAGTTTTATGTGCCGCAGAGACCGACTTCTGATTCGGAGGATTCCACGTCGCCTTCGTTGGCATACGGGTTTTCCCCGGGCTCGAGCAGAGCTAGTGCGACATCTGTGTCACTAGCAGCCCTCTCTGCTCCCATTTTCGAATCTTCTTCTCCAGTAAGTCATCACTAATATATCCCAGTACCTCAATGCTGACTTGCTGGCGCACTACAGCCTAGCAATGTATCAGTCCCGCCTCTGGCGGCACCGCAGCCTATACTCGCCATCCCTCCAACCCTTTTCAATTGGAGTCCCCACACAGACTCATTTGGTTCCGACATAGAAGGACGAAACTCTCGGGAGCCTGCCTGGTCCTCATCATCCCATCCGCCTTCGTTTTTGCCGGCATACTCCCAAAACGATCTCGGGTCACTCACATTTCTCGACAACGCGTTCCAGCTGGACCTTGAATTTCTGTTATCGTCGAACATGGCTATGCCATCGCCACTGGATACATACTTTGACTTTCTATTCCCGTTCACGCAAATGCCTTCCTTGGAACCTTGCACTTTCTCTCCGGTGCACTCGTGTCATGCACTCCACCCTGACTCATATCCATATGTTCACTAGTTCATTTGCGCGTTTCATTTTTCTGTGTTTAATCCTTGCTTTTTACTCGACAGCCTGTCTCTGTTACATATATATGCACTGTATCCAGAATGTATCTCTAAAAAAAATCAGATACGCAACGACAGAGAGCTTTCGGACTTTGGTTCTGCGTACGACGATATTTCCGGGCTGAGGACACATATATATATGTATGTCTGTTTGTTTTTTCGATATATGTAGATATGCTTGTAGAACACACTCAACGAATGTTGCGAGATGTCCTTCTTAGAAGCAACCTTGAACATGTATAGACCGGTAGGTACATCGAGACCCAGAATACGACCTCTGCCTATCAGAGCATCATGCTCTCCCGCATAACCTCGCCAAGCACCACCGTCGTGTCCATGCCCTAAATATCGGCACCAATGACACAGGGTTCAGATTGACACGTCAGGAGCAGGTAGAGTTTGTGGCCCCGTAGGAGGATTGAATGCAAACAATACTGTAGCTTCGATCACATCCTGTCCGCGGCGATCACATAAGGAATATGATCAAGAGAGTCGAAAGCCTAGCGGTCTTTGATAGCGAAGGAGCGGGTGAGGATTAATCAGATAAGGGAGGCCCATCAGTTCCGAATGCACTGGAGCGAATGCAGCGCGCGGTATTGCCGCAGGTCCCGTTAATAAAGTACCATAGTAAATCGAGTTCATATTGGGGCATTTATCTGCTAAAACCTTCCATCGATGTCGATTCATGTGTTGATTCGCTAGTCCCCTCCTTCGTATTTCCGAGCAGTTCGTTCAGGAGCTCCGCAACCTTCTTTTTAGCTTCCTTCGCATCCAATCTGGCTTCATTCAGTGCTCGGTCACGTTGTTGAGCTATCTGGGACTCGTCGGAAAGGAGCAGCAGGAGTTTCATGGAGTGCGTTATGGCGAGTAGGGAATGAGCCGCGCGAACCATCGACTCTGCACGACACTGCGCTTGGAACGACTCCTGCGCGATTCTAAACTTGTCCTTGTCCCCAATCTGAGAATGAGGCAGTAAGCAGAATTTGCGACGTAAATGAATTGTGAGAGCTCACTGAAGCGAGGTTGACGATATCGACCATGCCGTCAACGAGCGTCTCAACCTCGACATCGACCTTTCTTGTTCCATTCTTCTTCGACAAAGTCCAGGTACTCATCCGAGTTCTGATCAACAACAGATTGTGCTTGAGATGCTGAAGGACGAAGGCGAGCACTTGGGAGAGCTGAGGGCCGGGAGACGTCTGTCTGGGTGATATCGGCCATGGCAGAGAGTGACGCGTGAGATCGACGCGACGCGTACATGTACAGTACAGTCAATTCCGAGTTCCTGGTTGGTTTTCTTTGACTTGCGACGTCTCAATTGCCTTGTCAATATCCTCAATACGAACACGCTTCACAACGAAGCATGAAGGCGGCTCGTCCTTCTTTTTCTACCGTGGTCGTCTTGCTACACGTCTCCTTTTTCCGCCGAACCTACGATCACGATAGTAGTCTTTCGCATCGTCGTACAGTACTAATGCTGGCAACTTTGGACGGATCTTGCTCTCATAACTCAGCGGTGTAATTCATGGGTGCGTTTGGCTACATCCGGCATGATTCCAAATTAACTTCATGTAATGGTCCATTTGAGAACATCAAGTATGTTAGATTGAAGACTTTCTTTGCTTCGCCTGCCAGTGTCGCTTCCTCACCATATTAATGTTGATGGTTCTCCCTCGATGGTCTTCTCCTTGCTGAGATTTACAGCTCCTCTCGACCTGTCCCATCGAGACGTTAACTAGGTCTGATCAGCTTAGCCACCTCTGCGGGGCCGCTACAGAGATCCGTTGGAATCGTCACTCACTTCTATAGGGAAGGGCTTCGATTCTGCGGGTGGACTGCTTTGTCTTCTTCCTCAAAAATATTGCTATCCTCAGTTCTTCTCAATTCCTCCTCTCCGTTGTGTTTCGTTACTATTTTTGCCTATAACTGGATTTTGGAGGCACTTCAAATATCAATGCCTTGTCTGAAAGTTCAGTCGCGGTTCATCGCCAATGACCCACAGCATACCCTCCTCATCAGCCAATACATAACAGAGTCAGAACTGCGGCAGCCTCTACTTCTTCTCGGTGACGCTTCTTATGCGTCTCCGTAGTATTCGCACCCGACGCAACCATACGGTGCACGGAAGACAGTCGCAGCAGCCTCACGACGATTCAAATACAAACAATGGCCGCGAAAGAGCGCGGTACTGACGGATCGCCGCCGTCTAGGAAGTGGTACTTAGCATGTTCTTCGAGCGAGCTGGTCTATACCAGGCCTTGTCCTGGTCTCGCAACGATGACATGTACTAAGGACTGGGAACGTGAGCAGGTCCAAATGCGCTCGTAAGAGACACTCGGTACGCCGTAAATTTTCTTTATGTCTTCACCCGAACGTCTCTCCTCACTTATCCTTGCTCAAAGTGTAATGTCGGGTCGGACCGCATAGTCTTTTGAATTGCAACAGGGATCCGCCGCCGTCTCGGCCGAACCATGATATCCTGCTGGCCTTCCGTTGTCTGCAATAGTACTGGCTATTATCACGTTTATTCTACCGATCATTATAGCGACGTCCGTGTCCATATGACCGTGGTCGGTACGAGCAAGCAGATCGCATCATCTGCTATTAATGATACCATGAACTGCTTGCGCTACTTCCGTGCTCTCACTTGGGATCATCGAGAGCGCCACTAACATTGCAATCAGAATCTATCGCTCGACATTCTTATGCTTTCTGGGGCTTATCATTCGCGGTCGCTTGGCTTGAAGTAGACCAGGATGTACGTTTGAAGGAACACTGAATATCTTACCTTTTCTTGATCGACAGCTCGCTCACTAGCACATATTCGAGTGTTCTGTCGACCATTCAGAACGGTCTCTTCCCCACTGGCTCTTCTTTCAGCCGACTGATGAGAAGGGCACATTTAAATCCTTACAACACCATTTGCGCGGAGTAATTGGAAGTCCCGGATCTGAGTTCATTGGCGAATGGCACTCTTTCGACATTGTTTTCTGACACCACTGGAGACGCTAGTCCAATCCATGCATCCCATATAGGATTGACGAGTTTCCTCCAAGCTTGGATGGAGAGTCATCTGAATGTAATTTAGCGTCGACACGCTCTTCGACGACCCCAAAGCTGATATCAATAATACTTTCTCTGGACCATCGTTTAACGAGTCGGCTCTGTTCGTTCGATTGCAGCAAATCTGTAGCTTCTGCGGCGACATGGAAACATCCGTGGTTGACGATTTAGGCCGCCATCTTCTAAAGGTCATGAAGATCGGATTTTGCACTCTCATAATACTTGTACACCTGCTAGTAGTGGCTCTCCACTCTCAGGTAGTACGAGTGGCATTGCTTATAGCAGCATCTTGAGGACACGCAGGAGGCGTGGGTGACGAACCCGACGATGAACGGTGGAGTACAGAAGGGCGAGACACCAAACATGCGCACGACGAATCAGTCGGCCGCGGTGTTGCATCTATCGCCGCCTCAGCATGCGAATCTGGGATGGTTCTTCCACAGTGTCTTCAAGTTCCACGCATTCGCGCCCTTGGTCTTTCTGACTGGCTTCCTCGGCACCTTCCTCGCTGCTGAGATACAGCTCCTCGCGATCCATCCCATCAAGTCGGAGTGTTCAGTACAGGCTGCCTTGGCGGTCTCAGACTTCTTGATACTATGATCGCAACGTTCATTAATGCCGAATATGCAGTCAGCGACGTATATGCGAACCAGACAACCGTCAGGCCAGTGTGGTCACTGTGATGCAGTCAACGATAGCATGCTGACTCTCAATGACACGATCATTACCTTCTCTGATGTCCAGAGTGCTGTTCTCCAGTGTCCAGCAGGACTGAGGTTATGATGTAAAAACCAGGCTACACATACTTTGCAGAATGACTAACCATCCGGCCAATTTTTTTTTTTGACTTATTTTTTGCAGGGATTCTTTACTGCTCTTGGTTGTAGAGATTGACACCATGGACGATATGGCGAATGACCGATCCAGCGGGAAGAGCTCGGAGACTTGCAAATGCACACTTGTCACGCAACTCAAATATCTGCAACACGTCGTTCGTCTATGGTCTTCTCCTTTGGTGGCCCGTGAGTCGCTATGATCGAATTAGCGCCTCTGCGGACCATACGAGGCAGTAATTTTACCGTCTTCACAAGAGGCTCGTCAGATGCCTCGCAGATGCGTTATCCAGAAATGCCGTCTGGTTTGACGGAGCATTTCTTGATGTACGATCTTTCCAAAGGTAAACTTTACTGGGTCTCTACGTCGGACTTAAAGGAAGATAAGCAGTTGTGGAACGTTTCTATCAGTGTCTGCACTTCAGCTTCATCAAACAAAGAAACTGTGGGTGAGGGAGTCGGATGAAGACCATTATTAGCGGAAGGAAAGATTCTAGCTGTAGGCACAGGACCTCGGGCATTTTCTGGCTTATTAGCTTGCAACAGAGAAAATAACGCGATGGAAGTACAGGATTTGAGTGTTGAATATGGCATTGACGATTGCCTGCTACGAGCTCAAACCTGCGCATTTACACTGTTACACTTTGGTCCAACGCACAGCAATCATAATGCAAAGCTTTCTTTAATAGGGGCGAGCAGTATCAGAATCAATCGCAATCCGCTGCTGGTGGCTCGACCATCACAAAAATCTGCAAAAAGTTATATTCGCTTATATTCTAACAAAAATTTGATAACCGATTGTATGTGAATATTAGCTGAAAATATCCGAATATAAATCCAACCGAAGCAGTTATCATCTCCATAAGCGAAACAAATTCCGTGCAAATTTTTGTGATGACGATTGGACCAAATAAAGCCAAAGTGTCAACCTCAGGTCCGAAATTAGTAACAGGATCGTTTTTGGTGACGGACATACAAAACCGAACTGTCCTTCTAACTGCGAAGTCTAAAGATAATCAAGCTGTGGACTTCCCGCCATATAAACCATGTCACTATGTGGAAGAATCGACTCCTGCAATCCCGAGCTCGACTTGCGCGTGCCAGCGCGGGATGCAGAGCAAATTCCGGGAGCCATAACACTCTTAGGTGTATTTGTTATCGGCTCCTTTGGATTTCCAAAACGTCGTAGCCGGTGTAGTATGTTGCCCACGTAGGATGTTCTCGCACTAGCCTAGACCTCGGAATCCCGGGCGATGGTTGCCTTCAAGTGAGAATTTTCGCCCGAATTTCAGATCGCTTCCACCGTGCAAGCCCGGACGTCCATTCACTGCACTGCACTCTTGAAGCTATATAAGCTGGCCAAGTACCTCGCCTACCACCATCGCCTTATAGCGACTTACTCTCATCTCAATCCACAGGCTCCTTCATTAACTTCACCAGCCAAAGTCGCAAGCACCATGCTCTTCCACTCCCAGTTCTTTGCGCTCGTCGCACTCTTCTCTGTTTCCGTTGCCACGGCCCACCCCACCGAGCTCGCTCAGCGCGACATCTGGGACCCGAAGGTGCTCACGCCCAACATGAGTGCAGGCTGGACGATCGATACGAAGACGAATGTGACCTGGGATACGAGTGATGCACCTGAGAACATCTCGGAAGCCACGATGGTTGCGCTTGCGAAGTCTGGTTCGATCATCTTGAGTGGGCCGGGCAGTACTAGTAAGTAGTCTTGGGAACTTTAGACATGTTGAACATTGGCTCGACGCTGATGCTTTCAACGCAGGTGACCCGCTTGCACAAGGCTTCGACCTGAGGGCTGGATTTGTGGAGGTAACTGTACCGGAAGTCGAACCGAGCATCGACTACCAGGTTGTCCGTACGTTTCATCGCCTCTTACAGTATGTCGTCTCGACGCCTGCTCACTCTATACATGCTCAGTGTTCGGCGACTCTGGCAACTTTGGCCCCTTGTTCACCATCACGGAAGGGTCGAACTAGAGGGCGGAAACGATGGTCGATTCACGGCTCGTCCAAAAGACAGACTAGCGATCCGTGTTTTTAAGTCCCAGATTCCTCAAGGACTTTCTTCTTTTCCCCGTCGAAACACTGATACTTGGTAATTTTCCGGGCCGGTTTTCTGCGCGTAGTGATAGACAATAGTTGATACAGACGTTATTTCATACACAATGGCTCATGGTGCTTTCACAATCTCAGCGAACTCTCCGTTCTTGACCATCTCACGGACGATGTCCAGACCACCAACAAACTCGCCGTTTACGACCAGCTGCGGGAACGTTGGCCAATCGTTTATCACTTTAAGACCTGAAGATGTGAAAAGAGAAAGAAAAAAGGACGAGATCATGAGTTATAAATGAACCCCAAGAAATTATACATAGCCACTCACCGCTTCGCACGCTCTCGTCTGTCAAGATGTCAAAATAGCTGAACTCGACGTCCTGCTCCCGCAGGAGCGCAACCGTCTGACGTGAGAAGCCACAGCGTGGCACGTCTGGACTGCCCTTCATGAATAGTACTACACGATCCTGCGCCATAAGCTTCCGCAGTCGCTCCTCGAGCTGAGCTGGCGTCTCCATCCCCCCATCACCGTCCTTCCCGCTGCCGAATGCGGGAGGCGCAGCGGGCCCGCGGTCGGTGCGGGAGAGTGCTTGCGGAGTGCTCCGGGCATGGGAGGCGACTTCTGTGGTGAGGCGAGCAGTGTCGGCACCTTCGATACGCGAAAGGAGGGAATGACCCTATATTATGTTCCACTCTGATCAGAATTCAGATCTTCTACGTCAGATAAAGTTGACAACGCACCCGCAAGATCACGAACGTCGGTACGCTTGCGATCTCAAAGCTCTCCGCGATATCTGCCTGCTCCTCTGCCTCGATGTTGAGAATGAGCAGATTTGGATGCTGCAGCGCGAGTTTGGTGACCTCCATGTTCATCGCTTACATGGCTCGGCCCAGGGCGCCCAAAAGTTGAGTAGGGAGACGCGTGACAAATCAGCGGAGAGTAGTTCCTGGAAGTGCGCCGGAGAGGTGACGGTGTGCACGTTTGATAGAGCGTCAGTGGTCGACATTGTTATCAGATTGAGAGAGAGTGAGAGAAGCTGGGTGCGAGCGGGAGGAGGGCGGACTATATGTAGCTGAGCTCAGAAACCCGATTTCCGTCAGTCGGGTTGTAAGTGTGAGACTGAACAAATTGACAAACTCTGATTCTGGGAGTGTGGCAGGCAGAGATGTGGCAGACGTGGTGGAAGCTGAGAGCCAACTTATGTATCACCGAGACGCTTGGGAGAAAAAAGGATGGCGAGAGAATGCGCTCATCCAGATTGATAAGATGCAAGGTATACCGCACGCGGATCTAGCCGATCACCGAGGCCACATTTGTTCAGTACAATAAATTCATTGCAATGAAGTACCGATTGATACAGTAAGATATAATTTCATTAGCCAAGGATACTAGCAGTCGAAATTAGGATGGTCGAAAGGCTTGCAATTAATGGCTCTCCAGGTATTCCACTACGCGGTCAAGCAGTTCCGCCTTCTTCCCAGAGACTGACTGACCCTTGCTTTTAAGGAACTCCTGTAAGTAAAAATGAGGTTAGCTGTTCTGTAGCAGCGAATTATCAGATAAGGGGAAAGGGGCAAAGTACAGTGGATGTGAGATGTGTGGGAGTGAAGTGCATTAGAAAGGAAACAAGTGCGATTTCCCGTGTGATCTGATAAGATGCGAAGTACCACGCAAACTGAATCGTGGGTGGCAGCAGACGTGGACTAATAGGCAGCCCAGAGAAGGCAAATAAGAGTGACTTGCCTTCAGCTGATCGACCTTCAACTGTATAGCAAGACGTGCAGGCACACACGACGGTGAGTAACAAATTTCCGGTTCCGACAGTAGAATAGCATTCCAGAGTACGTACTTTAGCAAGTTGGTCACCGTCAAATTTGCTTCGGATTTCGGCCTCTAGAACGGATGTATCCTATAACGAATAACCGAGATCAGATTTGTATCCGTATTACGTGAGACAACGAGCACAAACCGCTTTGCGCTTCGTCCCTGCCTTCTGAATGAACGTAGTATTTGCATGTTCAGTGCTCTTCACAATCTGCTTCCACTCCTTGATCAATGGCCCCGCTCTCTATGAAGTAAGGCCAAATCTCCATGTCAGTCACCATTCGCCACTTAGGTCGAAAGGTCAGACCTTGTGAATCATGTCCAACTTCGGTAGCGTCGGATCTTCAAACGTCTCCGGGTCGTACTCTTCTCGGAACGCACTAGCCTCTAGTTGCGCGTAATGGTATGCGAGTGCTAATTGTACGAAGTGATGGGTCAATGTGAGCAAGCGAGTTATGAGCAAAGTTATTAGATGAGTAGCGATATGCACCTGGATTGGGATTGGCATCGGGTGGGTACCCGCCACTTTTTATCTGCAACTTTGTGATCCACTGCTGAGCGGCATCGACAGCGTCAGACGGGGCTAGAGAATGTATGCCATAGCGGGTTTATCAACTGTGGTCGTATAGTGAGCAGACCATTTTTCTACGCACCTCTTATACCCTCCTCAATCGGAGCGGCACGCAAGTCATCTGCAAAAGGATAAGGGATGAGATGGAATCCGGCGGGCTCAGTGAAGCCGTTTTCGTCTTCCTTTTCCTCCTGACAAGCAATATTACCACCAGTACCTGCGGCAGAGGAACTGTATCACTGCGCACCTGAGGGCACAGCGCGCAGAACACCGGCGATGAGTTCGAACGCAGAAGGGCGCGTACAAGCCCAATTTTTCTCCTCTTTTTGAGAGTTTTGAGAAGCGCACTGAATGTGCGCTTGCTTCCTGCGTAAGCCTATGCATCCTTAGACAAAGACCTCGCAATGAGTGAGCCAGAGATTGACAAACCTGCTCGTCAGGATAGATGAACGTCGAGTGTCGAACGTTATCCTCAATAGCGAGCTCTGTCTCATCTTGGAAGCCCAGTAATTTTATTCCTGGCGATAAGCCAAGTGTTCTGAAAGCTTTGACCTCTTCGGCAGTGAAGAAAACCTGGGAGAGAAGGCCCAGATCAGTATTCTTACAAGAGAAAGGAAACACTCATGCACCAACTTTGCTCCGTCTGGGAACGGCGCGCACGCCGTACTCCGCATCTTCGTTGTCTTCTGCAGGAGGACCAAGCTGCATGCCGTACACTATTTTCGATTTGTCTACTTCACGTTGTTCATTCTGTCATGGGAAATAAGTTGTCAGAGTTGACTGGTAATATGGTGACCAGAGACTCACCTCGTCAACGTAAAGCGTCTTCGGCTCAACCACTTCTAACCGGTCACCCGTATCCATGAAGTACTTGTAATTACCCTTCTTCTGCTCCGTAACAAGACCATATCTACAAAGGCACATAAAAGAAAAAATCAGACACTTGTATCAAGAAAGAAGTCAACACGTTACCCCTTTACGCCGATGACGAAACCTTCACCAAGCTCAAACGGCACACTGAAGAGCGAACGCTTCGGCATCTCTCGAAAGCGCATCTGCGCAAGGAGGTCGTCGATGCGAGAGACAGAGATGGAGTCAGAGAGCAGGCCGTCGCTCTCCTCGTCCTCTTCTTCAACAGATGGACCAAAAATAGCCTGTGATCGGGCAAATTTTAAGCCATGAATGCCAAAGGAGAGAAGGAAGAAAGCCGCACCGAATAGAACTTCGTAGGGTCGAACGGCTTCTCCTCCGTGCTGATGAAGAACGGTTCAACCGAGACACCCGCTTGAGTCAAGTCCTAAGTAAAGTGTTCATTGCCTCAAACAAGCGCAATGCTAACTCAAGCCCTACCAGAAGTGTCGTTTGAGCAGACGTGACAAGTTGAGCGTTCTTCGCGCCGGGATGAGGGTCGTCTTCGTCAGTAATGAGGAAAACACGCTTGATGCCAGATTTTGGAGCCCTGGTAGAAAAAAGCTGTTTTACGCAAGCGAGCCTATACAGATAGGCAACACTTACCCATCTCGTAAGGCCCAGTTGCAGCTCGTAAAGACATCACCCATGGGGACACGATTCTCTGATGGTGGAAACTCGTAACGAAGCCACTTATGGTTATCCTTTGCCTCTAGATACATTCGAGAGGAATAGATCAGCAGTCGCTTAACATACAGCTGCGAGTCGAATTGTAACGCACCGTGAAGAAGCTGGATAATATTTTGTATCTTTGGGGCATCAATCTGTCCTACAGGCTCGTGTACGAACGTCCCGTTCTTGTACTCTGTAGCTCCGCGCTCCGTATTTTCTTTCTTGCGAGACTTTGAGATGCTCAGTAAGCTGTATGGCATATGCGGGAGTTTGAGAGCTTCTCACGGTATTGAAAAGTAAAATCCCAGCAGCGTCATTTGGCCCGACAACAACCTTCCGCTTCTGAATCTGCATAGCGGCCTCGAGTGCAGCAAGCAGGTGGGAGGTCTGTGCGCCTTCTTTGTTCGGGTCATCATGGAGCACTTGCATTGACTCCGAACAGTCAATCGCAAAGAGAACGACATCGCGTTTGCCTTCAAAGAACTGACAGCGCGTTTAGTATCCCGTGCCAAAATGAGCACAAGCAAGGCGGAGAGGGTGCGCTATGTCAACTCACAGATGTGTCTTGCAGTTCGTCGTCCTCATCCTCATCAACCTTATTCCAGTCATCGTATGGAGCCATGGCGAATCTATTTCTCCGTCAGCAGAGAGAACGGATTAGAGGGTGGCTAGACAGGAGAGGGCGCGACCACGCTCGGCGTGAAGACCGTGATTGACATCACGTGCCTCTGAGTCACGATCGCGCGTTGACGCGTCTTTCGCACGCCCCCGGCGCCGCTCCTCCTATTCCAGTCTTCCTCTTTCATGGCCACTGCTAGCTTTCCACCACTACCTGAAGTGAAGGGTGAAGATGTTGAGCGGCTGGAAGCACCGTCTCTTAAGATCCGAATGGAGGAGGATGTGGATACCTGGAAATCGACGAGAGGCTACCAAAACTATCTACTATTCCTGCACAGGTTAAGCGAGTCCGTTGTCGGCTACAATTTGCTTGAGCGTGGGGAAGAATGTGACAAGATGAGTGCGGTATGCAACAGTCAGCATTCTGGTCGCTTCAACTCAATGATGATGATCTTCAGGCGGTGAGGTCGATGCTAGATCTACTGAACAAGCTGGATAGCTGGATAGACGAGATTCCTCCTTTGCCGACTCCTCAACGATTCGGAAATCTTGCCTTTCGCACCTGGGGGAAGAGACTTGAAGATGTGGGCCTTGTCTCTCTATGATTAATACCATCAAACAAGCTTATGAGACGAACTTCCAGAACGCCGATGATCTCATGAAGTCTTTACTTCCCACTCATTTGCACGACTTTATATACTTGCTGGCGCCTTACTTCGCTATTTCATTCGGATCCTTCACGCGCATGGACTATGGCTCTGGACACGAGGTTGCGTTCGGCTTGCTCTTGCTCTGCCTCTCCCTCACCCGTTTCTTCGAGCCCACGCCAGTGGAGGAGCGCAATTTGGTGCTCGTCGTGTTTCACCGCTACTTACGACTATGTTGGCACCTGCAAGACGTGTATCAACTTGAGCCTGCGGGTAGCCATGGCGTATGGGGACTTGACGACTACAGCTTCCTTGGCTACATTTTCGGGAGCGCCCAGCTCAGAGGTCTGTCGTCTATCTCCCATAAGGCTTAAAAGTCTCAATAACGATGAATGAAGATCAAAGAGAAATATCCGTGTCTGTAGTCCTTCGACCTCCTTTACCGCCAACGAACTTGTATTTCCTGTCGATATCGAGGATACACCAGGTCAAGCAGGGCCCATTCCACGAACACTCTTCGCAGCTGTATGCGATCGCTACAGGTGTTCCGAACTGGGCAAAAGTACACTCAGGATTATTTAAAATGTATGAGGTAAGTAATACAATACTTTAATCGTGGCAAACATCTAAGTGTTTGTCGCTTAGGCTGAAGTATTAGGCAAAAGAGTTGTCGTGCAGCACATTCCTGTGGGTGGCCTCTTGGAATGGGACTCGATCGAACCTTCCGCCCCTCTAGCCCCTAGCGACACAGCTGGAAACCCCATCCAGAACACTCCATCCATGACACCCTGGACACCTTTGACTACCTCGGCCAACTTCACTTCCACTTTACCATCGAGAACAGGTGCACCGTGGACAAGTGCTTCTCTGGAATCGCGTAAGCATCCATCAACGACGGGCTCGTCCGCATCATTGCCAACAAGAGCGCCATGGACCACGAGCAATTCTGGAACGACTCGACCTGGCTGGGAGCCTCTTGTTGCACAATCTTCGACAACCACTCGTGATTCTCAAACCACTCCGAACGTCGATCAGAATGGGAAGCCGCTGAACTCAACTAATGGTTTGGTCCAGCGATGAACGAAGTATTATTAAATTAGCCTCGATGTTGTTGTAGTTCTTGCGAAATCTCGGGTCTATGCCCCTGAATATCTTACCAACTCGGTTGTATGTCTTTCGTTAAGAGTTTTGTTTCTGACTAAGGCGAAAGCGCGCTGCGTCATCCGTCTACATATCGGGAAATGCCGAACAAAGCGGTCATCGATGTTCCGTAAAATTTCCAGTGGAAGTCGACACCGCATCGACGAAGCTCAGCCTCTCTTCCTCGAACTACCACCATCGCATTCGTAGACAGAGCGTACCATTAAACACACTTATCATTGCGCATCGTACTTCCTGGGACTCGGAGACAGATATCTTCATTGATCTATTGAAAAATCGCCACAATTTCTGACCAGGCGAGGAACACAGACCTCCGTCTGCTCAATCGCGAGTACGTCCATCCTTTTTAAGTTCATAATGGCATACCGAGAGACTCAAAATGAAACATGTTTGTGGTTGAAAAGGTGGTCATCCGTTCGAGGTTCGTCCCATGCTTGCTCTTACACTTCCTCTTACTGAAGCGCGGCTAATTATGCGCAGGCGAACCTCCCTGACAGGACTAGCTTAGATATTCTCCAAAGTGCTTTAGAGCACTCCTGGACGTGTTCTTTCTACTACCTATTCCCCTCCAACTTTCAACGTCCCCTCAAGTTTTTTTTCCTCGCGTCGGGAGCGAGGAACTTCGTCGACTGATAGTGCCCCCCAGTTACCGTCCTCTCCGCCCGGCTTCGCCTCTGCGACCGCGGCGGTTCAGGTGCGGTAATCCGGTGCTTAATTTCGCACAGTGTCCAAAAGCCAAAGCTTCCAGAGCTCGGAAGCAACCTTTGATTTGTACCACTGGCCCCTACGTTTACGTCCTCCTGCGAGGAACAAACACATCTAGACTTAGACTTTGACATTCTTTTTGATTCTGTTTTAGTGCCTCCTATCTGCGCTCCCTCCTCTATCTCTCCTGAACCTATGTCACGTATCGAGGTTCTTTCCGCCAACGCGGCAACGGAGTATGAAGTAGCTCAAACTGGACCTAACCTGATCCGGTCCCAAGAAACTTTTGGTACCGCCGCCCAATCGATTACCAATGGTTTTCCTTCGACCTCGCCCATCGTCGCCCGCTCGCTGCATACTGCTCACGATGCTCACGACGATGTTCGCATTCCTCATATGCCGCCTTTGCTCCGAGGACATCCCGAGGTTCATCTGCGCAATGGCGTTATAAGAGCTTCGCGACTCTCAGCGGTACATGAGACAGACGCCGAAAAGGCTTTCTTCGTTGCGGATCTGAGCTATGTCTACAAGCAACACGAAAGGTGGAAAAAGTGCCTGCCTGGTATTGAGCCTTTCTATGGTGTGTTGTACTTTTTAAATTAAAATGAGGAACCCCTTTGTCGCTAAATTTTCTTGAAACATAGCTATTAAATGCAATCCCGACCCGTATGTATTACGCCTTCTGGCGGCGCTAGGCACAGGTTTCGACTGTGCTTCGAACAACGAGATTGCTCGTGTTCTCGAATTGGGTACCGTCGATCCTTCTCGTGTTATTTTTGCCAATCCATGCAAAGCCTTGTCTTTCATTCGTAATGCCGCAAAGGCAGGTGTCGAAATGATGACCTTTGACAACGCCGACGAACTCTACAAGATTGCGCGCTCGCATCCGCGCGCTAGGCTTGTTGTTCGAATTCTTACGGATGACTCGAAGAGCCTTTGTGCCCTTGGAACCAAATTCGGAGCGCCGCTCGTAACGGTTCCGGGTCTGCTGGCAAAGGCGCGTGAGCTGAACCTCCTCGTCATCGGTGTAAGCTTCCATGTCGGAAGTGGCTGCTTTGACACATCCGCGTTCTCTGATGCGATCATGCGCGCGCGTTCGGCATTCGACATGGGCACGGAGGCCGGTTATGATTTCACGCTGCTCGATGTTGGAGGTGGCTTTGAGGACGCGACCTTCGAGACAAGCTCCGCAGTACTTTCTGATGCAATCGATCACTATTTCCCGGACCGCAAGTCGATCAGAATCATCGCAGAGCCCGGTCGTTTCTATGTGTCGAAGGCCTTCCATCTTGCAGCAAATGTTATCGCAAGGCGGGGGCCCCTGATTGAGGGAACATGTGAAGCTCCTGCCGCCTCTACTGAAGACTCCAATGCACCGGCTGTGATGTGTACGTGCCTGATACCTTGCTTCCCTCAACCTTTTGGACTTCTTTTCTTCACTCGTTATTATATTGTCTCTTTTTGAGCCTTTCGCTCACACCGGTCTTTCCAGATTACATCAACGACGGCGTTTACGGTTCGTTCAATTGCATTCTCTTCGATCATCAGATCGTACATCCCTATGTGCTCTCTCTGGGTGGCTCTTTCCACGTCCCGTCCACGGAGCCGCTTCTCCCAAGCAGCGTGTGGGGTCCGACTTGCGACTCGATCGACTGCGTCTGCCCGGTAACGCAGCTGCCTGCAAGCCTTTCCGTGGGTGACTGGCTCGCGTTTGAGAACATGGGTGCGTATACGGTGTGCGCGGCCAGCCAGTTCAATGGTTTCGAGGTCAGCAACGTCATCTACACGTCGGGCGGGGGGCCAGGTTCCTCCGAGGTCAGGCGTGTACTAGCGGGGTCTGCGGTCGGTTCCGTTGGCGCCGGCGGTAGAGGGCTCGGGATCGGAGACGGAATGGACGCATGACAAGGACCCGCGGAGAGGACAAGCCGGCGGCGATATGCCCACATTCCTCATTTCCGGCTTACAGAGCTTAGATGGTTATTTCAATTTATTGACTTGAGGGGGAGTTGTTGAGTGCGGCGGCCGTGCTGCAACGCAATACTATGAATTGGGAGTGAAGACTTGCATTTGCGCTGTGTGGAGAAGGAGATATTTTTTCTGAATTGTGGGCTCCTTGCTTGTGTTATCTCGATGGGGTGCCTGGGGCGGGAAACATAGGCCTCAATCGAGCTTCAGGCGTCGATCAGAAAGGATCTGCCTTTCCCTTAGAACAAAGACTCTCGCACGGGAACTTGCACCTTCAATCCGTCGAAAATCCAAGAGGATCCCAATCAATATTTTGCAACCGACCGATAGATCACTGCCACTTTTCGAGAACTCGTATCTACACTTTCGCACCCCTTCAAACACGCAAGGCTCGCAGTCTTTTATTTATCATCTCTTCCTTGGAAATAAATTCGTGTTTGATTGATTCTCCCGCCCCACAGCACAAAGCTGGAAATAGCGGTGAGCGCGTTGGCCGCGTGCGAGATCGAGGCAAACGGAGAAAGGATTGAATAGTAAATCACCTATGAGGAGAGACCCATCTGTTCGGCTCGTTATCGAGAGCAGTTGTTTCAGAGAGCCCCTATGCTATGAGATATATGCATATTTAGCACCGGCGGAGGGAATATGGACCATTTATTTAGTGCCCTGAGGGGCCGCAGAAGTGGTTTCAGCTGACGGGGTGGCGTTGGAACGGCCGAGGATAGCTCCCACGTGGAGGTCGGTTTGTGACAAGTGACGAAAGTATTTACAATACGTAGTCACGCGTAATACCGCGGGAAAATCCTAGATTATACCACGCGAGCGCGTACCGTACCTTCTTGAGCGAAGTCGATCTGCAAGTAGATCTGCGCTTATGCCGAGTGCAATATCTACTATTTTTCCATTTCCATTTTGTTTGTTTGTGACCCCGTCGCCGGTCATGCATATCTTCTTAGCCACGCTTCCACCTTCACTCTCCCCCTCCCAGATGCCCATGCCCCTCCGGCAAGTGCGCTTCACTAGCGCCAATCCATAACACCCTCCCTTCATTCTTCCTCCCTCCGTCCTTCTCTCTCTCAATCAAGAACCTCCATGGAGCCTCCCTCCCGTGGACTCCTGCAGGTGCACTCCGTTTATTACCTGAGTGTCCGCTGCCGAATTATTTATCCCTACGACGTGTCTAGGATGCTGGCTCCGCACCTGCTGCAGGCCGGTTTCGTCCTTATGCAAGTGCAACGCATAGGGTGACCCGGGGCCGCTATATCACTTCGAACGATAGACGCGGCTATATGTGAGTATCTTCACGTCTCCTCCCCCTTCGTCCAGAAGCTCAAGGGCATGTGTTGGCGGCCACGACAGTCCGGTCTATGAATACCCTCTCAACGGCCAATGGATCATGATGGACATTGACGACGGTTACATCCTTTGGACTGGGATATGGAAGGGTGAGCTCCACCGTCGAGTCATCTCCATCCTCCCACCAACCTTCCCGCCTTTTTTTTCTTCGCAGCGCTCGGAAATGCGAAGGGTAAGTGTACACTGTCCCCGACCTCGACCTCGATGTTCGAGCTTAATTCGCGAAATATTTTTAGCCGACATTGTAAAGATGCTAGAATCGCAGCCCGACCTTGCTCCGCAGCTCCGACGCGTCCGTGGAGGCTATCTGAAGATACAGGGAACTTGGATGCCCTACGAGGTCTTTGTTCCGCGAAATCTCGCTTAAAATTTGCGCTAATTTATTTCTTGCTAGGTCGCCCTACGCTTGGCGAGACGGTGAGCTCACACTGCCTCATAAACTACTTTAGAATGCGTTTATCTGAATTTATCATCCTAGAGTAGCATGGACGATTCGCGAGGACTTGATACCGCTCTTTGGGTACGTCACTGGAGCTCATTGTTTTGAACTGCGCTGAATTATGAGCGAATAGGCCGACGTTCCCTTCGACTTGCCTCACCCCAGACCAGCCTGGATATGGGCAGATCTTGGGTAGTCAGAAAGGCAAGAGGCGAGGCCGGCGTGCTGCCGTACCCTTGCCTTTGTCGGCAACTCTACCTCCGCCGCAACCTTCGGACTTTGACACTTCGCCAGGAGATCCAGGTCAGCAGACGCGGCAGCCTGGTCCGTCTTCGCTGCCTCCACTCTCAGCAGTGACTACTAGGGAGCATCCCCCTCACTTGTTTTCGCCTTCACAAATTGCGGGCGCATCGGGAACAAGACACGACGAATATCGTGGTGATGGCCGTTATTCTGGCGAAAGCACAAGGATCGCGCGATACTCGTACACTACGATACCTCAAACCCCGGGCCACGCCCCCCATGGATACAGTTCGTCGTCCATGGCGCCTCCGCCTCCTCCGGCATCGTACGGCCCCCCCGGTTCGTCCGGCAGCCATCACCTGTCGCCATCGTCAGGGCCCATACGCGAATCGGCGATGCTCAATACAACGCATGGTACGCGCGGTCGGTTCTCGCCCTACCAAAATGTCATGCACTCTCGTCATCGCTCAGGCAGCATTATGAATTCAGCATTCGCGCGGCCCTCGCCCGTAGACCTCCCCCCGCTTACCATTCCGTCCTCGCAACTGCGGATAGCATCAGCTACTGACGTTGGTGCCCGATCGGCGGACATGGCGCTAGGACATGGCGCCTCTAGCTTGGGGAAATCGGCGGCGGCTAGCAGCTCAGTAACAACGACCGCAACCCTGCCAACGGCCCCTAACGAGTTAATCAATCTGCCGCCCATACAGACACATGCACCAGCGGCCATGATGTCTAACGCACCTCGACGCAGCTCAGGCAGCTTATACTCCTCGGGCAGCGGGAGCGGGTACTCGCTCCCGCCGATATCTGCCCTCAATGATCTACCTCCACCTCTCGCTAGCGGAAGCTCGCCTTATCAGCTCGACTCCGCAGCCGTGTTGAAACGCCTGGCGGTCGATGACGAAGTGCTCGGAGAGTCGCGACGAGCTAGCTTCATTGCGGTTGGCGACGGCGGAGGTAGCCATAGAGACGACGACGACGACGACGACGACGGACATGTGGTCGAGCCCCCCACTCTAGAGCAGCTGTGGAGGAGGCGCCGGTCGCTATCCGAACCCCCGTTGAACCCGTACGTGACGACGGCTTGGCTCTTCTAGCGTGGCGTCACCCAACTCATGATTTATCTGTATTTTTTATGGTATAGGGATAGTCTTCCGAATATGCAACCCACATGGTCAGCAGCACCGAATATTAGTCTGGACCCGTCTTCGGATCCTTCGCCAACACGCGTACGCCCCAGCTCCTTTGGTGCACCAGCGAGTCCATCAGGACAAGAAATAAGCTACTCAGATGCAAGAAGTCCGTCTCCTCTGTCGGGGCCAAGCAGTCCCTTCTTCGGACATCAATACAAGGCTCGGTCACTATCACTCTTGCGAGGCGGTTTGGAGTCAAGATATCCAGTTATAGAAGAGAACCCAGCTGAGTCGTGTGCGTCAGTCAAAGTTTTCGATCAAGCAGATACTTATATGTAGTCGACAGCTGCATCCTCGTCTCGCATTGACCTACTGAGCGAAGGATATGCCACGGATAGAACTGGTGGGTCAGGGAAGCAGAGTGCTATGGATGAAGGTCACCAGACGCCGCGCCAATTTACAGCCTCGATGCCTGCCGAACCCTGGCGGCCGCACGCGTACTCTCGAACGCCTACACCATTGAAATATCAGGCATACCAGCATGTTCCGTCTACGCACACGCACTCACTGCCGCAGCCCGCTGCCGAGCGTTCGTCTTACCAGTTCGGCGCAGAAAGCCCTACGAGCCGGGAAGAGGCGCAGTTACTGCCATCTTCAGGCGGTCGAAGAACTCGGAACGACCGAGCACCGACGGATCGCTTCCATTTCCCGTCTTCGCGCCAAACGAGGAGGCGAAGTGAGGACCTTTGATGATCCTTGTTGTTATCGAGGCGAGTGGGTTCTCTCGGTATTCTAAGGATTTCGGCGCATCACAATGGAGGTCTCGAAGTTGCGCAAACGTTTTTGTTCGCCCCCTTTTTCGTGACCACTTTCACGACCTTCCTTTCCTCCGCTCGACTCGGGGTTGATACTTCGAATCGACTTCCTCTTAGGACTTTTTTTTTTTTTGGCTTGAGCGTTTGCTATGCAACAAGTAGACGAGAGCCTCGCTATCACCTCACGGAAATAATAGAGCAGCCTGTGGCCGGAACTCGTGCCTTTACGGCTTTCGACGACGCTTACCAGCGCTTGTATCCATCGGACTTCCTTTATTCAATAGCCAACTCTCGTTTGTTTGTTCATCTGTACACGCTCCGTCGGTCCTTATCTTCTTTCTCCCGATCCACGATGCTGTTCATGATTTCACGTTTTGAAACTCTAATCGTCATCCCCGCAGGGGCATACCTCTTCCATTGCTCGGATGTGTCCCTCACTGTCACTCTCCTTCTGTCATTACTTCCTGCCCTCAAGACTATGAGTATATCTACATAATATCATTTTTGTAGCCTTTCTTTACCTCAGGTCGCTCGTTTCATCCTCCTTTCGCAATAATGGTACGACCACTCCCTCTCTTTTACATGGAGTGCTTAACCAGTCGTTTTCCTCGTAGCCAGGCCTTCGTCCTCGCTGTCGCCCTGCCAGGACTTTCTGGCTCTTCCGATCTTGGTCAGGACCATTGCATTCGACCACACACCTTTCGTAATCGTGATCAGGAAGTATTCATCATCTATGCATCTTTCGCCAAAAAGGTATTGACATCAGGGACCCTTGGACATTATCTGGCTTCCATCCTACAGTAATGCTTCGCGTTCTTTCTAATTCTTTAGGCTCCAATCGGGCTCCCATCTATACTCGGAATGGGCGCCACGTAAAGCTATATAGCTAGTGTTCATGTATAATCTCGATATTTCAGCAGGTTAAAGTTCTAGGGTCATCGTCCTTCTCGAGCTGCTAGCTCCCCTTCCCAAAGATTTCTCGATTTCTCGTGAGATCAGAAAGAGCGAGAACAATAGCGATACAAATCCCATGGCAGGCGGAAGGCCGAACGAATCCAGATTGGTCCTGAAATTTCGAACGCTGAGCTGTTGGCATCCATTCCCTTCGTCGCGTGCGCGGCGGACATACAGAGGTAAATTTCCATCGATGATCTTCTCCGCCTCCTCGACCTCGACCATGTGCCATTCGCATAAACGCCCGCCGGAACTCAATCAGGATCAATAAGCGCTACCATCATGGCGGTAAATAAGCTCCAGCCGCTCAAACAACTTGTGAAGATGCTGGGTGAGAGCGGATAGTGTATGAGGGGACAACTTTCAAATCCACGGAGGAAAGAACGTGCAGATATTGCCTTTGAAAGCAATTCACGGCCACCATCTACACATACATGCAAAGGCAGCAAACAGACTCGGGTCGAACGGACCTTGCTATATGGTAATGTCGGTATGATGATCGGAGATGCAGACAGTTGGCTGCTTCGCGCGTCTCCTTTCGCACGTCTTGATGTCTCGGTCCTGGCTTATTGTCTTGAGGGTCTTCGAGAATTTTGTAGGTAGAATTCCTTTGAGCATGCCGAATGGGGTGCTTGGCAGACACCTTTTCACAAGAACCTCACGGCACTTATCGGCACTTCGCTAGACTCGCTGGCATAATTTCGAAGAATTGTTTGGGCCCACGGAGTCATGATGTTCCCGACGCCGACGCGCTGGACGCAGCGGCGCGCTATGATCGGCGGCGGATGGGCAAAGATGGCGCACCGAGAGCGGATGCATCGCACTAGACTGCACTTCCGAAAATCAAGCTCACAGCCTCTTCTGCCGCGCCCGACCCCTTTCGTTTACTTGCGGATAAACGAACCCGAGCGAAAGGATCAACCAACTCTGAGTGCGCATTTTCAGTGTTCCGAGGCGAATGAGAGCTTTCTCGCCGGTTTGGAGCGAACTTGGATGTCCTTTCTAGGTAACGTCGAAGATCGGACACCTGTAGCAGCGTGTGCGCGCCCGCTTCGAATTGGAAAGTAAGTATGCGAAGGGCGCGCGATGACCGCGCGACACATTCTAACTGAACGCTTACCTCCGTTGCCTTGCTTCGAGAAGGTAATTGCATTTGTATTGGGCTAAGTACAGCCCGTCGGCTTCTCTTGATATTTCGTACACGGCCACCTATAAGCGTTTAGATCGCAGGGAGCTCCATGAGACGAAGTCATTCAGCCGACAAAATGCACGGAGTCGCACTCCGTGGCCCAGGCATGAACCTCAGAATATCCGAGAGACTCGGACTTGGTGGATTCGAATATATTGGCTTAGTAAAATCAGTTCATAGGAGAGCATCATTCTGCAGCATTTCTTGACAGGGATTTCACCACTGATACTATACAAGAGAACGAAGAACTAGGGAGCCTTCCGTAGATTTCGCTGGCATGACCAGTCCTGTGTCTGAATTGGTTCCATTTTGGGTGTTACTCACGTGATACACGATCGACATTCATCGCCACTGAGTGCTGTCAGTCGTGTGTTCCAACAAACCAGACCTGCAGCTTGCCTTTTTTTTTTGGTCCATCCGCCTGGCTTATGTGCAGTCTTTGAATTCTCAACACATCATTGCGCTCATTGGAAGGCTCTGGGGCCGTAGAGGGCAAGGTTTTGCTCACGGCATACATCAGAATAATCGTCCAGAGTCGATACAGTTACAGCCTTTCCAACGTCGGGACCCAGAGCCTAGCTATACTCGTTCAGAAGTCATGAAATTTAGGCAAGTTGTGTACTGTGCAACTCCCAAACTCTGAAAAAATCACACTTCTTTCAGCAATTCGCTCAAGTTCAACGCGGTAGCAGATTGGTGGGATGAGTACATCGCGTGAGCTTGTTTCAACAACCCACCTTTAACACCCAGTCTAACGAGCTATGGGCCAAGATATTCTGCTCTCAAGAAGCAAATATACCAGCTGGAGAAGAAACAGCAGGACGTTCTAAGCCAGCACGAGACCGATCTGGAATCGAACGAACACTCGGCCCTCATGGGTCACAGTACATCTTCTTCATCTACGGATGATATCTTCATCCCTCTTCTTGATCATGAGTTGAAGAAGATTACCGTCTTCTATGAGAATCAGGAGCGTAATCTATTGGTGGAGCTTGAGGGTTTAGAAGAACTCATCAAGATGAAAGACGAAGAGAGTCTTTCAGGCGCCGACCTGCGATACATGGATGAGGACGACGAGGACGAGGACGATGATGACGATGACGACCATAACAGACAGTCCCCAAGTCGAGAACGAACGCACGGGAGGACATCGTCAAGGCGTAGACGTTCAAAGTCGGATGCAAGAGTACATCCCCCTCCTCGTAGGCTACAAGAAATTCATGATGATTTGTTAGGCTAACATCAACTCCTAGCTGGTGTTTTAGCGTCACTGTCTCAGGACTCAACTAGGTCAAGAATACAACGTCGACAGAGTGTTTCTTCGAGCGAAGACAATTACGACCTTGAGGCAAGCCTTGCGTCTCTCAGTCAAATCCCGGAAAACGATGCATTGCAGACCAGCACGGGGGATCCGCGTGGATCACCCTCGTCTCCGAAACGTGCAAGAGTCGCTCTGGCCAATATCTTCAACCTAGTGAAGCCTGCTGGAAGCGTGGCATCCTCGCAGATTGGCAGAGATACAATTTGGACTTCGAAGACAAGCTACGCCTTCGACACCCGAGCACTATTCAAGAGACGCATCACGACCCTCTATAACTCGCTAACTTCTCTGAGGGCATACGTCGAACTCAATTATTCTGGCTTCCGGAAGATTCTTAAGAAGTACGACGGTTTGATCCTTCGACGCGATATTAAGCTTACTGTATACCCTCAGGTATGACAAGATTACATATAGCGAAGTAAGTCTTTTTGCACCCTTTCCACATTCACATCTGAAGTTTAGCGTATCGATGCAGCTCAAAGATCATTACATGCATGACGTCGTCGAGGATGCGTACCCTTTCCGGCAGGCGACCAAAGATCGATTGAACGATGCTATCAATCGTCTTGTTCTTCTTTATGCGAAATGCATTACTCACGACGACGTCTCGGCTGCCGCCCGCCAGCTTAAAGTTTTCCAGCGTGAACACATTGCGTGGGAGAGAGATACCGTGTGGCGAACGATGATCAGTCAAGAACGCCGCGGCGCGCACGATGGACAAATGAAGACGCTTGGAGGTCATGTTGAGGAGGAGGAAAGTGCCGCGCTGACCGTTCCCACTCCAGTAGGCCGGCTCAGGTTTACGGCCAAGACAGCTTTTCTGGTCGCAGCGGTTATTGTCTTTGTAGTACTGTTGAATGTCCAGGTCTTATCCGGTACGGAGGCTAATAACTGCTTCGCAATACTCGTACTCAGCACCATTCTATGGGCCACTGAGGTAAGGTTATGCCTTGTAACGTTAAAGCTTTTGACCCAAAGATCGTTTCAGGCCATTCCGTTGTTTGTGACGTCTTTGCTTGTTCCATTGCTCCTCGTTGTATTCCGCGTTTTCATCTCGACGGATGGAAAGGGGACACGTTTGAAGGCACCAGAAGCAACGAAGTGCGTACATGTCGTCCTGGTCAAGTATAAACGACTTAAAAGCTCCAAGATTTGTTTTTTCGCAGATGTTCTCGCCGACAATTATGCTTCTTATAGGAGGCTTCACTATCGCCTCGGCATTAAGCAAGACAAACATCGATCGCGTCATAATAACACGTTTATTGAGCCTAGCTGGAACAAGGCCGAAAATCGTCCTTCTGGCATTTATGGGCGTATCGTGTTTCGCAAGCATGTGGATAAGGTATATTGAAGTCTAACTCTTGCCTTTATTTTCCTCATCCCGGTTTTTTGATAGTAACGTAGCTGCGCCGACGCTATGTTTCACTTTGATTAAAGTACGTTTTGTTTCGATAAAGAACGACCTTTTAGTATTCAATATCCCTAGCCCATCCTCAGGAATTTGCCTCCGAAAGCGAGCTTCGCGCCCTGTTTGATAGTAAATATACCTATGTCTACTTCCAGAATTTGAGTTCATACTCACACTATGCCTTGTCCACCCTCAGATGGGAATCGCTCTTGCTGCTAATATCGGAGGACAGAGCTCCCCGATTTCTTCGCCACAGAATTTGATCGCCCTGGACGAGATGGACGAGCCTCTAGACTGGGGTCAATGGTTCGCTGTCGCCCTGCCCGTGTCGGCCGTTTCTATCCTACTCATCTGGATTCTTCTTCTAACGAGTTATCGACCTTCCCACACTGTGGACGGTGAAGACCTCGTAATCAAGGAGATACGACCTACTAGGGAGAAATTCTCTCCTAAGCAGTACTGGGTCACCTTCGTATGCATTTTCACTATTGCATTATGGTGCGTCGAGAAGAAAATAGAAGGGTTCATTGGTGATATGGGCATAATTGCTATCATCCCTATCGTTGCTTTCTTCTCCACCGGTGTTTTGCGGAAGGTACGTACACCGGCAGTTTGCGCAAGACATGGTCTAACTAGTTGCGAAGGACGACTTTGAACAATTCACGTGGACCATTGTATTTTTGGCTATGGGTGGCATTGCTCTCGGAAAAGGCGTGTCGAGCTCCGGTCTGCTCAGTGTCATGGGCGACAGAATCAGAGACCTCATGGGCGGACTCTCGCTACCTGCTGTAGTTTTGGCGTTGACCTTTGTTGTCTTAGTGAGTTGGGCCTATTGTTCAAGACATGCTAATTATCACTCATACGGCGTGATGCAGGTTATTTCTACTTTTATTAGTCACACCATTGCTAGTGTTCTCTTGGTGCCTATTGCAAAAGAAGTAGCAAGTAGTCTCCCGGGTGATCACCAACGCCTTCTAATATTCCTTACGGGCTTGGTCTGCTCGACCGGCATGGGCATGCCTGTCTCAGGATTCCCAAATCAAACGGCGTACGTATCAAAATCACAGACTCTCCCAATAAATCATTACACATCTTATGTTTCAGAGCAACGCAAGAAGACGACGTGGGTCAACTGTATTTATCAAACGTTGATTTCCTGAGGAATGGCGTTCCTGCGAGTATAATTGCAGCTTTAGTAAGCCTGTGACTTATAAATAAGCTTCTTCGATGCTTCTGACTACCGCTTTTGTTACTATGTACAGGTCGTCGCTACCGTAGGCTTTGGCTTAATGCTCGCTATTGGGTATGTCTTCGCTCTTCTTTTGTGGGCGTTTTGAATCTAACCTTGCGGCTTTAATTTAGTCTGTAACGACCGACGTCGAGCGATCATCGCCCTCGAGAAGACTTCGGCTCGTTAACGTCTACTCCTGTGTCACTCTTCGGCAGGAGTTGAGAACACTGCGGAGCTCCTTGTATACATTAAACATGTTTTAGACGTGGACTGCACTTGTTTAGATTTGGCATCTGTGAAGGCACTTGGCGTTTGCATGTGTTCGCCGTTGCTTGATGCAGTTGCTTCACGATCGCTACCTTTAAGGCTGAGCGTTTCACAAACGCGTGCTCGACAACGTGCAAGTCCTTACTACCCTCGGAGGTTCCCACGTTCAACACTGCTAACTTTAATTCAAAGTCATAGTATAAGGACATACAGGATTCCTACTGCACAAGTAAGCCGTGAGATGAAACAAAGGAGTGTTACATATCAATGTCATGAGGGTCGTAAAGGCATTCGTTAGTCGTCATGAAACATAGGGAGCTTTTACACAGATTAGGGAATCAGAAACATTGAACTTTGTGTGTAAGACGTGGGTATAAATGAGCAACCCGAGGGCGAAAGCAAATACGGCGGAGACGGACATTGTGCATACATCCCTCCCGACACGACGTCGGGTGAGAACTGAAATAAAATAGTTGACGAGAAAGAAGCAGAGCGGTAGAACTGATCTTTCCCGTCTCAAATACGTGTTCAACAGTGGGGATAAGACAAAAATGGAAGCGGCGAAGTCGAAGATGATCGAAGACAGGGAGAGAAGTGGCCACGAAGCTTTGGCGGTGAAGTGAGCGATGTGATACCCAGCGTAGTAGACGGATGCCGCGAGGCCGCGAGAAGTCCGAGATTTGAAAGACATATTACGCAATGCGAGAGTCGCGAACAAACCTGGCTTGGAGGTATTAGCGATGGGAGGCGAGAGATATTTGTCGCAGAAATGCGTTGATCTGACTCGAGAGAATTTCAAGACTTCTTTCCCGCCAGACGCTTCAATATGGTGGAGAGAACGACGGTACACACTCCAAAGCTGACCATAAGAACGTAAGATCGAATTCCGTTCTCTAGGGGATCCCATTCGCGGCCGTCCAAATACCTTCGCCAGTCAGGTTCGTCATCGGAACGTGGTGGAACCAAATGGTCGGTATCATCAGCGCTAGTCGGAGAATGTCGTGATATCAGTGCAGAAGGTGAAGAACTCTGGCTCGTGTCACCGCCGCCGTCTACCTGAACAGACTTTGATTCCGAAGATGGCGAACCATTCGCTGCGGTCTGTATACCTTCCACTTGGATAGATCTCGATTCCATCAGAAGTAAAGGTACAGGGACAGGCGCGGCTGCGGATGCGGGAATAGTGTCGGTCTCAATGCACTGTGACTGATGTCCAACTTGTGCCTGCTCTACATCTTTGTGTTCCAGGATGCTAAGTTTCTCCTCAACATCGGCAAGTCGCTGTCTGAATAGTTCCAGCAGAGATAACGCCTGTTGTAGCCTTTCCGATTCACCTTCTGATGCCAAGCCGGTGTCCCGAGCTCTGGCCCGGACGTCAGCCAAGTCCAAGGGCTTTGCGTTTGCTTCCATGCTCCCATTTTCTCTCTTGACAGTCTGTACAGACTGGCTTATAACCGGTGTCTGTGGGGCAGGTGAAGACGCTTCCTCCTTTGGTGGAGAAGGAAGGGGACGTGAGGGCAGCGGACGCGCAATAATGTCCTTAATTTGCTTCCGTGCATCACCGCTATTCTTGTCACTATCCTTCCCGCTACCTAGCCTAGACGAGTTTCCGGAGCGTCCAAAGATATCGTCGTAAGCATTGGCACTCTCATTTTCATGATCAACGCTAATACGTTTGACGGTCTCGCCCACGTTCATATCTTCCCAAGCTTTAGCGCCCCAGCTACCAGACATGGAGCCTGAGGCAAGCAACTCCTCGACGGACGGCTCCGCCTCAGGGCTAGCAACATCGATTTTCCCTTGAGTCTCCTGTACAACATCCACTGGCGGGATGATGGACTCAAGTAGGAGGCGCTTTTTCGTCATCGCACTGGCCTTGCGGTCCTCGACATCACTAGCCTCTGAACTACTAGCAAATGCCGCCTCCTCGTCCGCCCACGCACTAGGAATGATATCGCCTTCGCTCGTCGAGCTTCCATGGTTGCTGAAACCCGATCCAGAGCTTGATGTGCGTTCGAGGCTCGCGACTAGTCCGCGAACGCGCCCTTTCCGGTCACCACTCTTGTGGGGAGTTGTTTCTTGTGAGCCGGATATCTCATCGACCGAGGATGAAGATAAGTTGTAAAAACTCCTGTAAGGATGATTTTGAGAGGGTTCGGCGATACCATTGGCTTCAAAGCCCCAGATACGACCTTTCAGGACGTTCTGACGAAGATTACGCGAAGCATTAAGTAGAGCCTCGCGCCAAAGATTGTTTATCCCCATTCTGTCGATATCAGTTGAATAGACCTATGTAATGCTTATGAGCAGGAAAGAAACCCACGATTCGAGATCCTGCTCGTTGAGGCGGAGGAACGCCCGCCCGTTGAGACGAGCCTCCTTAACGAATGCGGCGATGTCTTTCGCGACTGGAAGTGGTAAAGGCAAACTTTCCCCCGACCTCACGCGAAGTGCAGTGATTAGATATGAAGCAAGTTGTGAAGTTGTCCAGACCCTCGGGTTTGAGGGAAGTTCATCGACTTTCACCGGAGAGGGCGGAGACGGACTTGGTGCACTCGGAAGGGTATCAGCCCTAGCCCTCAGTGAGGGAAATAGCATGTCCTCCGAACTCGTATAACCATGTCCCTTGCGACCTTTGGTAGGCGACTCCAGTGAAGGTGGTATCGGGAGAGGCCTCGGAGAAGAGCGCGACATGTCTGATTTCGTGTGACGGTGCTTCGACGCGGGGCTCGGTGTGGATGGTATATAGACATGCTGATGAGATGAAGTATATCCAGTGCTGTTAGAGCGCGTCAGAAGCGCCGTCGATGTCGTCTTGATAGCGTAAGGATGCTGGTTAGGCGTCGAAGACGCGCTGCCTCGCTCTGCGCGATGACCATTGGGAGAAAGTACCGGGAACGACTTCTTCTCCGGAGAAGGAGAGGCAGTCGACATATTGATTTTTGAGGTCGTTGAACTTGCAATTGCTGCTGGTTTCCTTGCTTTCTTCTCAGGAAACAGGCCTTAGTCTTGGTGGTCGTCGAGGTTGTGTTCAAGGCGCACGACGCGGCAGTTCAAATTGGGCCCCTGAGTGTCACTGTATGCATGACCTCACTACCGAACACGTTTCTCTCGACAACTTCCATGTCTTCCAGTGCTGCCGGGCCGTCAAAACCAACACTTAATCCGTATCAACTTTTTCCGTCAACGCAGGCGAAGGTATGCATCTCAAGTAGGGAAAGAGATTCAACGTTGACAATTACCTCTGTCAGAACGAGCGTCTTAAGTTTTCCTCGGCACACCCATTCATCCCTACTTTCGTCGAGTCACGGCTCAGCAAGTCGAAGAACCTCGACCCGAAAGCTCTCTATGAAAACAGAGTCAAAAATCGACCTGTCCTTCTTGAAAATCCTGTGCGCGACAGCAAGCTCAAAAAAGAGCGTGAGGAGAATAAAGTTCGTCGAGCAAAAGAACGCGAACGAAAGAAACTAGGATTAATAAGCAAGAAGGAGGCGAAGTTGAAGGGACTTTGGAAACTCGAGGAAGCGCAGAAAAGGTATGTATGCATGAATCTGGTCACGGAGAATAAACATTCATCATGTATTAAAGATACGAGCTCTTCGTTTCTCTCCATCATCTATGGCTGGGCTACATGTCTGAATTACTTGGTCTCGGCTCACCTCCCGCAAGTTTGCCAGACTATCCTACTATGCCTAATTCATCAGCCATGCATGCGAAGCTTGTAAAAGCGGACTTTCATGGCTCTATACTCACTGGTAATCAAGCGCCCTTTAGCGCTCTCCTCTTACTAACCCGGGAATATAGTGAAACGGGCCAAAAACCCATGTCTCGTGGGGTCATCAGGGATAGTTATCCACGAGACTGAGAATGCATTTAAAGTGATAACTATCAGAGATCAAGTGAAGCGTGAGTTACACGTTTACATTTTGATTGGACCATCACTTAGCTCTGCTACAGTGATACCAAAGCAAGGTGCCATTTTTGCTTTCAGGATACCTTTGTACGATGTTCGAGCTCTTGTGCCTCCGCTGCCGTCGACCGGGCAAGAAGATGTCGCTAGCATTGCATCAGACCTTCAAACTCTCAATCTTGAGACCGTTCCTCAAATGGAGTTCGAGTTGTACGGAAACCAGTTCAGATTTCGCGCAGCGGATCGTGCAGGGAGGAAGTTCAAAGCCAAGGAGACAATTGAGCTTTGATAATATCTGTGCCTCGAACCTGTATATCAAGCAGCAACGGCTTTTTATTTCATAAAGCTTAGGTTGTAGCTGCAGTGTGCGTGGCGGTGAGCTGGATAAGCTTGGAAAGTTCAATAAAATAATAACTCATGATCTCGTCCTTTTTTCTTTCTCTTTTCACATCTTCAGGTCTTAAAGTGATAAACAATTGGCCAATGTTCCCACAGCTGATCGTAAACGGCGAGTTTGTTGGTGATCTGGACATCGTCCGTGAGATGGTCAAGAACGGAGAGTTCGCTGAGATTGTGAAAGCATCATGAGCCATTGTGTATGAAATAACGTCTGTATCAACTATTGTCTATCACTACCCACAGAAAACCAGCCCGGAATTTACCAAGTATTAATGTTTCGACGGGGAAAAGAAGAAAGTCCTTGAGGAATCTGGGACATAAAAACACGGATCGCCAGTCTGTCTTTTGGACGAGCCGTGAATCGACCATCGTTTCCGCCCTCTAGTTCGACCCTTCCGTGATGGTGAACAAGGGGCCAAAGTTGCCAGAGTCGCCGAAACTGTGCATGTATAGAGTGAGCAGGCGTCTAGACGACATAATAGACGATGAAACGTACGGACGACCTGGTAGTCGATGCTCGGTTCGACTTCCGGTACAGTTACCTCCACAAACCCAGCCCTCAGGTCGAAGCCTTGTGCAAGCGGGTCACCTGCGTTGAAAGCATCAGCGTCGAGCCAATGTTCAACATGTCTAAAGTTCCCAAGACTACTTACTAGTACTGCCCGGCCCACTCAAGATGATCGAACCAGACTTCGCAAGCGCAACCATCGTGGCTTCCGAGATGTTCTCAGGTGCATCACTCGTATCCCAGGTCACATTCGTCTTCGTATCGATCGTCCAGCCTGCAATCATGTTGGGCGTGAGCACCTTCGGGTCCCAGATGTCGCGCTGAGCGAGCTCGGTGGGGTGGGCCGTGGCAACGGAAACAGAGAAGAGTGCGACGAGCGCGAAGAACCAGGAGCGGAAGAGCATGATGCTTATGACTTTAACTGGTCAGGTTGATGAAGGAGTCAGTGGATTGAGATGAGAGTAAGTCACTGTAAGGCGATGGTGGTAGACGAGGTACTTGGCCAGCTTATATAGCTTCGAGAATGCAGTGCAGTGAGTGGACCTCCGGGCTTGCACGGTGGAAGCGATCTGAAATTTGAGCGAAAATTCACACTTGAAGGCAACCATTGCCCGAGATTCTGAGGTCTAGGCTAATGCGAGTACATCCTACGTGGGCGACATACCACACCGGCTACGACGTTTTGGAAATTCAAAGCAGTCGATAACAAATGCGCATAAGAGTGTTATGGCTCTCAGAATTTGCTCTGCATCCCGCGCTGGCACGCGCAAGTCGAGCTCGGGATTGCAGGAGTCGATTCTTCCCCATAGTGACATAGTTTTATATGGCGGGAGGTCCACAGTTTGATTATCTTTAGGCTTCGCAGTTAGAAGGACAGTTCGGTTTTGTATGTCCGTCGCCAAAAACGGTCCTGTTACTAATTTCGGACTTGAGGTTGACACTTTGGCTTTATTTGGGCCATTCGACGAGCGGATTGCGAGTGATTCATTACCCTTTTGAGCCTCAAAGAAAGCTTTGAATCAAAATTGTTGCGCGTTGGCCCGAAGCGTAGCACTGTAAATGCGCAGGTTTAAGGTCATGACAGGAGATCTTCAATGCCATATTCAAATCCTGGACTTTCATCGTGCTATTTTCTCTGCTGCTCGCCGAGGCAAGCCTTGAATAAATCCAGTAATGCCTGAGAATCTGTACCTATCTTTTAAAATCAGTCCTTCCGCCAACAATGGTCTCCATTCCCCGCCCACGGTTTCTTTATCTGATGAAACTGTTATAATTGACGTTCCGATAAAATCGCTCGTGAGCGTCGATAATATACTGTAGAAGCAGCAAACGAGGGCAAGCACTCACAAAAATGCTTAACGGTTGTTTGTCTTCCTATGAGTCAGATGTGGAGACCCGGTTGATTTAGAAAGGTTGCGTATCTGGAAATGCTCCGTCAAAGTTCGACCCCGTCAAGCGGCATTTCTCGATAACGCATCTCCAAGTCATCTGACGAGCCCTTTGTGAAGACGACTGATCCATGGACTTGAACGGTCTGCAGAGGCATCAATTTGATCATATTGATTCACGGTCCACACAGGAAAACCCCGTAGACCAACGACATGTTCAAGTTGCAGACGTTTGAGATGCGTGACAAGTGTATATTTGCGAGTCTGAGAGCTCTTCCCGCTGGATGGACCATTCATCATATCGTCCATGAATGTCAGTCTCAACAACCAATAGCAGTGAAGATTCCGAGTCCCTGCGAAAAGCAAGTTGAAAACCCAATTGGCTTCGTGTTGGTCTTCGAAGTCGTGAAAAGTAGTGGACCACTACATGAAGTTAATTGGGGAACATGTCGGGTACGACCAAGCGTACCAATGGATGACGGCACTAGGTTAATTAGAGCGAGACCCACCTAATTTTGCCAGCACTAGTATTGTACGACTCGGACGGTGTGAAGGAATACTTTAGGTTCGGCAGAGACGTGCGGCAAGACGACCACAGTAGAGAAATGAGAGACATGAGTCAATAACGTGATTTACTGTAAAGTAGTGTTCGTATTGCGGATGTTGACAAGGCAAATGAGACGTCGCAAGTCAAAGAAACCCAAGCAAAGACTCGGAATTGACTGAACGCGTCGCGTCGATCTCGCGCGCCTTGTAACCACCATGGCTGATATCACTCAGACAGACGTCTCCCGGCCCTCAGCTCTCCCAAGCGCCCGTCTTCGTCCTTCAGCGTCTCAAGCACGATCTGTTGTTGATCAGAACTCGGACGAGTACCTCGACTTTGTCGAAGAAGAATGGAACAAAAAAGTCGATGTCGAGGTTGAGACGCTCGTTGACGGCATGGTCGACATCGTCAACCTCGCTTCAGTGAGCGCTCACAATTCATTTACGTCGAACATTCTGCTTACTGCCTCATTCTCAGATTGGGGATAAGGATAAGTTCAGAATCGCGCAGGAGTCGTTCCAAGCGCAGTGTCGTGCAGAGTCGATGGTTCGCGCGGCTCATTCTCTACTTGCCATAACGCACTCCATGAAACTACTGCTGCTCCTTTCCGACGAGTCCCAGATAGCTCAACAACGTGACCGAGCACTGAATGAAGCCAGATCGGATGCGAAGGAAGCTAAGAAGAAAGTTGCGGAGTTCCTGAACGAGCTGCTCGGAAATACGAAGGCGGGGACTAGCGAATCAGCACATGAATTGACATCAATGGAAGGCATTAGCAGATGAATACCTCAGCGGATATAGAATTGATGTGCGATGAACTATGTTGGACGGATTCCACGGACGTTTCCATCTCCAACAGTATCGCGATGAAGTTCCATTCATCTCTATCAATACGACTCGGATGGGATTAATGAGCTTCTCGATCGTTATGCAAGCCCCCGTTGCCGCCACGTTCTACAGGGACAATCCCCAGCAACCGTGACTGGATAGGCAATGAATGAAGGCACAGCATCTCGGTATCGCCCGCAGGTAGTGATACTCGCACCTTCAAGAGTTGAAGGCCTACCGTTGCTGGCATCATTCCCGTCAACCGAAGGGAACAGTGATTGCATCCGGTGCGCTTCATTGCGTAGAATAGACTGAGGCTTCGGAGGATTACCCGCATCCGGCAAGATAGCTTAGTTCCAGTTGCTAGCGAGCTCAATGAGTTCATGGTCCTGGGATATACAATGTATAGTCGGATGGGTGAGGAAGAATGGAGAGAGGATTGAAGGATATCCTACGGTTTTGGGGACCGTTTGTCGAGTTCATCTAATGATTAGTATTGTCAATTTGCCACTGTTTTAGAAACTCGCCATCTCTGCCAGTGTGCTGCCGGTGTGATTTAGTGTTATTTTCATATGTTTTCTTGATTTTATTTTGTCTGTGGAGAGATGGATCTCTGGCGTCGATCCGGGAATCACATGTGTAATCAAATCAGTCTTCAACAGACGCGAGCGCCACCATCTTTCCTCACTCCCTCTCCCACTTCTTCCTCTACTTGTCACCGTAGCCATGTCCGACCTCAAAATTGAAGGCTTCAAGGTAAAGCTTGATCGAAACGGAATTTTTTGAACGTCAAGTTGACGGTATCTCCAGTCATCTGACGTGTTGACCGAGCTCGGCAGCGCGTTCGAGAAGTTCAGCGAGGCGGAGAAGAAAGCACAGATAAAGAAGGTCAGCTTCAGTCTTGTTATGTCCTCATTGTAGGTCAGCTCATCGTTTGAATGAAGGCGAATGGCATCTTCGAGCTACGCATCAAGAACGACGAGGGCAAAGAGGGTGTGTGGACTATCGACCTAAAGAAGACTGGCACGGTCTACCTGGGCCCTGCAAAGCCCAAGGCGGACGTCTCCATTATTTTGGCAGACGATACTTTCCTCCAGCTGGCTGATGGCAAGGCGAGTCTTGGTCTACTACGCTGTACTTGTCGAAGCAAGTTGCTGAGTTGAGCTTCTTAGCTTGACGGACAACGCGCATTCATGACCGGCAAGCTAAAGACGAAGGGTAACATGATGCTGGCTACGAAGCTCAACGACGTACTCAAAGTGAGGTTCTGTTCCCCGGAACGTTATTGCTTTTCACTGACTATGTTCATAAATAATTTCTGTAGGCTGCTAAGCCGAAGGCTAAGCTCTGAACCACCCCATAAACATTCTTCGCTCCCAGCCTAATAGCTTTTATTATACATGTATACCTCGGAACCCATATGTAATCTATATACGTTATCCATTCAGTTTCTGATGGATTAAATATATCGTCTGTGTGTCCTCGGTTTTGAATTCTCGACTTCGGTGAAATCAAAACTGAACGACACGAGATAGCGCATCTGATTTTGAAGTATTCGATCTCGGTTCTGAAGTTCATGCTGGATGCAGTACTATGTAGAAGATGCACTTACGAAGGACAAAGGACCCCGAGACAAGAAGGGTACAATAGAACTGGGAAAATGGGAGATGCGCAGACGAAAAGGAAGCATGAGTCAGCACAGAGCTAATAGCGAACATATAGGTAACAACATAGCCGTTTCCAGTGATAGCAGGAGATCGAGCTCGAGCTGAAGCGCGTCGTTATGAGACAAGGCATTGCATGCAGGCAAGAACGGAGGTGCTTGCGACAACGGTAGCCATTCTGGCGCTCGGAAGACGCGCTCTTCTGAATAAGATCCGGGAGTACCTGTCCAAGAAAGCCAGTTGAGGAGAGAGGGAAGATTCGAAAGCATGAGTTGCGGTGCCCTTAAGGGCGAGGCGGAGACATCGTTGGACTGCAATGCAACAGTGAGTAAGCGTCGGACCGTACAACACGTTAGGATCTGACTTACAAGAGTGTTGAAGTCAAAAACCGGGGGAGAGGGAGGGGGACATAGAAGCAGAACAGGCCGAGCACATTCCCTGCTCGACCCGCATGACGACATATATGTCGAGGACTGAGACGCGAACTTTGCGGCAGATAAAATTGCACATTCAGCTTAGATGATTTCAGCGGACGCGGTTTCCATGTCCTCTTCTTTTTCCCTTACCTCGACAGGTTCTTGGATCCTAATCCGCAGCGTCTACTCCTCTGTCTTTCTCAAGAGTCACAGCGTACTCTTCCATTATTGCGGACCTCCGCATATCCGCAACAGCACGCGAGACGTCGTTCTGGTGCTTGATCTCCGGAGGGAAGAGCTTGTTCGCTGTGATGTACGACTGGAAGAGGGTGAACACGTTGGGCGATCGCCGTTTATAGGGGTCTGAGGAGGTGGTAGATGGTTCAGATATACACTGTGCGAGGACGCAAGGAGATAGTGAAACTTAAGCTTTGACTCTAGAACTCAAGAGTCGTATAGACCGAAGTGACCTGCGACTGTGCGATGGATCTCAACATAGGTACGGAGACACCGGGTTGACATCGGACAAGTCCGAGATGAATTTTGGCATCGAAAAGAACTCTAAGCAGTGGAGATGAGGAGCTCTTGGGACTACATTTTGTCCTGACATCGACGCGCTCAAGTGTTCAGACGCGTCGAAGGAAGCAGGAAAGTATGACGTCCTAAAAAGGAAAACTGCGCCTCGGCGAACGGAAACTCCTTTCAGTCCGACACATCATGCTTTGCTCGCTTCATCCTCACTCCGATGCTTAATCTCCGGTTTTGGAGTATATTCGACTATCTCGCATATACTCAGATACATGAGCAGACGGACTGGAAGCTGTATCAACGGTGTACTATTACTTTGCCACCTCAGCCGCTTGGACTCCGGCATGGTCTTTTACCCAACTATGTTTGTGGACTCACTCAAGCTATGAAGCCAGGCGTCTAACATGCTAAATATATGGCCTTACAATAAGATGCAGTGCGAGCGTCTCTACGTGGGAAGAGTACCTGTGCTGCGCGTCTAGGAGACAGCCGCGTTCTTCTGCTCCTTCCTTTCAGAACAGACCCTTCTAGTTCATTGCATGACCTTCTGGCTCTAGTGACGTCGGGTCCAGCTTACGATAATGCAGACTTGGGAACAACTCAGCTCTCATAGATCTTCTGGATGGCCATCAGTTTTGGAGACCTATGACAATGTAGCTTCAACGACGAGGCATCACGGCGCCGACGATGTGCTCTCAAGGATGCTCCCACAGCTCAGCCATCTGGATCTGACGGGGCGCATATCAAATACGGATGCCACTATGGAAGCTCACGGTGGATACTGCGATATTTTTGTTGGTAATGTTGCGTCCGAGCATCTTCAACATCGTTTTGCAATACCTACGGGACTGGTGGTCAAAGTCGCAATTAAGCGTCTTCGGGTTCGACTGGGAAAAGATGAAAAGTTTACTAAGGCATGCAAGATCATAGTGCGAAAGGAAAGTTGATAACTTACCTGAATTATGTTTCTTCTTTAGTCACTGGCGAGAGAGATAGGTGTATGGTCAAGGCTGGATCATCCCAATATTCTACCTTTCCTTGGCTATCTGCTAGAGAAAGAATACCCATCATTGATATCTGAATGGATCGGAAACGGTACTGTCAGAGATTTCTTGCGGAAATACCCGGAATCTGACGTCAGATATCTGGTGAGTCTACAGGCGTAAAATGTCTACCCTAATTTGTAATTGATTTTATTCAGGCCCTTGGTATAGCTAGGGGACTAGAATATATTCATGAACAAGATGTCGTGCATTCTGACATGAAAGCTGTAAGTGTTGCGTATCAAATGCCAAAAAAAAGAACCGGTCTCGGCTGACCTTTTTCATGCATCACAAAGGATAATGTTCTAATCAGCCAAACTGGCGAACCTTTGATTTGTGACTTCGGCATTTCTCGCATGCTCAACTCCTCACAGACCTTTTTCGTCTCCACGACACATGATGGTGCCGTCAAAGGTTCCACCCGGTGGATGGCAATTGAACTGCATATACCTGGAGAGGGCAAAGACCCCAAGCACAGCAAGGAGGCGGATGTCTGGGCGTACGGGATGACACTTTATGTGCGTTCGTCATTACAACCATACTTGCGATGGTCAGACTAATACTGGCTGTCTTACCTTTCGTTCCAGGAATTGATATCGAAAGAAGTGCCTTATGCTCATCTCAAACTAGATTTACACATACTGCTTGCTGTTATGAAGGAGGAGTTGCCAATTCGACCGTCCTTCGTTGATGTGCAGTCTTCACTTGCTCCTCTTTGGTCTATTTGCGCAAACTGTTGGAAAAAGGATCCGAAAGCTCGGCTAACCGTAGCTCAAATAGCCCAGGAGCTGGCATGTCTAGAATGGGAACAGCCGGTGCAACATCAAACGGAAATGATCCCCTGTCAAGTAGGACAGGCAAATTTCGGATGGTCCTCATCCAACGAACAAGAATTTTGGTTTCTTACTGGCATGAGCCTCCCTCCGCCCGCTCGTGAGAGATACCTGGTCATGATGCAGGATTGGTGGAGGCGTGAGGGGATCAAGCCGGACAGGCGGATGATAACGATTGGCAATCGTCAAATTCATCAACTACACACAAAGGTGCTACAGTACGGTGGCGTGGTTAACGTGAGCCGAGTTCCTTCCTTTACCGAGCTGTCAGATTTCTAACCTTTTAAAACCAGGTGAGACGCCATGACTTATGGGACATCATTGCGGCGAAAATGGGGTGGACGCCGGCTAGCATCTACGAAGCTGGTCGAACACAGGTCCAGGTCGCAGAGCAGCTCAAAGTCGTGTATGAGCAGCTTCTTGAATCCTTCGAGGTGACATACATGCCGGCAGCGATGAAACAACCCCTGACTGCTCAGCCTCAGCAAACCGCTGATCAGCAGGGAGGTCCAAGCCAGCCCAGTGCAGGGCCGAGTCAACCGAGTGGACCGAATCAGCAGTTGTCGACTCGGCAGGCTTTGCACATGACGAAGTTGGCGAACATATCGGCGGAGCAGATGCGTGCTGCTGGTTATCCTGAGGATCTCATCCAGAACATCGAGCAGAACAGACCGGCACTTCAGGCGACTTGGCGTCGAATGCAGACGCAGCGCATACTGGCTCAGCAACGGCAGCAACGGCAGCAGCAGCAACAAGGTGCTGGCTTGAATCCACCACTTCCGTTCCAGAATCAGCATCAGGCGCAAACAGCTCTGCACAACTCGTCACCGCTGCAGACACTAGGCAGCATTCCTAATGCAAACGCTCTCAGTCACCCTGAGTTCAGCGCAGGGTCTGGCCAGTCGAATGACATGCCAGCACAGCAGCGCCCTCAACTAAACGCCCAGAACCTGACTCCTCAGAATATGCAGATGCTCAGCGTGCTTTCAAATCTCCGGAAACCCAATCCGGAGAGCATCAAGCACGCACTGTCGGTGATTGACCAAATGAAATAAGACATATCGAAAGAACGAAGTACGTTTGTTCTCGATTCTCAGTTATTTACTGGGCTGACTCGTTTACCTTAATGTATAGGTTTCCGGCCTGAACACGCTAAGCACTTATCTGATGCTGAGAAAAGGAGCTTTTCCTGGTCAATTTGAGGCGCTCTGCAACGTCATAAAAGACGTCTTCAAATTGTTGCACATGTACGTTGCGTCTACAAATGATGTGGATATTGTGCGAGGCCTCTTGAACATGGTATGTCCCGGATCTATCGATTGTGTTCGCTTCTAAATGTCCTGGATTTCACAGTATGACATGTGCGACAAACAGCGGCAACTTGTGCAATCTGCAAGTCCGATCTATGTTCTGGACGTCGCAACGCTGCAAAGACTCATGAAGACCGCCGTGGAACTCAAGAGTAAGGTTCTGCTGGTGATGCAGCAGTTACGCATCATGTCGCAGGCAGATACACAAAATCAAGTTCGTGCCGCAATGCAGCAGCAGATCGACGGCGGACTGCCACCTCCGTCAGCTGCTCAACAAGGTCTTTCACCACAGAACCTTGCTTCGTCTCCAGCTTCCGTTCCTCCCCGTCCACCTACCACACAGCCTCAGCCTCCGCAGATACCGCAGCAAAATCTTCGAGTGCTGCCCACTAGGACACCCCAAATGGCACCTGCCCGCCCGACCCCCTTGCCTGCTTCTGCTATGCCGAGTCACCTGCAAGTCTCTCCCCAGACACTGAAGTCGCCAAGACCAAAGGCTCAGCCCAAGCCCCGACCGCGGCAACGAAGAGCGTCGAAAATAGTACCACCGAATGCGAATGCGACATCAGCTACGACAACGGCGGCGGCGGGCAGCGCAGTAGCGTCGGCATCGAATTCGATTACTGAACCTGCACCGAGAGCTCCCTCCCCAGCAGAGAGCTCGCTCAAACGACCTCGCGAGGAAGACGTTCCTGGCCAGTCAGGATCCACCTTGACTCCAGGCTCTACGAATGAAGAGATACCCTCGAAACGCATAAAGAACGACTGGGAGAATGTACCGGACGCGGAACCGCCTAAGAGGCAAGTTGAAGCTGAGAGCATCAAGCCTCCTGGACAAGCGGCGCATTTCTATAGTGACATGACGCAGATCTTGGAGCTGAGTAACAACTCAGTGCTTTCACCGCATCAGCAAGAGCCACTGGCCCAGTTGGTGAATACCGTATGGCCTAGCTTAGTCATTCCGGACGCAGCAGGGAGCTCTTCGATGCCGAACCTGACAAGCGCAGGTCCATCCTCACTGAAAGCCGCCGATGGAAACGATTCGTTCTTCAGCTTCCTCGACTTCACTGCTTTCCAGCAAGAGGACGACAGGGCAGACACTCCAGACTTAGTGCCAACGTCTTCGACAAATCCGAGTTCCGAGTCTGGGGCCGGCTCGGAGGCTGACCATCCTCCTGTGCCAGCGTCGTCTGGGTCCGCTGGTGACAGAACAAAGATCATTGATACGTCCGAGTCTGAACCCAGGCCCGACTTCTTTGATTCCGGATCCGATCCGTTGCGGCTTGGTTTCTGGGGCGAGATTGACGGCGGCGAGTCAGGTTACTTCAATTCATCGGACATGTGGAAGTGGGATAGTGTGCCTCCTTCCTCTGGGGACAACTTTGGGGCAAACTTCACTTATAGCGTGGAAATAGAAAAGAACTGTATTTGACATTTATTGTATTACGAACTTGCCAGAGAAGAAAGTAGTGGGTTAATGTATGAAGAAAATGAAACGAGAGCGAAATCAGGACGATGTACGATATAGTAGCTGCATAGTCCTTACTGTTTTTGATGCATCAAGTATGCCATCTGTATGTCCTTGTTTGCCACACTCATACCAGGGTGGATACTAACGACAAACACAGGACCTTGGGACGAGAAGTGTACAATAGAACTGGGGAAGCAATAAAAGCGCAAACGAACCCCGATCAAAGGAACACGAGTCAGAACAAGGCTATTCGTACGTCGTATGTACATGTGTGGATAAGGCATGTGCTTGAAGGCAGGAACATGGAGAAACGGGAATAAAAAACCAGGATATGCAACCATAGACAGCGTTGAGGCCATGTCCGATGATAAGAGGAAATCGAGCTCAAGCTGAAGCGCATAGTCAAAGGCCTTAAAATTGCTGTAGGGCAAGGCATTGCATGCGCCGAGGACAGGGTATCTTCAACAAGGAATACCACTCGGTTTACTTCTCCACCGTTTCTCATCTAGTCGAAGTTATAAATCTCGGCCCTCAATCATAGCGAAGCCCCCCGTCGACAGAGATACTCTGGCCTGAAAACCGTTCCAGATCTCCGAGAAAATTCAATCGCTGAATGAAATTCTTACCATTTATAAAATACGCCTCTGGCTTCGCTAAGTACGAAACAATGCTCGCGACGACGTCTTCTTCTGCAACGGGAGTATCAGGAGGCATGCCGAACAACTACATGAAATGCGAAAGAAGTGGAAGGTAAGCATCTGCGCATGGGACAGGGAAAGAACGGCGAGACTAACCTGTTTCATTACCGTGCAGCTTCTATCATCCCCGCCTGGTTTTGAAGCTATAGCGGAGGTAAAAGTAAGTCTAGGCCTGAAGACAACTCTTAAAGCACCAAAATTCGACAGACCAAGCTCTTGGGTGTAAATGATTCCAGGCGCATATGTGTTGGCAGTTATGCCGTATTTGCGAAGTTCGATGGCTATGCCGAAAACATCAGTGAGCAACCAAACCCACGAGAGATCTGCTCGGTTCAGGCATTACCAGCTGTCTGAGTCAGTCCTCTGATAGCGAATTTCGACGCTGAGTATGCTGCCAGATTTGGAGTCCCTTTGGTTTTATCGGTAGTCAGCACAAGCGCAGGTCCAGAAGTAGAAAAGCTAAACGATTGCACCCTGCTTTCCCGCCGACGAGGAAGCACCTGAAAGATAGCCAAGTCAGATAATTATTAGGTCCTTGTACTTTAGCACTTGGATGCTCGCCTATTAATCTTCCACCGCGGCCTTGCTTAATCATCTGGAGAGCAGCAAACTTGTAACACAGAAATATTCCACGGACGTTCACAGCGTATATAGAGTCCAGTTGCTGTACAGACGCTAATGGATGTAAGCTCAACGAAGCGATCTGGTAAGGAAACGCAATGCCACCCACTTTCAAGAAAAGAGGAAAGCAGTCCAATCCCCGCATTCGCGACCATCTAGAAGATGAAGGAGTAGAAGTCTGTATAGAATTTAATGTAAAATACCTTCGAGATGGGACTTACGATATCAACACTCCCGAGCTCTTGCACGGTCTTTTCAACCATGAGACTAACCTCCTGCTCTTTGGTAACATCCGCTGGAATGGCCAGTGCTCGTCGTCCCTTTCTTTGTAGCTCTTCAACGACTCTGTCGATCTGTGCCGCCTTAGCAGAGATGTCGTTCACCGCAACGTCGATTCCGTCATCGGCGAGCTGATGAGCGATCCTGTAACCAATTCCTTGTGCTGCACCGGTGACGATCGCGACGCGAGGCAAGTAAGTGCTGTGAGGGGTTTGTGCAGACAAATCGTGCCCGCCTGTATAACTAGAGCTTGATGCCATCAAGTCCATGAAGTGATAGAAAGTAAGAATGTAGCCTCAATGAACTCGGTGAGATTAGCTTCGGCTTCGGTATTTATCTTCTGACCTCAAGGTAAGTGACAATTCAATAACAAATAGACTAAAATCGGGGCTCCTGTGTTGATATTGCTATCGTTGTCGGGCAGCCTTGCCCATTAAGGGCCAGATCGTTCCAGCAGAAGTAGTCTTGTCCGCGACTCCGCGGTCCAGATATGACTTTCACGTTTGCGTCTTAACATGTGAGATCTTGCGACGAGTACGCTGATTGAGACAAGGCCTTTCGGTCCGCTAAAGATCACGCGTGTATCGGAATATAGTCTGCTTAGAAATATCGGTATGCTAGAAGATCAACATCGGAAATGGTAGATAGTTTCCGGGTTATTAAAATTCCTACCGTATCAGTCGCAGATCCAAATAAGAATTAAATCCAGAGAACTCAGACTAGCTTCCCTTCCCTTTCTTTGGCGCTCGACGCATTTAATCAAAACGGTAACCTCCATCAGCAGTGATGCTTTGCCCTGCGAACCGGTAAACAGGGTCAGCTTCACGATTTCTGTCCCGGACTTCATTCGAAATTATACACACCGTTTATAAAGTAAGATTCTGGTTTGGCGAGGTACGAGACAAGGCTGGCAATCGTGTCGGGCTCTCCAACTGGTGCATCTGGTGTGCCACATAGCTAGAGGTAAAGTAACGATGATAAGCTCGAGTAGGTAAGATTGTCAAACGCTTTGAATCCGACCTTCTTAATTGTAGCACAGTGATCATCGCTACCATCAGCCGCAAGTGCTTCACAGAGAGCCATTTATTGTTAGTACATGCACGAGCACTTTACAATATACTGATGGCTTGCCGATAGGTGTGTGAATGAATCCAGGTGCATACGCATTGGCTGTTATGCCGTGTCTGCGCAATTCGATAGCTAGTTCGCGCGAGAAAATTCCCAATGAACAGATGTTAGTCTCGATCTTCTAGCCAATTACAATAACTCACAAGCAGATTGCGTCACACCGCGGATAGCAAACTTCGAGGCCGTGTACGCCGTCAAATTCTGCGCCCCTAGCGAAGACCAGTCAGATAGAGTAAGAGCTTACACTGAAACTCCGCTACCTTGCTTTCCCATTATCGAGCTCGCGGCTTCATATGGCAATCAGTATGAGATATGAATGGAGCTATCAGAGTTTCGAACGACAAACCTATCAGTCTCCCACCACGTCCTTGCTTTATCATCTGTAAGGCAGCATACTTGAAGCACATGAAGATCCCGCGGACATTTATCGCATACACGGTGTCAAATGTTTCGACGGAAACTTGTAATGATGATGGTTTAGAGCCCGATGGAGATTCGTTGGGAGAGGGCTTACTCTCAAGGAATGCGCCAACACTACCAATTCCCGCATTTGCCACCATCTTTTCTAGGGTCAGATTCGAGTTGGGCAATAGGAGCAAAGAACCTCACGATATCCACGCTTCCTAGTTCACGCACTGTCTTCTCGATCATAGATACAACATCAGCCTCGGAGGACACGTCCCCCGGAACGGCAAGCGCACGCCGACCTTTCTTGCGCAACTCATCAACCACTGCATCGATTTGCTTCTGTTTTACAGGTATATCGTTGATCGCAACATCAATACCGTCGTCTGCGAGCCTCTGGACAATAGCGTATCCAATGCCCTGCGCACCGCCAGTGACAATCGCAACACGCGGCGTGTAGCTACTAAATGAGACTTCCGGCTGGCTCATTGCAAGCTGGGTTGAAAGAGACGAGAGTGCTCGGGTTGCAGGAGTACGAGAGTACTAGTCGTGCATATAAATGTTCGTCCGAGATTTCCCATCCGCCGGTTCCGGGTATCTGTTGAGACTCGACCCGGTGACCATGATGCGTGAACATTTGACGAGGTGATTTGACAAAGGCTAAAAATGTGACTGTCAGAACATTGCACGTAAGCAACTTGTGAAGGTGATTAGTGGCCGGTAAATACTAAAATAGTCATATATGGATCACGCCGTCGTAGTCACCGGGACCGCAGATCTAGACTACATTCAAGGCGCGCAAATGAGCTCAAACGCAACTTGATAAAGTCACCCGGCTTTCTTTCGTCTAATAATCTCGGCCGATCGCTGCACAAGCAAGTCCTGTATGCTCTCAACGAGTCCAAGCCATGAAGTTCGCCAATCCTCGGTTCATGCAGCTGTCTGAGTCAATCCCTGATAACGAATTTCGAGCTGAGTATGCTGCCAGAGTTGGGGTCCTTTCGGTAACCGGCATAATAGCAGACAAGGAAGTACAGAAATTTTGTGAATGTCCTACCCTGTTTTTCCGCCGACTATGCAAGTCGGATAATCAGGTCCTCGTGACTTAGCACTTGGATGACTTGCCTTCTAATCTTCTACCGTGGCCTTGCTGAATCATCTGGGGAGCAGCAAACTTGTAACATAGAAATATTACACGGACTTTCGCAGAGTATATGGTGTCCAGTTGCTGTACAGACACTATTGATCTTAAACACAAGGCAAGGCAAGGCAACGACACCTGCTTTCAAGCACAGAGGAAAGCAGTTCAATATCAATCCCCCATTTGCGACCATCTAGAAGTCGAAAGAGTCAAAGTTCGTATATGTTACGATACGAAAATAGACTTACTATATCAATGGTCCAGAACTCCTGCGCAACCTTTTCAATCACGACACTAATTTCCTGCTCTCTGACAACACGCGCCGGAACGGCCACTCCGCCATTCTGTAGTTCTTCGCCGACTCTGTCCATCTAAGCCGATTTTTCAGAAATATCGTTAACCGCAACGGCGACCCCGTCGTCGGCAAACTGATGAGCGATTCTGCAACCAAATCCTTGTGCCGCACCAGTGACGATTGCGAAGCGAGGCAAGTAGCTGCTGTAGAGTGTTCGCGCGAATAAGTCGTGCCCGCCTGTGAAGCTAGAGCTCGATGACACTGAATCGACGAAGTGGTGGTAAGTAGGAGATTCTTGTTGAAATTAGTTTTGAGACTTCTTCTGGCCACAAGGTAGACGACAACTCAATAACAAATGACCTAGAACCGGAGCTTCTGCGCCAGTATTGCTACTATCCTTGGGCACCCTAGCTCCTTAAGGGCCAGGACCGTTCCAGCAAAGTAGTCTTCTTCATGACTCTGCGGTCCAAATATGACTTTCACGTTTGCATCTTAACATGTGAGATCCTATGACGAGCACGTCCGAGCCGCTGACTGAGACAAGGGCTTGGTCGGACCGGAACATAGTCTGCTTAGGAATACAAATGCATTTACCGGCATTCTAAAAGATCATCAATGATTCAACATGGGAATTGGTAGATATGTTCCGAGTTACTAAAAATCCTACCGTATCGGTTGCAGATCCAGATAAGGATTAGATCCAGAGAACTCAGACTATCTTCTCGTCACTTTCTTCGGCACTCGACGTGTTCAATCAAAACGGTAACCTCCATCGACAGTGATACTTTGCCCTGGGACGGTAAATAGGGTCAGCCTCACGAATCACGTCCCAGACTTCATTCGAAATGATGCATACCGTTTATAAAGTAAGATTCTGGTTTGGCGAGGTACGAGACAATGCTGGCAACCGTGTCGGGCTCTCCAACTGGTGCATCTGGAGACTCGCCGAAAAGCTAGATGTAGAGTAAAGTTGTTAAGCTCGAGTAAGCAAAATTGTCAAGCGCTTCGGGTCTGACCTTCTTAATAGTGGCACAGTGGTCATCGATGCCATCAGCCGTAAGTGCTTGATAGAGAGCCATTTGTTGTCAGTACATGCACGAGCACTCGATGATATATTAATGGCTTGCCGAGAGGTGTGTGGATGAATCCAGGTGCATATGCATTGGCTGTAATGCTGTGTCTGCGCAACTCGATAGCTAGTTCATCGAGGAGGTTCACAATGAACAGACATTAGCCCCGAATTTCTTGTCGATCACGATAACTCACAAGCAGATTGCGTTATACCGCGGACAGCAAACTTCGAAGCCGAGTAAGCTGTCAAATTTTGTGAACCTAACGAAGATCAGTCAGACGGAGCAACAGCTTAGACTGAAGTTTCGCTACCATGCTTTCCCGCTGTCGAACTCGCAGCTTCATAGGGAGTCAGTCAGTATCAGGCATGTATGAGAGTACCAGAGTTTCAAACGACAAACCTATCAATCTCCCACCCCGCCCTTGCTTAATCATCTGTAAAGCAGCGTACTTGAAGCACATGAACACTCCACGGACATTGACTGCGTAGGTGGTGTCAAATTTCTCAACGGAAGCTAGAGATAATGATGGTTCAACACTCAGACGGATAGTCGCTGGGAGAAGGCTTACTCTCGAGAAATGCGACAATCGGGGCGATTCCAGCATTTGCGACCATCTGTTTTATTGGTCAGATTTACGCTGAGAAATAGCAGTAGTGAGTCTCACAATGTCCACGCTTCCTAGCTCGCGCACCGTCTTCTCGATCATAGATACAACATCAGCCTCGGAGGACACGTCTCCCGGAACGGCGAGTGCACGCCGTCCTTTCTTCCGCAACTCGTCGACCACCAGGTCGATTTGCTCCTGTTTTGCGGGTATATCGTTGATCGCAACATCAATACCGTCGTCTGCGAGCCTATGAACAATGTCGTATCCAATACCCTGCGCACCGCCAGTGACTATCGCAACACGCGGCGTGTAGCTGTTGAATGGGACTACTGGCGTCGATGAATCCTCCTTAATGAAGGGCGTGTTATAGTCTGGACCCATTGCGAGCTTATTCTATGGAGACAGGGACGCTTGAGTTTCCAAGCTGCGAGAGTAGCGTATGCTGTATAAATATAAATGTACAGAAGCAAGTCACGAGAGCAAACGTAAAAGTAAGCTCATCCCCAACCTGTTGTTCGGGATTCCGACTCGGAGTTCGAGCATGAGAGTTTAAGGACCTAAAATTGACTAGGGCTGCTTACCCGTGAAAAATGTAACTGTCACTGTGCCAGAATATTGTACATCAGCGGCTTGTAGCGACTTACCATGTGCTTGAAGGTCACAAGACAACGAGTGTCATGAAGAAGTTATACGACTTGCTAGTTGAAAGAGAAAGCAGTACTAGTGGCCAGTAAATAGTCATATGGATCACATGACTGCCTTCGTTCACTAGTGCTGCAAATCTAGACTTCTGCATCTTCAAGTACATCCAAGGTGTGCAATATCAGTTCGAGAGTAACTTAGTGAAAAAAAGTCATCAGGATTTCTCGTGGCTTATAATGTTGGCTTATCGCTCGCTGTATAGGCGACTCCTATATGCTCTCGGTAAATAGCAGAGCAAAGCATAAACCAACACCTCGACAACGTCTGCTCAGATGGAGGACTGTCTGCTTCTGGCAGTGTTCCTACAGACAAGCTGCCAGCAGCACCTTGTCAAAAAAGTGCTTCCGGATGCAAGTCTGCAAAAAAAGTCACATCAGACTTCGCCCTGTTTTGAAGCTACAGCGGAGGAAAAAAAGTAAGTCTAGAAGTTTTGAAACACTAAATTCGATAGACCAAGCTTTTGGGTGTAAATCATTTCAGGCGCGTACGTATTGGCAGCTATGCCATGTTTGCGAAGTTTCATGGCTGCACCGAAAACATCAGTGAACAAAGAAGTGCACAGAAGGTCTGCTCGGTTCATGCATTACCAGCTGTCTGAGTCAGTCCTCTGATAGCGAATTTCGATGCTGAGTATGCTGCCAGATTTGGAGTCCCTTTGGTTTTAGTGATAGTCAGCACAACAACAGACATGGAAGTAGACAACCTTCGTGAATACAGTACCTTGCTTTCCGCTGACGAGGTAGCACCTGAACAATAGCCAAGTCAGATAATTAGGTCCTCCGAGTCGCACCCCAGACTATTAATCTTCCACCTTGCTACCTTGCTTAATTATCTGAAGAGCAGCAAACTTCTAACATAGCAATATCGCGCGGCCATTCACAGCGTATATGGAGTCCAGTTGTTGTAGTACAGACGCTATTGATCCGAAGTCCAAGGAAGCGACCTAGTAAGGAAACGCAATGGCACCCACTTCCAAGGAAAGAGGAAAGTAGTCCAATTCCCGCATCATCTAGAAGTCGAAGGAGTGAAAGCTCATATATGTTACGATACAAAATAGACTTACGATATCAACACTCCCGAGAACCTGCGCCGTCTCTTCGATCATAGCACTAAACTCCTGCTCTTTAGTAACATCCGCCGGAACGGCCAGTGCCCGCCGTCGCTTCTTCTGTAGTTCTTCGAGGACTCTGTCAATATTAGTCTGGGCTGCTTTAGCAGAAATGTCGTTCGCCGCAACGTCGATTCCGTCATCGGCTAGCTGATGAGCGATCCTATAACCAATTCCTTGTGCTGCACCGGTGACGATCGCGACGCGAGGTAAGTAATTGCTGTAAGATGTTCGCATGGACTAATAGTGCCCATTTGTGAAGTTAGAGATCGATGATATTGAATGGACGTAGTGGTGGTAAGTAAGAGAGTCTTGGTGAAATTAGTTTTGAGACCTTTCTTCTGGTCACGAGGTATGCGACAACTCGATAACAAATGACCAGAAATAGAAGCTCTTGCGTCGATGCTGCTATCATTCTCGTCTAGCCTAGCTCCTTAAGAGTCAGGATCGTTCCGGCAAAGGTAAGTAGGCATGTTCAGAGGGCTTGCTCTCAACTCCACGGTCCACATATGAATTTCACCTTTGCGTCTTCACGTGTGAGACTTTGCTACAAGCCGTTGTTTGAGACAAGGGCTTGGTCGGTCCGCTAAACTCCAAACGTGTATCAGAATATAGTCTGCTTTAAAATACCGATTCCTTTAAAGTGCATGCTAGAAGATCACCACGGAGAGTGCTAGATAGAAATCCTACCGTACCAGTCGCAGATCCAGATAGGTATTAAATCCAGCGGACTCCCTTCTCTTTACTTCCTACGTATTTAATCATAGCGGAAACCTCCATCAACAGAGATAGTTTGCCCTGCGAATTGGTAAACAGGGTCAGCTTCATAAATCATGTCCCGGACTTCATTCGAAATTATACGTACCGTTTATAAAGTAAGATTCTGGTTTGACGAGGTACGAGACAATGCTGGCAACCGTGTCGGGCTCTGCAACTGGTGTATCGGGAGGCACACCAAAGAGCTGGAAGGGAAGTAACGATGATAAGCTCGAGTAAGCAAGATTGTCGAGCGCTTCAAGCCTGACCTTCTTGACTGTAGCACAGTGGTCATCGATGCCATCAGCCGTAAGCGCTTGATAGAGAGCCATTTATTGTCAGTACATGCACGAGCACTCGACAGTATATTTAATGGCTTGCCGAGAGGTGTGTGGATGAATCCAGGTGCATACGCATTGGCTGTTATGCCGTGTCTGCGCAATTCGATAGCTAGTTCGCGCGAGAAAATCTCCAATGAACAGATGCTAGCCTCAATCTTCTAGCCAAGTACAACTCACAAGCAGATTGCGTTATACCGCGGACAGCAAACTTCGAAGCCGAGTAGGCTGTCAAATTTTGTGTTCCTAACGAAGATCAGTCAGACGGAGCAACAGCTTAGACTGAAGTTTCGCTACCTTGCTTTCCTGCAGACGAACTCGCAGCTTCATAGGGAGGCAGTCAGTATCACGCATGTATGAGAGCATCAGAGTTTCAAACGACAAACCTATCAGTCTCCCACCGCGCCCTTGCTTGATCATCTGTAAAGCAGCAGTACTTGAAGCACATGAACACTCCACGGGCATTAGCTGCGTAGGTGGTGTCGAATTTCTCAACGGAAGCTGGAGATGAAGATGGTTCAGAGCTCAGACGGACATTCGCTAGGAGAAGGCTTACTCTCGAGAAATGCGCTAATCGAGCGATTCCAGCATTTGCAACCATCTGTTTCATTGGTCAGATTTACGCTGAGAAATAGCAGTAATGAGTCTCACAATGTCCACGCTTCCTAGCTCGCGCACCGTCTTCTCGATCATAGAGACAACATCAGCCTCGGAGGACACGTCTCCCGGAACGGCAAGTGCACGCCGTCCTTTCTTCCGCAACTCGTCGACCACCAGGTCGATTTGCTCCTGTTTTGCAGAAATATCGTTGATCGCAACATCAATACCGTCGTCTGCGAGCCTATGAACAATGTCGTATCCAATACCCTGCGCACCGCCAGTGACTATCGCAACACGTGGCGTGTAGCTGCTAAACGGGACTGTTAGCGTCGATGAATCCTCCTTAACGAAGAGCGTGTTATAGTCTGGACCCATTGCGAGCTTATTCGGGGGAGACAAGGCCGCTTGAGTTTCCAAGCTGCAAGAGTAGCGTATATAAACTTGAATGCACAGGAGCAAAAGGTCATGAGGACAAAAATAATGAATATAAGAAATTTCATCTCATGAAACATTACTCCGGATTTCCGACCCGGAGGTCCTGAAACTTAAAGCATGAGAGTTTAGGTATCTGATGAGAATCGACCCGATGACAACGATGCGTGGGCATTTGACAAAGGCTGTTTGCCCGTGAAAAATGTAAGTGTCAGAATATTGTACGTAAGCAGCTTGTAACGATTCACCATATGCTTGAAGGTGACGAGACAACGAGCGTCGTGAAGAAGTCAACGATTTAAACTAACTTGCCAGTTGAATGAGAATAAGCATGGTACATGGTAGAGACTCGGATCGGCGGCCAGTAATTAGTCACATATGAATCACATGACCGTGACGTCACGCGTAAGAACGCCCTCACTGTCACAGTAGATTTAGACTTCTGCGTCTTCAAGTACATCCAAGACGTGCAATATGAGCTCGAACGTAACTTGGTAAAGTCATCTACGTCATTATTGGCTTATAATCTCGGCTGATCGCTGCACAAGCAAGTCCCGTTTGCTCTCAACAAGTCCCGGAACGAGGCATAAACCAACACCTCGACAACGGCTGCGCAGATGTAGGGCCGTCCGCTTCTGGCAGTGCTCCTATGAACAAGCCGCCAGTAGTGCCTTCGAAAAATGCTTCTGGAAGCAAGTTCGCAAAAAAGTCATCTCAGGCTGGTCTTCCGCTCGCGCCGATATTTAGCAAGCCTGGTGCAGTGCTTCTCAGGCGACACCGTCGAGTTCACCAAACGCGCCATTTCCGACGCCTACGCGACCTTCCTCTTCCAAGAGGCCCGCTGAAGAACTTACATCAGTGCAAACAACATCAAGCTCCGTACCCTTCGCCTCGAATCCTAGCAAACGCGCCAAAACAACGTCGTCAAACCTCGAGAGTGCGCAACCGCTTCCCGAACGCCTGCGACCACAGTCATTGGATGATTTCGTTGGCCAGCCTCATCTCACCGGTCCGGAATCGTTGCTCAGGCACCTTATTGACTCAGGCGGGAACATGGGAAGTATCATTTTCTGGGGTCCACCCGGATGCGGTAAGACGACGCTGGCGCGGCTGTTGGCGAAGAGGTCGGGAGCTGTATTCAAGGAGCTTTCTGCAACCGGCGTCGGCATCAATGAAGTCAGACAAGTGTTTGAGGAGGCAAAGGGTCTGTTATCCCTGACTGGGAGGTAAGTAGCAAGACTAGGCTGACTCAGTGGAATGTTTGATATTCACTATGCTCCAAGGAAAACTATCCTATTCCTGGACGAAGTCCATCGGTTTAACAAAGGTCAACAGGTTGGAGTCATGTTTCCCTGAGACGACTTGCGCTGACCCAATCTTAAGGACATCTTTTTACCATACGTTGAACAAGGGTATATACAGGCAAGAGCAAGACTCATTAAGAGATATATAATCCTACTGATACTCTATTGCTGCTATACTAGCTCATTGGTGCGACGACAGAAAATCCATCCTTCAGGGTGAACGGAGCTTTATTGAGCCGATGTCGGTCAGTACTATGTAATCTATGGTTAAACAGACCTATTCACGACACTTTTTACAGCGTCTTCGTTTTGGAGCGTCTTAAAGATGATGATATAAAAGAAATTATTACTCGAGCGGTAGCTCGCATTTCTTCCTCGAAGGACCAGGACCATGATAACGCATTTGACAAATCTGACGATCCTCCGCCTTCAGCAGTCCAAATCTCTGAAACATTCAGTTCGCAGCCTGACTCATCCCAAACATCCTCATCAACTCTCACCACCGCAACTCCGACGCCACTTCCTTTCCCAGAATACCCTCAGATAACCCCTCAGGTCTTTTCCGCCCTAATTTCTCTCTCTACGGGAGACGCACGCACAGCACTATCACTACTCTCTCTTGTGCTTTCTGCGCCGCCGACTACGCCAACGCCACAGCTACTCGAGTCATTGCGTACGAGCGTGATCGGCGGCTACGACCGTACGGGCGATACGCATTACGATCTCATCAGCGCTCTACATAAAAGTGTACGCGGCAGTGCAGGGAGCGCTGCATTGTATTGGCTTGCACGCATGCTGCGAGGTGGAGAAGACCCGCTATTCATCGCACGCCGTATGCTTGTCTGCGCAAGCGAGGATATCGGTCTTGCAGACCCAAAAGCGTTACCTTTAGTAAGTCTAATCAAAATCCAATTTCTAATTTACTGTATAAACTGAGTGACTTTTAATCAGGCTATGGCAACCTATCAAGCCTGTCAAGTGATCGGAATGCCCGAATGTCGCATCCATCTTGCGCATCTCGTATCATACCTCTCAGAAGCACCCAAGTCGACACGGTCGTATATGGCTTACGTGCGTGCGGAGGAAGCCGCGGCGCAGGACATGACGCTGCCTGTGCCGCTGCAACTGCGAAATGCACCGACGAAGCTCATGGCACAGCTGGGATACGCGGAAGGATATCGATACAATCCTGATTATTGGTGAGCATCCATTCAGGTCTAATTTGAATGTTAATATTGCTAACGATGGAACGCGAACGATAGCCATCCGGTGCATAATCAGTACTTGCCTACGCAGCTCAAGGACGACGTCTACCTGCTCAAGGAGGGCGACTCGTCGGACAAGGCCTGGGATGAGGAAGCGCTCAAGACATGGGAGAGGGAGGTTAATGGGGGAAAGGAATGGGAAGGCAGGGGAAAAGGAGATGGGCCTGTCGAGGATGAGGATGACATGATGTCCTGACTTTTCTTCACAAACTGCGGCACTCTTGCATTGGTTGAAGTCCTGTAGTTCGCTCTCTTGCTTTCTTTTTTGCTTTCTGTATGCGGACAACGATTCACGTTTCAATGTATAACATCGTCTTACACCACACAGACTATACATAATACATACACATCCATTCGGAGAACAAATTTAAAGTCACGCATTGCAAAACGCCTTTGCGGATAGTATCAGACCAGAAAATCCTTCACGTCCAGCGCTACGAAACAAATACAATTCAAGTTACACGTCTAGTTTCTCTGGCGGGTGGACCTCAATCGCGAAGGAGAAGGCGAGGGCGCGGTTGAACGTATAAAGCCGCCCGCATCCCAGGTGGCGACGTTCATGGCAGGATCCACATATAGGCCTAGAGCATTGTTGAATGGCCACGACTCCTCATCCGACGCTTCCGACGCGAGCGAAAGAGATGAAGTGCGATCAAGAGACGACCACTCGTCGGCGAGCGGGCGGAGAGCGACCTCGTCATGGAATGGGTCGAACTCGGGCTCGGAATTAGTTTCTTCGGAGTGCGAGTGCAGCGGAGGGAGAGGCGAGGATACTATGCTCGGCGAGGTGGGAAGCTCGCATGTACGCAGCTGAGACAATAATTAGAGCGGTGTTCGAGTAGAATAATGGCTGCTCTCACCCTCGGCGTAGGCGGCATGTCGAAGTCATCCAGAGAGGACAATGATGACGAAAGCGATGCTGATTCACAACATGATCCAGCAGACTCAGATGCGCAGGTAAGTGCGGGCGTGGCGGGCACGATTTGCTGCTCTGCCTGGTTCTGCAGTTTCTTGTCCTCCTCTGCTACGTGTTCACAGCTCGGTTGCCTCTCCGCCGCCGCCACAAAAAGCTGCTCGGCTTCACGCTCCGATTCCTCCTTGCGCAAAACGTCCGCCATACGTGTTGTAATTGCAGCTGCGCGTGAATGGTAGATGACGAACGCCTTGGACGCTTTCCTTTGCTTCGAGGGCTTTGCGGATGCGGACGACGATGGACATTTTTGAGATCGAAGAGGATAACATTGCGCATCAGCATGAGCCGCAACTATGCATCCTGTATAACTCTCAGTACATGCAAACCAGCGAGAAGGAAGGAAGTGGGCTCACGCAGTTCGTGGCGCAACGAAGCAAAGTCAGTCATCGCGGGTATCGCAGAAATTTCAGTTCGTTTGGCAGAACGGCAGGGGAGGGAATTGAGGGGGACTCGTCTAAGAGCATCTTTTGTCGCTGCCCGCTGTTCTTTTCTATCCTGTGGTCAATGCGTATGTCGCTGCTGTCCAAAGGCGCAATGCCAAATGTGGAGGACTATAAGCGTCCTTCATGCCTCGTGTTTCGCAAGTTGTCCATAGATGGAAAGCCCTTCGGTATAATCACCTTCATGCTCGGGACGTCTTCCGAGTCCACCTTGCCTATACGCCCCGCATTGCGTCGCCTGAGGCCTGAGCCACTGAGTCTAAGGGCAAGTCATCTGATGGTGTGGTGTGATAGCGCGTGCAACGAGCACAATCGCAGGACATGCTGTCGTTCGCATAAAGATAGTACTCTGCATCCTGTCTGCGCAGTGGACGGTAAGGAGTGACATAGGAGCTGGAACAGTGGAAAAGCAGAAGGACAAGAGCATTCTATGCCACGTGCTCACCCATGTAACACGTGCGTGGCTACAGCTATCGTGCCTAAGGAACGTTGACATATATTGAATTAAAGGAGCACGCCAACATGCATACTGTACAATCCATCGTGTTGACGGTAGGTTATTATACTACGGGGATGTGATAAAGGCTGAGTAGTGGGGGGAGAAAGACAGATAATATGTCTACATAAAGTGGAGAGAAACCTGAACAATGGGAGAAATAAAATCAAACTATGTGAACGTGAATGTAGGTATGGTCGTGCAGTTTCAGAACGCATTCCCGAAAAGGCCCTTCGATCGCCGAGTCATGGGCTGTACATCTTTACGAAGACTTGTAAGGCTGTTGAGCTGCTTCATAATCTAAATCGCAGATGATAAGCCTAAGCGCTTAAAAAAAGGAAGATCAGGACTAACCTCCTCGAGCCTATCTTTGCGATCCTGGAGTTCGAGGTGTCGACGAACGGCAGGGTTCTCCTTAGCGAAAGCGACAATTTCTTTATGGTCACGGTTATATATTAATCGTAAGTCAACCTCTCGAGGAAACTAAGGTGCGAGTTAGTTTACCGATGTACAAAACGGAATAAGATACTTACTTGATCAAAGAAGTGGTCAAGTAATTCGATGCTGATGAACAATGCGGAGGTGTATGCGAGCTTCTCTGCTACGACGTCCAAGAACGCCTCGGGACATAGTACATCATTGTTGGGACCGCCCTTGCAGCGTTTCGATTTGAGTGTCGAGAGGCGAAGCTTGAGGATTCCGATCCGATCAGCATAAGATTGCGCATGCTTAGCTGAATGAATGAAATGGCTAATCAGCAAGCACTGGATGTTGAAGGAAGTGAAACGTACCATCAAGCATCTGTGCGGGACTGTACCGGTAGTGGATCTCCTCCGCCTCAAGGGTCGCGTCCTCTTCCTGCGCTTGTGCTACGAGTAGCTGCTTCTTTCTCTCTTTCTCTTTTTCCTCAATAGCCCGCACGTAGCCCATCAAGTTATTAAGCCGCCGACTTCCGCCAACACGCTGTCTAATCTCCTTCAACTTCCCCTCACACATGGTGATCTCCTTCTCGATCACGTCAACAGACTTCACACGGCCGAGCTCCCACTCGCGCTCGTCGACTTCGACCTCGTACTTGTACGGCTTGATGCAGTTCTCGACCTGGTCCGCAGTTACGCCAATGCGATCGCGGAGGATGGCGTGGCTGAAGGCGACGATGCGTTCGGCTGCGCGTGGATGATGCGAGAATGGCTCACCCGACGCAATCGAGTCGATCAAAGCACGCAGCCCATCCGCGACGAGCCGAGTTGCATCACGTCCAACACCTGATTTCGTCAAAAGCGAGCTCGCAGCTTCAAGTTTGTATCGCCAGTACGGCTCCACGTCCTCCGGCTTCACCTTTGAGTCCGCGGCGAGCGCAGTCAGCTCCTTCACCCGGTTATCCGACCAGTAGAGCTGCTCCATAATGTCCATCATTTTGTCGTTCAATAGCTCCTTGAGCTTCTCACGGAGCTGCGGACGGGTGAACTGTGAAGTATACTCGCGAAAGCGCGCCTTCAACGCATCAACAGTCTCAGCCACGTACGACTCTGCGGTGATCCGACGATCATTGTACTGCACTTTGAACTGGTAAGTCGCATCTTCAAGCTCCAGCTGAACCGCATTCGTGATGCCGTGAAGTGACGAGGCCATGGATGATTCTAAGACTTCCATGAGGCGCCGTCGGAGGGTACTGGTCCCAAGCATAAGCGATGATGATTTGCCGAAGTATTCCTTATGGGCATTGAAGTAATCGTCTTCACTTCGCCTGACTAGCTCGCCTGAGGTCTCTGTCCTGTTTTTCTTCCTGACTGACTTGCAAACAACACCGACATAGCCGAGGTGAAGCGGATACCTGTTCCCAGATAAAATCTCTACACCCTGTTCGGGAGGGACGAGGTCCACCTTCGTGATGACTCCAATAGTGCGCATACCTAGCGGATCGACCTTGCGACTAGCACGGAGCGCAGGTGAGTTCGCCAGATCAACGTCCGCTGCACATACAGCGAGAATGATATTTGGTTCGCGGATGTAACGCTCGCAGAGACCAGCAATCTGCTCCTTCAGCGTCTCCGGCTGGTCCATCGATGGGATCTGGATGTATCCCGGGAGGTCAATCATGGTCAAGTCTGGTACGTTTGGACTGTAGATACGAAGGTCGATAGGATCGTTAGAGACGCATTCGCTTGCGGGAACAGCGAGATTGAGGTCTGTAAGAGTACGCTGAACTTGAGTGAAGTCCGTGATCTTTCCGAGGCCTAATGCAGGAAATTCGCCGTACTCCTGCGGCTCCTTGCTTCCGGACTCAGCAGGTGTGTGTACAAGCGTCAACTCGATTGGACGGCGCGTCACCATATTGTTACCCCTAGGGACAATTAACTTATGAAGAGCGTCTGTAGTAGTTCACTCACTTGGGAAGGAATTCGTGGCCAACAATAGCCTCCAAGACTGAGCTCTTACCAGAGCTTTGAGAACCGATGACCACAATACTTGGAAGCTTCAGAGCATCGTTCTGGTCGATATCGAGCAGCATAGTCCTGATCGCTATGAGCTTCTTTGTTAAATGCATCAGCTCATTCGACCCAATAACTGAAGTTTCCTGCGGGTCATCGTTATCAGACGAATATGATGGAGCGGCAAGAGTAGCAGCCATGAGTGCCGCGACCGCCGCGTCTTCTCCGTCCGGAGGCTTTCCACCAGATTGACTGCTCCTACCGCTCCCTGCACCTTCTCCACTCTCGCGGCCGGACTTTTCTCGAGACGAGAACAGGTCTTTCAAAAACTGAGGTGCCTCTACGTTTGGGAATTGAACGTCTGAAAGGCGGGACTGTACAGCCTTCAGTCCATCCGAAGCAGAGTCGAATGCGTCTGCCGCCGTCTCCTGGACACTAGTCATCCAGCCGGTAGAAACCTTTTTGAGCTCTGGTGAAGTATTAGTTGTCATGCTTGTACATTTCAGCAATGTGGACATACCTTCAAACTTGTAGTTCGCATAGCCCAATGCGCCTGCTCCGACCGTTGCTCCAGCTACAGGCACTCTGAAAGCACGAGCAACCAGCCTCGGGATAGTCGAGTACGATAATGCCCTCACATGCATGCGACGAAAGGACTGCGAATAAGGCGAGAACACGCTCTGTCTGGGGCGGAGAGGCGAAAAATATAAGGAAGTGGAGAACTGCCTCTGGGCATTACGAGACATCATCCTGAGAGTGACCATAGCTTCCGTACTTTACCACGCAATCCAGGTCAATATGATTATGGAGAGCGAAGAGCTTGCAGACGAAAAGAGCGCCTTTAATTACGAGCGTTTCCAGCGTTTCTTGCAGCCAGAGGTCAATTAGCGACCCGGGTCCGATTCCGCCAGCATCCACGAACTAGTCGTCACGCCTGAGTCGGAGACAGCGGCAGACCGCCAATAACGTTGAGGGAGAAATGGACTAAAGCTGAGCTCGACTGAGTTGTTGCTTGACTTGAGGTGAACGGACTTCGGACTCGGAGTGACGAAGCTTTCGGCAGGTCCCGTGACATGCGCGTCGTGAATGTCTTTTTAGCTTGCTTTTCAGCCTTTTCTCGACGCGGAGTCGGAAACATTCCGACACAGTACTTCTCATTATGACTGTTACCCAGCTTGATTTGCATGAGCATTGTGGACATTGCAAAGGCTGCTCTGCTGTAAGCTCTCCTTTTGTTTTCATTATGAGAAAGAATCTGACGGACACCCAGTTAACTCGTTTTCTTTGGATGTTGGAGCTGCATTTCCGTGGATAATCAGCTTCCTGGACAGCATATATCTACAATGACGGGGGCTCCGGCCCATGCACGAACACGAGTCGTACGGCGAACCCATTGTCTACGCGTCTGATTGTCCGCTAGGGGTTACCATTTAAGGACGACTCGACAAACACGCGGCGGTGAGTGCTCGCCTAGTCCTCCGTATCAGGCATCGCATACTGAACAACGACGATAGCCATGTACGCATGGTCCTCCAGAGTAGAAAAGGGCGCGGTGCAGCGGCGCGAGATGGCCTTCAACGGCTCCCTCCAATTCCCGTTACCGCCTCTACCACACCAATCAAATTCCAGTTATGCCTGTCATTCGTAGCCTTGCTGCAACGCACCATGGAGTTCGTGCTGGTGCGTTTCGTTGCCCTTCCGAACTCATGCACCTACTCACATACATCGCAGCGTACCAGGCTGAGGGCAACTCCGGCCGTAGCGTCGCTTCTTCCCGCTCGTCGACCTCCAGGGCCTCCGCCTGCATTGACACAAAGCCGCCAAAGAAGAAGAAAGCCTCCAACGCGTTCTTCCTGTATCGATCACATGTCCTCGCGAACAAACTCCTCCCTGCAGACATCACGCATCAGAACGACGCGTCGCGGGTAGCCGCGCAGATGTGGAGGGCAGAGTCGCAGAAGACGCGGGCACACTTTTTCGCGATGGCTGAGGATAGGAAGAAGGAACAGGAAAGGGACGAGCACGAAGTAGAAATGACGATTCCAACCAGCCCTGTGTCGTCTCTTACTGGTACCTCATCCACGAGCTCTACTTGTGTTTCGCCGCCGCCGACCCCGTACTCACCATTCCTCTGCATACCTCCTACACCGAAAGTGAGTTTCAAAGGTGCATCTCTCAAAATGCACTCTCTAAATATCATCCCAGATGTACACGTGCGAACTTCCCACCTCGCCGTCGATATCACTATCCCCATTTTGGGAGCTCGCACCTGTCTTCATGCCCGAAGAAATTCCTGAGCCTAACCATGACGAGCCGTTCCTTTCTGCACTGTCCGACGAGTGGTCTTCGTTCGATTCCACTTCGTCTCTTTCGCTCGTACGCGGCTCCGATGATGATGCGTGGTCAGAAGAGAATGCTCTAGGTCTCTATTTCTCACCGACGACTCTTGATCCTATTTCTTCAACATCGTTTACACCTTACCAAAGAACTTAGGGTCGTGCTGCCTAGTCTGTTTTCTACTATACAGCTTTGATGGGCCGGGAATAGTCTACTTTAGCGTGGAGATGGGTTAAAGACATCGTGTTCTATTTATTCTTTCGTTCGATTTAGTCACCACCACCATACTTGGGTTTTGCATCGATATTTATATTGCAGAGACAAGATTGCTAACTATTCCCGCAATCATGCAACCAGGAATAAATGTACACTCTATAGGCATGGCACCTTTTTAAACATTGTAATTTTACAAATGGACACATTCAATTTTGCACCTGCTCCTGAGTCGACTAAGAGGAGAAACTTTAGATTTGCTGCGTGCATCCGCCCGCGCCAGATGCAGTCCCTGCTGCTGCATTGCAGCACGAACTTGATCTTGCTGGTTTGCCTACGACATGATGCGTAACTGCTGCATCACCAGCAGAACCTTAGTCTTGAGTTCCACAGCGGTCTTCGTGAGTCTCTGCAACGTTGCAATATTCAGAACGCAGATAGGATTTTCAAGTCGCATGAATTCCTGCTGTTTGTCGCACAGGTCACACTGCGAAACACAGAACATTTGGATGCGAACGCAGTCAATAAATCGGGGACATACCATGTTCGCAACGCCTCTCACAACATTTGTATCATTCGCAGACGCAAGATACATGTGCAACAGTCTGAAGACCTCTTTTATGACGTCGCGGAATGCCTCTAATTGGCCAGGGTAAGCACCTTTCTCGACATCGGATAAGTACTTGAGATGTTCAGGCCAGAAACCTATCCGTCAAGGTAAACAAGTCAGCCCAGTAATTGGCTGGGAATCAATAATAAGTGTACTTTGCTTTTTCGAGATGTCTTTTTTTTATTTGGTCAATCACCGACAATGCGTGCTCGAGGCTCTCCGCAGTGGGTTTCTGAAGATTCGAAAGCACGCCGAGCACCTGCATATTCTCAGGAGTCAGGTTCCAGGCGTTTAGCTGAGGGCGCTGCTGTGCTGGCATGTCATTCGACTGACCAGATCCCAAGGTGACTGAGAGTATTCGCACCGGGGGTTGCCACATTGTGGCAGCAGCGGAGATGAGCTGTTTGCGCCTGATGCTGGTTCTGGAATGGAAGTAGTGGGCTCAAGCCAGCTCCTTGCTGCTGCTCCTGCTGAGCCTGTATGCTCTGCATCTGCATTCGACGCCAAGTTGCCTGAAGTGCTGGTCTCTTCTCCTCGATAGTCTGGATGAGATTCTCAGGCCAGCCAGCAGCACGCATCTGCCCCGGCGACATGTACGCCAACTTCGTCGTGTGCATAATCTGATGAGTCGATAGCTGCTGGCTCGGTCCATCCGGCCCTGCGCTGGGGTGGCTTGGACCTCCCTGCTGAACCACGGTCTGCTGAGGCTGAGCAATCAGGGACTGCTCCATTGCTGCCGCCATGTATGTCTCCTCGAAGGATGCAGGAAGCTGCTCATACATGGCTTTGATTTGCTCTGCAATCTGCTCCTATGTTCGACGATTAAAATCGGTAAGAACCCATGATACCCCGGCATTAACACTTGCTGATACGCAAAGACGTGTTACCCACAGAGTAGAGCTTCACCAAGCTCCGTGATATCTCTGATTAAGATTGTACGGCGAGAACAAAGCGATGCTGAACATGATGTGACGAACTGAAAGGGTTTTCCTTTTCTGTCGAGGTAGAAACACGACGTGATTACAGCGCGTAGTTCTCCTTTTCGGGAAACCATCCTTTGACTTCCTCCCAACGCGTTTGAACACTTGAAAAGCGCGTCGATGACACGACAAAATGCATTCACAAGCCCCTCTTATCTTCGCAATCTTGTGCTCTTTGCACTATGCCAGCAATCCGCACTTCTGCTTGCTCTACCGCGACCTCGGACCGTGACACGGGTATGCATCGGCTGTCGAGTCTGGTTCAGTTTATGTGCTGAACTCTACTGTAGGACGCTTCAGTTCGTATGACTTTGAGACTCGGCTAGTAGTCTCGTCGTCCCCGTGCGCACCCATACACAACATCCCCGAACCGACCAAGAAACGGCGGTCTCCCAACGCGTTCATGCTCTTTCGATCGTTCATCGTCTCAAACAAGTTCTATCCTCCAGAGATTAAGCACCAGAATGAGGTCTCACGTATCGTCGGGCAGATGTGGAGGTCTGCACCTGCTTTGGAGCGCGCGCTGTTCTTTAAGAAAGCGGAAGAGGAGAAGCTGCGGATCGAGACCGAGGGGCTTTCTGAGGTGAAAAAGAAGAAGAGGACGAGGAAGCCTCGTCAGTCCAAAGCATCCCAGTTAGATGTGCGGTCCCATGTCCCGCAGAATGGCGTGTACGAGACGGGTGGCTCTACTTCTCCTTCATCGACTAGCACGTTGTCCAGCGACTCAGGTGATCACAGCATATTTCCTGCAATAGTGAGCTTCCCTTGATATTCTCTGGGAGCCATCTTTTTCTCACCTCTAGCTCTCAGTTGAATGAAGACAATGTATACATGTCATCGCCGAGTGCACCGCAACCCACGCCTGATCCTCACTCAGTGTCTCCCATGTGGAATGCCCAATCGGACGTCTATGGATTAGATCCTTCATTCCTCTATTCTGAACCAGACGACGTGCTCCACTCGCTCAGATGGTCAGGCTCGCCGCAGGCAGCAACGTTCCTGCCTGCACCCCATGCCATGCCGCAGGCCGACATTGCGTCTGTTGCGGCCTTCGACAATGCACTCAAGCTCGAGCTTGACTTCCTGTTATCATCGGAAGCAGTCGTGTCGATGCCGATGGTTGCATACCCTGACTTTTTGTTCTCGTCAGACCCTATGCCCATTTTCGAATCGTTACCCTGTTCTCTCAACATGCTCAATGCACCAACCTCTCCGTTCTGACGATTCTGACGACCACTCATGCTCAATCTCCCTTACGTCCTCTATTCTCCCTTCAGCTATACTCTCACATTTTGCTGTATGCGTTGTTCCCCTTTGTATCATATCTTTACACTTGAATGCCAAATTTTTCAGTGCGTTTCAGACGTTCCGAAGTCTTAGCTCCGGCCTACAAATCCTTCCTAAACTGCTCGCGCGTCGTATCGCACAAGCTTAAGTTCCTTGCTATGTCAAACTCCAGAACGGCACATCGTAAGTGGCCGCGTTTATGTGGAGGACACGTACGGGTTCGCAGAAGAAGCGGGAACGTGATTTCAGTAGACATTCCTTTCCAGAACTGCAAGCAGGAAATTCCTGCCACTCCGCCTACTTTCTAGTCTCCATCATGATTCTGTTATAATTTCTAAATTTTACTAAAAAGAGTTCCGAGTCGCCTCATGCCGTCCGAGTCACGTGCATTCGGAGTCGAGTGCTGCGTCTATTCTCCAGGACTGTGCGTCTTAGTCCTTGCTTCAACTCTCCAGCTGCAGAGGAACATCCGACTTATTCCACGCTTACAGTCTTGAGTGTTTCTTGCTGAACGAGCTTCTCAAGCCAGAAAGGTGGGCACGCTCCGGCTTCGACTAGACAAAAGCCCTGTAATCATCAACGCGTGCCGAAGAAACCAGACCATTGGCATCACTCAATTTCTTCATCATCGCGGCTCGTAATTGCTCGAGTCTTGCTTTTCCCATCGCTGCTGCAGACGCTTTGGAATTTGGATCAAATACAGGGACACTTGCTTCTCACTAGCATTATACATGGCACCTTCAGAGCGCAAACAACGTTTGTCTGTTTTTTCCTTATGAAACGCGGAGTTCTAAGACAAGATGATCTAACTATACCTTTGCTCTAGCTGCGCGCCGAAAATCGCAGAGCGGCACAGCGCAGGTTGGGTTATCCCCAGAGCTGATTGCGAAACGGACGAAGAGACACCTTGAGGAACTTGAGGTATGCCACTATCCCTGCCTTTGCTTTGTTACTTCTTACAACCAGAATATTTGACAGAGAACAAATTACACAGAGCCAACAGTCTCTCTGGCAGGAATTGGCTACGGTGAGAGCGGCATGAGCGCTCGGGGCCGCGCTCGCGAGACGATATCTGACAAGCGCGTTATCGAGGGCGGGGTACGCAAGAAGGCGCAGTCAAAAAACGTACGCGACGCGCTCGTATACAGGAAGAATCTTGCGACGTTGATCGAGGAATCAGTGAGTATTACGATCTCCCTTTCGGCTCTATGCAGATTGTATACAATCATATTAGAGTACATATATGCTAACAAATATCTAGGGAATCGCCCGCCTGCCACCGACTGTACCTACATACCTCACCGCCGCCGCTCCGCCCCCTTCTGAGCCGCCGCGTCTGTTATGCACAGTGTGCGGATATTGGGGCCGGTATAAATGCCGGAGATGTTCCATGGCGTACTGTGACAAAAATTGCGAAGAAACCCACAACGACACGCGTTGCGAGCGACGCGTCTTTTGAAGGGGCTCGAGTAAGCTCGATAACCGTCGAGTCCTATGGCATTGTCATTGATACCCGAGGTACGTATTCTGATGCTTTAGCTCGCGAGTTTCTTCTTGAAATGCTCTTTGACCTCATCAGAACCATCACCAGCTAAGTCTGGAAGCCAGAATGCCTATAAATGCAATGAATTATGTCTCTCGAAGACGACGTGAGACACGACGTACCAGCTCTGCCCCCGCTGTTGCCATCATTGCCAGCCTTGGGTTGAACCTGACACAGCGTGAAGGACCGGGATGCCCGTCGACAGTGGTCATTGGTTGTAAGACCATTGGCGGATTATTGAGATCTATCGGTTCGTTCACACGTACGGGCAGCGTCTGGACATCCCAAATGCAGATTTTGCCGTCAAGGCTCCCGCCGACTATGAATTTGCTATCTGGAGTCCATGATACCTCTTCCCCGCTGATCCCTTTCGTCGGGTTCAGGCCCACAGTAGCCTCCATCCGAACTCTCTCTAAACCCACGTGGCCTTCCAACTTCGCGATGAGATGCCCCTCAAATGCGTCCAGTATATAATGTGCGTTGCCCGACGTGCCGACAAGCAGGTATTTTCCGTTCGACGAGAAGGCAAGGGAAGTCATATAAATCTGCCGAGGTGGGAAGGAGACCAGTTTCAGCAGCGGGTCTTCGAGCGTCATGGTTAAGAAAGGCTCCTTGTCGAAGTTGTTCATGTCGTAGAGTAGAATACGACAAAATGTGTTTATTGCAACGGCGAATACGAGTCCCGAGTTGTCGTACGCAACAAGGGGTGAGGATGGAAGGTGGAGAAGTCCGCGACAATTCGGTTTTCGTACGTCCCACAGACGAACGGTGCGATCCAGTGAACCAGACATGAAGCCGTCGTCTATGGGTGATACTTCCAAGGTGACGACACGTTCCTTGTGACCCTTGAAATACTGCAGATACTTGTTATCGTGCAGCGAGTGGTAGCGGATCGTGTCATCCTCCTTCGTAGATGCGTACACAATCGCGCTGTTTTTGTGGGTGAAGCGTGGCAGATCTACACCGTACTTTTTTGAATACAAAGTCTTTACATGTCTGTGGAAGGACGAGATGCATCAGACAGAGTTACTAAAGCGAAACGAGGAATAGGGCGACTTGCTTGCCAGACTTGCAGTTGTACAGACGGAACGTCTCGTCCTCCCCTGCAGTGACAACTACATCGCCCCGGTCGTCAAATGTCAGACCTGTGATTTGACGAGGACCTTGATTTTGCGTGCGGTGGGACGTGGAGCCAGGCGAGGGCGGAGGAAGGGGGTCGACGGAGCCCTTGAATATCTTCGCTGGTTTTAGCTTGGTCTGCATGACCGTGTCAGTCGACAGGAAGTGGTTCAGAGACAATTAACACCCACCATGATAGAGTCATTCAAGGTTATCGTAGATGCCTTTGCACCGTTAGTGTTGGAGTTGGTGCCCGCGCTCGCCATATCGAATGATCTAAAGAGGTACGACGGGAGGCAGGTTGTGTTGTGCTATAGCTTGCTCGTCAAAATCCTCGAAACTGATCGGCGGGAGTATCGTGACGTGATCGTAACGCGAGCTCAACGTTTCTTCTCTGCCGACAACGACGATGGCGGACACTATTGGCGGGCCAGATGAGGCGGCTCGGTTATGGCGCGTAAACAGGACAGTGCATGAGCTTGTCAAGGACAGGGTGCGTGCGTGTGGACAGAATATCATTAAATTTGGAACTCACGCTGGTCACGTAGGGCTTTCAAGTATCCGACGAGGAAATCCACATGGACCTTGCGACCTTCAAGCAGAGTTATGCCAACAGTGGCGGTTCCGTCGAGTGAGCCTTTTGTTTGTATAATATGGTTTGAAAGTAGTGTCGAATAGTTGCTGCAGCCGCAACCAGCTCAATTTCTTCACGAACCACCAAAGCAACGCAGCGGATCACATTTTTGTATTCTTTTCAGACGAAAAAAGTGTCGGTGTAAAGACGATGCGCAAGTGCGTCTACTCCCTTAGTTATTTGTTGCAGAACTCTGCTCAATGTCACTATCTCTTGGCCCACAGACTCCTCGGGATCCTGGAAGATAAATCCATTCACATGGGAATTATTATTTTCCCGGGAAACATGACTCCATCCGCACGGAAGGTGCGTTTCAGGCTGTACTTCCCTGTGTACACTCACTAACCTCCCGAACTTATAGGTCATCGTCGCCATGTCCCATCAGTATAGACTCGAAGAATTCTCAGAGTCAGACCTCCTAGTCAACATTACTCGGCACATCCTGGTACCACAGCACGAAGTGCTCACGCTTGAGGAGAAGAAGGCACTCTTAGAGAAGTAGTGCGTATTTGACTGAAAGTTTATTTCCTTAAGCACTCGCTTATGGTCTCTTCTTTTTTGTACTCTTTAGTCGCTTGAAGGAGACACAACTTCCTCGCATCCAACTTGCGGACCCTGTGGCACGATACTATGGTCTACGGAGAGGGCAAGTCGTAAAGATCACTCGACCGTCTGAAACAGCAGGACGGTACGCGAGCTATCGTATCTGCTTCTAGGAGGTTCTGCCTTGCTTCTGGTATCAGCTCTCAGGTCTTTACTGAATGTTAGAAGAAAAGTACACATAATAACGTAGGGGTTGTCTTCCTCCTCTTCCTGACCTTATCTGTTCAAATCTGCTGTCTTATTTATATCTCTCTTTCTTTCTTTTCGGTTGTACGATTTATCAAAAAATATTGCTCGCATTCTGAGGCAGAGAATCGATGTGCCGTAGGAGTCTATGATGTACGAGAAGTATACAAGTGCGAGTTTGAGCTGGGGATTAGAGTTAAAGAAATGCAAGAAAGGGATTAGCAAGAAGAAAAAAAACATCAAAAGAAAAAAAAGCAGCTAAGGAGGGGGGCGGGGCTAGAATACGAGTCAATAAAATCGAGGACAAGCTTATTGCGTCTGGCACTCGGGGTGGCCATGTTCATCGCCATCATCATCGGTCCACGCTTCTTCTTCATCCTCGTCCGCGCCAAACTGGAAAGCAGAAAATGCAGACTGGTTCAGGAAGTCAGCGCCCGCGGTGAAAGAGCGCGCACGCACGTCGGCGGAGTCACCCTCCTCATACACAGGCGCGTCGACCACAGCGGGTCGCGGCTCGAGATCTGGCCTCTTCGGCGGCAACAGCGCTTCCAGGGCCTGCCAAGTGCGCATAGCCGCGTGCGAGAAAGATGGACACAATGGTGTGTCAGTGCTATTCGCGAGCTACGAGAAGAGAGTACATACCGCTCGATCAGCGCCCGACGCCCAGTTCGTATCAGGAAACTCGACGTCGAATATAACGTATAGGTCGCCTTTCGTATCTTGGTTCTTGTATTGCGGCATGCCCTCTCCTCGGAAAATGATAGTGTCTTTCGGTCGAATGACCTTGTCAGGTGTGCTTGTTACTTCAATGCCGCGTCCATCGAGGTGCGTGAGGAGGATGCGAGAGAAGCCGAGCAGTGCCTCGGAGAGCGTAATCTGCACCTTCGCAAGTAGGTCGTCGCCTGATCGTTCGAAGGCGGGATGCGGCTGCAGTTTTAGCACGAAGATCACGTCTCCGGCGGGAGCATCTGGCTGTTCATGACAGGAAGGTACACTGAGACGAGCTTCCCAATGCTGCCGAGGGGAAAATAATTTCTTACCGATTGGTCACCTTCTCCGGTGAGAACAATGCGTTGCCGGTCCGTCATGCCTCTCTCGACGAAGATCTCCTGACGCTTCTTCTCCTTAACGGTCTTCTTGCCTTTACACTTTTTACAGCTATAGGTGGGCTTTAGAGTATATTTGACAAGTTCACGGATAAGACCCACCGGTCCTTTTCACGAAGTTTCTCTCCAACGCCTTCGCACTCGTCACACATGACTCGCGCTTGACCGTATGTCGAATGCCCAATCTAAGAAGCAACATCTTCAGGATAAACCAAAGAAATTAAGTGGAGCATTCACTCACAGGTGTGGTCGTGATCGTCCATCCCTTTCCTTCACACTTGATACACGGCTTGGGCTTCGCACTGCCCTTTGCGCCAGATCTGGCACGAAGTCAATGGCGATGATGATGAGCGCGAGCGAAGGGGGCCCGAGACAACATTCTTACCCGCGACAAACGCCACAGACGATCTCCTTCTCCATATTCATCTTCACGTGCTTGCCGTTATAGAGGTCCTCAAGTGTCACCTCGTAAGGGATTACGGAATCCTCTCCTCTCCTCGGCCGTGACATACCAGGTCCACCGCCAAACGCGAATGAAAAGCCCCCGCCACCGAACAGCTCCGCAAATATATCGGCGGGGTCTACGCCACCGCCGGGCCCACCATGACCACCTGCAAGGCCTTCCAACCCATGCTCGTCGTAGACCTCTCTGGTTTCGGGGTCAGAAAGGATCTCGTATCTGACAGGACAAAGGAAGATCAGCGCAAGCAAAGAGAAGATGGGCGGTTCCACGGACGCAGTCCCTATCTCCTGGAACCGCTTGCTGGCCTCAGGATCATTGATGTTCTGGATATAATCTCAGCAATGAGGAGGCGAAGAACTGGCCGATAAATCATACTTTATCCTAGGTCAAAGCAAATAAGTCATTGTTTGTATAAAAGTATAGTTGCGGACGTACAGGGTGATGCTCCTTGGCCTGTAAAATCATGAGAAGTCATATCCTTTCAAGAAGCGAGCAAAATATCGACCTTTTTACGGTATGCCTTCTTAATGTCGTCTACGCGGACCGGGGTGAGGGTCACCTCGCCACCTAACAGTTGGTCTGCTCACCTTCGGATGCGATGCTGGAAACACCAAGGAGGTCATAAAGCTCCGTGTCTATAGGCACTATTCCAGGCGAGGCACGCGTCAGGTCAAGCTCAGGCGCGTCGCACTAGAACCGCATGGTACTTACTGTTTATACGATACAAGCCCCTCGAATTTTATCAAAGGAGTTGCCTTTTCGCCGCGCTTAGCAGCCTTGAAGTTCCAAAGAGAGGGTGACAAGAAAAGAGTAGAGGCTACGAGCGGAAGTGGCGGACCTCGCATACGCAGCATGCCTTTTGCCTGTGCACGTGATCTTTGTTAAGAAGTTCGTTCCGATCTTTTCCTGATTTTCTCGACAAGCACCACCGCCACGACGACAGACTGTTCAAGCCCAATACTGGTAAGCCCTTCAGGCCGATTTCACTTCAGATGATGTTCCAAATTTAAAACTTATCTACATTGTCCGACTGGTTTCGACCGGACTTGACGACTATTCTGTTCTCTGACTCTGACATTTCCATCCTTGTTTGATCTACTGGCTGACTTAACTCTTTTCTTCGTAGGTGGTGCGTTTCACGCAGTGAAGGGGCAGACTACCTGAAACGTACTTATCTATCTTGTTGTGTATGCGTAGCAGTAGTTTTGACTGACGTTCGCACAATGAATAGACCGGCCATTATGAATTTTTACTTCGATGCCGCGAAGGCTCTCGATAAGCTCGACGCAAAGCAGGGCTCGATTAAGGGTGTAATAGCTACTTTACCCGAGAAAGATAGAAAACGGACCGCAGCACTGGTCATTGAGACCCTCAAATGTACGGAGTCCTCTTACTCTGCTCTGTTAGCTGACAGCTTCAACTGCATTCAGACAGACAAGGCCGTCCTAGGCGATGTCATTCGTGCAGCCGACCTTTTAAAGCATGAGCGACAGAAGCTTACCTCTCCGAACCTTACGCTTCTGCTTGTGCACGATCTCCTCCTTTCGAAAGGGAAAATACAAGCTAGCGATGGTCCTATCAAGCAGGCGGTCCTGAGGTAAACGCTCTGCGTCCCTTATCGTAGTTCTCTTGTGATGCTGACTTCTTTCTTTTTCTAGACATAAAACACGGCTGCAGTCCGAACTGACGAAGATCAAAGTCAAGCGCGGGGTCAAATCGGTTTTGGAGCTTGCGCAGGGAGATGATGCGCGAGCTGGTAAGTTCCTGCTATTTGTATACGGTGAACTGCCCTTAAACTAGAATGTAGATCTGATCCCGCGCTATGTGCGCGTGAACACACTGCTCTGGTCAACCGAGGAAGCCATTCGGCACTTCCTTTCGCATGGATATGAGGAAGAGGGTGACCCACTAGTTTCGAAGTAAGCGGTCTTTTGCCGCATCGCGACTCTAACAATTTAAGCTATTTTGCTTCAGGAAAGCTCTGCAGCGCGACCGGCACATACCCGACCTTCTTCTTTTCCACCCGTCAACCTCCTTCAATGATAGTCCTTTGCTTGCTTCGGGTAAAATTATCCTTCAGGATAAAGCGTCATGTTTTCCCGCCGTGATCCTTTCGCCTCCTGCTCATGCCGACACGCACGCCATTGACGCGACAGCGGCTCCCGGAAACAAGACTACTTTGTTAAGTGCCCTCATGAAGGGTCGCGGGAAGGTGGGGCTTCCTCCTTATTGAGTTGAGGTCAAAGATACCTCGAGCTGATCAAAGATCAGCTATACGCATTTGAGCGAGACAAGGAGCGGTTTGCGACCCTGAAGAAGATGGTGGGAAAAGCTCATTGTGTCAATGTCGAGCCGACGAATGCAGATTTCCTGACGGTCGACCCTCATGACACGAAGTACGCTCGTGTGTCACACATGTGCGCTCGCCCTTTCCAGTTCTGGAATTTTGGCTTACCAGGTACTCAATTTGACTACACAGCCTTCTGGACCCGTCGTGCAGTGGTTCTGGGATCGTCAACCGCTTGGATCACCTACTCGAGACAGGTTGGTCAAAGCTTTCATGTTTTCTTTAGTAACCGACTCCATCCTTCCATTTGCAGAGGATGAGAATGATTTGGACGGTCAAGAAGAGCGTCTGCAGAAGCTCGCAACCTTTCAGCTCGTGATGATCAAGCACGCCATGAAATGTACGCGTAACTCGCTTCGCCATTACGGCCAAATTCTCAAAAAGCTTTATATTATCTTAGTTCCCGCAGTTCAGAAGATAGTCTACTCAACATGCAGCATCCACGCACTCGAGAATGAAGATGTCATTTGCAAGGCGCTAGCGTCTGATGAGGCGAAGGAGGGAAACTATGTGCTCGCCGATAGAAAAGAGGTGTTGCCAACATGGCAGCGAAGAGGCATACCGGAGATGATGCCAGAGTACGGTTCAGGTACGACGAGCATTGAACTCATCATGGAAAGAGGTTGTATAGGCTACGAGACTAATCGCCTCAATTGCAGAGGCAAATTCGTTAGTCCGGTGCATGCCCGGCGAGGATCACACGAACGGTTTCTTCGTCTCATGCTTTGTCCGTGCGAAGGGCAAAGGTGAACCCGATACTCGCGGTGTTTCTACACGTGGCAAGGGGCCGCAAGGCAGCGGCTTGTCGGACGAGGATAAAGTTGCTCTTCGAAGAAAGCGACCTGCAGATCCGGGCGAAGAAGGGGAAGAAGGAAAGGTGGAAGATATGGACAGTGGTCCCTTGAAAATATCTATTAAGGACCGCCAAACAGTTGTACCTGCAGGCGGCAAGCGCAAGAGCAAGAAAAAACGACTGAAAAAATAACTAATAGCGTCATGATCGCGTTCTATGATTTTTCTGTCGCAGTTACTCAAACTTGAACTTTTCTCTTACAACTCATTGAAGGGATGTCCTTTTCCGCCTTTTTAGTCTTTAGTTGTGAATGGTCATACTGCTTGACAACCAACTCGGCATTGCCTTCGCAGTGACGCGAGCCAAATATCTATCAACAATGCGTCGAAGCAGCCTGTGTGAGTCCATCAGATGGGGAACCGACTTCGACTCGGAATATCAATCACATGCCCGACTATTCACTGTAACGTCCACATCCCTTTTAACTGATTACGCGCCACTGAGGCTCATAGTAGTAGAAAAATATGGAAAATCGGCCTCCCACTCGTTATAAATTGATCTCGGCTGCAAAGTTCGACGCCGAGTTGGCCCCGTCAGTACATGTCCCATTTATCGTTTCTGAATGCTCTTCGTCGAAGCAAAAAATACCAGCTTCTTGTAATATCGGCGGATGCGATTCAGACAGGATCAGGCTTAGACAGTCGAACTTCTCGAACCTTGTTCATGCGACAGGCGCTCCTTAGCAGTGCCTCCGGCCTCGGTGAGGCCATACTAAATCGGGGGATCGAGTGCGGCATGAAGTACCGCTTTTTGCAGCAGAAAACGGAAACCAATATCGACGGCGTCAAAACGGACTCGCCAACTTGCCATAGAATCGAGTAATAACCCAAGTCGACGCGTCAAGCGCTCCAGAAGGATAAATAACCGACATTCATCCAAAAGATAGAACGCCTCGATCGCGTCTCAGCGCTGAATGGAAGGCTTGTCTGGCACTCTCAACTCGCTTCACAATCTGACGAAACCTATCACTCATTTGCCTTGGTGGACAAGTAAGATTTCTGCCAATATTAATGTCGATGCCGTCTTACCGTCTCGAGTGACTACTCCCGACGATCCTGCTCTACCGAAGCAGATTCTACACATGTCGACCGAATAATCGTCAATCGATCTCTTGGCAATAAATAGACCGATCATAACAAAGTACGATGATCAAAGAGACTGATAAAACAGCATGGTTCTTCGTTGCTGCTTGACTACGATACATGAGCACACTTACGAGAACTACCATATAACCAGAGTCCCAAGTGCGAATGAGCGTGTTGCTAGGATAACGGTGTCGTGTCAGTGATGAAAACTCTGATGGACGCGCTCTGAACATTAGGAACACCCGTAACATGGAACCGAAAAGTATTAATTGCGATGTCGCCGTCGAAGAAGCCTATACCGTAAGCGCAATGGAAGAAATCAATGGGTACGGACGCGCATGAGTTGTACATCTGAGTGTACTCGGATCGAGAGGACGCATTCATGACACCTGGAGAATAAAAAGAATACACGGGTTCGAGTTGTTGGATTCGAGTTATTGACAGTTTAATGCTGAGGAAGGGTGTCGCGGATGAAATTGGGTCAACTGCCTTGAGCGCAGCAAGCTTGGCACTACTGTGGAACTGGAGTCTGGGATTGATTGTACTGCTGCTGATAATATTGAGCATATGCTGTGGAGTAGTCCTGACCGCCGTAGTTTTGGGGATAAGCGCCTCCCTGGTACCAAGACTGTTGACCGCCATAGCCTCCTGCATAGCCAGCAGCACCACCAGCATATGCCTGGGGCGGACGATAGCCGTTCTGCGAGTTCTGGTTAGTGGTCGTTGTCGTCTGCCACATCTCTGGACGACGCCAAGGAGGTACATCGGATCCTCCTGCTGTAATACTGAGCCCCGATCCACCTCCTCCCCACGACTTTCCAGTCCCCGCACCGGCACCACTCTCTCCAAGTTCCGCCATAAGATTAGCGTACTCCGAATCGAAGTTGCCCTTGTTCATCCCCATCGGAGGTGCACCGGGCGAAGCATTAGGGTCAGGTCTCACCTGGCAGTCACGGGCCATGTGACCGGCGCTGCCACACACTCGACAAATTATGTTAGCGGTGAAGTTTTTCTGTTCAGGGCAGTCGTATTTGCGATGTCCGACTTCTCCGCAGTTCTGGCAAACTTGGTTTTCGTCGTCCCGAAGAGTTCCGTTCAACGCAGCGAGCTCGCGAAGCTGGTTTCGTTTGTGATCATTCTGTCCTTCGGGTGTAGAAGCGGCCTGGAGAATCTTTCCTCAGAAAAAAAAAATAAGGTAAGAGGATAGTACTCACAGTCTCGATGACCCTATTGATAAGCTTGACGCAAGTAGTAACTTTATCCTCTGAGTCCGCCATTACGAGACAGTGCAAGTCTTCCTCAGCATCGTCTGCAAACTGATCAGGCTTGCCTTTGCCCTCCTTGACACTTCCCTTGCCACGAATACTGATCTTCGCTCCGCTTTCACGCTCCATTTTCTTCAAGCTGTTGCCACGAGGACCGACGAGCAAGCCGAAAAAGTTGATTTCAGGGAATTCTTTGACTGGAATGTAAACTTTCTCGGAAGGACGCTGAGAACGTTTCTGCTGGTGATACTCGACAGGCGGACGGAAATTAGGGTCAGTTTTGAGTGCTCGATCGACAAGCTTGATGCGTTCGTCTTCGAGCTTCTTGCGGTAACGAACCTCACGCGTGTTAGTGCGCCGACCATGAGCATCATACGTGGGGGGAGGGGAAGGGGACCTTTATATATATCAGTCAGAAATCGAATATTCGTACTAGTCATCACTCGCACCTTTCTCTCTCAGGCGGAATGAAATCGTTCAGACGTAGTTTGCGATTGATCTCCTCGAGGCGAAGGTGGATTGCATATGTATCCAACTGAGCTTGTGAGACACCATTGGCTGAGATAGCTGTAGGTAGACCAGGCAGCTCCGTCTTTGCCTCTCCCCAACGACTGCGTCGCTTCCGGGGTGCATTTGGATCAGCTGTTAGTGGTAAATTTAGACAGACAAGAAATCGGGTTAGTCACTAGTCAGTTACGGAATGGGAAGGTAGAACAAAGATATAGGAGCTACAACTAGCCCACGTTATGATCGGTGGCAGCAGTGGGTTTCGCCACAGCTGATCTGAAATTTGAACCAACGGACAAAACATACCGAGAGAACTTGCCACTGGAGACTGTTCGCGAGACCTTTCTTCCGAATCACCTCGCTGCGGCTGAGGGCGTGGGTATGCAGAAGGAGAGGGTTGCGCAAGTTGTGGAGGAGCTGACGATTCGACGGGCGCCGGACCAAAGCGCCTTCTGTTTCCAAGAGGAACTGAAAAAAGGATCGTCAGCACTCGCTCTACGTATGTCGATAGGATACTGCAGCGAAGCAAATTAAGGAATGCATGACTAACCTTCGTTGGTCCCGGTGATTGCTTTAGTCGCTGGCCTCCACATTTTCTGTAGGTTTCAAAGAAAACGTCGACTCGATACTGTTTGAGTACGATAAGTATTTTTTTTTTCGCAAGAAAGAATGTAAAAGCAAGGCAGTCAGAGGTGTGCTGCGGGTGGCGGACGTGAAGAAGATGCCACGGACGACGACGCGAAGCCCGTTTGCAATTTTTAAACTCCGATCAAATGCCGAAAGATCACGTGACCTGAAGTATCGACTCCTCGACGGTCTCTGAGTTGAGCATTACTGTGTACTGCTCTGTCTCGAATCATTGCTCTGAATACCGACACTGTGGAACCCGCTTACAGAGAGATCAGGAACTGAGGAGAAGCATTGTTCATAAGGACAATTCTGCGCTTCAGCGCTTGATCGCCGTGCAACCCGAGAGGCTTGACTTCAGCGCTGACGTCCTGCCGCAGTCGTTTTCGTTTGAGCGTCAGCACTGGGTCACCAATCAGAAATGGACGGCCTCTATATCTGCACGCGCTCAATCACTGTGTTCTTAGGGACTATACCTCCGGACGCCTATCATGCTTGACTTTTCCTACTCTTCTGACTGTTAGAACCTCCGATGGCTTCAAGAAACCTCGTCAGACGGTCTAGGGTGCGTTTGCGGAGTGGTGCTTCGTTGTATGGCACGGAAACTAGGCATGCGGCAGAAGAACATGGCCAGCAGAGCAAATGAGGGACATCGAGGAGCTCGCATGCTTGTCTGCGGAGCGGGGTGGAGGTGATATATTGTTTAAGAGGTTGGTAGCGCATTCAGGGACGTGCAGAAGCTTACTATGACGGATGTATTGTGGGACGGTCTCGACACGGTGAGTCGGTTTATTACCGTAAAACATGCGTGAGACGCGAACACTTGCACGATAATAAACAGAGCGTCATCAAGTCTTCTATTACATTTCGCTTCCAGCCAAAGAGTAAGGATGCCCAAGGTAAGGTTCGAACTGCTAGGTTACTTGTATTGTAGCTATATCTTATCCATTTCCATTACAGTTTCAGTTGCGCAATCATTTGCTTCTAGCTCTTGATTGAGAAACACCCTATTCCTCTTCTTCCCGTGGTGAGTGCATGTGCGAAGTCTGATAGTCTTCTTTGTCAGGGCGATTAGGCCGCCGTTAGACGTCATCTTTCGTACCCTGCGATTTAATGGTGTTTGGTTTGTGTGAGAGATCACAAGGCCTTGGCTCGTCACTGCGGCTTTAGTGCTTAATCTCTACACAGATACCTTACAAGCGTCAGGCTGATCAGAAAGACATTTTCCAGTTCTGATTCACCGCATTTGCAGATCCTTCGTAGCCCACCGTACACACCCGGCCTTTCTGGGTTTGTGTGTTCCATGTTCACGCCGCTGATTTACGGGAGAAGATGCTCCTGAACCTCGATCACGATGTGATGCGTTAGTGACAGTATATCTGCTGTTTTTGCTTCGCTACACCGGTTATCTGCATCGTCTTCTCAAGCTCTCAAGGCTGTAGCGCGGCTTAAGTGCGTTACGACGATCATCACTGTTGTCCCTTTTGAGGATGAGTCCCACGCACTCGTTGTTATGATTAACGTGAGAATAGCATGTGAAGAGTCTGGGGGTTCGTCGCGCCTTTGCTTTGAATTGTTTTTAATCAGGCCAATGACGGTGTTGGCCGCCATGCTTGCTCTCGAGTCTTCTTGATCAGAACATGCTCACTTTAGCGCAGGAACTAATTTTTGGGAAATATGCGCATGCGGTCCTGTCCTTGGAGTTTATTTCTGTCCGAAACTCATCAAAAGTGCAGAGGTACGAAATGCGCACAGGAACGCGTTCCATCGTTTCTTCGTGTTCTTCTCTGGACCTTGGAACTCCGTTGGACGCTATTTCTACGCCTTCGACTTCTCTTCCCAGCATCCCGAGGATTCTTAACTCTGTTGCTATCTCAAGTCCAAATGCGGCAATGTTTGCTTACTTACCGGGATCGCACAACTTCCGCGGTCTGTAGCAGTCCTCTCCGTCGCGTTCAAAGCGCGTTAATTAAATAAAAATAAAAATACACATCCGCGGACGCCTCAAAGGGACGAAGACGAGGTCGTGGAGAGTGGGCTGAAATTTTACCTCATCACCCAGGCACTTTCGCTATCCGTTTGCTGGATCAGACGAGGCCGGAGGCCCGGTGTAACACAGCGCATGATGAAAGACGCGCGACCATCATGTACGGCACAACATGCATATGTCTTTGGAGCCCTGGTAATGTCCGCAACAATCGTTGCTGACATTCGGCGAATCGAATCACGTTGTTGCCCGCCCAAACGATTTCGCGTACGTAGGCGTTTTGCGCCTGCGAGTCCAATTGCATCCAGGCTACAACAGCGTTCGAGGGCCAACAAGATTGTTGAGCCGCAGCTGCAGTCGGAGGTGGTGTCCTGATACCCGACGTCTCCGCCTGATTGAGATCGAGCGCGGACGTGTGAGAGCAGTTTGAAGGTTGTTCACCGCCGCGCCGCACGGACTGTGCATTTTCTTGCAGACGCCTCCAAGTCTGTTACACTAGGAGTGCTGTACGGCTCGCATTTGAACGCGAGTGGACCGCTTGAAGGCGTCGTGAATTGCTTATTGCCGAACCTCAACGTATGCTAGATACCGAGCCAAAAAACTATGTTCACATGGTGAGATGAACCTGACTGGACAATTGATCATATGTGTGAGTGTGTTGCGATCGTGGTGCCGCTGTAGCAGCGCAGTCGTCGTTGTCGGAGAGCCGGGCATCCTTCGGTCGTGAAAAAGAAAGGCGAGTCGCCGTGACCGTGTACTGTCACTGGCCTCGCTTCTGAGTTTTACGCGTTCTTTTTACGCCTCGGCCATGTCAAAGCCTGGAACCCCCGCAACCGACTGGCAGGTCGCTGAACAGATTTGCTGGGGCCCTTGTGTTCCGGAAAGCGGATGGTAAACGGATGCTTGTTTTGCATGCCTGCTTTTTATGGTATTTTGGCTTCTGTCGTCAGGCCCTGAAGGTGATCAAGACACGTCGGCTGTGATGACCGGGGGCTGAACACAATCTTATTTCTCTGACGACCTGCGGCGAAGCCCCTTCAGTCGCTGCCATATCCTCAACTCCCCTTCAATCTTGAGATCATCTACGCTACAGCAGTTCTGGAACACCGCCTCGGAAAATACGAGATCGGCGCCAAATCAGGGTCGACGGAACCGCTTACTTACGGAAGCTGCCTCTTAACCTGGCCTTCAGATCACCTTTAGCTCACAGCGCTCTATATAAACTACTACCATGTTCCTCCTTCCCCCGCTCCCTCGCTCTCCCACCCAAACGTCACCGCCTCCCCGCCCTCAAGCAACCGATCTATCTGCTTGATTATTCATGTCGTCCAAGAGAGGCAGAAAGCGCAACGACAACCTCCCTCCCAACAGAGCGCGCGACGTCCAGCGTGCGTTCCGAGCTAGAAGGGCCGCTCATCTCCAGGTAAGCGCCGGCGTGCTCGCAGTTATGCCTAGCTTGGACTAATTAATGTGCTGCGCACAGGCACTTGAGGACCGTGTCGCGGAGCTCGAGGAGGAGAACGACAGCCTCCGCGCAGCTCTCAGCTTACCGCCTGCAACTCGTCCGCCACTGGGACGCGGTCCGACCGGAAAGGATAAAGTCAAGCCTTACGACAGAGCATCGACCACACAGGCCGAATCCGTGATGGGCGAGGGCTCCGCATCCCCACGGACAACCCATTCCTCTCCACATTCAGTGAACCAGCAGATTCACTCTGCCCCGCATGCGGGAAATTCGGGAAACAACCCTGGAGGCATGTGGGACAGCGCTATTGCCATGTCTCAGCACGACGAATATGGGTCCGAGCGGGAGGTCCATTCTTCCGTTACGGCGAACGCTCCGGCGGCGTCGACGTCTTACGCGCCCGAGCCTCACTTCCGCTTCGATGCAGCTCAGCCTTCCACAAGTTCCAGATCTCGGTCGTCCCTTTCCGGTGCCCTGTTTTCATCCCCGGGCCCATCGGGGTACCATCACACTGTGGACCGACCCTCCAATCCAGCTTCAACTTTCTCGCGGGAGGAGTCGTTTTACCCGATGACGGCAGTTTCATCCGGCCACAGAAGTCTAGCGCAGTCGTCTCCTGGTATGCACCCGCACTCGATACCGCACCACATGGAGTCTGCCATGGGCGGTGGAGGTCAGAGTCCCCTTGCATCACATGCCTCATTCTCGCCCGGACCACCAGCTTCGCCTCCCGTGAGCCTCAGCATGGCAATGGGTCTTCGAAGGTCAATTCACGATCCTCAACATGTCCCTTCGTACGTTGACACATATCCTCCTGCCTCATACCCGCAGAGAGCACAATCTGGCATTCCCCACCAGCCACACAACAGTGTCAACTCCCCCTCAACGAGCTCTAGATTGCCGCCCGGCCACGCTAGCGTCTCCCGCCCTGGCTTTCCTGGGCCTGAACACTCGTCTACCGGCGAGCCATCATTTCGTCGCACGACCTGACCCACTTTTTCCTTGATGGAGGAGATGGACGCTCACGGTATCAGCACCGGGCCTGGGAGCGTCGGGCACTTGTCTTGCTTCAGCCAACTGCTCCGGAGAGTGCCGTACCTACGAAAGGTTATTCATGGTGACCGCGCTCTGACACAGCCTGCGCCCGTGGCGGACGTCCGGTACACGTGCGTTGAGCGCCTTGATTCTTGAAGCAGGCTGTTGCACACTCAGGCTGGCAACGATGATGGCGGTGGGAGGGGGGAGCACAGCAAAGGAGAGAGGCCACTGTGAAATTCAGGGATCGACATAACTCATCTATCGTGCAAGAATACAATACAAGCCTTCTCCAAATTAAACTGCTTATTCGCCGTGTCAGCGCATGATACCATTCGCGTATCATATATACATCCGTTCTCGTACAGATCGCCGTGCTAAGCCGCTGAGGAGGTGCCCGAGGGCGCTGGAAACGAGGTCGACAGACATTTCGCGTGTCAGCCGTACGTTTCAGCATCATCGAGCCCTCCCTCTCCTTTCATCTCTCGTCCCTTTACCCCCTTCTCGCATACGGCTGGTTTTATTTGAATTTCGATAGATTTACCTTTCTTTCCGCCCGCCGACAAGTAATAATGAGTATGTAGATCGTTACCCCTTTGGGCGTGAAGCGAGAAACGCGGTTCGAACTAGTACTATGTAGTACTGATCGCCGGAGTCGCCGTGCTTCAGTTCATGTTCTCGCCCGCACCGCGCCGCTCTATTCTGATATATCTGCCGTCTGTCATGCCAGACTTGTCATTTGGTACTAGCACTGTCGACCCGTTATAATTATCTCGAGCTCTTGAGCATACTGCGTTGAACTGCGTTTAATCTCGCATGTTCTAAATTATCTGTGTGTCCATATTGGGGCCAAACTCTATTTCTCTAAATACGGGCCCACCACAGAAAGGTAAGCCCGACTCGGACTACCGACGCCCGAGTTGCATTAATACTGATATTCTCCATTCTCCACGCCGTTATACATTGGCCCTTCGTGTCGCAACGTCCCCCCTCATCCAGCAAGCACGGAGCTTTCGATGACGCATTTACTGCGGAATTATTAACCAGACCCCCGTTTCTTCTTTCCTTGATCATTTCGCCTAGCGCGCGGTCTCCTGTTTCAACGCCACCCCCACATCTATCGGAAGTTCGAAGCCCCTCGCGCTGCTTTCCCTGACGTACTCTAGCCTGAGTCTCGTACGTGCTTCGAGCACGCTCAGTACCACTCACTATTCCTCCTCGACGTCTGCCGTGCATGTAGCAATGCTTCAGTGTATTGGTGTGAAGTGTTTCACGAGTGATATGTGTTTTACTTACAGGTGCTCGAGACTTCTCACACCAGAACTTGAAGAAACATGATCAATCGCGCGCGCCAAACTTGAATAGACAAGTAGTTCAGCAGAGGTATATACAGTGATGGCGGGTATCCAAGCCTATTAGACGTAGAGAATAGAGAATTATGTATGTGGAAAACCAAAATGCGATCAGATGCGGAAAAAAAATGAATCCGAGTAGGCGTGTGTCTCCTTGATGTCCCCGCCTTTCCTTCACCCTTGCGGTTTATGAGTTCACTGGGACGGGCTCGGCTCCTGTGCGTCCAGCGTGCACCAGTCGATAAGGCCATCCTTCCCGTAACGCGCTTCGAGCCAGTCGTTGGCCATCTTGAAGTGTCCGTTCCCCATGAAGCCGCGTGACGCACTCAAGGGGGAGGGATGCTGTCAGATACGAGACGGCAGATAGCCGGGCCGCAGATATGCATTATGCAGGTCATCAGCGATGTCGCGATATAGCCAAATGGATGGAGTGATCGGAACGCGCTACTTACAGCACTCTGCAGTATCAGGTGTTTCTTCTGCCGATTGAATAAGACGGTCGGGGACAGCGCAGGTGCGACGCAACGTATTAGCGTGTGGGTCTGGTTTTCTAGCGAGGTACAAGAGAAGGGAGATGGTGCAGACCTTGTCGAGCTTCTCGGCACGCTTCGCCGCGTCCTTCCCCCAGCACATGAATACTATGCCGCGACCAACGCCATTCGCTCCGCTGAGGTTCGCTCCGCCGTATTTATCGACGGTCTCTATCACCTTTTCCGTGAACTTTTCCCAGCCTTTCCCCTTGTGAGAGTTGGCGGCACCATTGCGCACTGTCAGCGCCGAGTTCAAGAGCAAAACGCCTGAGTTCGCCCAGGCGGTGAGGTTCCTGTCAGCCGGAAAGTAGATCAGAAGCGGAACGCGATGCGCGGAAATAGCAGGTAAGAAAGAAAACCGCGTGTAACGATAAGAGGAATCCTTCAATACGAGGTAATTGGATGGATAATATGGGAGTGCACGAAGAAGGGAGCGGACATGACAAAACGCCGAGAATTTGGTGCAGAGAAACGTACCCGTGCTTCGGCGGAGTGAACTCTGGATACTCGTTCTTGATCTCTTTGTAGATCTGCATGGTGGCGATTCATTAATATATTACCGGTATACAAACGTGTATAAACTTACGTTCAGGAGAGAAGGAGGAAGACTCTGTCCGTGGGGGACAGAAAAGCATAAACCTATAAACACAATATGTTAAGGCTACCGTATTCTGCAGGCCCTTGTACTTGTAATTTGACGAGTCTAAAGTCCGAGAGCCGACTGATAGATTGATGCTTATACGCACCATGCGCCATTCCTGGAGTGTGGTAAGGGTCCTGACCAATAATGACAACCCTGACGCGTCCCAGAGGAGTCTTCGACCAGGCGTAAATGTTGCTTGCTTTAACGTCATTTCGATGGCGGAGAAGAGTACATAAAGAAACAAGAGTGTCAGAAACACGGCCACTTACTGCACATTCTTCAGGTATGTTATGACGTACGAGCGGGGAAGACACTCTTGGTCACGTCGGCAGGACCTTTGACGCCCTCGGACCAAAGGAATTTCTTCAGTGCGATGAAATACGGTTTCTTTATTTCATCCTTGAGAACTTTGAGCCTGACGCGCCTTTCTTCAACAGTGTCAAGGAGGAAAAAGGTCACGAGGCGCTCACCAGCTCTTCCCCATCGTCTCGCATTCTAGGTTTAACAGGCCCTTCTCGTCGTCTGTCAACGAGTCTTTGAAGGTCTGCATGGAGAATGGGATAGAATTGAGGGGCTGCAAGCCGAATATACCAGCCTTCAGCGGAGCAGAGCCGGTAGACCCGTCCAGAGCGAGCGAGGAAGAGCCAGTCCGATCGAGCTTTTGTTTCTTTACTATCGGTTCATTCGATTTCGTCTCTGTCATTTCCATGAGCGTCCGCTGCCTCTTCCCCGTCGCGGCGTTAGTCGCAGTCTTTGTGCTTGTCACCTTGACGGACGCAGACACGTTCTCAGTATTCGCCTTTTTCTCGTTCGTCTCCGCGCTTTTGACTTCTAGGTCTTCAAGATACACGACTTCTTCTACGCTGTTAGACATTTTGGATGAGACGCGTCGAGATGAACGTGTCAAAGGAGAAAGAGAGAAATTTGAAGGAAGATGGAAGCAATTTCGTGGAAGAAAACGCGCAGAGAGGATGCGTCGGGCAGCAATGGAGGTAAACAGGATGGTTGTCAATTGCACGCGTTGGGCTTAAATCGTCACGCGTACTGCGGTCGCGTGCAAAAAGACGCCGTGCCGTGGCTGGTGCCCAATGCGGAAATTGTACCGGAAATAAGTAATATTAATGGAATCTTCGGCGTTCGCGAGTCGGGAGTCGGTGGACATGGTCACTAACGCTGACAACGCACTTGTTCTCCGCCATCATCTCCGTTCGTCGTCCGTTCCCGCCGACAACGAGCTATACACGTCAAGCTGGGTCGTTCGCGCTCGTCACCGTCTCCCCCGGGGGGTGGCGCGACTAATGTCAACGCCTTGAACGGCAGAGTTACGCGCCGCCGCCCTCCTCCGCCACTGACTGGACTCAAGTCGCAGACGAGACCGGTGATCGATTGGAGTACGAGCTATCAAGCCGGATCATCCAGGTGAGCTCAGTCTCGAGTGAGTTGCAGTGTTCGGCTGCTTATATGTGTGCGTCTCCTAGTTCGCAGTCCGGCGAGAGCTCAAGTTCCGACAGTGAGGATGCTCTACAGCATACCCAGCCACAACATACCCATCCGTGGAGCCATATCAACAACTCTACGATCAGCACTGTCGCGAATGGCACTTCATCGCCTCTCCTGCCACCGCAGGCGGAATCAGAACATTCAAGCAGGAGCAGCTCACCGAGTCTCGTACCTTCTAGTACAACTGGACACCGTTCACGCTCGCCCATAGTGAAGGCGCTATCTACAAATCCTCAGCCACAGATCAGGCGAACTATATCTCCCAATGCTCCAGCTCGTAATAGAACTCATACCCACCACTCAACGTACCGTTGTCTTCTTCCAAATACTTTCTGCGTCTCCTTGCCATTCCCACGGGGGAGGCAGATCCTGAGAGTTTCCGGGGATGTACGGAAAGCAGGTGAAAACATTGTGCTATTGCTTTCTTTGTTATTCGGCATCGAAAAAACGCGGGACACCTCTGAAAATGGCGAAAACTGGATTGCATTTGGTGAGATACCCGAAATTTGGATAGGAACTCGACTAAAGTTTGTAATAGAACTCGCAGGAGTAATTCTACTTTCAATAATTTATCTCATTTGGACGCACCTTTCGTATTTCTCACTTCCTAAAGCACTACCTACAAGACGCTCCTCATCCCAGTCGCGTCACCGCTACCGGTCGTCTTCGCCTCAGGTGAATAGAAGAACGGCTGCAATATTTAATGCTTTCCCGGTGCGGAAAGACGATTTTGGTTATGTCTGGATGACAGTCCCAAAGAACTACAGGTACTTTATCTTCGTAGATCTTCTGAATGTTGACTTAAAGATGTTTTCAGAGATAGTACCGATGACGGTGTCCTTACGGCACTCCTTTTAGCCCCCTTGATCTCTATTGCTTGTCTGTATGCTACAAGTCAGAGATTGCTCGTCATTCCTCCCTCAAGCAATTACCTGCCGCCCTCCTGGCTTATTGAAGCTCCTATAACGTTGCATTCGCCGAACGCATGGAGCGTCCTCGATTCACTGCACCGCTCGCGTCACGCATTGGTACAGCTTTCTAGCCTTACATCATCGCTCCTTTTAGTCCACCTCTTTGCGTCTCGGATGTACGAGGGTTACCATCGCGCACGTAAGACCGTTCCCGAGTCAGAACGAGCGAGTGTACCTCGTCGCGAATGGCTGAGGTCAAGGTTATACGTTGCTTTCTCAACTACAGCGTCTGTTTCTGCACTTGCCGTAAAGTTCGGATTTGTATACTCGGGCGTCGGAATTTGGAGAGGTGAGTGTCTTAATGCGCTTATGCAGTACGTCGGATTCTCAGTTCTTCCAAGACCTATCGTACTTCGATGTGGTCGCTGTAGCTGCATTTTATCAGTTGACTTTGTACATGGCGATTCGGCTTGCGCATCATAGTTTCACATTGGGCGAACTGGGGCTCGCCTCCTTTGGTGCTGCTATTATGTTCATGGAAAGTCTACATGTTACCATTGCGAGAGTGAGTTATCGTACATGTTTATGAACGAATATCGCCTAATTCTTGATACAGATATGGCCTGTCACTACTGTGTATCTGAAGACTTTTCGCCTTCCAACCCCGCTCCTTATATTCCAATTAGCTCTCATTCCCGGCTCAATTCTAGTCGGGGTTCTCCTCGCCCCGCTCTTATATCTTTCGCGACACATCGCCCAACGTCCGCTCCGTAAACTCCGCTTTCCCGAAGAGAAGCAGGTTCACCGGCGGTTCCTCTCCCTTGGGTTCTATCTCGGAGCCGCGCTCATCACCGGCGGTCTCATTGGCATGTGGACACGCTGGTGCCTCGGCGGACGCGATCCGTGGGTATGGACGATCCGTTGGATCTTCCAGGGGAAGAAGAAGTGGACCCGCCCGCTTCTTCTGACGTACTGGGGTGTGCTCGCGTGTGTGAGTGTTGCGGGGTGGGGAAGACGACTGTCTCGTTCGCGAAAGTATCGGCATACAGCGGCGTTGCAGCCTGCAACAGGTATGAGTGGAGAAATCTCGCTCCACTCTGTACAGCCAATGTCTACTCCGCCTACGCCATCTGCTGTACCGAGTACAAATACTGGTCATCCTGACGCATCTTCGGCAACCAACGGTAATTCGACTCAAACTTTTGGTGGTCCGCATAATCTTGTGCCCATTCTCCCCAACGGCGCCAATGTCTCTATGTCAGCTGTTGCTACAGACCTTTTGGACGCCGCAGACAAGCGAATGCCCACTCTAGGATTGAATGCGCGAAGAAAGTTTTTCCACGCACTGGCGGTGATCATGTTCGTGCCGGGAATTGCGATTGACGTAGGTATTCATCTCATCTTATTGACCGTGGCTAAAGTTACTTGGATACCCAGCCTGCATTCACACATCTTTCTTTCAGCGTGGCTTTCGCGATATTCACGTTTGCAGAGTACTTGCGGTACTTCGCTCTGTATCCATTTGGCGCGGCGATTCACGTGTTCTTGACGGAGTTTGTCGACGATAAGGATAGCGGGACTGCGATTATGAGTCATTTCTATCTGCTCACGGGCTGTGCCAGTACCATTTGGCTGGAAGAGTGCGTTTTGTCGTCCTCCATACGAGCGATTCCTCCTCGAACTGAATTTTCACTAGTCATTCGAAACTGCTCGGGTTTACTGGAGTTCTTGTTCTGGGCATAGGCGATGCAATGGTTCGTTATTACCGTCTATTGATTACTTCGACTGGCTTCCTCACATGAAATGCAGGCTTCGGTGGTAGGTAGACGAATGGGCCGAACTCGCTGGTCCGCGAGCTCCTTCAAGACCGTCGAGGGCAGCGCCGCCTTCACAGTCTCCGTCGTCATCTGCGCGTGGCTCCTTCGGCTATGCGGGCTTGTCGAGCCGTTCAACACAGTGCGATATACAGCGGTCATCTCGATCGCGGCCGTCCTGGAGGCGCTTTCTGTACAGAACGACAACTTGACGTTGCCGTGGTACACCTGGAGCATGCAGATACTGATGGGCGTTTGTTAGCGTTGTTCTGATCTTAGGTGAAATGTGGTGATGCTGTATTAAGAATGCTATGTCCTTTTAGTGTATTGGTTTATTGAGAATACTTGCTTTACTGGAATTCGTGTATAAAGATCGTTGGGTTTATGCATGCCAAAAGTCGTCAGTCTCATTTATTAGTTTTCTCCCTTTGTAATGTTCTCACCCATCCTTCCCAGAGATATCGAGTCCAAGCGCCCATTAAGTTTTTAAGAGCTGGCAGCAAGCAGCAAGCTTCAGCTTTGATCGGGCAAGATATGACCTGTCTTGTTTAGTGTCTATATGTGAGTCGTTTGGGCTAAAAGCTCAGGAGCGATCAATTTTTATGCTACGCAGAATGCATGCATCATCTGCTTAGTTTTTCTGGGATCGAGAAGTCATGATTTTTTGAGTGCTAATCTTCCGCGGCTTTCTCTGAGGTCAACTTTCTTGTAAGATATGGAAGCAAGCAACGCGCTTAAACATGATAGCGTTCTGTCCGGACCTCCTTCATCACCTGTGCACTGTCTAACTCGGTAGGTCTCGGATTTCAGTCATCTCAGCTCAATCGATGCTTTAGTCCCCTCTCGGCGGCAACTGTTCGTGGAGTAGCCGAGAAATGAATAAAGCGACTTAATATTCCCCCTGGATGCTCATCGCCTAAGTTGCTCTTCTGAACGAGTCTAACGGCCACTTGAACAGCCTTTTTCGCACTTTTGCTCTTCGCGGGAGGACCTTGAGAGCAGCGTCTCTTTGATCCGGTCGGATCTGATGACTGCTGAGTCTGCCTATCACGGAGTGGCAGAGAGAGGGCCGCTGAGTGTGAACTTGATACCGGATGGAAATAGTTCATTTCATTTCTTAGGAAAGCCGGACAGATCAGAAAGTGGTCAGTTTTGCTTGCTTGGGACTGCTTGGTAGGAATGTTGATGAGTTGTAGTCTAAGCGTCTGAAGGTTTGCTGGCCGTTAGATCCTGGGGAATGAATTCTTAGGAGAATACTGAAAACTACGCAGCCCAAGTTACTCGTGTTAAGCACACTCTTGGTATTTCTTGTCCGACAAGCCCTCAGACTGTCTTGTTCTTGAAAAACGTGAGTGTACTGCTTATAAATTAATACAAGAGGACTTAATCCACGTGTTTCATCATTCTATCCACAATCAGAAGCTCTTACAGGTACATTCCGATGAAGCTATCTGCTTGCTGACTGTTGTCGGCGTAGAAACGCACTGCTCCGCAGCTCATGGACATGGACATCACGGAGTCTGGTACAACGGCGTTTGCTGGCACTGCGTCAAACTGCGCAGCCATCGACGAGACAATCTCTAGTACTGCACAGGGCCGGATGAGCCGACCGAAGCCCGGTCAATCGGGGGTCTGTCGCTCGACGTTAAGTCACCGTAATGAATGCACGAAGGACATGAAGTGTTAGTCTGTGTTCGGATTCATAACTTGCCTTTGTCATATGTGTTGTCGGGAGGACAAGCGCGGAGCTCATGGTGGGCTTTGTATTGTATTCCGCAAGCGCTCTCCGAGCCTGTCGGGCGACGACTTCCCATCAGTTACCAGACAAGAACTTCATATCATTTCTTTCTGAGATAGACCCGAATCTTCCCGGTGGTCCTATTATCATAATACGGAGGCTGTTTGTTGCCTTCGGCTTCTCAGAAGAAACCAATATGGTAAGAATGAGAAGAAAAAGCTATCTGCGAAGTAAGCTGACAAGCTCCGCACATCACTTACGCCGACCTCGATGGTGCGGCATTCCCGCTTTCTTTGACTGTACATTCCAGACTGTCTCGGGTATCATGGTCTCCGTGACTAGAGCGGAGTCATACCGAATGCCCAATTAGTCAACTTTTCACCGCTTCAACACATATGCAAACAATCGCACTTTGCATTCAAATCACCAAAAAGGTACAAAACATGATACCAACGCACAAAACAAAGCTAGTGGGTTACCGCTCTGTGTATTGCCCACTTGATGCCGGGCACCGCTGGTTTCAGAGGCTGCATTGCTCTCGCAAACCAGTCCAGCCACAAACATAAATGCGAAACTTCTCGGCTGATCAATGATCGACGCCGCCGCCAATGCGCCGCTTTCCAGATTCGGTTGAGCACTCGGTCAAGCTCGGTCGATGCCAGCTCCGTGTGTTCATCAATAAAAGCTGAGTACACTAATGACGTAGATATCAGAGTCCGGAGTCTGATCCTTGCTCAGTGGTATAGCACTGTCATAGCAATGGAAGGGATGGAGTTGAAGGGAACGCATAACTATGTAGCATCCGCAGTGCTCGCTGTGATGCGTTCTAGAAACAACCGCAGCTGCTCATCAAGTCTATAAAATCCGAGCTCCTTCAGGTAGAAACTATTATTCTGTCTGGAAGAATGTTGTGCCTTTTTGACTATTTCGCTTTTGGCAGAGATAAAAACAAACATACCCGGGAAATGGTGGCTAGCGACTAGGATGAAGAAAAGTCAGGGACATCAGGCTATGTACCACACGCGATAACCATGTATTTCATCATAAATCATGCATCAGTATGCATGTCGAAACATTGTCTCTCTCGAATGTATTTCTTCCATATACTGGCTCTTTACAAGCGAGTGAACTTAAATGATGATGTCCACGATTCCGACATCATCCGTCTCTGGGATGAGTTCCGTGCGCTGGTGAATCTCCAGATAAACTGGACTCGTGGAATTGCAGACGACTACTAGCACCGGTAAATATTTTTGACATTCGCGGATGACACTTTGAATTGGGGGAAGATAGGAGAAACCCGCCGCCGCCGACACAACGTATGATGGTCTGGGAAACCGGCTGTGAAAAGATCGCAGGCGTACATGAATGTTCTGAATTTCATGGTTCTGCGTTGATCGGCTACTGTGTGCGATAACCACCGGAGTGCGGAAGGCCGCCGCTTACTGACAAGCTCGAATGAAAAGTAAGGTAAGGATGTAGGTATGCTGCGGAACGGACTTCGCAAGCAAGCCAACTGCGTCATCTGCATTTTTTTTCTCCTCGTGTTTATAGGCATTATAGTACTATAATCAGTTACTAGCACAATTACAAACGCATGATAATCGGCTAACGAAGAATGGAACTATGAACGCTACAAATTCAAATATCGATGCATTTACGCAGCTCGGGCTGTACGATAGACGTAAGATGGCTTGTTCGAGTACATAGTAAACTCCAAACCCAAGCGAGAAGAGAAATTTATTACTGAGCTTGACCCGCAAGATGTCCCGTGCATCAATAAGGAGGATGACTGCATGCATAAAGAGATATTTCGCGTTCCGTACAAAATAAGTAGACTAGAGGAAGGGAAATTCCGTGTGCTAGCAGGTCCGATAACGCCTATAAAAACTTTGATAGTGCTGTATGTGGAAATCATTTCGGAGTTCAGCCAATCCGACTGTATTCTGTGTTATCCTCTATCTTCCTATATCTTTGGAAGTGCATTTGTTATGATAAAGTTGCAGGCGAAGTCCTGGGCACCGCATAGTCGCGTACCGAGGAATGGAGCTACGGGAATTACCAAATGTTAATATCAACTTATTCAAGCGATCCTGGCTGTATGGTGGTAGTGGCTCGCGAACAGCCGGTATCAGGAGCGCCTGTCGGCCATGGCCGGATCGCCACCCGAACTTCAATCTTAAGCTTGTTCGCAAACTCAACCGTATCTTTCATTTGACACAGAATACGACCAATGGTCTGACGAAACCCCATTTCTGAAGGTATAGATGGATAGATTGGTTGAAGGTGCGCAAATTCGATGAAGTCTCTGGCTTATTCGCTGTAAAAAAAAATTGAAAGTGAATTAGAAGAAAGAAAAAAAACTGCCAGACTCGTAGTATCGAGCAGAAGAACCCGAATATATCGGCGCCAGTGCACGCGGAACTCGTGGCGCTTTGAGGGTGAGTCAGACTGCGGAAAACACAAGAATTTCAGCAAACGGCGACCTGGAGTCCTTCTCAATTTATCTCCGGTGGGGGCGGAGTAAATGGTTTATTGGAATCCCTCCATCCTATCCTGCATCATACACCGCAGAGACAATCGTTGTTCACCGACGATGACTGTGATCAATCAATTAAACAGACGATCAGCCTTGACATGGTCGTGCTCATCACCCAGCTTGCTCGCATTAAGCTAAGCATTAGCGCCATGTGTTCACCATGCATTCCTTTGTGCGTCCGGAACATTTGTCACGCCATCCGAAAGCGCCGGACAGTGGGCGGTTCCGTTCCAATGTGAACACGAACACAAAGCCACCGTCGGCGGTTACCCACCAAACCCGCTCCTGAAAGACCCTATCTCATCGCAGATCATCTTTGAATTTTCTAACTGGATCTAAGTATGCTCGACTCATCAGGCACGGCGAAATATCCGTTGGTCATGCCCATGCCTGATCTCGGCTCTCTCTCCTCGTATTTCATCGCTTTCTCCTGAAATTTTCCGTAAACGCCTAAGTGTCTCAACAGGACTCCGAGCACCGAGGGTATGGGTCTGTTGGCCGCTGCTGTGTCCATTCGTTGCATAATCGCGACTGAATGAACAGTTTCCCGGCATTTACACACGCCGTTTCATTATGTCTCGCGGCCGGAGAGCATAGCATATAAAGGGTCACAATCTCGAGGGTGGTGGACCTCATCCTGAACCAGCCCTCCCAGTTCACTCCACCCTAGCCCGCCCCTGACCGGACATTCCAGCTCGATACTCCAGATGGCATCCTCCTCCTCTTCCGCTCCCATTTCTTTCAAGCTCCCGGACTTCGTCTCCATGTCGAAGCTGACCCCATCCGTCAAGAAGGACTTTAAACAGGCTGGCGCAGACTCGCTCGCATGGTTCGACACCTTCGGCGTTCTCTCTGCGCGCAAGCGCAAGATCTTCATCAAATCAGACGCCGACCTCCTTGTGGCGTACACCTATCCGTATGCTGGGGATGAAGAGTATCGCACGTGTCTGGACTTTATCAGCCTGCTCTTTGCGCTGGATGAGATCACGGACGACCAGGGTGCCGATGACGCGCGGAAAACGATGGCATCTTTCCTCCACACTCTTGATGGAGAGGCATGCGATGGGACTGTTATTTCCCGCATGACAGCGAGGTAAACTCTCCCATCCTTCACATATACATAATTTTTGCTCATCTTACCCTTTATTCTCGCTTGTTGTAGTTTCCGAGCACGCTTGCTCCTCAAGATCGGTCCGCGGTCGATGCGCCGTTTGGTCCAAGCCTGCAGCTCGTACATCGACGCAGTCTGCCAAGAGGCGGCACTGCGCGAGCGCGGCGAGGTGCTCGGCCTCGAGGAATACCGGGTTCTCCGCAGAGAGAACATTGCCCTTCGTCTATGCTTCAGCCTTTTCGAGTACTGCTTCGGCTTTGACCTGCCTGACGAGGTGGGCTCGCGTTCACTCTACTTTAAAAATAGCCTTCATACTGATGCGGATACCATCATTTTCAAGGTCTTTGAAGACCCGACATTTGTGCGCATGTTCTACGGCGCCGTTGACATGATCGCCCTCTCCAACGTGAGTCTATCTCCTTCGCCTTAGTCTATCAGCTCAGATACTAAATCACTTAAATAGGACCTCTACTCTTACAACATGGAGCAGGCGCGTGAAGGCCACTCATGCTCAAACATCGTCACCGTCATCATGAAGGAGAAACTGCTCTCTTTACAAGATACAGTCGACTTCGTTGGCGCTGATTTCAAGACGCTGCTGTCCGACTTTGCTGACGACAAGAAAGCTCTGCGCTCGTTCGGCAAGGAGACAGACGAGGATGTGAGGCGCTTCGTCGGAGCGCTCGAGACGTGGATAATCGGAAACATCTGTTGGAGCTTCGCGACGCGACGCTACTTCGGGCGCGAGCACGAGGAGATCCGAAAGACGCTCGTTGTCAGGCTTGCGGAGAGAATACAGTGATGCGTTGTTCATGAAGCTAGAAAGGAGTCTAACATGTTTTCATTAATTATTTACGCGACACGAATTTTTTTCATTCAAGCTTATTATATCTGCTATGTTCAAATGATCTTATGTAGTCTATACTTGATTTTCACGGACTATTATTTGACACCTTTCGCCTCATTCATGACAGTAACTATTGAACCTCATATTACCAGATCCCCTTCTACCTGTCCATTGCACCTAACATTTGGATTTATTTTATACCACGGAATCTCGCTATTTAAATTTTAATACATGACTTCCCGTTTGCCGTTCTGGTCTGTATTTGCATCCGCGGGTCCCTTGTGCTCTAAATTGGCAACACGGAATATTTACATGTATTAGGTAGGACTCATCGAGAACCCCGCAAATCACGGCCAATCATACCGTCGATCGTCGTCTAAATAGCCTTTCAGAGCGGGAAGCATTTTTTCTTTCAAATTCCGTCATTTCAGGATGTTTTTTAATAGCAGACGCTTCGATGGATCGGAGAACAGGAGGCGCTCCACTCGCAACTCGGTACGTGGGCGTATCTGCAGTGGCTTGATAGCGTATGTATGAATATGCTCTGCCTCCGGGAACAAAAAAAAAGTCTACATCCTTGAGTCTTTAATTTGCCGATAGGCAGGTCGTAACACTCCACATTTCAATGATGCGACCGGCTAGCGAGCATTCGATAGGGGCAGATTCAAGGTGCCGCCGCGATTACATTACAAAGTTACAAAACGATCGTGAAACATGCCAGTGACCATACATCAATCTTTACGTCTAAACCGAAGTATAGAGTGTAGATTCACTGCTGAACCACTCACCCTCGGTTTGACTATGTCGATTTCAAAAAAAAAAAAAAAAGGCAAAACAGAGCAAGCAATATGCAAACAACTCGGCTCCATCCATCATTAGTCTTAGACGTACAACCACCTGCCGCGCTGCTCCGCCCAGCCGGCAAAGTCGACAGGGGCGGCGTTCTCAAACACCGAGCGCAGTGACGATGGCTGCACCGCGTCCCCGGTGTGGGCGGAGCCAGGTGTGTCTGGTGGAGTTGCGGGACCGCCATATGCACTGACGGGGTGCTCTTCCGAAGCGGCGTGGGGAGAGAGCACGCCCACGCCAGAGCCACCGACAGATGTCAGGTACGGCTCAAACCCATCCGCGCGCAGCTCACTCATTAGCTGCTTTAATTTGTCTTCCGAAAAGCCTGGATACGATGGTACGAGTCAGTGACCAGCAAGATAACACGACGATGCACTCGTTTGGGGGGGGGGGGGGTCGGCGAAACGTGTGATGGTGTGAGTACGTACCGTCAGGAACTAGGGTCACCGCACATCCGCCGCCTCCGGCGCCGGTGAGTTTCGTCTGCAAGTCGTACGCTGACGTCTTGGACTTAATCGCCTCGAGAGCGGGATGAGACACACCCAAGTCGCGCAGGTGAGCGTGATTTTCGTTGATAAGGCTCTGTTAAGATGCTTTAAGGATGCATTGAACTTTTGCGTATAATTTCTGGAAGCGCACCCCAATTCCACTTAGCTGATCTTCACGGGGAAGTTCTGGATCAGCAAGGACGCGGCGCGCCTCGTCACTGATATTTTGAATTGCCTCTAATAGTCCGTTGACATACTCCGGATCCTACATAGCAAATATGTTGAGTAATTGTTACGAAAGATAGCGAAGCGGCACAAACATTCTGCTTCTTGAGTGCCACACCAGCAACAAGCGCCTTGGTGTTCCTTGGGACTTTCGTATCGATAAGCAGGAACTTCAAGGACTTGAAGCTACAACAGCCCCGATTTAGTCAACAGCATATGTAATCAAACCAACAACGTACCCGTGAATGGGTTCCATGCCGCCTTTCTTCCCAAAGCCCGGTCGAGTGTACGCAAGGGCGCCTCCGAAGACGGAGACGCAATTGTCCACGCCACTTGGATTGCCGTGGAGAACCTTCTCCGCAACAAACGCCCAGCGGTTGATCTCCTCCGCCACATCCGCCGGAAGTGCGCGCCTCCCCTGATGACTCACATGCACGTGTCCCGGGTCCTCCGCGCCCGTCGGCGGGACAGTAGGAGCGGGGAGCGGCGGCACCGCGACGCGCTTTAGGACCAGCAGCAGTGTGCTCGCTGCGCATGAGGAGAACGACGCGGAGGAACCGAGGCCCGCGCCGACGGGTAGCGTGCTGCGTGCGCTGAAGTGTAACGCGGGGCGCGCGGCTGCATCATGTGTAAGCGTCATGTAGAGATAAAGGAACGTGAGCGCAGCGTTGCGCGCGGCCGGAACGTCGTGCGTTGAGACTGGGAGCGCACGGGTGGAAAGCGCCTCGATGAGTTTAGGGTCAAGCGTGTCTGGGTGGTCTGTACCAGGCGGAACATGCGTTGCGGCATCCCATGGAAGGCTGTCGATATCCCATTCGTGACGATAGTCTCCGAGGTCTGTGAAGTGAACGGAAATCTTGTTGTCCTGTCGAGGTGTCGTAAGCCCATAGCAGCGCAGGTCTACTGAAGCCGCTAGTGCAGTCTATTATAAGCAACAACTCTGTTCAGTGGTCGCAAACGATTTTAGAAAGAAAGAAAAAAGACTTACAACGCCATGTACGACAGCGTGTTCGCCAAATAGAATGACTTTACCCGGTGCGCTGACGAACCATTCTCTATCATCCTTGCCGCGTCCTTCCGGCTCGTTAAGCGCAAGTTTCTCGACTGCACGACTGATTGCGTGGCCTTCGCGCTTCAAGGAAGCGCGGACGTAGTGGAGCCTATCAACACCTTGTTCGAGCGTAATAGCACCCGCTTCGAGCAAGGCGTGCTCGAGGTCATCGAGGAGATCAGCGGTGTCTTCGATTCCGACGCAAAGACGGATGAGATCCTCCGGAAGACCGCGTTCCGCGCGTGTAGCAGCGTCAATCGAAGCATGCCTAGAATGATGAAGATAAATAAGAATGATTTGGTAACAACAACTTGATACTGAGGACGTACGACATGACGCAGGGCATGCTGATGAGCGAGTTCACGCAGCCAAAGCTCACACTGATGCCCCAGAGGCGCGTCGCTCCAACGATGCGCTCGCTAAGCGCCTTGTCTCCGGTCTTGAAACTCAAGACAGCACCCGGCCCACTTGCGATGCGCTCGTGGATTTCGCGACCAGGATGATTCTCCAAGCCCGGGTAGTGAACAGTAAAGCCGAGTCTGTCGAGCATGGTCGCAACGGCCATCGCGGAGGACTGCTGACGATCCATACGTATGGCAAGCGTCTTCGTCCCGCGCAGAAGCAGGAACGCGTCGAACGGCGAAAGCCCATTGCCGATGGTGTTTATAGTGAATGCTATGTGCTGCGTGTATGTCAGAGCGCGATCAAAACGAAAAGAAAAAAGGGCGCACCTTTCCGAGATCATCGCGGTTACAAGTGATGATGCCCGCCATGAGGTCATGATGTCCGCTCAAGTACTTTGTTGCACTGTCATAGACAATGTCTGCGCCATGTTCGAGTGGCCTTTGCAAATAGGGACTCATCATCGTGTTGTCGACAACAACGATCGCCTCCGGAGCGCGCTCTTTCACGTCGGCGGAGATCTTCGCGAGGTCTGCGATCTTGAGCAGCGGGTTCGTCGGGCTCTCGAGCAGAACCATCGCGGTCTTGCCCGCCTTGATATACGGCAGGATGCTCTCCGCGTTCGTAGTGTCGACGTGGTGCACGATGACGCCGCCGTGCGACTTGAGGTAGCCCAGCAGGCGGTTCGTCCCGCCGTACAAGTCGTCGCCGGCAATGACCTCGTCGCCAGGCTTCAAAAGGCGAGTGATCACGTCCATGGCAGCCATTCCGGACGACACGGCGAACGCGTGCTCCGCGGACGATATCTTCGCCAGGTGGTGCTCTACACATCAGAACAAGCAGAACAACAGTAAATGCATGCCATCACACGCAGGAAAGCAGAAAGCACTCACCGAGATGGCTCCTGGTTGGGTTGCCGCTGCGTGTGTAGTCATACTCGCCAGCGACGCCCTTGAATGTCGCAGTCTGATAAATGGGTACCGAGCTCGCCGCATACTGATCTTTCATGTCCGGGTTCTCGACTGTCGCGCATAGTGTCGCGAAGCGGTATGGCTTGCGCGGGGCGCGCGGAGACTCGGGCCCCGGCGTTGGTAGGTCAAAGTTATTGGCCATGGTGTGTTATCTCCACTGGTGATGGATGGAGAGAAAAGAGGACAAGACACAAGAATGTTGGGGAGCGCTGTGCTTGCCGACGATGGCGTGCTTGTATGCAAGCCAATACGGCCGAAGCGCGGATATTAATGTCTTCTTTTCAACAAAATCGGAAACAAAATAAAGTAGAAAATCAGCCGTGAACGACGAAAGACCGGCCTACACAAGAACTCTATAAACAAAGAATGAACAGATAAACCTGAGATTCACTATATATGTTATTCTTTAGTTGTAGGGCTGAGCACATCGGCCTTTGCCGACTGACTCAGATGCTTTTGTCTAACTTAAGAAACGCGGCGGGTAGGATACTATTATTAGGAAAGAAACGTGAAGCTTAAGGCCTGCGTGTTCGCATAATATACAAACAAGACTAGACGGCGAAAATTGAAATAAGGTAGTCGAACATCGAGATCCCTTCTCTCAAAACCATCCGGTCTTCGCGTTGAGACGAAATTCAGCAGTCGCTCCTGCAGCGATCTTCAACCCGGGCTCACTCATCTGCCCAAGTTTCGAATTCCACCACTCAACACGCTTTCGCGTAACCTCATCGTTGGATGGAAGCACCGGAAAGTCTTTATACGGCCTCCCCTCATCAACGTCCTTGTCCGGTACGCTCCAGGCCTGCACCATATTCCCCTCACGTGTCTTGCGCATATAATTCACACTTCACTAATTATCAGACAACGCGAGCGAAACAAAAGTCGAGACAAGATGCACGTACAAGTCGCTCCTAATTAATTGTATATCATTCGCCTCACAGACGTACATTTGCGTCGTCAAGTCGTCGTATCCTACCGTACCCGGCGGTGCAGGCGGGGCGTGCACCCACATGTGAAAGTGCGCCGCGCGCATACCTCCTGCGACGCCATACGCACCCGGCGCGACTGTAAGTACCTCGGCGTAGCCCTGGTCGTCGGTCACGATGCGCCCGCGCAGTGTATATGTCGAGAAATAGTAGCTGCCCGACGTGTCTGCTTGCCACCAGTCGAGCACCGCACCAGGGAGTGGGGATCCGTCCGGGGACAGCACACGCACTGTCATGAGAAACGGACGGAACTCTGGCGAGTCGACAGTAAGTTCCCAGCTGTAATGAACAAATTCTTGGCAATAACTGACTCTTCAAGAGTGAGACAGGAGCCAAGATGGCTTTGCCTTTCTCGATTCGCCTGTCTGGAGAATCGAGGATATAGAAGGGGCCTTTCAGCGGAAGTCAGAAACTTCGACCGGGAGTGTAGGCCGTGCAAGCAACGTACCCTCTACGTCAGCTTGCTTGTTGCGTTTCCCTAGCCAGAAGCTCCAGAGGAATGGATTTTCATAAGTGCTGAGCATCGCAAGTAGCCTGATCCCGCTTTTGACAAGCGTTGAGTACGAGACAGGAAAAGAAGCAAACTCCAGAGTCGTTGAAGACACTTCACTCATCGCAGTTCCGTAGTGCAAACAGTAGGAGGATAGGGGGAGGGAAAGCACTGAGCATTCTTCCCATCACCAGGGCATTTTAAAGCCCGTTCGGCCCCAGAGGATCTACTTCGCCTACCACCCAAATCAATACGCTAGACTTTCCGGGGCGTACGCGAACGGCATCTTTCGGACCTATAAACAAGCGCGCATTTCACCGACACACGCCCATTGAGCGTGGACAGCTGTGAAGTTTAGTTCTCTTGTGAGCGACATTAAAAGTGCCTCGTGATTTGTAGGGATCCGAGTCGGAATGGTCTCTTCTTCAATTCACTTAGGATATAAACTTGACCACGCTTGTCCTGACTTGCTGATGCGTGCCTTTCAGCTTGAAAGAGTTGAGTCACATGTTAGTCGTCCGAGTCGAAATCCTAGGTTAGCGCTTCAGGGACAGCCCAAGTCATGAGCCCGGATGAGTTCGAATTTGAGGAGCTTGTAGTCTTTGACTTGAAGTAATACGCGCGGAGTCACTGGTAACTGGAGCTTGAGAGAAAAAGATATACCTCCAGAACTGGGTGATTCTGACAGTAAATATACTTCTAAAGCTTAGGCAATTATTGAAAAACAGAGAACAACAGCCAACAACAACTTGAAGGAGAGGCTGCCTGTTCTAAAGTTCCTTAGATAGAGAAAATGAACAAGTAAACCTGAGATTAGACCGCGACGTGCCTTTTCTATTTTGTAGTCAGCCGATCGACTCTGGTTGGCTGGAAAATACGGATGAAAGGAAGAGGTTGAAGTGTCACATAATGCACAAACAAAACTAGAAGACGGAAGCAAAAACAAGTCGGTAGAGCATTGAGATCCCCTCATTCAATACGGTCCGGCCTTCGCACTAAAACGGAGCTCAGCAGTCGCTCCTGCAGCGACTAGCTCACTCGTCTGCCCAAGCTTCGTACTCCGCCACTCGACACGCTTCTGCATAACCTGTTCATTGGATGGAAGCTCCGGAAAGTCTTTACACGGCTTTCCCTCATCATGTATCTTGCACATATGATTCACACTTCGCTGATCATCAGACAAAAGCAAGCTAACACAAAGACAAGTCAAGACGAGATGCACTCACAAGTCGTCCCGCATTAGCCGCACGACATTCGCCCCGCAGACGTATAACTGCGTACTCAGGTCGTCGTGGGGTCGTGGGCAGGTTTACCCAGTTGCACAGGCGGGGCGTGCATCCCGGAGGTGGAAGTGGCCTGTGCCTTGTGTGCCTGCTCATCGCGGGGCCATACGCACCAGGAGCGACCATGAGCACCTCGGCGTAGCCCTGCTCGTTGACCACGACGCGCCCACGTAGAGAGTATGTCGAGAAGTGCCTGACGCGTCAGATTGTAACCAGTCAAGAACCGCTCCAGGGAACGGAGATTCGTCCGGGGAGAGCATGCGCACCGTCATCAGATACATATGAGCGGAACTCTGGCCAATCGACGGTCAAATTTTAGCTTCAACGTGACAATTCTAGCAATTGCTGACTCTCCAAGAGCGGAGCAGGGGTCAAGATGGCCTTGCCTTTCTCGACTTGCCTGTCTGGAGCGTCGATTATATGAAACGGTCCTTTTTCCATGAATTAGGAACTTCAGCCGAAAGCATAGACCCGTACAAACGATAGCACCTTCCGTAGCAGCTTGTTTATTGCTTTTCCCGAACCAGAAGCTCCAGACAAGAGTGTTGTCATAAGTTTGGAGTACCACAAGCACCATGATGGCGCACGGGTAAAGTTTTACAGTCGTAGCAGACATCGGAGGCCCGTAACACCAGTAGCAGGAGGACAGGAAGAAAGCAAAGTTTTGGCTGCAGGGAACGCTGTCCCCATTACTGTGGCATTTTGTATGAATTTAGCCTGCATCTTTCGGAAACGCATGAAGTCCCAAGTTTTTTGGGCGCCAGAGGATGGTAGGAAGTTTTGGAAAGCTAAAAGTATCTGAGTCGGCAAGTATCCTTCAAACTATTTGGGACATGCCGTTTTGTACTGGTCTTTGTGTTCCTGTATACATTTAGTTGTCCGAGTCGGAATCCCAGTGTAGCACACTGTGGACAGCTCAAGCCATGAACCCAGATAAATCGGAATTCCACAAGCCTGCGGTCTTTAATTTGAAGTAATGCGAGTGGACTCAAACTCAAAGAACTTTAAAAATGCCTCCAGAATCGGGTGATCCCGGCAAGGCAGATCCTTCCCACACTCACGTACTCGCTCTCCCATTTCGACTTTCGACACAGCGCTCGTCCGTTCTCAACCTTCCCCCACTCTTTAGAAAATTCCCCACAAAAAAATAGCAGCAGCAGCGAGGATGTCCCGTCTGCTTGCGAGTCTGCGCTCCGCGCGCCCCTCGACGTCGTTCGGCCGCTCGGCGGCGCGTCGGCTGAACTCGACGAACTCGACACAGCAGAAGGCGCAAGAGACGGCGCAGAAGGCACAGGAGAAGGCTCAGGAAGCACTGGTGGCCGCGCAGAAGGGATTTGCGAAGGCGGTGGAGGCGGCGAAGAAGGCGAGTGGTGGTGTCGGCGAGCGGGCGGGGAGTTTGTTGGGATGTGCGTTTCTTTTCGTTTGGGCTTTTCCTTCATGTCGAACTGACAGGTTTTTTTTTCTCCTTCCTTTTTTATTATTACTTGCGCTTTGACACACTTGCTTTATGTTGCTCTCTCTTTCTTGATGGCTGGATACGTAGCGTACCGCGAGCCGCTGGTATACAACTTCCAAGTCGGCCGCGAACTGCTCAAGCAGGTGTACCTCGCAGAACGAATGCAGCCACCGTCTTTCTCTACCGTCACGAGCGTGTACCAGACGCTCTGGCAACGCGCGAGCAGCCCTTCGTACTGGCGCGAGCTCCTCCGCACGGGCGAGTACAAGCGCGTTGGCGTCTATGCGCTGGAGGCATACGGGATTTTCAAGGTGCGTTCGCGTACTTTCGTCGTTTTTTATTTGGCGTGATAAACTTACGGGGTTCATTCTATGGTTGTGATTAGATTGGGGAGATCCTGGGACGCAGACATCTCGTCGGGTACAAGTTGGACTGATAGAAACTATCGCATCCTCACAGAGGAGTAATCATTATTGCACTTTTGTTTTCGTTTCACACATCCGCGCGATAGACAATGCCACTGTATCAAGCTTTCGTAAAATTCTAGTGAAGACTTGCCAGGGCCGTTACAGCAACGGAACTCCTGCGGTGTTATATTGGCAACTGGCGAGAAACTCGGACACGCACTGTGTATTCCAATTCGATCCTGGTGGCACCAGCTCGCAGAGCGCTATGCATTCAATCTTTAAGTTGGCGTGCTAGGATCTCTGGAGACGTGGCTGCGTCTCTGTTATCGTACTCTGTTGAATCTGAGGTAGATAATCTTAAATGACTTTAAGCGCGTGTCTGGAAATGAATTCTAGTCAAACTCGAGACGCCCTGAGACTGACTAGTTCCATTATTGTCATTTGTGTACTTTCATCTAAGTACGAATACCAAATGTAGTGCATGGCACATGCGCAAAAGGGCAAAGAAAGCCTTCGTAGGTGTTGTGCATGTGCCAGGGGCACCGGCGCGTTATCTAGCTTGAGCGCCCGCCGGGCACACACGAGATAAGAAGAGAACGGTTTCGTTTGCACGGATCGTCTCGGATCCCTCGCAGCTTTTCTACATTATCAGTACTGGGGTGGTATAAAGACTGCAGGGCCTCAGACTAGATTGAACAAGGCTTTCTACATCTTCTCCTCACTCCTGGCAGCCCCCTTATCTCCAAGAACGTTCCAGAGATCCGACTCTGATTCGGTAATGTCTGCATCTGCTAGTGTGGGCCTGGTGAAGGCGCGCTACGGGAAGGACAAGGTGCGCGTGTTCCGCATCGTGCGCGGCGATGGATGGCACGATGTTGTGGAGTACGAGGTGTGTGCGCTCGTTGAGGGTGCGATCGATACTAGGTGTGTGTACTGCCCAGGGTCGACTTGTGCATTTCTTCTCTGTCCTCTGTCGACTTTGGAGACCTCTGATCATGAAGAAAAGAAGAGAGCTGACGAGGTTTGAAACTTGAATTAGCTTCACGCAGGCGGATAATAGCGTTGTCGTTGCTACGGACTCGAGTGCGTCTCTTCATTCATACATGATGCATACAGTCTAACGAGTGTGCCCTAGTCAAGAATATCACATACTGTGCGTACAGCATATATACGTCTCTCGCGCGTGATCTCATTCAACACTCAAAAAACACGTATTTCATCCGACAGACCTAGCAAAGACCTCGCCCTTCGTGCTCGTTCCGGAGCTCTTCGGGCTGCATCTCGGCGCGTTCCTGCTGGGCAAGTACGCACACCTACACCGCGCATTCGTGACGGTCGCACAGCTGCGCTGGCAGCGCATTTCTGTGGATGGGAAGGAGCACCCGCATGCATTTTGGAGGGATGGAGAGGAGAAGAGGGTAGTGAACGTCGAGGTGCGTTTCTTTTTCTTGACTGTTTGAATCGGACTTGATAGAGATGGGTAGATTGACGCGACGGAAGGGAAGGACGCGATGACGGCGAAGGTGACGTCCGGAATTAGTGACCTACTTGGTGAGTCGGCTTGAATTTTGAATCTGACATGAGGCTGATGCAATAGACGTCAGTGCTCAAGTCAACGGGATCGGCATTCGAGAATTTTGTGCGGGACGAGTTCACGACGCTCGTCGAGGTGAACGACCGCATCTTCTCGACATCCGTCGACTTGCAATATGAATTCAGCCCGATCCAACTTGGTGGACACTCTTCGCTTGAAAGTGCGCTCTCAGAGCTCAAAGACTCGCATGTCTTTGACGCAGTCGCGGCGCGTGCGCGTGCGATCACGCTGACGGTGTTCGCGACGGACGAGAGCGCGAGCGTGCAGGCGACGCTGTACAAGATGGGGGAGCAGATTGTCGGGGAGCACGCGCGCGTGCAGCGCGTGTCGTACGTGTTGCCGAACAAGCACTACATCCCGGTGGACATGAGGTACATTGGAGTGGACAACCTGACGCCGGCGAAGGCGGAGGTGTTCTGCCCCGTTGCGGCGCCGAGCGGGCTGATCAGTGCGACTGTGGCCCGCAAGTAGACAAAGAAAAGAAAATGTATTAGTTTTTGTATTACATCAGCCAGATTGGAGTAGAATAGCCATTTTGAGCGAGGTATGACGTACATGTTAGGAAAGGGAGAAATAGGCAGTTTAGCCTGAACAGCTTCACAAAGTCGACCAACACCCCGAACATCATCATACAGCACACCGCCGACGCCCGACAGCGACAACGACACCGATGGCCGGCGACCACAAATGCCCAGTATGCCAAGCGACGTTCACGAGACCGCAGCACGTCGCCCGCCACATGCGATCCCGTAAGTAAATCAATTCAACTCGCTCCGTCGCCTAGCCCCATGCCTCCCTCTCCATCACACCCCTCCGGTGGAGCGTTCTAGGGAGCATCCACTCCTCTTCATTTTCTTTGCCTGTACACGGCCCCATACACATACTGCAGCCTAAATCCACGTTCTGCCTCCGTCCTGTCCCTTCTGATCCGCTGCTCCTGACTTCGATATTTTCTGTACAATCGCTGATGGCTTTCTCTTCTGTTTATTGCAGACACCGGTGATCGCCCGTACAAGTGCCAGCACTGTGGAGATCAGTTTGCGCGCAGGTAAGCACTCGATGCCTTGCTACAGAACGAGTTACGGCGGGGAAGCTGACGAGCGCCTATGATTCTGCAATGATAAAGCGATTTGTTATCCCGCCATGTCAACAAGTGCCATGCAGGAGACAAGCCGCCCACAACGACCGCACCGACTCGCCGAAAGGGCCAGCACGGCGCATCCTCGACCCGCGCGACGACCTCGAAACAGTCCTGCGACCAGTGTGTTATCGCGACCCTCCCTTGCGACGGCGCTAATCCCTGCTGTACGTCTCTTCTTCTCACGCTCAGCCCGTCGTCACCGGCTCAAAACTTTTCTTGTCTGTGGGCAGCAAAATGCATACAACGCAAGGGCCCGTGCACGTATGTCAAGTTTCAGCGACAGACGGCGCCATCGGGTCCGGGTCACAGACACAGTCAATCCATCGACTCCACGTCATCGACCTCGAGTTTGGCAGGATCAGTCCCGCGCCCTGATGAGCTATTTTTAGGTCCGCCCCCTATGACCGTGCCCTCTATGGGCGCGACGGGCGAGCTCTTTTATCCGGGTCAATTTGCGTTCAATGCGCCGCCAGGTGCGCTAGCTTGGGACAGCGACTCTCCTAATGCGCCGTCGCTCAGCTTATCTGGAACAGACTCGGGCGCCGACTCTTCGTCTTCGGACCTCGCCGCCCGCTTCCGCAATTCGGAAATGATGCGGGCCGCCCTTGCACAGTCCGGCTACCCACAGGGCGTAGACAGTGCTGGGTTTGCAGCGGATCCGAACGCTTTTTATGCACTTCAGCAACAACAGCAACATCACGTAGCACCTACTGATGCTTGGCAGTTTCCGACAGACTTTAGGATGCCCATGCAGCAGCGGAAGATGGACGACGGGTTCGCACAGTACCTTCCGTCGGGCGCATCCGCGCAGCTCGGAGGTCCATCCACGATGCTCAACCCATCTAACTTCCAGAGCGGTGGTGCGGGAGCAAGCAACGGATTATATAGCTTACAGACGCGCCGAGGCTCTGTCGATGGACTCAGCGATGGCAGCGGTGTATCTGCTCCCAACTCAGCCGCATCGTCCAGCGTGCATCTTCCACTTGACTTTAATTCGGCGGAGCAGCCTCAAGGTGGCCAGCAAATTCAGCCGCTTAGCATGCTTTACCAATTCGATGAGAATCAGCCGCCGCCTCCTTCTCGCGAGGGTAGAGTGGCCTCGTCATTTGGGTTGATGTCCTTGGCTGACGGTGACCAGCCATTTATTGGGAATTTCAACAACAATAATAACATGAACGTCGATGGAAACGCTCCTTTCTTCACTCAACATGCGATGAAGCTTCCTCCGCAGGATTCGACGCCCCGGCCGTTCCGAAACGATGAGTACCATGCGCAGTCGAGCAACAGCCCGCGCGACCGCGAAGCGGAGATGCGTGAGCTGCGGGACTTTTGGAAGCAGTACCTGCGCACGCCGCTAACGGGGCCGTCGCTAGGTCAGACGCCAAAGGCGGAGCTACTCAACAACCAGTTTAGCGCTTTCGGTGATGCCGCACGCCCGACGCCGAAGCGCGGGTTGTCGCGCGTCGCTTCGCTGCCGTCCGTGCGAACCCCGCCTGACGAGAAGATGCCTACGGTGCCGTCGCGCGTCAGCAACTCTCACAGTCAGAGTCACGCGCAGCTACCGGTCGTGCAGACTGCGGACGACCTCAAGAGCTACGAGCAGGCGGTGCTCGCACGCAAGCCGATGAATCTGACATTTGTTCCTCGCAAGGGACGTCATTCAATGTCATCATCAGCAAGCCCGCAGCCCGCCCCTGAGCAACAGCAGCAGCAGATTCAAGCAGCAGGTGTGGGGCTAGGCTCAAATCCAAGAATGTTTGTAGGACCCGGTCCGCTCGCCGCATTGAATAGCACAGACGGTGGGAATTCGAGTGACGACAACCCGCCTTCGGGCGATGCTTCCGCGCACCGGCCTAGCTTCAAGCGGCTTGCTTCACAGACACTCGAGCGTGGGACCCAGAAACGCGCGCTGTTCCGCTGGGGTGAGTCCGAGGATGCTATCGACGACACCGATTCGGAAACAGACGGGCCTAGCGCGGCGGGATCACCCGCCAACGGGTACGATGCATCCGGCTCGGGGATGCGTGCAAACAGCATGAGTCCGAATAGCTACCACCGTGGGATGCAGCTCGCGCACGCTTGTGCTGGGGCAGGGGCCACGGCGAACGGAACGGGGACGGAGACGTTGCTGGACCGGTTCCGGCGGCAGAGCGCGCCGACGGGCTTACGTCCGAATTTGGGTGGGGTTGACATGGGCAATGGCAATGTGGGTGAGAGCAGCCCGAGCCCCGTGTCGTACTCCGCGAGTCCTTTGCAGGCGTCACACACGCATCCGAATGGCCGCAGCCACAGCGGCATACCGTTGAATGAGCCGCAGCCAGGGTTACCTGGGATTGATGGGAGCACTCTCGTCCAGACGTAGTCGACGCAACTCGCATCTTTGTATGCTGGGACGTGAAGGCATATGTGTACTTATTTTACGAAATTGCTCTGCTTTGGTTTTTCTTGCTTTTGCTGTCGACTGTATTGATTGAAGCCCCCTTCCGTCATATCTTTTCAACGCGGATTCTTTTCCATTCTTTCTCATCCTTTCTCCACTCCATTACGGGGTTCGTTGCTTCTGCCCTTTGCTTTTTGCGCCCGCTCGTGTTCGATAATGGACCATAACGTTATTGCCGCTCGCGAGCTCGCTGTCGTATCGTATTATTAATGGGAGGAGAAGGGTCCGTCGGGGCCCGGATCTCCTCCCTTGTCCCCAAATCTGTGTCCGCCCAACTAATCATTCTTATTGTTCTCACCTTTCTCCGTTTTTCACGCAATTTCAGCTTCTGCTCTTGATGAGTCGGAGTACTTGCGGTCGTGTTAGCCCGTTGAAGCTCGCGCGTTTCTCCCGCCTTCGAACCTGCTTTATTCCCCCCTATTTCTTACCAGTTTATCGGATCCTGCTTCTCCCATCCCTTCTTTTCCTTGGCCATTTTACCCCTGCTTCTTGTTTCCTTAGCCCGATTCCCCGTCTCAGACTGATAACGAACTGAATAAGGCTGGCTGTCGTGACCCGCTGACCAGACCAAATGATGAAAGTGTATTTTGTACTCCTACCACGAAATATGTTTTTAGTGTACTTCGTAGGAGCTATGGTGCCATGCTTATGGTTAGTGGATTGCTCGGAATATTGAACGTGTAAGATGTTAGAAGGGCTTTTTTGGACAGGCCTAGGATTGGGAGAGAGAGCTAGTGGACTCGAAGTTAAGATCGATGGATAGTCCTGTCGAGTATCTTATATATATATATACATTCACCGTGGCTCTCTGGTCATAAGCAGTACTAGTTCAGACCAGAATAGAATACTAGTAGAAGAAGCTAATGATTTAATCGGAGTTCCAAATAGGCAGAACAAAGGTGTCCTTGACGCGTCTCTATCACGTGTATGTCTGAGCAATATGCTGACTCATCGTTTTTTCGAAGCGTCCACGTAGACTTCGACGTTCGCAGCTCAGCTCTGTCCAGTCTCTCCTGCTCTCTTCTGTCTTTTGACTCTCCTCTCCTTTATTGACGGCCCGCGATGAGCGCTGCGATACAGAACCTCGTCATCTCGCTTGTTGCGATGCAAGGTCTGCTCTTTTTCTTGTCCTTATCTATGGAATTTATTTTCTGCACTTCGGATGAATGTTAAGCTAACACTCCTTTCGTTTGGGTTCCTCACTTTTGGGTTGACAAAATGCAGTGGCGCGCAAGATCCCCTTCGATGAGCCGGAGACGCTCAACTACGTCCGTGTTGGCTACGTGTCGGTCCAGCTGCTCGTCCTGTCGACGTATTACTACATCTCCATGAAGGTGCGTGCGCGTGCGCGTCTTTTGCTTTGGAGGTTTATTTATTGATGGGATCTGTATTGTGTGGCAGATTAAACAAAAGAATGACCAGACGGTCCTGAAGTATGGTGCGTGCGCTTTATCTTATCTCGTCTCGCGTGTTTTGAGCTGACGTGGTGTGCAGTCGAACCGGCAAGCCCAATGGTACATACCTTATTCTATGCTGCTGAAGCAAACTAGCAGTCTATATTGGGACGGAGCTGACGTTGTATTCCTCGTGCGTAGACGCAACAGCCCGGGGAGCTCGTAACGACGACCGTGCGGGACTACGACCTTGGCGAGGTCGCCAAACTGGTACGTTCCTCACCTCCGTCTTCATCTCCATCGCCTTCTGAATCAATCAATCTGACGCGTTTCGTCCTCGTCTCCCCATCCATCGCTATCTTTCACGCACACAGGTCCGCAGCGTATATATCGGGCTCGCGATGATGGGCTTCCTGCACGTGTACATGAAGTACACTCAGCCGTTGTTCATCCAGGGTCTCATGGGCCTCAAGAACGTGTACGACGCGAAGCCCGTGCAGATCTACATATTCGGCAAGCCAGCGGAGGGCGACCTCAAGCGGCCGTTCAAGGCGGGTGGCAGCATGTTCGGTGGTGCGTTGTTCTCTCCTTTTCTTATTGACTTTCGTTCTTTCTCTTGATTGTACGCCATCTGACTGGTTGCTTTCTTTCGTAGGTGCTGGCGGCGAGCCTGCGACGGACAAGGCTGCGATCGACGAGGCGGAGAAGAAGGTTGGCCCGAAGAAGGACGAGTGATCTGTCCTTCTTGACTCATAGACTACTCTCGTGTATTCCCTCGGTCCCTCGTCTCTTGTTTTACTTTAAGCTGCGGATAAAATGGCCTGATTGGAGATTCGATCACTGTTGCAGAGAATGCGTGCACTGTGCATTCTTTTGAGCATTTCCTACGGAAAACATTGCAATTGCTCTACACAGATTCATGGTATCAGTATTTTGACGATTTCTCAGACTTTAGAAGCAGAAACGTGTATAAGCGGCTTTTTAAGACTCGGTGCTAATCCAAACCAGCTGTGGCCGGACCAGGCATGAGAGTACGCGGGCCTGCGCCGGCTGACGGTGCGCCACCGCCGAAGAGCGACGAAAGCATGTCGCCAAAGGGATTCGCGGCTTGGTTGCGTGGAGGCGGGATTGCAAAGAAGAGTGTTGCGATCTCATTCAGGTGCTTTAATAGAGGCAGTGAACAAGCATCAGTAATCAACACAGAAGAAGACGAGGGATTCTGATCACCTTCCGCACTTCGGATTGGGCGAGCACACCACCTTTGCTGAGGTATGTTCCACACAGACGCACCCATGCTTCCTGAGCCTTCCTGTTCTCTGCACCGTGGGCGCGCTGGCATGTTCGCACAGCAAGCTGCAGGAAGTTGAGCAACTGGTCTGTTGTGAACACGACCTCGTCTGTGCCACCGGCTGACGAGGGCACTGGCAGCGGATCAGGGGCAAGTTCGGAGCGCAGGGAAGGGACAGCGGAGGTGCTGAGGGAGACGAAATGTGTGATGAAGGTGCGCGCAGCGAGGATGTTGCCGTTCAGGAGATATCTGGGCATGTTCGGAATAAAGCCCATTCAGTGAAATATATGGTTGTGAATGGAGCAGAAAGTACTCACGGGAGAGTACCGCGAAGAGCGAATGGCCCGGGAGATGAAGACGAAGAGGTAGCTTGCCACCATTCCGACATCATTTGCGCGAGCAGACGCGCGCTATCGCGCTTTCCAGCTGCTAAAAGGTGTGGTTCTGCAAGATCAAAGGCTCCGTCTGGAAAAGTATGAACACGCATAGTGAATAACCGAGTCAACATCGACAAAGAAAAGATCGCGTACCTTTATACAGGAGTTCCCCGACATAGTGGTGGAGCTCCGGATCTCCGGCAGGACAGGGACCTGCTTTCGCCGTCCAGCTTCAGGTTCACCTTTTTCTTAGATCGTAATTCATATAAATTCGATACAAAGATTTACTCACGCGATGGACTTGTCGATTAGCGTCTTCCGCCACGATCCCGCAGAGCCCGTCAATGCAATAAGCTGTGTTAGCCTTCCTAAACGCAATCCATTTTGATCCTCCGGTGCATATGCAGGGTAGAAGGCCGAGATACTAACCTCTCGACTCCTCCGAAACGACCTCGCCCTTGCTTTCATACACATCAATCAAGAACGATGTGAGGTCAGTCCCACTGCCCGGCTGGCCCGCCTTGAGCAGCGCGCGTGCGCTCTGGAAGAGCACGTCGATCGCGGTGTCGTACTGCGCGGACTTGACGTAGCGCGACGCAAAGGTGCGCGCTTTCTGGTGCGCTTCGTATGCATGTCCGTCCGCGATCTGTGGCAGGATCGCGGCGAGAGCTTTTGAAGAGGATGCGGCAGATGGGGGAGGCATCGTGAGTAATAGTATATCGGAATGCTGGGCACAGCGGCTAAGTTTCTGAGATCTGTGAAAGGGGTTGGGAAATGTGCATGTCGTCCAGCGTATCACATGACCCCTGACTTCGATCCAAATTAGTTTCCGCTTTTTCTCCAGCACCCGCTTCACGATGTACTATTATGCACTACAACTTATGTACTCCCTTGAAGAATAGCGGAATGAACTTGGTTCACATCTGGTATCGACTACACGTTGTCCCAAGGATCTGCGACTCGAACGGCTCACTGGATGCGCTCTCTCAAACCGGAAAGTAGGATCTACACTCTGTCCAAGGCTATCTCTGTTCAACTGTAGTGGGCAATATCGAAGGCAGGAATCTTCCATGAGTCCCTCAGCGAATGTTCCAACCGCCACTCCATCTGAGAATTATCATCCCAATCCACTAGTACGGGTGTTATTGAGCATTTTCTTGTGGGTTTGAAAACACCCTGTGCCACGATATGCTTCTTCTTACGTCCTACGACCGGAGGGCACTTCGGACAGTGGACGCAGTGACATCGAGAAGGATCTGGAGAGCCTGAATAGGTCACCGACACCCGCCCCGCTTCAACAGATACCCGGACACTAAGTGGAGGAAAACCAGTTGGAATAGACCTTCCCTTCACGTCCCAGAACATACGAAGAAATACTATCGGAAGTTACACGAAACGACTGCTACGTCCCGCTGCTCAAGGTAGCGTAAGATGTCAGCGTAAGAAGTGGTCTCGAGAGGCACACTGACCGTAAATATAGCAAGCGAAAGTGCACTCATCTCTCAGATGTGTGGGGAGACACATCGGACTTGACGTCTCCGAAAACTTAGCGGTGCTGTAGAATCGTACTCGTCGGGACGGGACGTATCCTGGCTTTGGCCTTGTCGTCTTGCGGCAGGTCGCGCGCCGATGTGCATCTGCCCACGGCAACGCGATATCCGTATGATCAATTCAACAATTCATTTGCTTCCAGACGGCCCGGATGGCGTACACGCACTATTCGGAGTCCTACATGGAACTGTTCAAGGGCACGAAATTGGAGCGTGACGGAGATGCGAGTTCAAAGCTACCAGGGGTTGTCATCATTTTTGAGCCGGAGCACGCCCGAAATCAATGCGCGTGTAATATAGAATCACAGGGATGGGCTGAACGGCGATGGGATCCAGCCACCGTTTTGAAGGTCCGAAGAGTGGAATCATGAAGGTGATAGGTCCTGTTTCTTACAAGACATGCAATCGCACTCATGTCTGATGTCGTTTTCGATGCATACCGGGAAAATGCGAGCCTCCTGTCTTACAATTGAATTTGAATTTTAAGTATGCGAAAGTTTGAGCCTCGTCAAGGTACGCTCAGTACTTTTTGGAGTATCATTCGAATTCACAGACACCCGGTAGGTTGCCGAACCTATTGTTGTAAGCTTGGACCGTCTTGCGTTACCGACTCATATTCTTTTCATTTAGCGCTATGGTAGGAGCTCAGAGAGATGAGGATTTGTCGATAATCATAAAAGCCTGATTCGTCTGCGTTCGTTTGCAGCAGATGGGTATGAGGACAGTCTCAGGCTAGGGTTCTTATCCCGCTTCACAGAAGCTTCACAGATACTTGGACCTAAATTCGGCTAGCACAGGCTGTTAATATTTCAGCATATTCGGATGGAGGCTTTGTGGACGAAGCCTGCGCGCCGCTGTCCAGCCCCTCGGCTTCAGAGTGTCGACATCTTACCCTAGGCTTAGATCTATAAGGAGATCCGGTGTGCCTCCCATCCAAAGTACCTTTTTGGCCTTTCGCATCCACACACTTGCTTCGTTTCTCCCCTCGCGCCTCCGTCTGTTCCGTGCGCCCATCTGCGTCTTCCATCCTGGTCCCTCAGCACTTTCCGAATCGGTGTTTGCTTTCTGCTGACCGAAGAAGAAGCTGCGATTGCGTAGACCATACTGTATTCGTGGTTAAATACGCAACAGGACCCGCTCATGTGCGCTATTTTGATGATACTGTCTTTTTATAGGTCACATAACGCCCAATCACAACTGATGTATTGACTACTATAACAGTCGTGTTGTTTCACTCCCGTCTCTCTGGATGCGCCATGCGTAAATGTGATATGCTTGCCTGGGGACATCCCGCTACCGCAGCATGCCGGTTCATCTTGTATACACGGGCAGCGTATACGATGGCATATTCTAGATGAGAAGAGCCTGACTCCGCAATACCTGCTATCGCACGAAAGCCGCGGCTAAGTGAAGCTCTCACTGAGGCCGGTCCTCGACCCAAGATATCGGTGTCTTTGATGCCATTGCCTATTTTCTTCCGCTTTTTCTTCCGTTTTTCCGGTATGTGTTAGAAAAATGATGCGCGCATGGATTGATATGTAGCATAGCGTAATGCATATATTTATCCTGGTTTCAAATGCGTGCAGTACCTTCTCTGCATGGCTCAGGGCGTTTTATACGTACGTGCACGAGCTTCGCCCACTAATTTTATAGTGTCACAAGTTCTTTCGATCAAAGTTCACAAACAGTTTTGAAGGTGCAAACGAGCCACTTTTTGCAAATTTCTGCAACGCCCATGAGAGAAGAGTGTCTCCGGGATGGACGAAGAGCCGTTCACAACATCGTACTCGACCCGCTTTTTTTGTAAATCATAGTAGCTGCGGCGCACGTACGGCGTGGACTCGGGTAGTAATGACTATATGCCTTCGAGATGATTTATTTCCAGCGTTTATTTCGCCTTCGATCCCTACTTTCAACTAGTGACGCAGTTCAATCAGTCGATATACAATGTATCTTTTGCTTGGCATATATACAATTGAATATGTGTTTTTTTGACAAGCCAGATTACACTGCTGCGATGATATAACTGAGTGTAAGAATCCAAATACCACAGAGATAAGTGATAGCGTAAAGAGTGGATAGTCAACTACTAAAGATACAGACATTCTTAAATGCCAAGCGCAACAAAATGGGCGCCTGAGGGGGCCCGCGATAATTTAGTCTTTTGGCATTAGATATGATACATCTTCACTTCTTCACGTGCAGGTCATCATTTATGCAATGATATCCAGCAACGCACTAAAAAAATGCGAGATAACGTGTAGCTCTCGCGACAATATTAATAAATATTAGTTGACAATTGGACATGAGATTCTTGAGACTTCAGTTCTGTATCTATTTGTGTTAGTGTGCGTACGTATAGGACTTGCGATTATGGCTAAATCAAGGGCTGAATGGAAGTTACTCGGGGGCCGTTTCAAAATAATTCAGGACCTCGTTCTTGATCTATCTATTTTGTCAGTGTCGCATGTCGGTAGTGCTGTGTCGATCTTTCTTCACAATCCGAATTAGGCAGCTGTGCGGCGTGAGAGCTTATGGAGCAATTTAGGATATCCTTCCAAACACGCTGGCACGGTGGCTGGTCATTCCCTATTAACTGTCTACGGCTTTGAGCTCATGCCTCCATTACACTGCTTGTGGTCTATCACTTTCTACTTAGGTCTTAGGCCGCCCGTTCTTCATCTGTTGAAAGGGTATACTTACGCTCTGAACATGAAGTCATCAGGTATCTTGGGACACCATCAATCATGTATGAACTAGAGACGCTTCAGGCAACGTAATTTATTTTCAAGATTAAATCTACGATACTCCAGGAATAAGCCCTGATGGACCGTTATTTTCCTGGCCACAGGAGCTGACGACGTGGCGCTAGGTAGACTCCGAAAGGACAGACTATCGCCGCAGGATTTGTACGGGAATTAATTGGCGACACACGGCTCCGAGCATCTCATGTGCGTACTGCGAAACGTCTGAAGGCTCGCGGCAGTGGCTGTAAGCTGAGATGACAGGGTGCTAGCCTTCGAAGAAGAGCTTGGCACGGTCTCTTTCGGCGTCGCTCGTTTCGCAAAATCATAGGTGGATGTCATATAGGTTGTCGATGACTCCTGGCCACAAACAATCTATTTCAACGAAACCTGAATAGATGCCAGGGTGTTTTACAGCGCCTGCTTGAGCGTTCTGTGATGTATGCTAGAGGTAACAGGCGAGGCGGATTCTGACTCACATTCGTCCTGTATCCTACTCTGGGACGGCGAATCAATCTATTACGGGCGTCTGTTGCAGCGCCTGGGGTGGCATGAAAAATGCTCTACAGCATGACTGTAGCTCACTCGTGTGACAGTCATCTTCCATGCATGAATATGCGAACGTCTCATGAGAGAGGATGTGGGTTGAGATGGGAGGGAAAGGGGGCGGAGACGGATCCCGTTTGCCCATACTCTCGTTCCAGACTGCAGTCGGCATTGTTTCCGTCGAGGTACGGCTACGGACCTTAGAGAACACAGAACATTTCTCTGCGATGCCACGGTGCTCGGAAGAAGTTCTATTTATGTTTTTCTTGATTCCGCTTTGTCGTTTACAGATGCTGCGGACGGAACGGACGAAGACGGGGTTGCTTTAACTGTTCGCCGCCGATGGATTATCAATGCATTCCTTGCTGATATGTGAGCCTCTTCTCCGACTGCACGAATTTTTTCGTGGGAACATATGTTAGAATTTCTTCCAAAGGACTCGTTCTTAATTTTCTTGTGCGCTCAACCGCTTCCAATTTGGAGAAGGAATTATATTTGTTATCTGAGGACTACGTACATCATCTGGCAGACACAGGAATACTTCGACAATGTCACAACGCTCTCATCGCCAATTTGACTGGTTCGACGACGCAAACGACAGGGACCAATCGGAGCATGCAACATCGTAAGCATAACCGGCTCCATTCAGTCTCGCTTCTTCTTTTGAAGAGGTTCAGTCACTGCCTCAGTGCCTCCGAACACATTCCCGGCAAGAACTGGTTTAGGTGTGTTTCCTCCCATTCGAGTGCACACTAATAATTCCGTTGGCTGACTCGTGACCGTCAAAAATGAACTCTCAATTTGTAGGATTTAGCATTATCGAAGTCATTAAGGTGTACGTATCATTCATCCTAATTCTGTTGCAAGTCTACTTTCTGTTAGTCTTGTTGACTATTGAGGAGTTGCTACTTCACCAAGGGAACTCGAAGGGCAAATCCGTCACTGGAACAGTGGAAGAGTCGAGCTTCCATCTACTTCTACAACTCCTACGCCGAATTTAACCACGACGGACTCTTTAGCCTCGAGAAAGATAGCGTAACATTCTCGTCAGGGCTAAAATAAAGCCCTAACACAGCAGACCAGGTTGCAAGTCATGTATGTACCTTTTGGCCTGAACCATGCGCCTGGCACAGCTGGTTTCCGATTGCGTCAGAGACAGGGCATGAGAACACATTTGAAAGAGTAAGCATCTATTTTTTGCTCGAGCATCAACACGGGATATTTGACGAAGCTCTTATGATCGGAGATTCAGGAATAGAACACTGAGTTATTTACGGCTGTCCTTTCGGCCTCGTACCGGTGCCGATTGAGAAATTCACCCATCTCGTGCAACCTGGCGGCGATCTATCGCAAGTGAGCGTCCCGTTACCCATTCCTCAAGGGCACGTGTAGATACGTTCTGGGAAATGATATTTCCATTATGAGCTCGTTGCTATATGAAACCGTATTGCTCATGACCCATCGATTTCATACGCCAACAGGCTCATAGGTTTTGCGATGTGTGCGCATCATTGTCCTGTTATGTATGGTCACACTAAGCGTGTTATGCTTCTAGCTCGTAATTGGATCGGCTGATGGTCAAGTGTATCTATTAGTCCGCTCCCTCGCGATTCATGAGAAGTCCAATTAAAAAAACAAGGCATCGTTTTATCGCCTTCGGGATCTATGATGGAAGTCCTTAACGTTATGGACCACGCGGAGTACTGGGATGGATGCATCCGACGAGTCGACTCAGGGAAGGCGTGTTCGGGACGAGACCGAGACCTCAACGCCTACATTTGCGCAACATACCCTGACGTGGGTCTCTGGCATCTGCCCGGCTGTGTGTATCAAAACGGTCCGGTTCGGTTTGATTCTAAGAAGGACCATCCCCAGACCTTGGCATGCGAACCGCATTTACGGAATGCAGCTTCAGCGTTCTATGAGACAACATGACTTATATGCAGATGGGCTTGAATAAGCGCGCGAGGGAAACCGTATAAAGAGGGCTGTTATTTGCACACTTAGGCCCCAGCAGGTAGCCTTCAGATACCTTCTCCCCGTACATCATGTTCAACGCCCAACTCTTATACTGCTTCGTAGTTGCGTCAGCGGCGCTCGCGGCGCCTGCCGTAAGTAACAGCGAGTCTCTAGTCTCTCCCTCCTTAGCTGCTTCCTCTCCTCCTTCTATCTCTCCCGTCGTCACGTCTGCTTTTTCCAGTGCTCTTCTCTTGTCGTCGGTATCTGCCGAATCATCTGCAGCACAGCCGTCTAGCGGCTCGGCTGTCGCAACCGCCCCATCCGAAGCACAGACCGTTGCGCCGGCCAGCGATGACCCGAACAACCAGGTCTTTCCGCAGGATACCAATGACACGCCAGAGGCCATTAACGGACAGCTCGGCGCCACTATTATCTTTCCCGATAATACAGTACTCGATCAGCAAAATCCGGATACACTTGCACCTCCCTCAACTGACCAAGGCACAGTGTAAGTCACGTAAATGTCGCAAAGAGAAGCGCTCACCTAAATTTTCTTAGTGGAAACGCGAAATGGCCTTTTAGTTTGAGTCACAATCGTCTCCAGACCGGAGGCTGGGCGCGCCAGCAAAATTGTGAGTAGTCCCATTTGAAACATTAATATTGGTCAACATTTTGTAATCGTCATTTTTACAGTGGATGTTATGCCACTCGCTACGAACATGTAAGTATTCCATTTTCTTCTCTCAGCCGGTTGCGCCTAAGCGCTTTCACCTTCAGGGCATCTGTTAATATGCGTCTTCAAGCGGGTGCTGTCCGGTAAGCTTCGCGTTAAACCATATCCGTGCTATCCGAATTTATTTACCTACTTAACTAGTGAACTCCACTGGCACTCGACGGCAGAAGTAAGATACCAAAGATTTCTTTTATCTTACTTCCGTTTACTGACCGTTGTCTTCAGTGGGCTTTCGTCTTGAAGGTTATTTCAATCTCATTGGGAACGCAGAAGCAACGTCATGTGCTAATAGTAAACATGCTAAATAGGGAAGTACCGTTGTCACCGCCGTCAACACCGACGGCCAGGTATTCGCCGACACAGTGGTAAGTTCACTATGTGCACACACACACACACACACACCATGTATCATTAAATTTCTTCGCATAGAATGCAGGCGATCTATGGTACTTTCCCGCTGGAATACCTCACTCCCTCCAAGCCACAAATGACGATCCCGATGGGTCCGAGTTTCTCCTGGTCAGTCGTGTACTTTTGCTCATGCCTCCAGCGTAGTTATTCATGTTCTCTGCTTAAAACTATAAGGTCTTCGATAACGGTTCCTTCAGCGAAGATGACACATTCCTATTGACGGACTGGACTGCCCACATACCGAAAGAAGTCCTAGCAAAGAACTTCCAGGTCAACATCTCTGCATTTGACCATATCCCGTCAAAGGAGCTATACATTTTCCCGGCTGGTGAGTAGACCGTCTAATCCGCGAAACCTTCCTGGCTCTTATCAACGGCGCTTCAGCTGTTCCTCCGAAGAATGAACAAGCACCATCGAGTCCTGCAGGAACTGTGCCCAATCCCTTCACGTTCAAACTTTCGCAAGCCCCATCGATCCCATTGGCAGGTGGTTCGTGGAAAATATTTGATCCCAGTGTCTTCGCCGTTGCCACCACTATTGTCGGCGCCATCGTCACTGTCGAGCCTGGTGCGATGAGGTGCGTCACGATTCTCCGCACCGGAATCTAAAGCAACGCCTGATTGATGATTACTAAAACAGGGAGCTTCACGTCAGTCCTGCAAATTGTGCGCTCAGTTGTCAACGATTTCACTAACAGCTTCATATAGTGGCACCCGACTCAACCTGAATGGAGTTATTTCCTGTACGCCACTATCTTTTGCTCTCAACAGACATCATGGGCGCTGATTGGAATTTATCTTCTTTATTGCAGCACTGGCACAGCGCGCATGACCCTTTTCGCTGCTAACTCTAATGCGCAGACATTCGACTATCAGGTATGGCGTTCTACAGCATCCCAATATTCGAAGGTGTACTCAATTGTTGCATCTTTAGCCGGGCGATATTGGTATGCGTTCTGGCCCAATTATCTAGTCGATGGTGCCCAATTCTTGTCTTTGTTCAGGCTACGTCCCGCCGTCTTTCGGCCACTTTATTGAAAATACTGGCAACACCACTCTCCAATACCTAGAGCTTTTCAATTCAGGTGAGGCTACCCCGTTTCTCTCTGCTACAGAATTTTGATTATCTATTATTCATCAGATGTGGTTGAAGACATTAGTCTGGCGCAGTGGCTTGCGCTCACTCCACCGGAGCTCGTTAAGGCGCATCTGGACCTCGATGACGCGACGATCGCAAGCCTAAATAAGACGAAGCAGGTCGTCATCGGTCCATCAAAAGCAACATAATTGTCCTATTCACGATTTGTTCCGTTTTCTCGCGTTTACTGTGGAGGCCTTTTTTTGTTTTTGAAAAGTAATGATGGCAATGACGATTTCTTGTTTATGGTTGTAATATAAAGGATGTACTTGCGTTCTGAGTGTTTTGTCCTGCTTGTTTGTCTGGATTTGATAAATGAATGCTTGATGTCCTTTCATGATGTTTGTTTTAAGTTGCTTTATCGACGTACATGATCTGCACCAATCCTCGACCTATGTTGCCAACTCCTTCAACACGCGAACGACGTCAACCAGACGCGCAAATCTCACGATAGAGAAACGGGTTTGAAAACCTGTCATAGCTGTATTGTACTTCAGAGCTCGACGGTAATCCTTATCTGATTCAAGTATAATCAACCTTCACTTACAGAGTGAGCTGCGTGATTCTCGACCTACATGTAGCCAACACGCTCCTTGTTGCCGAACTGCATCGATGACACCCTTGTCTACTCGCAGTTCTACGCCCGGAGAAACCGTTCACCAGTGCGAGCGTGCCGCACATGATCCATTGAGGGGCTCGTGCATCGCGCGTTCTGCAATGGGACAGAAGTCCGTCTCCTGCCGTCATGCGATGTGAGAGCTGCCAGCCGTCATTAACGGCCTCCTCTTAGACACACATACTGGGGAGCATCGCAGGAGACTCCGCCTTTACTCCCTCGATCCTCCTGCCGAGCTCGAAGTTCTCATGTTGGTATCCCACCCGAACGTCGAAACACTAGCCACACCCTTCCCACCAACACTCGCGCCTGTGTACTACGCATGAAGCCATCTCCCGGAGCGTACCTCCACCTATTGGTCGATTCATAAAAGTGAATGTTATCCCCACAGAATTCATGTGACAAATTGCGTACGTACGTCCTCCGCTAAGAGTCAAGAACCGGGTATAGCACATGATACCACGAATAGAGACCAGACCATTCATTCCTCGCAGTCTCGACTCCCTCTGAATGGTATAGTGATAAGAGAAGAAGTCCGCCAGGTCTATACAAAGGCAGAACGGAGCACAGATCAGCATTCACGAGTTTGGGGTAAGAGTAAAGTTCATGGACGCACGAGTGTATCATTCGAAGCCACATTCCAAATCCCGAAGGTGCGTGAGTCTGTTCGGCTGCAGGAACCCCAAGCATAGCAGGGACAATTTGTAAGTATCCTGAAGCCAGTACTGAGCGCCGTAAGACAATTCACAAGGATAAGGTCGGATTCTATGCCTGGTCCAAAGTAGAGGTGGAAGATAGCCCGCGACAGACACGGTCCAGATCCATTGAAAGATATGGATAAGAGCGACTTGCTAAATTCTGACCGGCGAGTACCATAATTGAGCTCGAGCAGAGTTCGTATACATCCTCCCGCAAAGCGCTGGCCTGCCTAGATTTATAGGGAGTGTATCGGCGATTGAGTGGGCGTAAGGAAGCTGAGAGCAAAAGGGAATAATGGACTATTCCCGAATCCATCCGGACATTCTAAGACGGACTATATCGACTAATAAGGCCGGGCCGTTTGTACATATACAGAAGAATGGAAGTAAATAAGGAGCATCCTCTATATCGAGACCTTCCATTGACGGGAATAGGTTCAAGATTTCGGGGTAACTTTATGTTGAGCGCGGAGATACCTTCCGTTTCCGAGAGTCAGGAGTCTACACGTCATTAGGTTGGGCCAAATGACATCTCGAGACCCTCCGCGGCAAGGAACAGAAGCCATTCCAGTTAGAAGCTCGTGACAAAAAAATGCCTAATACATGCTGTCGGCCCGTTCTTCAAGAGTGCCTTGAATTATTCCTGTGCCATTCGACTACTTCTTGGTCATATCAGCAATGCAAGAGTCGAAGAGAGCTCACAAAGTATATGTTTCTTGACCGGTGATCGGAGCTCGCTGGCTTTGCAGTTCCATACAACCATTTCGCCACTCATGGATGCAATCCTACTAGATGTAGTATATAGCTCGAGCAGCTCCAGGGTAGAATAGGACAGCAGTAATTCGGGGGAATGAAGGAGAGATAGAGATTGAGTATTCCATTCTTCCTCCCCTCTGCAGTAGTGGGCCATAGTAAACCAGTAGTCAGGATCTCAACAGACATCAATTTCGTCGCGGAAGTCCCAGGGCAGAGTATTTCTCCACTCCTTTATCCGAGGCCAAGACAATACGGCAAGTTTAATAGCCATACATGGCTTCATGATGGAGCTCGACCCATTCCAGGTCGTATGTATCCTAGGCTATGTATACTACTACATAGTACGCCCGAGTCCGATTTTCCGAATTCCGAGAGGACCGAGACTGTAGGCAGTTCTGCGAGTGAGTCCTTCCGGCATTGATACGCCCTAGACCCACACCAGTGTGTCTTGAGCACAGAAGTGTGGGCTCGAAGAGATCAGTTGCCGCAGTGTCAAGGTGTTTCTGAGACTGTCAGTTACTTACTAGGTAGGTCACGATTTTTGTGAAGTTTCAAGTGTGCCCAAACAAACAGTGGGCACGTGACCTGCGCGTCGCGTCGCGTTCACGCAGCGGTTCAACTCAGATCAACCCTCTTCCACAGTTTGACTTCCCTTGATTTCTTTGCACTCTTTGACTATGACTGCAGCCATTGCAAACGCTCGACCCATTGACCTCGCCTCAATTCTTGAGTCTCAGAACCCCGTTATCGACTTGCACATCGAGGAGTTTGAGCGCACCTCGCGGCGCTTCCTCAAGGCTGTCACCGCCTACTCCGCCCGCGCGCTCGAGGAGATCGCGCAGCGCAGGACACGCCATGCTAGTGAGCTAAAACGCATCGCGGAGAAGACCGCACAAGTGGAGGCGGAAATTACCGCGTGCAAGATCAAGGAGATTGAGCTCATGCAGGGTAAGTCTCGTATCACTGTTGTTCAGAATGACGCGGAATGATCGCTGACTGAAACTTGCTCTTGAACGTGGTCGACACAGTGCTCGAGCGAGAACAGACGGAGAAGAAGGAAGCAGAATCGGCAGTCGCGGAGCTTAAACGCCAGTTCGCATCTGTGAAGGAAAAATGTGCGTCCGTGGACGCTGAGATCGATCAGTATACAGATGAGGTTAATAGTCTTCGAAGAGGTACGCTATCTCTATCTGTCATCGCGATGGATGGTTGAAGTACAGTGCGCCATCCCTCCCAGACAAGCAGAAAGACATGATCGTACTCGACACCCACGCGTCATGCGTGTCGCCAGAGCTCCGAGATTGCGAGACACGACTGCAATTCGTGCTCGAAGGCGTAGGACGTGCGTGATGCTTTCATGTCCTACTCTATCAACACAACTGAAAGTTAACGGTGCTGCAGAGGACAAGTTGCTTATGCGATTTTTACACATCGACCCTACCGAGCCACAACGCGAGTTCAGTATAGTCATCGACGCGTCAGATCGCGTATACCATGGTCCGTCTAACAATCCCATTGAGTTTGCTTCTCCCGAGTTTACCATATTGCCTCCCTGTGCTTCTACTCACTACGCGCCTCTCCTCGATATAGTACCACTGACGACCCCACCAATCCCAACGATCCCGCTGCTCGTCGACCAACTGAACAAGTCGCGGGATGTTTTTGCCTTCATCAAAAGCGTTCGAGCACATTTTCTCGAGATGGCTGGCGGGGCAAGATGAAACGTGGATGTCGAGAGCCGATATTCTTTCCCTTGTCTCTATATGGTGTATTTTTATCATGTGGTTTTCTTATTTCGAGCACTCGACCATCATTCGAACAGTCCGAAAGCAGTGCGTGGCATATCAAACTAGTGGTTATAATATAATGCATGCGTACGAGTCCGCTGTCCGTGCAGTAAAGGTATAAGAAAAAAGAGCAGTGGCCCTCAGAAAGCATGCCCCATCGTCGCCAGGGTCGCAACGACAGCCAGGAGGAGCGTCGTCATCAAGGCTGTTTTGAAAGAGGATACTTCATCGCTCGTAGACGATGCTTGCGATGCACTAGGAAAATGCATATATTGAGTCGTGAAGTCTTCAATAGCATTAACGAGCGCTCATACCTCCCCGATGAGCTCGATGTAGCAGATGTAGCAGATGTTGCAGATGAGTTGGCTGCATTGCCAACGAGCCCGCTGGAGTTGAAGGCTTTTGTTGTGTTGGATTGGAGCGCCCACATCACGCCGCCCATTACATGCGCGAGGAACAGGTCATCCTGTTGCGTGAAACCAACGTCCGTCAAGCCCAAGCAACATGTTGAAACTATATAATCAAGCCGGCACACGTACCCTCCAAGTCTCATTCAGATGCCCAAGGCTCGTGTAGAAGCTCCGTCCAGCATTGCTACCTGGATCAACGCCCGCCCCGTGCTCCTGAAACCAAGCTTTGTTTCGAATATCGTGGAAGAGTATGTTAGCTTCAGTATTTGCAAGGGACAAACGAGGAGGGATGATTTACCTGTTGGATGAGGCGTTCCCTGCGTGAAGTTCCGCACTCCGTCATCTATCGAGCGTATCATGTTTAGCTCATATGATACGTTGAGATGAGAATGGGAATAAATGGGACGGACCAACATAACTCGACTCGTTGGCAGATAGCACGACAATAGCACCGATATCTCGCGGGTCAGACTTGAAGTTATACCTAGAAAATGTCTCAATCAGTATGGGTCGGAGACGGTAAAGGAGAGGAAACAGAAGCATGCGAACATTTCGTCCTGAACATGCCACTGCGCCGGGAGCATGCTCGTGCTCGGGTGCGACGCGTCAATGATGTCTACGGTCGCATTCTGCAGGGCGGGGTGATAGTCGAAGAAGGCTCCTATGTACCGAGATATTCCTGTCAGTCAGGTGGAAAGAAAAATAAAGGAGGATCAGAGTACTCGCCGACTTCCTCGCCATACCAGGACGTGTTTCGTAGACTGTCCGAAGCGCTGTGTACAGCGATGAAGTTCCCGCCTTTGTCGAGGTAGTTTCGGAACGCAGTCTTCCCAGACTCATCCAGGACTATACTCATAATAAGGTATAAACGCGACGGGTCAGTCAGCGAAACCATTCAGGGTCACAAGTGCAACAACACGTACTCTCGCCAGTGGTGCTCACGAACATAATCGCATCATACCCCGCAAGGTTCCCGTCGTTGAACTGAGTCTTATCCTCCGTCGAATCGAACTGCACATTATACGTCCCCGACGTGCTCTGGTTGTGCAAGGCCTCGATGGCGGTTGGGATAGAGTCGTGTCGGAAGTCGGCCGTCGCGGTGTAAAGCAGGATGTGTGCGGTCGACTGCTGTTGCGCCGCCACACCACGACCATGCTGGGAAATCATGGATTGGAAGGCGAAGAAGAGGCAGAGGACCCGAGAGGGGAAGCGCGAGCTTGACAGTGGCATGGTAGCCCTAAGAATAAGTCCGTGGTGACGTGTTTTTCGAACATGCGGCCGCAAATCATTCGTGGACCGGAAGCATTTGTAATATGTGTTGATCCATATATGTACAAACAAAATCGCAAACGCGAGACTCATTCAAGAATAAAGACGATTGTGTGGCGGCTGAGCCGACTTCAGCTCTTAGGCTTACACCAAGGACTTGTCATTCTGTGATGTTTGTAGAAGCTTTTTACTTACAAAGTATGATGCACATTTGCTATTATCAAAGCGAGCCAGTCTATGGTATACTATAGGCCAGAAAAACATCACCGGTTGAATCGCCCTTGTTGACCCATGTGGAGACTAGACCTGCTACGAAGGTCTTCACGGCCCATCTTCGGGTTACACAAATAGAATTAAACATAAGCTAACCAAACAAATAAAAAGGATGAGGCCGACACGCACCCCGTTAGGATTATTAGAGTCGTAAATATGGGCTGAATGTCCAGCACGACTGGAATTTGAAGGCAGTTCGTCAGCTGTCCCCTACAGGAACTGAGGAGAAGATTGTGCACCTCGGAGACCAAAACCAGCCGCCATCCCGCCAAGCACGTTCCGTACGACCCACTCGCGATCAAGCTTATCGTCATCGAGGATTTCTAGCGCCTTCTGAGTAACATCATGTGCCAAAAAGGTCTGGAATAGACCTCCATCCGTTGCGTTCGCAGGACCTAAAGTTCGACTAGAAGGAGCGGAAGACGGCTTCCAAAGGGCCAAGAGAAGTAGCAAGAATAGCTTCGTCATGGAAGAGTAGAGCAGAGTTAATGGGACGTGTGATAGTCTATACGGGTTCTCGTGAATACTGACGCGATATGGACATGGAAATTATTCACCTAAGCTCATCTCTAACACCGCCTTTGTGAACAGAAGTACGGGACTTTTCGGTTGATCTCCATAGACTGATACTCTTCAAGACCGCCGCAGAAGTTAGCGTAATGCCCGTATGGAAAGCAATTGTCTCTGTCAACGCGTTCAATTTCAAAATGATCCGTTTCTCAGGGAGAACGCGCCTATGATGCATCCCGCAAATATACGAAGTAGGGGCTCGAGGTGGTCCTTTGTCCATAAAGACGAGATGATGTTCTCAGACTCATTTGAAGCACCTATAGAGTATTTGTTACCACAAACCAACGCCGCACAGAATGAAAATCCATTACGCTGAAGAGACTTACTACTAAGATGCGACCATCTAATGACTAACGGATTGTTTCAGTCAGGATTACACTGAATGTGCAAGCCAGTTTCCCCTCACATGCGTCCAGAAAAACAAGGACTATCCCGAGCTCGAAGATTAACTTCCAGCGATCCTGATCACGCCTAATAAGCACCAGCACAGTTGAAGAAAACCCCCTTCTTACCTTTTCTCGTTGAACCTCGACGTTACGCGCTCGGTCCTTTTCTTCCGATTTGGATGAACTTGAATCCTTGGAAGCGCGCCGCGGTTTATAGCCTCTGTTAAATAAAAGATGCCGGAAGACGTCTCTTTTGAGGAGAATTAGATCCAGAAGCAGAGTGAGCGAGTCATGCTCGACATATGGGTCGGCGAAATTCAAGCATTCCGGCTACTTGTCAATTGTCTGCATAAGCGATGCAGTGCGCGAGTCTTTATAGATCGACACGCACACATTGTTCCAGACGAAGGTTGTTCGCCGACTCGTACACGGTGTAGAGGTATGGTATTTTGTGTGTGCATGTTGTGCAGATAGGCATTAGGATATCCGAAATTAAAAGATAGAAGGTGGTGGTTGGAAGCAGAGCTCTGTCCGTCCGAAGCAGGAATAGAATCGCACGCTAAGTCTAATCTTGGGATCGACGCTTGATCGACGTCTGTCTCACTGGCGAATACAGACATCGATATCTGCTTCGTGTCCCTTCTCTCAACTCAGAGGCTTGCCTTGTTTTGAGTTCTGCTCATCTAGTTGTCTTGAAATAATGGTCACAGAACCTCAACTTGAAAGCGGAATTAGTCGCCCGTTTCAAACAGACTACAGCGAGCCAGATCCAAGTCGCCCCAGTCCCATCCACCGACTCCCTCCAGAGATACTAGGCATCATCTTCTGGAACGCAATCCCCCACAAATCCGACTTCGTCGAGCCCTCCATCCGAGCAGCACCGCTTCTCCTCTGCAGGGTATGCAAGCACTGGCGCGATCTCGCCGAGCGCACGCCCGAGCTATGGTCATCGATCAGCCTGTTCCTCCTCCGGCCGTACGAGCTCGCGACGCGTGCGTTTGAGCGCTGGATATCGAGGTCTGGGAGCTGTCCGTTACGCATAAAGATCGTCGTCCTCACCTACTCCGCAGACGCACGAATGCATGCGCACCCGCTGATGGAGTTCATCCATAATATTGCGAGGCAGAGCCATCGATGGCTCGTCGCGGACATCGCCGTGCCTGGCTGCTTCATGCAGAGTCTCCTTGCGAACGACGCACCGATGCTGCGGAGACTTACGCTGTCAGATCCGCTTGCGGAATCTGGGACTGATCCATTGCATACATGGGAACACACATTTGCACTATCTGCTGCCCCCGCGCTCAGCCAGCTTGTTCTGAAGCAGCGCCTTCGCATCCTTCCGAGCGCGACACATCCGATAACTTCTGTCCAGTTCGATGCTTTCTCGTCATCTCAGATCGTTGATCTCTTCAACGGCTGCCCGTTTCTTGAGGAATTAGGCATCACTTTCAAACGCGAGATGCTCGTCCTCGGCGGTCCAGACAGCTGGAAGTTCCCGCGCCTGCACACGCTCCGCGTCTGCCTGCACCACAGCAACTCGCGCGAGACAAGCGCCTTTCTCGACCGACTGCGGCTCCCCGTCATCCGCACACTCACAATCGACGGGCTCCGGCAGGCGCACGGGCTGCACCTCACGACGCTCCTCGACCGCACCGACGGCGGGCTCTCCAGCCTCACATTGCTAAACATCTCCACCTCGCACATAGACATGTTCGAGTACCTACATCGCGCGCCGCAGCTCCGGAGCTTGCGGCTTGTCGACTCACACGGGTTCGACTACCGGTGCCTGCGCCGATTGACGTGGCTGCCTGGTTGGCAGACGAACGTCTGTCCGCGTCTGAGCGAGCTGTGGCTCCTGAGGAGCGAGTGCCAGATGCTTGGTACGGAGGTGGTGGAGAATATGGTTGCATCACGGAGCCCTGGGGGATCGAATCCCCGCGTGGACCATCCGGAGACGGACCCGGATCCGTTGAAGGAGTTCAGGTTCGATGGGTCCAAGTTCCAGCATGAGGAGTTATTGAGCCAGTCGAGGATCAAGAACGCGATCGAAAATGGTCTGGTCTGGAAGAGGTAGGTTTCGCAAGTCGTGGGCATGCCAAGAAAATGACTGATCTCATGTTTCGAAGGTGACAGGTCTTTATCATCTCGTTTTTGGCGTGAGACTTGTTCATGTATCATAATCTACACTTTCCGCTGCTATTGTGCTTTCTTATTTCCGAACTTCTTCGCATGTTCATGCTATCTGCTGTGTGTATTATATTACTAGTCGTATTAGTTCCTTTTGTCTACATATGCGGTTCAATGGTCTACACGAAGATATGAATAAAAAACAGCGTCATGTCTGCTTCTCCTTGCTGCCTTTCCTAATCAGATGATTAGCAGCAATTGAGTCGGTTAGGTCCTGGTGTTCCCCGATGAATCGGGTTATAGCTCTAACGAATTCTTTTGGTCTAGACGGGACAATAGATGTCAGCGACTTCGTAGAGAAGAGACAGACATAGACTGACTGTTCATAATGAACTAGAAGACTGGAAGTTAGTATGAGGAAGCCGAAGGAAGCCAGTTGACGTACCCCAATGCCCAGCATCAAGCGTCTCCATTTGCATCTTGGGGAAAAACTGCCTGATTGTGTCGAGGTTCTTTGTTTTGATATAGCTTCATCACCATGTATGTCAGTCGTGAGCAGGAGTGCTTGTATAGAGAGAAGCGGCAGAAAGGACTGACCTGCTTTTCGAGCCCTTTATGAACAGCGTCGGGCCGTCCCAACTTGCTTCGCCTGCTTCGTAAGGGAAGTCGCCGAGGCCGTCAAGGTTCTCTCGGATTGTTTCGAGAGGAATGCGGAATCGGATAGGTTGGCCGTGCGGCACAGAGTCGAGGTTCGTGAGCAGGAAGTGACGAATCAGAGGGTCCTTTCGCAAAAGGAAACCATCAGCCCGGATGCGTCAAGACATGTAAAGTTAGTTCGAATCCGACCTGCTCGTATTCATGAAGAGCCTCGAACGCCTCTTTCTTCGACTTCACCTTTCCCTCCTTTTCGATCTTGATCATCCCGTCGAGGTACCTAGTGAACTCCACCGACAGTCTACCACGGAGGGGAGAGATGTCTGCGACGATAAGGTGCGAGAGCAGGCCTTTTGGAAGGTCTGGGCTGAGCGCAAGCGCCATTGCTGCTTTCCCACCCCTGCAATTGTTAGATTACTGATCAGAGTCCCGATGAGTCTCTAAGTTTACGGTATTGACGCACATCGAATGTCCGAGTAGCGATATGTCCTTCAACGAGTGCTTGTCACAGAAGTGTAGGATGTCGGCCGCTTGGGTCCTGTAGTCCATCGCATCCCGTTGCGGCGATTCCCCAAAGTTGCGAAGGTCCTTTGAACAGTAGGACCCATGATTAATTTTATATACATGCAATATACTTGAGATCTGCTTACCAAAGGTATCACCGTCCGTTCCAACTGCTTCGCAAGCGTCTTCCCTAATGACGTCCAATTACGCTTCGAGCCACTGTCAGTTATCAGAGTCTATTCTGTATTATAACAGTGAATGGCATACAATAGCCCGTGGGTGATGAGCAAGGGTCCCTTTCCTGGGTGTGAGTTGATCGAGTAGACATCATACTCGAGGTCTACTGGAGGTGCGGAGGATAGACCTGAGAGACGGTCAGTTTGCTCATTGTGCTGTAAATGAAGACATATATACATCGCTTAAATCTATGTGCGCCTCGGGGTGGCAAACGCGTAAACGAGCGCGAGAGCGAAAGTACGGACATGGGAGAAGACAAGAAGATGACGGAAAGGGAGGACGCGAATTAGTGAGGATCGACGTGACGCGCCTCTGAAAATCGGACGGCTTTCGGCCAACATCCAAACGTTAGCCTTGTCTTTAACCTGCACGTTGAACTAGCAATCATGGTGTCGGTGACGGTCTCTGCGGTTGGAAAGCCTCCCGCTGTTGCGCGTAAGCTGCCTATCACTGTCGTACTCGGCGAGAAAACGCTCGAGACCGCGACGGTCGGGGACGTCAAGACAGCAGTAGCTGCACAGTTTCCCGAAGTTCGTTCATCCTTATAGCTCCTCCTTAATGCATCATCAACATCTTTTCTTTTTGCTATGAAATGCAGTTCTACTTGGCGCGTCAAAAGCTCGCCCTGAAAGGGGACAGGAAAGCGCTGGCCGACGATGATACGCTTGCAAAGCTTGGCTTTGAAAATGGCGGGGAGCTGAACGTGAAGGACCTCGGACCGCAGGTCAGCTGGAGGACCGTCTTTCTAGTGGAATATGTACGCTATCCCAACTCCGTTCACTTTGTCGTTAAGCGTGTGGTTCTAACCTCCTCATAGGCCGGGCCGCTTGTCATTCACCCGCTCTTCTATTATTTCCCGAAGCTATTCTACAGTGGTTATGTCCAGCATAGTCTCCTACAAAAGTATGCGGCTTTATGTGTAGCCTTTTTCTCCTCTTTGTTCAACAGTTTTGACAGATACGCCTTCGCGTTGATTATGTTGCACTTCCTCAAGCGCGAGTACGAAACAGTTTTGTACGTCTGTTTGTAGCATTTTGGGGTCTCATTGATCAATTGCTGAATCACGTCTAATAGTGTCCATCGCTTCTCAAAGGCCACGATGCCACTGTTCAACATCTTCAAGAAGTGAGTTCAATTCGTATGACTTTTATGTAGCGTTGGAGTTTGACCAGGCTTCCCAAGCTCCTTCCACTATCACGTCTTGAGTGGCGTTTTTCTAGCCTTCGCCCTGTACCGGCCGAAATACGCTGCATTCTCTCCAGTCATAATTGGGTCAAAGCGCGATCAGCTCTCTTTCCTCTGGTTTTGGACCGGTGTCTTCATCGTACGTGTCTTAACCCCTTCATTTCACCTATCGATGCGGTCTTCACATCTATAACTTGGATTTCATAAATGCTTTCAGTTTGCTGAGCTTTCTAACCTGAAAACGCACCTGACACTACGCTCATTGCGCCCCGAGGGCACGCGCAAGCGCGCCATCCCGCACGGTTACGGCTTCGACCTTGTCTCTTGCCCGAACTATTTCTTTGAGAGCGTTGCGTGGTTCGCGCTCTCCATGATGACCGGAAGTTATACCGGTGCGCTATTGTCTTATTTTATTGGAATGTATGGCTGACCTTTTTGTATCATAGCTTGGCTGTTTTTCTTCGCCGGCGCGGGCCAAATGGCCAGCTGGGCGATTAAGAAGCACAAGGCGTACAGAAAGGAGTTCGGCAGTGCATATCCTACGGGCAGGAAGGTCATGTTCCCCTTCGTCTTTTAGTGGATGCTTGCCGTGTAGTTCGTTGTCTTTGAGCTTTTGTCCTTGCCAGCGCTTTTTGCCATCCTTATTGAACCTTTTTTAACAGAATTAGGCTCTGCTGACTGAAATGTAGTTTGCTAATAAATACAAATATGTGCTGCGTAAGACGTATAAACTCAAGTTCACTCCCAAAGCAGGAATGGTGTATGCGAGACACAGGGCAGTGTTCAGAGTGACGTCAGCTCCTTTGCCTCTTATAGAGCCCGGGCGTCCGTCGATCCTCCACCGCAACCCATACGTACATTCCACTCAACACCCTTGCCCCTCTCGCTCCACCGACGACAACGTTCTCGACGACGAGCACACAATGCAGAACGACGGTGCCACCATCTCGCGCGCGACCTCGATGTCGCGCGCTAGTAATAAGGGCTCGACGATGAGCAGGAACCAGTCACTTATCAAGAAGAACATTGCGCCGCAAGACCTTCGACCCTCCGACATCCTCATCGAACGCTTCGTTGGTTGGAAGGCCATTGTAAAGCAGCTCATTGCTTACTTCGAGGTACATATTTATCTTTTGTCTGCCGTATTCGGTTTACTGAGCTTTGTATGATTAGGGCGTTGCAGATATTGAGAACAATATTGCGCGGGAGCTCACCAAGCTTGGTGCCGTCATTCAAGTCCCGTTCCGAACAGGCAACCAATTTTTGGGTGAGGGCGGCGTACAGGTACTTGTGTTATGGTCGTGGCTTCCAGTAAAGAATTCCTGTACTCAACTCGGACGACTTTTGTAGGACATCTACTATGGCATTCGTGACAAAACGCGCGCCATTGCCGATCAGCACGCAAACCTTGGCAAGACAATTGACAGTTCCATAGTACAACATCTCGAGAAGCTCCGGACTGAGATTAAAGCACATATCAAGGTATTTTTGTATTTTGAAAGTTGTTAAAATTATGTTCTGACGGCCTCACAGAATGTCCAAAACGATACAGGCAAGCTCGCGGCGAATGTCGCAAAAGAGCGGGAGCTGTCGACGAGATTCGTTTCTGAGCTAGCAAAGAACGTTGCGGTATTCAAGAACACCCCTATGTCTATCTCGGCTAAAGATGACCCGTACGTCGGCTAAATTCCTTGAATGATTGCAATACTAATGACAAACCGCAGTTTCGTTGCGAACGTCAGTGTCGCGCGTCAGCTTCAGAAACAGGTTCATGAGGAGAACGCGCTTCAGAAGTCAATTATCATCATGCAACAGAACTCTGCGCACTTCGAAGAAGGGATTGTCCGCGCAATCCAGTCCGCGTGGCAGACGTTTGACGAGTGGCAGTCTCGTATGAACAGCTCCGTGCAGGATGTTTGGCGCGGCCTCGGTACGCAGATGGCGTCTTTGGCTCCTGATCGAGAATGGATCTCGTTCTCCGCACGCTCTGATCATCTCATCGACCCCGATACTCCTCTCCGCAACCCCGAAACAATTCAGTATCCGAGCAAAGAGGACCCCTCTGTCATTCCCGTGCACATGGGCTTCCTCGAGCGCAAGAAGCGCTTCACGCGCACATACCGTGAGGCATACTACGTGCTATCACCCGCCGGTTATCTGCATGAGTATGCGTCCTCCGACCCGAAGACGAAGCCAATGCCCGTGTTCTCGCTTTTTCTGCCTGCGTGCACACTCGGCCCGCCATCTGCAGCGCGCAGCGCGGTTAAGTCACACAAATTCCATATAGAGGGACGCAAGGACGGCACTGGCGCGCTCCGGGAGGTCTGCACCTCCCTGGCCGCTCGCCGCATGCGTACACGTTCCGCGCACGCAGTCATGAGGACATGATGGAATGGTGGAATGATATTCGTATGCTCTGCGCGCGCTACCTTGTTGCGAGCGAGTCGATGGAGCGCAGTGGACCTGTGGAGGCTGCTGTGCGGGCTGCCGGGTACATGAGCGAGGAGGAGGACGAGGAGGAAGAAGGCTCGAGCGTCGAAGAAGAAGAGGATGAAGATGGAGACTTGTACCTCCCTGCGCAGGACGGTGAGGAGCACGAAGACGAGGCCGTCCCGCCCTCATACTCTCAACCGCAGAAGGGCGCGGGCCTCGAGTTCGGACAGAGCGGTTACCTTGTTAGCCTTCTGCCCACTGACTTAAGCATCCAGAATGCTGACCACTGTTTGCTTTCGCAGGCCGAGAAGAAGAACGACCCGCACGCGGACGCGAACGGCAACGGCACGAACGCGAACGCGAACGGCGTGGCGCGTCGACCAAGCAAGCGCCAACAGGAGAAGGCTCCTGAGGGTCAGGAGCCGCGTACTGCGAATACTGATGGAGATGTGGGCCCCTCTAGTGAGGGCGCAGGTCCTGCGCCTGCAGAGAGCCGGTTCACCGAAGCTCTTGAGTAAATCCTAACGGCTTCTAACGACGAACAAACAGTCTCGACATGATAATCCCACCTTTTTCTTCCCGCGTCCATGTTTATCTCTCCAGAAGCACTTTCCACACCTTTACTGTTGTTTCCATTTTCTACGTATTACCACGTGTTTCATCGTTATCCCATATTGTAATGAACTTGTAGTATTGCTCTTCTATGTAGCCTATCCGATTGTGCCCGTTATTGCATGTTTGGGATTTTATTCTTTATCCCGGAATTCATTCGAATGAACGTTGCTAATACTGGTGTAACGTGGATGTAGAACGAGAATCGTGTGATAGGATTACTGATCAGAACCAGCCAGACTTCGTATTGAGTACAGATCGTCATTAGCACAAGCGACCACTCTACGATCTACTGTTCGCGTCAGTTGAGTCCATCATCCGATCTGCCTCATCAACTCAACACCATCCAAGGAAATTATAGGGAGATCCATATACGACGTTTTGTCATGCGTGGGCTGGATAGCGTACGCTCTGGGGATATTTTCTTCGTCGAGGGGCGCGGAACATGTTCAAGATGGCGAACAGAGTGAAAGCGAGTGCTTACAAGTCATACTGGAGTTGAACCCCGTCATTCGCCCCGCAGACCTAGCACGGCTTCGTCAGTGCATCACAGTCACTTTCGTTCCCGGCTGTTGAATCGACAGTCGGCAAAACCATCATGTGGAAGTGGCCCTTCATCGCTGCTTACTCTTAGGGCCGTACTTCCCGGGTAATGCAGAAGACCTCGACGACCCGAGCGCGTCCGTGACGAGCGTAGCTTGTACGAGAAGCAGTAGACGCCACTGGAGTCGGCTTGCCACTAACCGATGGACGCACCTGCGATTGGGTGAGCCTTATGGGGAGGCGATGAGGACGGGGAGAAGGAAGGGGGCGTTTTCTGATGGATGAAGAGGAAGAGAGGGAGGGGGAGGGGGACGGAGGGATAAAAGGAAAGGAAAGTAAGAACCAACCATAGTTCGGATGCATCACCTTTGTTTCACCGGCATGTTGACAGGATTTTTTTTTTTTCAGATCACCGAGACGCTAGAACGGCCTTCCCCTCTGAGACCTGTCGACTCCGAGTCGGCGCGCCGATGGCGTGGTACGGCCCGCAGAGATCCGACTGGACGTTACGTTTTCCCTTCGTCCAGCTCCAGGCCAATGAATTGTAATCGACGAGCACATTCTTGAAGAAGAGAAGGGTGATGAGGACGCGATATGCAAGCGAGATAACTCGATTGGAATGGTATTGAACGGCATAGTAGGGAGCAATGCGTTATGTTTAGAGAAGCCTGTCAGATGCAAGATAGGCGCTTAAAGGTTTCTATAGCTTAAGAATGAAGAACGGATCTAGCCAAGTTCGGGGGATTTCGAGCTGCAGCCATCAATAACTCGGCCACACGCGGTGTGGGGGAGAACCTCTAAACAAAAAAAGCTGTTCCTTTGTATCGAGAAACTTTTGGAACGTGAAGATACGGCGTCCGGAGCCTTTCAGTGGGGACAGAACGGCTAGTCCATCACTGCGCAAGGTGAAAAAGTGCCTAACTTCAGCGCTCGGTACACCGCGTTATACCGCGTTTTGATGTATAGTACGAGCTTTGCTTTGAAAGCGGGCTTGATAAGAAATCCATACATGAGCCTGGATTGTATCAGCAAATCGTGGATGAGATTAGGATCTAGCACAGTCAATAGGCGATCCAGGAGTCTAGATGAAGCCTTTTCAGTTTGTAAAGTAGAGTTTGGAAAAGGACCATGTTCGTGAGAAATGGTTACTAAGCATCTTTATTAGTAATGCATTGTCGCATTAATATTGTTTGAACCACGAGCACGACGAGCAGGAGACATAACTTGGGTTCCACGATGGCGACAACGCTCCTAATAGCCACTTTCCCTCCGTTCCCTTCTCTTACCCTGACTCTACCATCGGAGACTCCTCTCGCCGACCTACCATCCTACCTGCCAGACTTCATACCGTCTTTTTCGGAGGCAGATCTCGCGCTTAGTCTCCCCTCGGGTTCCCTTCCACTCGACTCTAGGCCGCTCAGCGCCCTCTGGGCAAGTGCTGAGTTTCATCGAAGTGAAGTCGGAGATGATGTAGATGCGCTGTCATCCAGGCTGGTCAGTTTGCGCCTTGCACCGCGCCTCCGCGGCGGAAAGGGCGGGTTCGGGTCGCAGCTCCGCGCGGCGGGCGGGCGGATGAGCAGCCAGAAGACGAGCAACAACGATTCATGTCGGGACCTCAACGGACGACGCCTCAGCACGCTTAAGGAGGCGAAAACGTGCGTCCTTTCTTCATCTACAAGTCTTGTTCACTTCTTCGTGTGCGCCACAGGCTAACGTTTCTCGTTTACCAGACTGGCAGCGTACCTCGAATCCGAACCCGAGCGCAAAAAGGCACAGCAGGAGGCACAACGCGCAAAGCTCGAGAAGCTCGAGAAGCGGCTGGGCATCGACGGGAAGGGTAAGGAGAAGGCCGCGGTGGGTGTTGACATCCCCGTCGGTGCGAAACGTAGGTTCGACGACACTGAGTACCTAGAGCAGAGCAGAGATATTGTGGATAATGTCAAGAGCGCTGTTGCTGCAGGTACGTCTTTGCATCTTTCGGGGTGTTTATCGCCATCATGAACTTAATTGTTTCGTTCAATGGTAGGGATGCTGAAGAAAAGAAAGAAAGCTAAGACGTCACCCCCTCTGGATGCTCAGGAGGTGACACCGTCTTCTTCTTCCAAGGCCACTGGAGTTTCCGAAGGACCCTCGAACGTAGATAACGAGTCAGCTATGGATCGGTCCGCAGAGAAGGCAGTTGAAGTTACTGAGAAGGTCTTTGAATCACCGATGACTGCTCCTGTCGCTGCAGCAGCTTCGGTTTCTCTTGCTGCTATTGGGGCATGAATCACTATGTTGTATCTCGTAAATTCTCAAGTTGTCGATGAAGCTGTTGAAAAATTCAATACTTTTTGTCGCTGTTCGCAGGTAGTGTATATTATACGTTTTATACAGAAGCGATTATTCACATAACAAGGGGCGCATCAAAATCCAAAGTTCAAGGCGTAGATCAAGAGCGTGCATTGCCTTTTACTCGTCCTTCTTCTCAATCACGTCCTTCGTGACGACATCGCCATAGACGAGGCGATCGCAGTACTCCTTCTTTCCCTGCAAGTGCAATAGCCATCCCCATACGGGTGTGAGGAAAGGCACGAACATTGCGACTCGGCTTTTGTACGCGCGATACGCCTTTGGGTACTTTGCCTCGGAAAGCGACTCCGTAAAGAGCGTCGAGCCGAAAAAGAGTGCGCAAAGTGCCAGGGGAGGGATCAGCGACACGAGTGGGGTGATCTCTCCACGCGAAAGCTTCTCGAGGCGCGGCGTCGCAAGGATAGGGAAGAGTGCTTGGAGGATCCAAAACGTCTGTTCGCATGCGAAGTTCGGATGCCGGCTCCAGGCCCATAGGCCGCGTGTAGTGAACCCGCGCTGCACGTCCGCTTGCGTCCATCGAATGCGCGCACCCAACCAGTCACGCTCGTTGTAGATGCCGGTACGCTTGTGCGTCTGGAAGCTGTACTGCTGGTTATCTGCCACGAACTCCATGGTAAGCGTCACGATGCTCAGAAAGGCGAGCACGTAGTCAGAAAGCTTCAATCCGCGATCGGCAGGCGCGATGATGGCGGCGTTGTGCGTCGGGATTGCGAGAAGAAAGAGAAGGATGTTCTGGGTAATCGCGATGAAGGTGAGATTAAAGATCTGGAAAAGCCATTTCGGGACTTTGGCACGAAGGAGCTCCCAGCGGTAATCCTCCTCGTGTCTGCAAAGTCGGGTCAGGTACGGCGCAGAAAAGAGTTTGAAGCCATTCACAAATTGAATAGACCACGGCGCCAAGTGTTGTAACTCAGTCTGCACATCCAAAGGATCTGTTTTCATGTTTTCGACATCTCAACAAAAGCTGCTTTTATCATTCAGAATTGATGATCTCTCACCTGCAAACCTGCCATCAGGAGCGTTCGCGGGTTTCCTTCATTCACGATTGTCCGATCCAGGCCCTGTGGTGAGTACGGAAATAGAGGCAGCGGAGACTCGATCGGCCAGAACGGTAGAAGGGCGTAGTATATGGTGTAGATCACAGGCAAGAACGTCCACACTCGATCCACCTGCGATACGTTGCCGGTCAAGACCGAGAGCACGTACGTCGTGAGCGTTGTATAGGAGCAGAACTTTACGGGCCATTGGAATGTCAGTGGGATTCCCGCCTTCACGGGGGCGACGAATGCGAGCGGCGACATTGTTTGTTGCTTGTCGTCGTGGCAGCTGGTGGAAAGACACTGGCATGCCGCGAACGCGTCATGGATGATCGTCGTTCGTCTCGCGATGCGTGAGAATTATCTAACTCAGTACTAACTGCTCCTCGGCAAGATGCTTTTTTGTGCTTGCTTCAGTGCAAGCCAACGAACCTCTGACATTTCGTCTTGGTCGGCGTTTGAGGTATTCAAGGGTCTCTAGGTGCATGGATGCTTTTGTCTTCGCTTCGACTCCGAGGAGCCCTTCAGGTGCCCGTGCTTTGTTTCGGTAATCTATCTCCTGGCCTGCCATGGCGAGTCGAGTCGAGTCTTCAGATCTGTGCCCACTCAAGCACCACCATCATACGCAGGAACCTACTGCAAGATTCATCAACCTTCCATTCGGCAAGCCTATGGAAGTCTGATTGGTTCGAGGATGCGCAAGACAAACTCAAGCTTGCGACGAGCCCTCGTCTCGTACCCCGCCTCAGGCCGCTAGATTCGTTAACAGACTCAAGATATTGATAGTAGTGCGGTAAGCTATTTGAGTCGTATGATAGTTTCAAGCCATTGGCGTCTTCAGATTCTGAGATGGGTTGCTACATAATATTAATATTTATAGTACCCACAGCGGCCATAGCCGACGAGGGAATGAAATGTCACTTACATACAGTTTGTGAAGGGAATCCGCTCAGGATTGATCGCCCGCCAAACTGTGCGCCGCGCTTGCGCTCTTTTCTCGGTTTTCTAGCCCGCTTGGGGAAACTACACTGAACCATCTGCTAGCATCGAGGTTATTCGGCAGCCGATCTTCACGCCGTTGAGTAACCCACTTCCGCTTCAAGGACACGCCTTGGTCTCAAGCATAATTATTTATGACGGCTTGCATTTACTTCTTGTTGCGCTCTGCGTTGTCCCATTCGTCTATGCAGGGTCTGCCCTGCTTCATCAAACAGATCCCGACTCGGATTCATCCTGAGTGCTATGCTTTTTTAACCAATTCATTATCTTGATGCCGCGCAACGTGTGATCTTTTGTAAGTCGACGCTGGATCTGGGGACATCGCGTCCATTAGGAGACGAAACGACTAGATGTCCGTTTCGGACTGACGCGGATTTTGGGACGAAGCTTCCGGTGCTACAGATTCTCCAATTCTTTATTGGAAGGCAGCAAGTATTCAATTCGTGACCTTACCTCCGCTGTAGCCGACTCTGGATGGCTTGGGTTCCCAGGCGTAGTGTTCAAGCCGCTTAGGTACACACTGTCGATTTGTGCACCTCTTGGTTTCTCGCCGGTTCTCAAGGGCATAAGTAGATCGGGGGACGGGCGCCGCTCCTCTATTCTCCCCCCGTTCCTGTCCTTCCTCAAGCTTCTGCTATGAGCATCGTCATACCTGCAGGCCACCTAGCGCGCACCGTCATCACTGTTCGCTGTGATTCGCCCCATGCCGCTCCTCACATCGAATGCGCTCTCGACGAGCAAACACCCTTTGGAAACGCGCCTCGCGAACTCCTCAGGTCGCCGCGTGCATTCTCATCGGACAGACGGCCGACTCCTTCGAGCAGCACGGCTCCCCCGTCTCCATCGGGATCTAGCAATGTCCCACAGACAGACCTCAGCGTGGAGCGCGGCATGGACCATCGTGGACACTTTGTTCGACTATCTTTCCTCCCCGGTCATCGCGCCTCGCATGGTTACGGCCAACGGCCATTCGAGCACGAAACCACCGACGCGTCCTATTTCACTCTAAGCAACGCTATGTCAGGCACGACTCCGAATATGGGATCATCTCAAGAAGTCTCATCGTTCCGTTCGACCGCAACAAATTCGCCGCAATCTATGGGCGGAAGTCCTCTCGCATACTCTTCTTTGCCGATCATGAATGTGAGCTTGTTCTCTACAACCCTATACAGCAAAGTTTAATATAAGGAATTGCGCCCAGAATATGCCGGCAGCGCCCGCTGAAGCAAGTCCGACATGCTTAGAGAATATAGGCTTCATGTGTCCTTCGGACGCAGAACTGATGACTGGTTAGTGATAAAGCTTTTGTTCGTGTATTTTTACTAACAGAAAATTTTACGTTATTGTTTTGTTAGCTCTTGATTCTTTCATGGGTATTTTTGATCCTCAGAACACGGATTACCCGATGCTTGACGTGGTCGTCCCGGGAAACATCCCATCTTCTCAACAACTCAGTCAGATCTCGGAACCGGCCTCGCCAGAGATGTCCTCTTCATCTTCGTCATCATCGTGCTCAAATTCACCTACGACACCCTACGACTTCTTTTTGCCCGCCGCCACGCCGACTGCTGATGGCGGATGCAGAAATGGCACTGGAGGCACAGTCGGATTAAACCATGACCAAAGCGTTTCGGAATCATCCCTCTTGTCTTCTCCCGAACTTCCGCAAGTCGTTCCAGGCCCGGACCCAAGGGCCGGAGCGACAAGCAAGTCTGGCGACTCACGACTTCTGCCGTGTCCCCAACCGGGCTGCAAGCGGCAATTCAAGAGTACGAGCACACTGGGCGGGCATATGAAGACCCACGCAGGCAAGGGCGCTCGCTTCCCTTGTTCTTTTCCGCCCTGTACGGAGAAGTTTTCGCGCCGACACGACCAGCTGCGACACGAAGTGTACAAGCATGGAAAGCGCTGCGAATGGGTCTGCGCGCGGTGCAACAGCTTCTTCTCCTACGAGCGCTCGTTAGAGAAACACACTTGCACGATGGATAAGAGCCGGAGGGGAAGCATCCCCTATCCGGTAAGCGGGGTATCGGGCAGCGGGGGTGCGTCGGGAACTGGGCGGTGATTGGACTTACGCATCGCGTATGGGAAGCTGATATAGATTGTGTTGTTTCGGAGCATCCGGTGTACGCCAGGCGGTAACTTATGATCTTCTGCGCCTTCCTCTCTCTCTTCTTGGAAGAACTTTGTTGTACAATGATAGCTAGAATTCGTAGATTCTCTTTACTGTATTTTCTCTTGAATCCGACATACGGACCGATTTGCTTGCCTGCATACTCTCTAAAGTAACATTACGTACGTCGCGTGTATATAAGATTTGCAGGGGCTATTCTGGGCTGACTTGTCGCCTAACGTTAACATTCTCTTATAATATTGGACTTACCTGAACTCACTCACCTGAACTCTATTAATTTCCTCGGGCGGCGTACCCGGCGCACGTTCTCTTCAATTACAACCCTCCCGCTTCTGCACTTTGTGGCTTATCTAGTGGCTGAACGTCGGTTGTATTTACCTTACGGATCTTTCAAAATATCCAATCATCAAACGATTTCCCTGTGGTGTTCAAGGCTCTCCGACTGTCGTCCGCTCAATCCGGAGAATCTGAAGATGTGGCTGAATGTCGACAGAATGTGCAGAAATGCTTGCTGAGATGAACGTCGACGGCGCTGGCGCTAGCACCTGGACCATGGCGTCATTGAACACGTCCTATGGATACGACGCTCATTACTGTGGTACGCGTAACACATCCCTTCAAAATTAATGCATCTATCTCGCTGATGAGATTTCAAGCTATTTAGACGCATGCTTCGAATCTATAACTTATAACGAGCCTGTCTCCGTACGCCCCGAGTCAGCTACAGCGTCGGCATTGGGCGTGATACCATGTAATTTTCAGACGGGCGCCAATCTCCATCAAATTTCCTCTCTTTGTACCACGACGGCGCTGCGACGTATGTATGTGTTGTGTCATACTACATCGACACTAGAAGACTCGAAATCTCCGAACGGCGTCGGTAGCACATGCGTGCCATGGCGTTCCTCGACTGCGATCTCTGGTTTGCCGGCGCCATCGCCCATCGACATCTCGCACCGCGCTCAGTCAACTTCAGTCAATGATGGGACAGCACAACCCTTCAAAGCCCCTGAGATCGCCATTTTCTGGCCATTCTCGGCAGAATACCCTCGGTGCAAGAGGGGAGAGGCATATCGCGTTACGTGCTACCGCCGAACATCTCGATGAATGGATTTGCCAAGATTTTCAGGTTCGGAGTTCTCTCCGGTGAGGTCGACTATCGACTGTATGTACGGACTCTCTTATCTTCGCGTTTGCTCGACCTTCCCGTCTGTTCGTGGGCCAAAGAAGGCCGCTAAAACTCCCTTAGGATAGATATCGCCAACCTAGAGTCGCACGGTATTCTCTCGGGCTGCTCCCGTCAAAAGATCGAGCTAATTTCTTTGCCTTCGCACATCCCGGTGCCTGCGGGAACTCCTTGGAATCGAAATGATTCTATTTGACGAAGTCACCTACGCGGAACCAGGACATGAAGGCGTTCTCCTGTTTTACATGTTTTTGTGTAAGATATGTGGCGCAACGTCGCAACGAATGCCAGGATCTATGAACTCATGGATCGTATATTGCGTCCTATCTAAGCGGTTCGATACTGCTACTCTTAGGCGCATATCCTGTAGGTCGAGATCGGCCCGCAACTGCTTCGTAATTGCCCTGACGTGCTTTTCTTCCTACAGTCTCTGGGCCTGGCTGAAATTAAACTGCTGGACGCATGTAATGGAAGTCTTCGTCATTGACGGACAGATTTGGCTTCGAGGAGCTGGCTTGTACCTTATTCTTACGCAACACTTGAAACCAACCCCGGTTCCTCGGGCAGCATTGGAAGATACATTACCTTGCATTTTTTCCGCTGAACGTGTTTTTGCTGCCATCACGGGGATTAATCTCCGCCGCGCCTGCTAGCATACTGATTCAATGTCCACAGTCGCCGATATTTTGTCTCACACCGCCTGATACGTCACTTCCTGGAGAGTAATTTGCTGTTTTTGAACTCGTATACAACGACGGAACAGCCTCGGAAGATAACGCGCCGGGACTGTATGTTTAGAAGCTGATGGCCCGCGCGTGGTCTCTCACCGACGCTGTGCAAAGGGCGGCAAACGCCCACAAAGAGCGCTTTGCCGGCGATGTCGGAGAAATCACAAAGGCGGTTAATGAACTCGAGCAAATGGGTCTGTCGAATATTGACCGTTGACTTTGTCGGGACCGGTGCGACTGCTTTGTCCACTTTTCATTAGAGAACTTGGCTGCTGACTCGTAGCTCTTCAATATCTGACTGACTTCGCCAAAGAGCGAGTCGCGCCCGACACCTCTTTTCAGCTAAACCCTTATACAGATTGATCTTTTACTTTACCTGTTTCCGACACCCTGAGGCCAGACGCGCTGGCTTTCGCCGTCTCACCCTGAATGATGCTGTTGCAACTTGACTATTCGACCATGTGCTAACTAGCAGGTATAGCGCTGAGAGGGTGCAATAGGAGCATGATACATTTTCTAAGCTCCATAAGCTGACGCTTGAGCGCCTTCACCGTTCATAACTATTAGATAACATCTGGACGACTTGATTCATCTCACTTGTGGCGGAGCGGGAAGTGAGGATATACCGAACGTCTAGGTGCGGGCTATTTTACTTGAACCATTTCGATCTCGATATCCGTATTGTAGCTCCGATAAATATCTGGACATGGCCTGCCTCCTGTGCGGCGGCTCGCACTTAGCTTCCAGAAATGACTTTGACTGCATCAGTGATAAATCTGAGCTTGGAAAGACAACCGGATATGTCGAACTCTCTTCACCGAGCTGATGCACTGCCGCTCCGATCTGATCATCAGTAGTAAACATATCTGCGCTCACTGTTGCGAGGGCGTCTTCAGCAAACTGATATTAATGGTTTCGTGTTGGCGCGACGAGAACCTGAAAGAGCAGTCCAGTCGTGAGTGCTAAATGTTATTGGCGCCAGTGTATCGCGCTGAACAGATGTATTCCAGTGTATGTTCCTCGTGCGCGCACCACCGCAATCTGACGCTTCAACGATGCGTCCAAAGGAACGCAAATAACTCGAACTGTTCTGGTAAGGCCGGAACATTGTGCGTGATCCACTTTCGCTTGCTGACTGTCAAAGAAACAAGCGAACTAACAAAGAGCAGAAGTTAATGTACCCACTACCTCGCGCAGGGAACATGCATGTAGACTAGCGAGACACGCTTGTGCTAGGAGAAGAGCAAAGAAAAACACAGAGGCAAGTAGGTCGGACCGTAACTATTTTAATTCAAACTCGTTGTGCGGCTCCGGCGTTGAGCACAAGGACCTACGGTATTAGTGAACGTAATAGGTACGACTTGCAATTTGTTATGTATGCGCGTCTTTCTACGACCCTCATGGAATCGTTAATGGCTTAGAACTTTGGAGAAATATTCCTTGGGTGTATGAGCGACTAACATGGCCTTACGAGCTCATGCTACCTTGCATTGACTACTTCGCGACAATGGAGAAATGCTACCTGCGCTTTCAGAACAGTGCAAAGATTTGATCACACTGGCACCTACTAGCAGGCTAGTGCCTCTTCTACGATATAAAGTCCCTTTTTGTCAGGCATATCATACAGCACCAAAACAGTAGTTCAAGAGCTCGAAACAGTAGGACTCTGCTTTCGAGACCACCATTTAGTGTCGGATCAAAAGGATGGAATCTGAGGAGGGAGCTAGGAGCCAAACGCGGGCTAGACAAAAGCGGAAGCGGAAATTTGATTTTGAAAGACGTATGGAACAAGGAGAAGTTAGATGTACATGTTCGAGAAGTTGGGGCCGAAGTAGGATGATTCGAATTGTAGTCCGACAAGAATGGTCCTTTTGTGAGGTAAACACAGGTAAGGCGAATAGTGATGTCATTGCGCTTGCAAAGGTGGAAGTCATTCAGAGCATACAACTCTCCGAATGAATATGGATTGAAGCATGCTTGATCAAACTAGGAAAGCCTAGCGGAAGAACGACATGATCATATTGCAGCAGGACAGGGTGGAGAGGCACCGGCTAAAAGCAGCTTGCGATGAGCACACGGCTTTTGTTTAGACGACACGGGGACCTGCACAAGTCGTCAGTCCTGTGGATAAAAGGCGATATCAGGTACGGAACCTGATGCTCTTCAAAAGATCGAGAACGAGGTTATAAGAGCGGATAAACACATACCAAGCGGTCCAGAGACAAGAATGAGAAGAATTGAATAACTGGTATGGAACAGCAACGTAAGAAGGAAGCCACCGGATGAAGCGGATTCTCATGAACAGCTGTGGCCTTCGTCATATTCAGTGCAGCCCCGCATTTCAATCTCGCTCTCTTGTCACATCGAGATCAAGGTACTGTGTAACCTTCCCATGCAGCTTCGGAAAATAAATGGAAGCTGGTGAGGGAGTTCGATTGATGGCGCGTGCAAGCGGGAAGAGTGGTGTGTGTCGGAAGCGACTCGTATTGAACAAAGAACTTCTGCGCCGGTGAAGGAAATGCGGGAACTTCAAGAGTCGGGAGCGTGTAATATGGATGCCATTTCGTCACGTAGAAAGCAAGACTGTATAAGCCAAGAAGGCAAGTCGAGAACTATCAAATTGATTCATGTAACAATGAAACTACATCGAGACATCAGGTAGCTTGTGAGGGATCTGACTGCGACGCAGCTCGGAGCGTGCTCTAGAAGACAATAAACTTTGCGCGCACGGAGTCTGGAAGGTGTTCATTCCCTGATTACAAGTATAAGTGTGTTGAAAGAGCAGTAGATAGAAGTTTGGTAAAGTAAAGATCGAGGGGGAAAAACGCTTGGAAGGGCGTACGAACGCGTTCGGAGACAATTATCTATCGGGACAGTTTGTGCAGACAGAAGACGATCACTGGTCTTGTCCAAGCCAAAATACAAGCGGCTTCATTCCTTAAGATGGGAGCAATGGATCTCTATGTTGCGAGGTAAATTTATAAAATCCAAGACAGTAGACTAAGTGGGAGCGTGTGTCTCAACCTATAAAAAGGTAATAGCTACAGAAGCGTATGGCTCCCTGTAGACTGAGGAGTCCCGCAATAGTCGTATCATGTTTATCTTGACGGTGTGCTTTGCAAGTTGCAACATCCCCTGTACGCGCAGCCTTCCATGGAAATGCGCGGAGATATACTCGTACAACCAATTAGCAGACAAAGTCTTCTTCACAAAAGTCAACGTAAGGCGAGCTCATGTAGTTCGTTTCGATGGAGGGTGGCCGTGCTGATACCGGTACTGGACCTCATTTGTGCCGTGCGCACCATCTCCAGGTAATGGAGATTAGCAAAGACGAGTTCTGGTGCGGCCGGATACGCGAGTCATCGCTGGACTCGGACCACTTGATATTGAAATGTCCCGCCGCCGTCGACACACACTTGTAGATGTCGAAGGATTATTCTTGGGAGATGAATAAGCAACACCGCGGACAGACTACTATTACTTCGTGAACAGTGTCGTACTCCGTTCGAAGGCTGTGTCCGCTGGCATACAGTCTAGGAGGTAGTGAGCTTCCTGGAAGCTGAATATGTACAGCTCTCTTCGCCGAGCTCGCATTTATCTGGCCGTCATATATCTCATCTGTTTTTACAGTTGAGAACGTATTTGGCATAAAGCTAAGAACGGCACATGCTGAATACAGGTAGAAGTCCGTAGCGAGTATAGAGTTCTCATATCCAAAAAAGGTGTTCCTGTGCATTCTCCCTTCGTAAGCTCGTAATTTTTAGTGCTTTAGTGATACATTGACTGAACATGAGTGGTTCAGCTTAGATGGACTGTTCCGCGTGAGGCTGCGCAGAATCCAATCTCAGTTGCCGACAGTCGAAGTACCAGGAAAGTCAAGGAGCCGAGAGGAGTAAAAGCTAGACATGCCACTGCCTTGCACAGGGAGTGTGTACGAAGAGTGGTCAAATATGCGTTAATTGTACTAGGAGAAGACGTGAAAAACACAGGTGAACAGAGGCCGGGTGGCACGCGACTCGAACATTACATAAGAATCTGATCCCGTAAAACGATTGCTGCCTCTCTCTCGTTGTTGGTCGTGCCCTCTCTGCCTCGCCCCGGGATTTCTCAATCGTCACTGTCGTCACCGATTTCATACTTTCTTCACGATAGATACACCTCTTGCACATAACGTGTGGTCAACCATGCAAGCTAGGGTCGGTAGTCCGCACGCATACCCTAACTGCAGGATTGAGATACTGACGACTACATCAGGCCCAGTTTCTCAGAGAATACAAGCTCGTCGTCGTCGGTGGAGGCGGTAAGTAGCATACCTCGTCTATCTGTGTCACACTCGCTGATTTAATCCTAGGTGTCGGCAAGTCGGCTCTCACCATCCAGTTCATTCAAAGTCACTTCGTGGATGAATACGATCCAACCATCGAGGGTACATTGCATCGCTAACATTCGGGCACGCATGAAGCTCACATATTCTGCTCTTAGACTCGTATCGCAAGCAGTGCGTGATCGACGATGAAGTCGCTTTGCTCGACGTGCTCGACACGGCGGGACAAGAGGAGTATGGGTATGTATTCGCAAAATCTTGCCTTTCAAGCTTATTGCTAACAAGATTTACAGCGCTATGCGTGAGCAGTATATGCGCACAGGCGAGGGCTTCCTTCTCGTCTACTCCATTACATCTCGCAGCTCGTTCGAGGAAATCAGTACATTCCATCAGCAGATTCTCCGAGTCAAGGACAAGGACTCCTTCCCTGTCATTGTTGTTGCGAACAAGTGTGATCTGGAGTATGAGCGCCAGGTCGGAATGAACGGTCCGTCTTCGTGCTCTTGTTGATTGTTACGCAGTGATACTGATGCGCTATTCTTCTCGACTCCCAGAGGGCCGTGATCTTGCGAAGCATTTCAACTGCAAGTTCATCGAGACGTCTGCAAAGCAGCGTATCAACGTAGACGAGGCTTTCTCCAACCTTGTTCGCGAAATTAGGAGATACAACAAGGTTAGAGTCTGCTTTCTATGTAGTTGTTAAGCGCCTTCTCAAGAGGATTTGATTATAGGAACAGCAGACTGGCCGTCCGTTAGCTCCCTCTCAACCTGGAGTGTACAATCCTCAGAGCTCTCCGGATGAGTCTTCCGGCTGCTGTGGGTGCTGTGTTGTCGTTTAAAGCATTGACTTCATTATACCACTTCGGAGAAGATATGAATCCAATAAATCTTCCGTCTACCTTCCTTTCGGCCGTTGATGACCTTCTTCGGCGTGTCATGTCTATCATTTGCTTCTACGTCCTTCTACTACACTTTGTACTTATGAGGTTTCATTACCTGCTAACTTGCGCTCCATGTCCACCGTTTCTTTCCATCCCATGCCTTTCTTTAAGCCGGATACGCAACAAAGCATGCACAACCTTTTCCATTTCTCTGTTACGCTGTTTTCTTCTTGCAAATATTGTTTTCTGGAAAACTGTACAATTACATGATGCTATGTATATAGCTTAGAGGTGAAGACTCAGGAACAAGGTGGTCATTTTTCAAGCGAAGGACGTAGGCTTTGAATCTCGAGTGAAGTCACAAAGGGTAGAGTCGATTTACTGCATTCGATCCCGTCGCCATGACTCTTCTTCGGAAAGCTCGATATCATCACCATGCTGATCAACTACCAGGAGTGTGTCAGCGTGGGTAGACTGAGATGATGGAATGTGCTTACCTATCGGCGGTGTATGGACGTCTTCCTGATTGACGGCTTTGATGGAATCGAGACCGAGCTCAAAGGGGCCCTCGACGCCGGCGTTTCCGCCCAATAGTGAGATACCCAGCCAACGTATTTTTTCCTCTTCCAGAGTTACTTGCGATGCTCGGCCTGTAGCGAGCTCGCCGTAGCTGGTGAGTGCAAACGCAGAGAAAGGAATCTGGGAGGCGGCGGGAGCTCTTGTCAGGACAGTTGAGTAAAAGGAAGGAGCCGAAGAACTAGAAAAGAAACAGGAGGGGAGAACGCGATGGAGCCGAACGACCTACGAAAATGTCCTCCCACGATCCGTCATCCTTGCGGAAATACAAGCGATGCTGCCAGAGCTCGCCGGAAATCGGCGAGTCCGTCTGGAGATTGACAAAATACGCGTTGCGTGTGCGCGGGTGCCCGCCGGCGCGTATGCGCAGCGCAAGGTACTCATGATTCGAGATGTCATCTGTCAACTCGCCAAATAGAGTCGGACGCGACTGTGTGTGCAAGCTGTGTAAATGAGGGACTCGGCGGCTCAAATGCGGGATGCGGGACGTTACTTTACTGCGAAAGCCGGCGTAGCCGCCCCTGATCTTCCCGCGGAGGTCACTGCGCACGCCAAGGCGCATGTCGCCCCAGAAACGCGCCTTACCCTTCCCATTTGGATCGTGTGCGTCCGGCACAAAGTCGAGGCGTGCCGTGGACGTGCCCCCGATGTCGGAGTCGACACCAAGGGAGTAATTTTGGATGTCCTCTCTGGTGTTGAACGAGAGGAGTGGCATAGGAGATCGATTAGGCTGGTTCAGACCGTCCATACGAAGAGCTATAGTCATCCATGAGATGATTGAAATCCAAATACTGGATAGGCCTAGCATACCGCGCGACGTGTTGTCTCGTATGGTCTGGGTTGACCTTCCTGTATGTAAGACAAGTATCCGTTCCATAAAGCTCCAGAATAGTAGTACCTGTTCATTCTGGACATTAGGGACGCCCATTTCGATGCCATTGCGGTCGACGTTGATTACAATGAGCAATGTCGTCCATGTCGTCAGAGTCTCATAGAGGCATTACGTATGAAGAAACACGTTACAGATAACATGTCACGAGATCAGTGTAACGTCGCGTTTTTGTCTCACACTGGCACGGTGGCAGTCGAATTTGTTAAGTTGTTCCCTTCATTGTGTAACTGCGACTATGAGTGCAACACCGAGCTCGCCGACGAAGAAGGGGAAATTAAAACAATTCAGCTCTGACTTTGACGATCTCGACCCGGTCATCACCTATAGACATCTCCAGTCACCGATCATTGGTCCCAAACACCCGTTACGCATAGTGGCCCTGTGCGACTGCAACGCGTTCTATGCCAACTGTGAACAAGTACGATTAGGTATCGATCCAGAGACACCTCTCGTCGTGCTGCAATGGGGAATGCTTATCGCTGTGAACTACCCTGCGCGCAAGTTTGGGATCTCGCGCATGGACAAGGTGGACGACGCTCGGAAACGGTGTCCTGATCTCGTTGTGATCCACGTCGCGACATACGCTCAAGGCGAAAGCGAACCGAAGTACTGGGATAAGCCTGACATTAAGACACACAAGGTTCGGCCTGAACTTGCTTCGTACTCACGCAACTGCAATTGAAGCCCTAATGTGAATGCTCTCCCTAAGATTTCCTTGGATCTGTATCGGCGTGAAAGCATCAAGATCCACAACATGCTCAAAGAGCTATTGCCTACCGGAGAAGTCGGTACGGATACATCGTTTTATTGCAAGCCTTCTGGTTGTCAACACTCAAATTACTACGTGAACAGAGAAAGCCTCAATTGACGAAGCCTTCATTGACTTCTCTATTCCCGTGCGCGATGCCATTCTGGAACGATATCCTTATCTCGCTGAGCCACCCCCTGATGTACCAAATGGACTAGATGCTCCCCTTCCCCCGCCTCCTCGGATATCTTGCACAGGATTGGGAAATCTAATTCCGGTAGACCCCTCGAAACTTGATCCAGAGAAAGAAGTGACTACTGAGCTTGTAGAAGAGATCGAGAGAGATGAGCCCGTGACTTGGCATGATGTGGGACTCGTAATAGCAGCAGAGCTAATGGCAGGTATGCGTAGAGAAGTGCACGAAAAGCTTGGCTATTTGACATCTGCGGTGCGAGTCACCTTATCTCCCAACATCTTGGTTCTCACTCTAGCATGCAGGGTATAGCACGGAACAAGTTTTTGGCTAAACTCGCCGCCTCTTATCGCAAATTCAACACGCAGAACATCTTGCGGAACTCGGCTATACCAGGCTTTCTCAGGCCCATGCCATTCCAAAAGGTATGTAGCACGAGCTATGTGCGAAGGCACATTCTAATTATAATGTCGTCTCCCGTCTTAGATACGCTTCCTCGGTGGGAAGTTGGGCAAAGCTCTCGCAAACGAGTACGATGTATCGACTGTGGGAGACTTGTTGTGAGCATAGCTTCCGTTGGGTTTCGATTGAAGGGCTTATCATCGTCTGCTTCTGCGTATGTAGAACTATCACTATTGGTGAGAGCAAATGCAGATCGGAGTTATTCGATTCTAACGCAATCCAGACGAGATGCAGTCCAAGTTCGGAGAGTCTTCCATCTGGGTGTATGAGATCCTACGGTACGGTCTGGCCACCTCTTCCTGTCTAACAAGCTATTTCCTGACAGTCTGAGCAGTGGAATTGATCGCGCTGAAGGTAGGGTCAAACTCGGTATTTTTTTTGCAAAAACTTATCGTTGGCTCCCGCAGTGAAAGAAAAGGCTGTAATTAACAAATCAATGAACGCCTCGAAGAATCTGCCTAAACCCATCACGAAACTTTCTGAGGGTCCGCATTGGATCCGCATGCTTGCGGCGGAGCTCGCCATTCGACTTAATGAAGCTCGCAAGAAGACACCAGGCTTATGGCCACGCACGCTCTGTCTGCACATCAGGCAAGGGTGGAGCGTTATGCGGTCGAAGCAGCAACCGTTTCCGCCGCCACGGTCCAGTGTGACGGTGGATTTTATGACCGGCGAGGCCGAGAAGTTGTGGAAGGAGATAGTGGGGAACGACATTCTGTGGGATGGGAAGAAGGGCATGAAGGTGACGACTCTAAACTTAAGCTTGACAGGAATAGGCTGGACGGAGGAAGGGCAGAGGAACATCCAAGGTTTTTTCCGTGCGAAGACGCCAGTGGGTACTGAGCGGGCGGCTTCAGAAGGTGTAGCCGGTCCGAGTACAATTGTTAACGGAGGCGAAATGATGCGCAAGCGGAGCCAGAGTGCGAGTCCTGGCATGGACGAAGGGGAGATCATCGCTCTCGACATCAAAGACGGTAAGCGTCGATAATTAAGCCTTTTGGAAAGCTAATCTGATGTGAAGTACAGACCTAGATGGCGAGAGCGATCGATATTCGTTTACATGCTCCCGCTGCCGCAAGACTATATCTTTGCCTCCGCAGTCACGGAAGCAACTCACGAACACTGATATCAATGGCAACCTTCTAGTCGATGATATCAAAGAATTGCAGCGGAATGCGCTCGTGAATCTTCGCTTGGAGCATGACGATTATCATTTCGCGCAAGATCTTGCTCGCCAGGACGGTCGTCCGATTACCACCGCGTCGTCCTCCAGGAAACCGAGCTCCAGGCCGTTATCGCCCTCCCGACAAACGAAGAAAAGGAAGAAGGAGAAACAACCGGAGGGCATCGCCAAGTTCTTTATCAAGAAGGCAAAGTCATGATGACTCTGAAATTTCTGGGTTTCGTTCATTGGAAGTTATTTGAGCTCTGCACTGGGGCGGGCGGGATCTGTAGTCATAAGTTATTTCCATTAACACTATTGTCGTTGTATGCATCGTGAAAGTATCATGGTTGTCATGTCTTGTCGCATCTGTATTCCATCACCATCGCAATGATTTTTGATTTTTTGATTTTTTTTACCGACTGGAATCTCGAATAGGAAGGGAGGACCCACAATGTAGACGATTGTTTGCCGATACAGCGCTTAAAACTTACTCTTGTACCTCTCTGACGTCGAGAAATATTGATGACTAGCTCTAAACTCTTCGCCTGAACTGTCGACCTGCCAGTGTCTTAAGCTGGTTGCTCAGGGACTGTGTGCTCCGATGTAAATGTTGGACCGTCTTCAAGATGCGCATTTGTCTCACTTGGGCACTGCATCCAGAGATGTTCGTGGGTGTTCGGTTGGACTACTCATCACTACCTGTCATGATGAACTCCCACCGACGGTCAAAGAGCATTGAGAGGCCAATAGCCTCTGGCGTCGGCCAAGCGGCATCTTTGATGGCCCCATATGCAGTGTTTCTCACGTCCTCGATTCTGAAGCTCCCGTGGATGCGGGTACCCTTTCAGACCGGATTGCCGTAGCTACGCCCGGCGTATCAGTCGAGAAGCGCGCGAGTTTGGACGGGGGCGCTGCTCAATATCATATATACCGTCAGAGCCAAGAATGCACTGGGTCCTGCTTTCTGGTCGAGGCCGTCTCGCTCCTTTCTCTCAGGTCTCGTTTTCTTGTCTTTTCATCTTCGCTCTTCTTTCTTTGGCCTGAGGTCGACGTTGTACCTTTATTCTACTCCTTATTTTGTCTTCTTAGCAAGTCGACGATCTTTCAGACCTAGCGCCGAGCGCCCTTTAAAAGGACTTGAGTCTCGCTACCGCACAATAGCCAGCCAGCCAGCTTTCGTCCCTGTCCGGCACAGACTCACATTCTTTATTTTATTCTTTGCTATCTTATTCGCCGCTTAGAGATCATGGCCGCGGAATTTTACAAGTTCACTTCTGGGGAGAAGACTATAGCAATTGTAAGCCAGCTCTTTCGTTCCGGTTCTAGAATAAGGGACCCTTGCTCATATTGCTCCAGATTGTTGGAGTAGCAGCGAGCATTTCCGTCTCCAGTGTTCTCATTCTTTTAGCGAGGGTCGGCATCGCTACTATCCGACCACTCACCCAGGGACTGAAGGGACGGAAAGACTCGAGGGAGGCACTGTTCTTTCGAACGCAGCTCGGCGCGTATGTCGCGTGCCTCTTGTTAGCGAACCTCTTGAGCGGATCGGCTGGTTTCTTCGGATTCTCATGGGCAGAGCAGGGGGGCATAACCACTGGTGAGTAATCGATAATTCAACCTTGGATCGAGAAACTCTCTAAAATTTAATTCTCGTACAGGATCTGAGTGTACCGCGCAAGGTAGAGCAGTTGAATAGTATGAATCCATCGCCCTTTGCTGATTTGATGTCATAGGTTCTCTTATTCAAATAGGAGACTTCGCAGGAGCCTACTTCACAGCCGTCATTGCCATCCATACATTCCAATCCCTGGTCTTGCACAAGCGCTATTCCGTCTGGGTGGTCGTCTTCGCTGTAGCTCTCGGATGGGGAGGTGCGGTTGCTTTAGGTTCGTGTACTGAGAGATATCCTACAGAGACCCACCTACTAAACAATCAACTGTTTTCCTTACTTTTAGGCACTGCGGTGACGACAATCAGCACCTCCGCTCACGGTCCTTTCTTCAGTAGCGTTGGCATGTGGTGTGCCATCTCTAGCGGGTACACTGTAGAGCAGTTTGTTGTTTACTACCTTCCAGTAAGCCTCCTTATCTCGGAATACTACAAAGCTGACGGCTTGAATTCTCAGATTATTATTTCTGCATTCGTTACTGCTTCGTTATATGCACTTATCTATCTTTGTCTTCGCGGAACACTCGTTATTGGCGACGGCATCAAGCTCAACTTATCTCCCGAGAACGTCCAAGGTTGGGCAGCTCGTTTGAACGGACGTGAGGAATACAGGCATTTCCTTTGTGCAATTATTAGGAGTCTGCTTTGGTTCCCTTTTGGTATGTTCAGAGGACGCTCTTTGTGGCAACCTGCGATTGCTCACTGTAAAATTTTAGCTTTTATCGTGCTCTTTCTTCCTGTCACGATTGCCGGACTCATGCGGATATCCGGTATTGACAATTCTGACGGACTACTAGCTCTTGCTGGCGTTACCGCGTCTCTCATCGGTGGGTAGCCTTTGTCCAGAAGTTTGACGACAATAACTCAGAATGCCATGTAGGTCTTGCAAATGTGCTGATTCTGTACAACACGATGAGGATTCTTCGACCCGCGATCAGCTCTCAAGCTTCTAGCATGGCATCAGAGAGTTTCTTCGTCCCGGAAGAGCGCAAGCCATCTCCCATAGAAGCGCCCAAATCTACGATATTCGACGAGAAACCTGTCGCGGCTCCTAGTCCGAGACCCATGCAGCATGGCAGATCGTTCCCGCCTCCGGTCTCGCGGGTTGGATCACCCATGTCGAGTACGGGCTCTGTATACGGTCTCCCTGCGACGCCGAGGAGCGGCAGGCAGCCGCTGGCGTCGCGCCTTTCCGAGGATCAGAGGACCGAGCACATGCCGACTCCGCAAATGAAGGAGATGTGGCTGCGTCACCAACGATCGAGTTCGAGCGTCGACAGCACGACAACGCTCCTGCGCACGACGACCCTTGGGCGACCGGGCCATTCGCGGAATCCCAGCACTTCCACGAGCTCCGAGAACATACATGCGCTTATTGGCAAGCCAATCATTCCCAGTGGTGAGATCAACAGGAGAGTCGATGCCGACATCATGAGTGTCCCAAGTCGGTCGCAGGCGACGAGCCCAGCTCCTGCTATCACGGTCACGCGTTCCATGACCCCTGGATCTGCCGGTCTGCCACCACCTCCCCGTCCGCCGCGAGGAGAGACGATACGCGAGTCACTGCTTAATATCAACATGAAGCTCGCTGAAGCTGCTCCGCCAGCCCCACCCGTGCCACCCGTACCAACTGTTCCTTCGAATCGAAGCTCTAGATCTGTCTATACGCAGCCTGATGTGCCGTCAGACTCAAGGCGTGAAGAACATGAGTTCGTCGACTACGAATCGCCGACGCCGAAGACGCCTATGACGTCGCGCAGCATGACTCACGTACAATCAACGCGCACATCTATGTCCTTCGAGCATGAAGATTTCGAGATCCACCGTGTTGACTCGCGCGAGCGCCTTCGCCCTGCAATCAGCGCAGTCGCGCGTGCACCCGCTTCCACGAACACGAGCCAGCCCTTCCCAACCAAGAACGCGATGGGGATGGCGAGTGCGGTGAGCCTGCCTGAGTCTGTAGGAGGCGCGAGCCTGAGCACGCGTGAGTCCGAGCGCGAGGATAGCCTGCATGCGGAGATCCGGAGCCGCGCGGATACGATGGAGAACGCGGAGGGCGCGTTGTCGTCAATCGCCTGGGCGTCGCTTGTAGCGCATGCAGCTGTGCGTGATGTGCTGACTGGCGATGCAGCGCTTGGGTCACCTGTAGAGTCGGATACGTGGGATGACGAGTTTACGCCACCGCTGAGGCCGAGGCGTACGAGTGATCTCCCGATGGTCCTGCGTCCTGGGACGCCTGAGTCTGCTGGAAAAGATATGTACTTCAGGTTCGACGCACTTGGTTCTCCGAGACAATCGCAGAAGGTCGCGGAAAGCACAGCTGAGAGGGACACGAACTTGAACTCGAACTTAAGTTCCAGTCCCCAAGTTCGGCAGATGCATTCCTCAAATGGCGTTGGCACGTCACCATACACACGAAAGGACGGTAGCCGACTTGGGCGCAGTGATACGAGGCTAACTCGGAGGGAAGGGCCGCCGAGGTATATCTAGGTGTCTTTCTCTTTTCTTGATATTTATCTTGACGATCTGTTCATGAAATGGACTTGTGATCCTTTTGTAAAACTCGATTGAGTGTTGCACTGGCTGTACCGACTTGCATTGCATTTTGTAAATATACAAACATGTCCGACGTAGACTGTACGAAATGTATTATCTTGAGAAATTAATAAAGGCGTAGTAGTCGGTGCAGGTAAAAGGCGCATCGCGATTGGCTGGTGCTCATATGCGCTATGACGCGCGGTGTCGATCATAGGTATGGGAATAGCTTATAACTTATAAGCACGGCGCAGTGAGATACTTCTCTTATGCTCTGCAGGCGCTTGATCACTAACCTTTCCGCAGCACGAAGCGCGCCCAGCCTTTCTCTTTTCAACCACCACCATCAGTACTTGAGCCTCAGGAAAATGTCGACCACTACCGTTGCCGTGCTCAGCGACAGTGAGCTCAAGGATGGCGAGATGTGCGTGCTGTAACTACAAGTCAAATAATGTCTGAATATGCTGACGGCTTCGGTATTTGTAGGAAAGAAGTCTCGTTCGGAGATGAGGGAAAAGTCTTGCTGTCAAGGATTGGCGATAAGGTCCATGCGACCAGCGCGTTCTGTACTCAGTAAGCCGTCTTATAGCACTTTGCTCACCTGCAGTTGTTATTGGATGGATTGTGAATGATTACAGCTACGGGGCACCTCTGGCAAAGGGTGTGCTTACTGGTGATGGACGCGTCGTCTGGTAAGTGGCTAGTGATGAAAGTAATTAGTTGTGTTCTCATATTCTCACAGCCCATGGCATGGAGGTATATTCCCTCATGCAGAACTATATAACATGTGTTGACCAGAATACATATAGCATGCTTCAACGTCTGCTCCGGCGATATCGGTCAGTTTATCTCATCAGCATATGTATTAACTGTCTACTTAACTCACGCTTAGAGGATGCCCCTGCTCTCGACGCTATTCATTCATTTAAGGCAGTCGTCAAGGATGGCAAGATTCATGTTACTGCCGATCCGAAGCGGACACTGAAAGATAACAAGTCTCGCCCACCGGTTATCACGTCGGACGGTAATGTTGCTCCTGGAAACGGCGTCGTTATCGTCGGAGGCGGTGCAGGTGCCATACACACTGTTGAGAGTCTGAGAAAGGTCGGTGATAAGATCAATTCCATCCTTTTATATGATTTCGACTCATAGTGTGTTTCGAATACATTTAGAATGGCTTCAAGGGGAATATCACAATAGTCAGTGCAGAACGATATGCGCCTATTGACAGGTAGTGTCCTTGTATAAAGAACCGGCCAGATGCTGATCATGGTGTATTTAATTTACTAGGACGAAGATGAGCAAGACGCTCTTGAACGACCCTTCGAAGCTCGAATGGAGGAGCGCGGCTGACCTCAAGATAAAATACAACACGAATCTGCGCATTGGCACTGTATGTTTCTTTCTTGTCTCTTCGTCGGGAGACAGACTGATGGACACGTTGGCTAGAGCGTAACTCACATCGACACAAAGTCCAAGACTGTCACGATGGACAGCAAAGAGACGCTCGCGTATGATGCGCTTGTCCTCGCGCCTGGGGGCACGCCTCGTCGTCTCCCGGTCGAGGGCTCCAACCTTGGAAACATATTCACCCTCCGCAACGCGCAGAACTCAAAGGATATTGACAAAGGTAAGCTAGCGGTTCTCTACTCGGTTTGAAGTTTTGAGCCTTGTTGATTCTTCACATCGCAATTTAGCCGCACAAAAGGGAAAGCGTCTTGTGGTTATCGGTAGCTCATTCATCAGCATGGAGCTGGTGGCAGCAGTCTCAAAGCGCGAGCTTGCGTCCATCGACGTTATTGGAATGGAGGAGTACCCCTTCGAAGCTATCCTCGGAAAGGAAATCGGCAAAGGCTTCAAGCAAGTTTGTCTTTCTTTCTGTTCTTCCTGGGAAAGCCATCTTTATCTAACTTTCTATGTTCCCGTCTGATGGTTCTAGTACCACGAGTCGCAGGGTGTCAAGTTCCACATGCAGTCCAAGGTTGCGAAATTGCTGTCCTCGGAGTCCGACCCGTCTGCCGTCGGCGCGGTCGTCCTCGGTGACGGCGGACCCACGCTGCCGGCAGATTTCGTCATCATGGGCGTCGGCGTCGCACCTGCGACAGGCTTCCTCAAGGACAGCGGCTTTTCGCTGGAGAAGGACGGTGGCGTGCGTGTGGATGAGTATCTGAAGGTTCAAGGTCAGGATGGGAACATCTATGCGATTGGTATGTTCTTCTACGCCTTATTATTGCGCCAACCATGAGCTGACTGTTTTAATCTAGGTGATATTGCTGTCTTCCCACAGACGGAGTCTCCGGAGGCTAGGAGGATCGAGCATTGGAATGTCTGTATCTTTCCTTTCTTCTTTAGGTTTGAATGGCGCTGAGCGCCTGGTCTTTCTAATATCTAGGTTGCCAGCAACCATGGCCGCGCAGTCGGGCGAGCCATCGCCGGCAAACCCGAGCCGTTCGCGAAGATCCCAATCTTTTGGAGTGCTCGTGCGTGTCGTGTATATCTTTATGTTCTGTGTCCTTGCTTAGAAATATGGCTATGCTTAGAGGGCCAACAGCTCCGTTACTGCGGCCTCGGCCATTCGTACGATGACATCTTCGTAAAAGGCAACCCCGCCGAGTTGAAGGTTCGCTTGCTGTCTTTCACCTTACATGATCTTATTGCGTAACTCATATACTTGTTTTATACAGTTCGTCGCGTACTACTTCAAGGCCGGCAAGGTTGTCGCCGTCGCCAGGTACGTTACTCATAGATTGAAATTGAGCGATGCATTTGCGTACTGAAGCTAACTATTTGTTGTGTTTCCCCAGCATGCAAGCCGACCCACTTGTCACGAAAGCTTCGGAGCTCATGCGTCTTGGGCTGATGCCATCTGCAGAGGAAATCAAGGGCGGCACGGTCAGCCTTATTTATCTGGAGTTCTTCGCGTCACTCATCACTTTTCAACTTGAACTTGTCATATTATAGGATCTCTTGAGTGTCGACATCTCGTCTGCTCAGTCAAAGGCTGAGTTCACCTGAGTCGACTGAGTCAAAATTATCTTTGTTCGTCCTGTGTTCGAATTTAAATCCAATCTGCAACTGCTTTCGAAGAACGCCGACTCACTGTCGGATCCAAATGGACAATGTATTCAGGAATTGTGTCATCTTGAGTCGATTTTGTTGTAGTTGTATCACACACGGTGCTTTTCTGTCCACGAATGAAACAAGTCATGCAATAAATTGACCGCTAGGGAGTGCTCGAGTGTCTGATACAAATTACAACATAAAACATCTGTGTACGTATATTTACAAGGAGGGCCATGCATAAATAAGAGAAGACCCCATGGATATCCCAGCCAGTCGTCAGTAATGCATGAAATCCTGCATGATGCACTACTCGCGAAAGACAGCTCATTCCCGGACTGACGAAGACGGCTCGGAGAAAGTGCACAAAGCAATCCCCCGTTCGTGATCGGTGGAGCCTGGGATGAGCGTGATCGAATGTGTCTGGGACTGGAGGCGGATCGAGCGCATGCCCTCGGTCGTTAGCGAGTGGTATGCACCGCGCAGGCGGAGCAGGAGACGTGAGCAGAGGATACTGTGCAGAATTCCTTGCAATCTGCAGCGATCAATGATGAATACATGCAAGCTGTAGGTCTCCTGTGCCCAGATGATGCATACACACATTATGAGGAAGCCGCGGAGCTGGGACTACCCGGAAGCGAGTCAGCCGGTGTGCTCTAGAAAGACGTGAGGAGATGGCTTACTGGTCCGAGGAACAACACAAGCAGATTACCGATCGTTAGCGCTATCCATGGAAAGGTGATGAGAACATGCGAAAGTCGGATGGTAATGTTTTTTTAATCGTTCGCTTACTGAAGACGCAAATATAATAGATAATGCCTGATCAAAAAACTGATTAGACTAGAAAGGGTGAGACGTTGAGTATGGCCATTACTTACCATCCTTTATTAGTATATTTATCGTCTCAGAAGTGATGTAGCGATCTTGATAATACCTGTCAGCATATATAATCATTTCGGGAATATCTGGATGCATTCACTCAAGGAGATTGCTTTGATACCAATAAGCAGGAGCATGACTTTATGGGGAAAAGAATTGCCGTTAGCACTGCGAAACTGTTCAAGCGTACGGAAGAACTGACGGGTCTCGTGAAATAGGAGGACCAGGTAGCAAATCCAAAATCCGCTTGAAGTGAATGACACGAGGCACCCGTTTTGAAAGAGTCCAGGCATGAAAGCTTTGGAATAGCGCAAAACGTTGTTCCAACGTAAATTGTGCGAAGCACTTGGACATTTGGTAATGTCAACGAACCTGTGGTGACAGTCTTAGTCGTACGGACCGATGCGTAGAACGCTCCGACGGCACCAACCTATGGTACAGTGAATAATCTGAGTACATGACGAGGAAAATTGATGCCTTCATACTCACCAGGTAGAAGGTCGTGAGGAAGAAATACATGTATTGTCTACAGCCCCAAACTGCATAGACGCGCATGAAGAGAATGACTTGTGAATGTGAGGTATCGCGCAGTCGATATCAGCGTGTCTGAGCCAAACCACTGAGCTGCTTACTTTCGCCGGTAATGAAGATAGACGTGTTTATTACTGACGTTTAAAGGGAAAAGGGTCAGGCGCCTAAGCAAGGGAAATATGTACGAAGAGGCGTACATGAAGAAGCAGTGAGGATGTTCACGCATTTCTGAATGATACCGAATCGATCAGGCGTACGTTGAGCATAACGAGGAGAACACAAACCTCTCCGTTAGAATTGAGGAGAAAGACTTGAGTTTTAAACCGGACTCAGTTCTGAAGGTATGGATACTGTAGCTCGTACACTCACGGTATACACCCATGATAGCGGATGCAAAAGCGGAGATCCGATTGACGAAGAAAACACATTTTACTAGGGAGAATCGAGATTTCCACACGAGACGTATCTTTGAAGATAGTTAGAATGAGCTCATGTTGCTGACACCACGACAATGAAGGACACCTCATCATCCAGTGTGCAGAAGTAATCATAAACCTTTGGAAAAGGTCAGATGTGCCATACTGACAGGCTGAAACTAATGAAACATACGAATACTGATAGAGTCGCGACTGCGAGGCGTGTAAGTGGAAGGAGAACATTTTGTTCAATGCTCATCAAAAACGAACCCGACGTGTACTAAACGATTTACCAGTGAGACTCATGAATGAAGGGCAGGAAGTGTCTTGCTCACTCTTACTATGAGGAGATCGTCTGCAATGGAGACTATCTCTTCTGCGGCGCTCATTGCGAGAGCAGGGTAATTACTGATATCCGGGCGAGAGATTAAACTGGACCAAAGCCTCCATCCAGGAGTCCACTGCTTTATCGAAAAGCAAGTCCTTAGCTTTCAGGCCCGCGCTTAGCACAAGACCGCTTGGTCTTCCACATCTGATCATAGGATCAGAGATAGTGGGCAGGAGATCCCAAACATCATGATTGATCGGAGTATATCGTCTGATTGAGTTTGTGGAGTAGCCAAGTTCTATGCCAAGTATTAAAGATGATTCACTATGATCAGGGAACGTATAATATCGACAACAGCGCCGATTGTGAAGTAGCCTGTCCAATGACCGGAAGATAGGTGTATAAGTCGACAAAGAGTTTGAGGGTATGCTGGTTTAAGTGTGTGTATCTTCTCCACCAGCGGGAAGCAGTAGCTAGTCGTTGGACAACTGCACGTCTATCATCAAGGAAAGTTTCTTTGGTAGTAAATAGAACTCTTCCTCCAGCAAGAACAGATATGTGCCTGTTCCAATCCACTCCCACTTGATAGTTGGGTAGTAAGTGAGGTAGATTGGCCCCTCTGTTAGATGCAGAAGGGTGCTTGCGTATCATGATCACCTCCATCAAGATCACAATGAGGTGACGGAATCAACTGAACTGACCAACGGCCTCCTGTGGTGTAGATATCGTGATGCCGAGTCTTTGATCGAGCTCTTGGAGGCAATCCCATGGGTAGCAAGAAGTCGAAGCAGATGTGTCACGGTTCAGAAGCGACAACAGAACCTCACTTTGTTGTTTTCTATTTGCTTCTGTTTTATTTCCAAATGAGGGAACTGACGCTTCTGTAGCCGGCCGCGGGAGTGCGCCGATCACTGATGAAGGGACTCCGAGTCGGACGGAGCCGGGGCGTTTTCAGCTTTTCGCCATTCATCGCGCTGCCACGTAGTCACTCTGTCTCGACTCCTACGTATTCAGGTGTAGACACGTCGCGATAAAGAGTGTAGCCTCCATGCATATTTGCAGAAGCTTCTGAGCAATCAATGGGTCCATTTCTCGAACTTCTTTGACCGTACGGCTTACATAATTGAATTGTAAGTTTTCACTTTTGCTCTCCCTCAGGCTCTTGGTACTGGATTTATTGATCTCTGACGCCCTTTAAATAGAGGACCACCAGGTAGAGTGTCTGCCTAGCTTATAGTGCCTCCACTTGTCTCGCTGAACAAGCTTTCTCAGCTTGTAAATCGACATAAAGAATGAGGTTCACTCGAATCTCACACCTCTGTTCTCTAGCAAGTCGAAAGACTAGCTGGAACAGATCTTTAACCCTCTCCCTTGGAGGGTCCAGACGACATATTTCGACAAGCTTTGGCCCTATGCCTCCTGCATTAAACTCACTCGAAACTCCAAGCGACATGAGTTGCGCGCGACACTGGGCGGAGGCCTTTCGGAAAGTCAGCATCCCACGAGAAGCTGTGGAACTGACATTTTCTCGGAGCTCTGGACCTGGGGGACAGGTAAGTACGGATACTTCAAGAATGTCTTTTTCATATTCAGTATCGCCGTTGTAGAATGTCAACAAAGTCAATACGAAATGCACTATGAGATGCCCATTATGGGCCCCCTTCATTCCTCTGTGGGCGAAGCAGACTTTGCGTCGGAATGTGTGTAAATCCCACATTGACTTGACCTTATGTATCGTTAACATGTTCCTCAGCCAGCTTATGTTGCATCAGCCGATAGCTTACTAGTTACCTCGACCCTTCACCGGTCTCAGGCTCAGAACATCGACGACTGCCTTCAGAAGGTAAGTATAAGCCTTTTCTCCTCGTCTCATCTATTTATACGAGGCTGTCTGAAAGCTACGTTCTTTAATCGTCTCGGCATCTCTGTCCGATGTCAGAAACGAGACGTCAGATGAACAGAAAAAGAAAGTATTGGCATTTCAGAAGGCTGAGAAGGCCAGGCGGAGACAAGACAAGGAGCACCAGTCTAGAACAAAGCAATTACGGAAGAAGGGATACTGGGATTAATACAGGTTAGCGAGAAGATTATCGTTTCTGCCACGTTGACAACTTGAAAATGACGTATTGTCCACTGTGCCCAGACATGTCAGAACGGCCCGGGGAGCAAACAAGCAGTGGCGGATCCGGCCTTCAATCAAGA